>JAJTUV010000119.1:0-600000 GCA_021653895.1 Mastomys natalensis
CCTTCCGGGGGGTCCCCATGAACCACAAGAGGAGTCCTAGCAACGCTCTTGCTGTGTCCTTTCTGAGGAAGTTGCAGGTCTATTTTTTGACAAAGTTGTCTGTTGGGCTGACTGTCTCTTTCCGCTGTAGTGTCGTCCCCCACTCCCCACCCCACCCCCCAGCCACTTGGCCTCTTGTCCTGTTAAGATCGGCAGTGGGGAAAGGTAAAACTGAGCACTCATTGTGCGTGGGCTCTGTGGGACATCTGTGTACTTTGACGTCACCTTCTTAGGACTCAGAATCCCCCCAGTCACACGAGGGAACTGGGGCCATGGGCCGACGCTGAGGTGACAGGATTGAAGATAAGGCAGCATGACATCTATGTACTTTGAAATCATCTTGTCATCCTAGGTTACTGGGTTACCTATGTGCATAAATAGCTTTGGGGATGCACCTACTGCAAAAGACTCTTGGCTCAGAGCTCCTACAGGCTCACTGCTCAGCCCCTGACCTTGATGGCTCATAGACCGTGCCATAAAGCCGCTTTCTACCAGAGTACCTACGTTACAGCACTTGCAGCGTGGTGTAACTTCCATGAAGCTTACTGATTCTTATGAATTACAGCCCCACGCCCCGCTGCCACCCACTCACAGGAGGAAACCGAAGCCCGAGTTGGCGTTGACAGGATTGAAGGTGATGCGGCATGACATGAGATGACGCTTTTTTTTTTTTTTTGAGGCCACTCTAGTTAATGACAAAAGAGCTAGCTCTCAGATCACGTTTTCTTCCCTATCTCCGACATCAGCTACCTGCCTCTGAGAAGAGCCAGAAAGGCCTTGGTTCATATGGTTTCATTCAAAGGACCTCCTGGCTCAGTCCAAAAAGGAAAGGATGGATATGACTTGGTTAAGGTCACTCAGCTAGTAACTGACAGGACCCTTGTTTTAAATCCAGGAGCATGGACTAATGACACTTACGCAAAGAAAGGGCACTCAGACTGGTACCCCACTCCCCCCTCAAACTGATGAATCTCTCTTGGTAAATGTGGAAGAGAGGACAGTACAGTAGCAACAGTCTGCGACCACAAATTACCTCCAACCATTTCTTTCCTCAATGGTTCTCAAAGCCCTGTGAGTAGGAATTTCTCTCTAAATCGAGACTAAATTGCTCTCAGTATGTCACTAGGTCTCTGAAACAATCCCGGGAAGGGAATAATATTATTTAGCGGGGTAACAAAGAAACGTGAAAAAACTTGAGGAGTTCGGTGACTTCCCTATTAGGATATCTCCCAGTAGTGGTCGTCCATCTGTGTGGCTGGTTCACAAGGAGGCTTGATAAAAGATGTACAAAGAATGAACATCGAGATGGGGAGAGGGTGTCAAAGCCCTGTAGTTGGGACGACAGTGCGTCTGATATAGCCAAAGAGTACACATCTCTAAAAGCCCTGCGTACTTCTAGACTGGACCCTCAGGGGTAATCTTTCTATCTCGAATTGGCATCTGGCCATCTTTCCATAGGTTAAGATCTCACAGCTAGAGGTACATTCCAGTGTGATTAAGATGGAGATTCAGAGATCAGAAAGAGCGGTGGTCAAAACTTCCAGCCACAAGAGAAAACAGCCTCCCTGAATTCGTCACCCTTCAGAGTTGGATCCTTGATTTCACTCCTAAGAGCTTTCTTTGCCCGTTTTCTCCTCCGACCCCCATCTCCTGCTCTTTCCCGATCCTATCGTGCACATTAGAAAAAATAGCTTTGTCAAAACCTTGGCTTACAGGAGTGGGAGAGTGTGGGTGAGCACTGTTTTAAGCTTTGCCAAAGCATCTCCCATTCCTTTTGTTCCTCTCCCCACCTTCCCATCCCCAATCCCGCTTCCCATCCCGGGGATCTTGTATAGTTCCTTCCAAAGGACCCAGCCTGGACCAGGTTCCCAGGAAAGGCCTGAAGTGTAGGCTCTGCTGGAGTCTCCATTCCCAGCCATTCCGTGATTGGCCAGCTTCCCTCCCTCCCTCCCTCTGCTCCCACTGCTGAGTTTCTTTCCACAATCAACCCTCCCAAACCCGGAGGCAGTGGCCGCTAGAGATTGTGGCAGCTAGTCTACTGTCCCTAACCGACCAGCTCACGCCCCGTTGTCCGCGTGAACAGTTGCCAAGGCAACCAACAGGCCGACCCTCTCCCAGCGTGCGGTCCCCAGCATGCTTTGCGCGGCGGACTCTAGGAGGAGGGCGGGAAATGTTTCCCAGAATCCCCTTAGTGGGGTAGTCCTCTGAAGTAAGGGGCTCTGGGTGCCCCTCAGACGCCCCCCTGTTGGTATGTACGGGAGTTGGCGTTCAGAGTAGAGCGTGTGTTCACAATTCTTGTAGCTGGTTTCGTGGCGCTGTTCACTGAGGTACAGCCATGTGATGAAGAGACGAGGAAGATGGCTCAATGGTCATACTATCGCAGTTTGTATCCTGTTATAAAGAACATTTTAGAGTATATCTAATGTTTTGATGCTGTGATGATTGTAAGATCATATTGAGCATGCCAGTCAGATAATCCGCATCGTAGCTCCTGAATCCATGATTCAGGGAACATCACAGAAAGGCTGTAAGGGTCAGAATACCACAAAGTCTGATGCAAAACAGTCTCCAGTACAAAGAAGACTAGAACAACGGCAATATCAATGGACATGTTAATGTTGAAGGGAGAAAGTCTTGGGGTTCATTGGCAACTAATAGAAGAATTAGCCTCTCCCAGGAATGAATTCCCTTATTGGTTGTCCAATGCAGAATTGTCAGCTTTGAAAGTTTATATTTGCTGCTGGGCGGTGTGGCGAACGCCTTTAATCCCAGCACTTGGGAGGCAGAGGCAGGTGGATTTCTGAGTTCGAGGCCAGCCTGGGCTACAGCATGAGTTCCAGGACAGCCAGGACTACACAGAGAAACCCTGTCTCGACAATCAAAAGTTTATATTTGCAAACAACAAAATAGCACTGGCAGGTTTATATAATTTGTTACACACGTATATGTATGTAACAATAATAATTTAAAAGATGAGAAGAACTAAGAAAACCTAGCCAGAGGCCAGGGTGGTGGTGCACACCTTTTTTTTTTTTTTTTTTTTTTAAGGTTTTTGTTTATTTATTATATGTACGTACACTGTAGCTATCTTCAGACACCCATAACAGGGCATCAGACCTCATTATAGATGGTTGTGAGCCACTATGTGGTTGCTGGGATTTGAACTCATGACCTTTGGAAGAGCAGTCAGTGCTCTTAACAGCTGAGCCATCTCACCAGCCCGGTGGTGCACACCTTTAATTCCAGGACTCAGAAGGCAGAAGCAAGAGGATCTCTGTGAGCTAACCTGTTCTACATAGACAGTTCCAAGACAACCAGGTTATATAAACAGACCCTGTCCCAAAGAACAACAATAACAAAAATCCCTCAAACAAGTTAGCTTACAGAGCAGTGGGTTCCCGTGCTGGGTTTCCATACAGCCTTGGTTTTGGTTAGCCTATCCATATTCCCTCATCACTTCCCTCTTACCCCATTCCTGCTTAAACCTTTAACCTCCAATATTCCTCACTTATTGGTTGTCGTATCTGATTCACAACCTCCTTATCCGTAAGACCTCCTTCTTGCCTTCCTGTCATGGGCTCTTTCCAGCTTTGTTGGCTCTAGAGAGACAAAGATCTAAAAATTCAAAGCTATGTCCCACATATGAAGGAAAATGTACAGCATTTATCCTTTTGGGCTTGGAGTTCTGACCACCGTCCGCCATATTGTTTCTTCCAATATGTTTGTTGGTGTCATTGGGGAGGGAGTTTTTATCTTTTTGTTTGTTTATTTGTTTGTTTGAGACAGGGTTTCTCTGTGTTGCCCTGGCTGTCCTGGAACTCACTGTGAAGAAGACCAGACTGGCTTAGAACTCAGATCTGCCTGCCTCTGCCTCCCAAGTACTGGGATTAAAGCCATGAGCCACCACTGCCCAGCTTCTTTCGTGTTTTGTTTTTTGTTTTTGAGATAGGCTCTCTCTATGTAGTCCTGACTGTCCTGTCCTCAAACTCACTACATAAACCAGGCTGCCCTTGAACTCACAGAGATCTTCCTGTGTTTGCCTCTCAGTATATAGAAGTTTTTCTCATGGGGTGGGTGGTGGGTGGGGAGAAGCGAGACAGAGAGAGAGAGGAGAGAGAGAGAGAGAGAGAGAGAGAGAGAGAATTCAAGATATCTGCTCTTCAAGGCAGTCAACATCAAGACACAATTATGTCTGATGGACAGACACTCAGACAGTTCTTGAGATTTCTATGGATTGCAGTTGAGTGTGTGCTAATAACAGGAGGTAATGGTATCTAACAGTATTCATCAAACCTTATGTTATTGCATTATTCCAGAAAGAAACTCACTTCTCAGGTTGGAGCTATGACTCAGTGGTAGGGCACCTAAGTAGCTTCCATAAGGCCCTGAGTTTAGTCCCTAGCACCACACAAAAACAGATTAAACTTAGCTCTCAGAATACAACTATACTATGTATGATTGAAGTGACAGCCTAGACTTATATGGTGTACCAGACTCAAAGAAAGGAAATTCGTACCGTGTTGTTGTTTTTAATAAGAGTGGTGCCCATTGCTGTGAGCAATAAGCTCTTTTGTGGAAAGACTCAGTCCTAGAATGAATTCTTTGTCCTCGGAAGAGTACAAAATTTGTGTAGTTCTTGTTCAAATAACTCAGCCCTAAGTTTTTAAATTATAAAGTCATTCCTTAAGCACCTGTTTGAAGTTTCTCTTTTTAAATGTTTTTTTTTTTTTTTTTTTTTTTGGTTTTTTGAGACAGGGTTTCTCTGTGTAGCCCTGGCTGTCCTGGAACTCACTCTGTAGACCAGGCTGGCCTCGAAACTCAGAAATCCACCTGTCTCTGCCTCCCAAGTGCTGGAATTAAAGGCGTGAGCCACCACCGCCTGGCTAAATGTTTTTTTTTAAAGGTGTTTTGAGACAGGGTTTCTCTGTGTAGCCCTGGCTGTCCTGGAACTCACTCTGTAGACCAGGCTGGCCTCGAATTCAGAAATCCGCCTGCCTCTGCTTCCCAAGTGCTGCGCCACCACTGCCCGGCTAGTTTCTCTTTTTAAACGTTCAGAATTTTGTGTGCAATGGGGACACCTTTGCCCACCCCCATAGGTCATGCCTTTCATACTAACTGGTGTCACTTGAGGCCCAAGGTCTTTTGAAGGATCTTTCAGACAGCTGTGCTCTTCTGATACCACCTGATAGGTTGTTTTTCTCTCTGAAAATGACAGATATAGACCAGATTAGACCACATTAAAAGATGTTAAAGGCAGGTTTATTAGGAGACAGCTCTTGGGTGGGTTCACCGATCTTACAGGTAGGGGAGGTCAGTAAAATCACACAACTGGGCTAGAGCCAAGGGGGTTTTATTGAGTTTAGGCGAGGAGTGATGACATTCCAGCTAGGAGCTGGGATTGTGTCCATACAGGATCAAAGACTAAGCTTTTGGGCGGGTACTCTTAGGTGGGTTGCTGGAAACAGAGACAAGAAGTGACTTGTTAACCGGACTTTTCTCTGTTCAGGCAGGGTTGGGGAGGGAGGCCAGGAAGGGTTTCCCAGCTTGCGAAAGGGATGAGCAGGGGTTCCAGGCTAGCATCACCCATAATTATCTCAGCTTTGACTTTCTCAAGAAAGAAGTAGCCGCTTAGGGGAATCTTACGCATGATGGTCGGACAGTGACAGTCTTGAACCTGGCTGGTTAAAGTTGCAATTTCAATCTTACTCGGAAGAAGATCGCAATCATGGAAATGGATGCTTGGATGCACCTGCCCATCTTCTCTGAAGAAGATGTTTCCCAGGTGGATGGAGACTGAGCAAACAGCCTACACTCAGCCTTAGAACGGTTAAGAGCTGACGCTTTAGTAGCATGCTTCAATTTTGTTACCTTATATTTATGAGAATTTATTAGGTTTTACTGTATTATGCTTATCAAAGCCATCACTCTTAAGAAATTTGTTTTTGTTCCTGGCATGGGGGCACATGCCTTTAATTCCAGCACTTGGGAGGCAGAAACAAGAAGATCTCTGTGAGTTTGAGGCCTGCCTGGTCTGAAGAGTGAGTTCTAGGATAGTCAGAACCACATAGAGAGACCCTATCTCAGAAAAAAAAAAAAAAGAAAGAAAGAAAAGAAAAAGAAAAAAGAGCCCAGCAGTGGTGGCACACACCTTTAATCCCAGCACTTGGGAGGCAGAGGCAGGCGGATTTCTGAGTTTGAGGCCAGCCTGGTCTACAGAGTGAGCTCCAGGACAGCCCGGGCTATACAGAGAAACCCTGTCTTGAAAAACCAAAAAAAAAGAAAAAAAAAAGAAAGAAAAAAGAAAAAGAAAAAATAGAAAGGTGTGTGTGTGTGTGTTGTTGTTGTTTTTATTGAGACAAGGTTTCTCTGTATAGCCCTAGCTGTCCTGGAACTCACTTTGTTTACCAGGCTGGCCTCGAACTCAGAAATCCACCTGCTTCTGCCTCCCAAGTGCTGGGATTAAAGGCGTGCACCACCACTGTCCAGCAAGAAGTTGTCTTTGAATTTTGTCTGCTAGCTGGGCAGTGGTGGCGTACGCCTTTAATCCCAGCGCTTGAGAGGCAGAGGCAGGCGGATTTCTGAGTTCAAGGCCAGCCTGGGCTACAGAGTGAGTTCCAGGATAGCCCGGGCTACACAAAGAAACCCTGTCTCGAAAAACCATAAACCTCAAAATATAAAGGAAAAAACATAACCGGAAATGGCTTACTTGGTAAATACTTACTGCCAAACTGAGATCTTGGGTTTAGATATGAGCCAGGCGAATCCCTGGATTTGATGAGTAACCATTTCTACCCAATCAGTGAGTCTCTGCCTTAAATATAAGGTGAGGGCCTGCAAAACTTAGCAGGTAAGGACAATTACCACTAAGCCCCAGTCTCCAGACTGGCAAGATGGCTCCATGATCAAAGTGTTTCCGGGGCCTGACAACCTGAGTTCAGTCCCTGGAACTCACATTGAAAAATCAATAATAATGTAGTGTTCTGCCTACACATATGCCTCAACACCAGCAGAGGGCGCCAGATTTTTATTACAGATGGTCATGAACCACCATGTGGTTGCTGGGAAATGAACTCGGGACCTCTGGAAGAGCAGTCAGTGCTCTTAACCACGGAGCCATCTCTCCAGCCTAAGTCCCCAAATATTGAAACCTAGTGTGAGCCACTCTCACAGAGCTAGCTCCAAGGTATTCACTCAGGAGAAACTGCTGTGTCAAGGCTGCTATTAGACAGAGCTGCTGAAAGCTTTCAGGACCTCATGAAGCCCTGCCCTGCCTTCCCCCACCACTCCCCTCCCACGTCTACCCTCTCCTCCCTCCCCTTCCCTCCCTTCTCATCCAAATGTATAAGCCAGCTTCTCTCCAGTCCATAGACATCTTCATATACATAGAATGAGGGTGTGCCATGGTAACCTGAGATAATTCCACTCTATTGTTCATAGTGTGACCTTTCAGATTTGTATGGCTTTGTGCTTCACTCAGCATGTACTCTCCTGTGGAGTCACACGCCCCACCCCTTCAAGTCTGAAGAGTAGGGAGAGCCCAATAGCATACCAAGGTATTTTCTTTTACCCCCGACCATCATGTCATCATAAGCAGAAACCTTACCGTGTGCATTCCTTCCAGGTTTCTTGTAAGTTTGCCTCATTCTCCAGACCAGAAGCTACAGTTCCTGCGGTAGGAATATAAAAGCTATGCTCTGATGATCATGAAGCCCAGACGTGTACATGCTGATCTTTCTTTTTTTCTTTCTTTCTTTCTAGAGCCCACTTTTTTCTTTATCTTTTCTTTTTTAGATTTATTTTATTTATATAAGCACACTGTAGGTGTCAGACACACCAGGAGAGGGCATCAAATCCCTTTATGGATGGTTGTGTGCCACCATGGTGGGTCTGGGAATTGAACTCAGGACCTCTGGAAGAGCAGTCAGTGCTCTTAACCACTGAGCCATCTCTCCAGCCCCAGGCTGGCTGATTTTCTTGAGATTTATCTGTGTTCCTGAGTTTGTCCTCATTTTTAACAGTAGATGCCACCCCACCCCACCCCACCCCACCCAAATCCTATGCTCTCCAGAGGACTGAGATGTCTCTGGTACTGCTACTGTCTCCAGGAAGAGATGGTCTCGTTTGTTCTCTTTTGTGTTTGCTTCAACACACGTGCGCTGTGATTTGAATCCAGTGCCTTTCCCAAGCCAAACGTGTATTCTATCCCTGAGCCCCACCCCTGCCCCACACCCCCAATATCAATATTAGTGTACTATAGACCTGGTGTGCTTTTTCCTGGGTCAGCTGTTTTCACTCCTACTTTTGCATACTCATTCTCAAAGGCTCCCTGCCAGCATGTTGTTTCCACAGACCGATGTCAACACACTTGAAGACTGTGCTCTCCGGGACTCACTCATCCCGAGACTTTTATTTCCACTGCTTCAGCAACCGTCCAGTCCGATCTGTGGACCTTGGCTTCTTTTCAGTTCGGTTGCATTTTTGTTCTTTTGTTTGTTTTGTGGTGTGGAGGAGTGGAATCCGGGGCTAGTTCACTGACGCTTTAAAAAAAAAAAAAAAAAAAAAAAGTGCCTCGTCATGGAACCACGATCTAGCTACTGATTTTCTTTTGTCCTGTTTGTCAGATAGGCTCTCACTAGGTGGCCCAGGGTATGAACTTCCAAATCCTACCCCCAGCGACATACTTCCTGTATCAAGGTGCCACAGCCTAAAAGTTACATTACCTTCACAAAACGGACTACCAACTGGGGACCAAGTGTTCAATTATGGGAAACTACCGGCGGGAGGTGGGGCGCTGGGCGCTGGGACGCATTTCTCATTCAAACCACCACTCTGGCTTTAGGTATCTGACAAGATGAAAACTGGTAATGGTCAAAGAGGGAGAGTGGCAAAAATGGGTATTTTTGTCAAGATTTAAGAAAGCAATTCAGGAGTCTGTCCATTCATGAGCCGTATCTGACCCCGTAAGTGAGAGAAGATGTCTGGCCTAGGGAAGCATGCTCGTCGCTGAGTGAAAGGAGACTTCTAGGGCCAAACGCATCAGAGGGCTGGTTTATCTCCTTGCGTGGGTGGGTACAGACATCTCGGATCACCTGCTCTCCCACCGAATTTGCACGAGCAGAGCCATGTGTCGTGCAGGGCTTCAGAGGAGGCTCCTCTTTATGTTTTTCAGAATCCTTTTCCTCAAAACCACGCCAACTTATTTAGGCAAAGAGGGAATTCGGCTTCAGACAGATGGGGTGGAGGGAGGACCACTTGAGAGAGGCTTTTATTGTTTTTTTTTTTTTTTTTTTTTTTTTTTTTTGAGAGGCGGGGAGAGAGAAAGAGAGAGAGAGCGCTTGGTTTGAGCCTACAGGCATCTCAAAACTATCAGGGTAAGCCTGGTGCTGTGGCAAATGCTCACCTGGAATCCTAGATATTTAAGAAGCTACAGCAGGAGAATCAATGGAGCCCATGGGTTCGAGACCAACCTGTGCTATAGCAAGACCCCTTCAATGTCCAAAAAGAACAAAAGAAAATAAAAACTCCAGGAAGACATTCTGGTGCCCCATAGGGCCACGGGCTGTAGCTACTCTAAAAGATTCAGATAAACCAGTGATCAGTAATGGACCACTTTTCCTCCCCCCCCCCCCCCGCCCACACCCCCGCAAGATGCCACCATGGGGCGTGGGGATGGGGGGGAATGGGTGTTAGCATTCTGTCTAAACACCACCTCCACAGTTACCTGGCAATAGCCAGGTATGCTCCTCCCCACAGCTACCTGGCAACAGCCAGGTAACCCTGCCCACTATTATAAAAGGGGCTGTCTGGCAGCTCCTCTCTCTCTTGCTCCTGTGACCCGCGCCTGCAGGTTATATCTGCCCCTCTCCCCTTCCCCCTCTCTCCACGTGGTCATGGCCGGCCTCTACTCCTCTACCTTTCTGCTCTCTCTGTCTCCTCTCGGTTCTCTTTCCTCCGCCTAAATAAATACTCCCTTCGTGGAACCCTCTGCCCTGGCGTCTTCTGTTCCAAGCTCCTGCCCATTAATAACAACAATGGGGAGAGGGAGCGAGAGATAGAGAGAATGAATATGAATGTGTGTGGCAGGGGAGGGGGGGATGGTCTGGGGGGGGGGAGGTCCTGCTACTACTCCCTCAAGCTTCCGCTGCTCTGCCTCCCAGATCTTGGGGGGGGGGGGCGACCTGCTTTGCACGGAGCAGCTGGGCTTTTGATTTCTTCCTTAAGGCAAAGTTCCCAGCAGCCTGAGACAAGCTTCACCCATTAAAGGAGGCTACCCCAGCGATCAGCCTCTAAGATCCCCTCCCGCAGTAACTTGAGAGCTGGGAGCTGAGCGGTCTAGTTCCCTGCCCCTGCAAACGGCTAGAGCAGACCATCTGGGAACGAGGCCAGGAAGACTAGGGGGCTGATCCAGAGCTCTCTGGATTGGGTCCAGGAAAGCCGAGTTAGGCTATTTCTGGGTCCGGGTGAGACTAAGTTCCTGGGCTGGATTCCTGGCTCCAGGGAGCAAATTTCATCTGTCCATCTGAGTGCGCGCGCCTTGCTTTTTGGCGCAAAATCCTCCAAAGCGGCTCCCTCCCAAGATCAGCAGGTGTCAGCTGTCCAGAAGGGGAAAAGCGTCAGGCTTGGCTAACTGAGGCTGGGCTGGACCCCTACTGTGGAATCGCCTACACTTGTACTGTTGTCGAACGCAGTCTGTCCACACCATCTTGTGTCGCTACCGCCATGGGCTTGGAGTTCTACCTGGACCTGCTGTCCCAGCCCAGCCGCGCCGTCTACATCTTCGCCAAGAAGAATGGCATTCCCTTCCAGATGCGTACCGTGGATCTACTCAAAGGTTGGCCCATTTACCCCTAGACCATGTCAATCCTCCACATTCTGCCTGGGTACAACGCCCCCCCCCCCCCCCCCCCCCGCACCTTCTACAATGGAATGCTCTGCTCTTTTTGGAGTGGCCTTAGTCAGTTCAGAGCCCTCTTTAAACTTCTGCTCTCACAAGAGAGACTTTCTGTCCTGGGACGTGGGGGAGAAAAATGAAAGATTCCTAAAGTTCCTGTTTTGCAGGCACTCAGTGTTTAGATTCACAAAATCCCGGAGACTTTGCAGGGAAGAGACACGTGGTGCCTGAGCCCTTGCACACATTTTCTGATTTCTTCCTTCCCAGGGCAGCAATTGAGCGAGCAATTCTCCCAGGTGAACTGCTTAAAGAAAGTTCCTGTCCTCAAAGACGGAAGCTTCGTGTTGACCGAAAGGTGCAGCTGTTATTAAACCCAGAGCTCTCACTACCTCTTCTGTCGGCCTTCCTGTGGGTCCGCCTTCCTGTGGTCGCCTGGCTTCACTCGGTCTGGGATGGGGTGGCGGGTGGGGCCCTGCAGACTCCCACCCTAGGCCGTGAGGGGGCGTGGCTAGAGCAGACCATCTGGGAACGAGGCCAGGAAGACTAGGGGCCTGATCCAGCATGTCGCTTGCCCCTGTTCTGTTTCATCTGTTGGACCCCCCCCCCCCCATCCCACCTCCAGGCCTCTCTGCTCTGATTGAGGGATATTGGAAGGCGACAGGGGACAATTGTCGAGGGTTAGGGGGAAAAAAAAATAGATTCAACAAAGGACTAGAAAGAACGTTTCCTAACTTCCCAGATGTCTTGTTTAATCTGCCAAAACTTTGGCACTGGAGACCAGTCAGGCAGAGACTGGGTCTAGTGGCAGAGAGCTTAAAAACAAAACAGCCCCCCAAAACATACAATAACAACAACAAAAAGAAAGGCAGAGAGAAGGAAGTCAGAGTTTTTTTTGGTTGGTTTGTGTGTGTGTGTGTGTGTGTTTTGCTCTGGGTTCCATGCACCGCACAGCAGAGAAGGAAGGCTCTGGGGATGGGCAAGAGTCATCGAGAGATAGGGATAGGTGGTGGGTGAGACCAGAGAAATTATTTCAAATGTGAGAATTCTTAAGGCCTCCGCCAAGGAGTGGGAAACATCCAAGGTTCTCAAATCCCTCTTCCCATGGTCCTTATAGCCTCTCTACCTATGGTCCCCAGCACAGCCATTTTGATTTACCTGAGTTCCAAGTACCAGGTGGCGGACCACTGGTACCCGGCCGACCTACAGGCCCGTGCCCAAATCCACGAATACCTGGGCTGGCATGCCGACAACATTCGTGGCACTTTGGAGTGCTCCTGTGGACCAAGGTATCCGGAGTCCTCTGAGGAGGGCCTGAACCTTGGGCACCTGGTAAGAGTCAGGCTTATGCACTGAGCACATCTGTTCTGCCAGGTGTTGGGGCCACTCATTGGGGTCCAGGTTCCTGAGGAGAAGGTGGAACGGAACAGAAATAGTATGGTCCTGGCTCTGCAACGTCTGGAGGACAAGTTCCTCAGGGACAAGGCCTTCCTTGTTGGCCAGCAGGTGACGCTAGCGGATCTCATGTGTCTGGAGGAGTTGATGCAGGTATGCGACCAGCGCGTGGAGTAGCTAAGGGTGGGTGGACTCTTCTTGCCACTGCTATAGTCAGGAGCACTGAGGTCTGGGAAAAGTCAGAACCATAGAGAACTTTGTGTGACTTGTTTCCTGTCTAGGGGAGGGGGCAGCTTCTGGTTGCTGTCAGGTCCTGGATCTGGTCACAGTGCCCCGGACCTCCCATGGGGCTGTGTCCATGATGCTTGTGTGGAGTTGCCTGCAATGGAACCCTCAGTATCTCTCCAACTTTCACTCTTTCTCCTTACAGCCGGTGGCTCTTGGCTATAATCTGTTTGAGGGACGGCCTCAACTGACAGCATGGCGAGAGAGGGTGGAGACATTCTTGGGTGTTGAGCTGTGTCAGGAGGCTCATAGTCCCATCCTGAGCATCCTAGGACAGGCAGCCAAGAAAACGTTACCAGTACCCCCTCCGGAGGCCCATGCCAGCATGAAGCTTCGAATTGCTAGGATTCCCTGAGTGGCCTATCCAGCGCTAAAGATTCATTTTGTACTTCGACTTTTTTTTTTTTTTTTTTTTTTTTTTTTTTTCCTTATCATGGCTCTGGGAGGAGCTTTGCTCAAAAGGGACACCAGTTATCCTTAGCATGCTTCTCTTGAGGTACATTATACACAATCTATAGGAGACCCAAATCAATAATAGATAAACGGCGCTCAAAGTAAAAACCAGTAACACACCCAAAGAAACCAATCAAAAGTTGGTAGACGTCTGTGTCTTATTATAATAAAGAATCTGAATATTTTAAGGAATAAAGAGTGTTGGTTTTACTACATTGTCCTGTAATATGCATGGAATAAAATTACGACTCAGTAAAACATGGTTAATCAAAGAAAAGCCACATAACAATCCACATAAAATTATTACACAGGCAAAAAGAAATTTATAACAACAAACCATCCAAAGACCTAACAAGATTGTCTTTGACGTGTAGAATAAATAAGATTTCTTTGAGCAAATAACTTTTATCTCCTCAGGTGATTTACCAGTAACAACAGACCGTAGGATTTATTTGCACTGTTATGCAAAACTCCATGTGTGTCCATGGGCGAGAACTCACAACAAAAAGGATTTACTTTAAGAATTAAGAGGCCAACCAGGTGGATTGGCCTAGGAGGATACTTACAGCCGAGGCTGTAGACCTGTGTTCAGTCACCAGAGCCTAGGTAGAGAAGGACAGAAACAAGTGCTGCAAAACTGTCTTCTGACTTCCTCAAGTGAGTCACAGTATAACTGCAAAATGGAAACTGGAAAACAACTACTAGTAAGATATAAACATGCTGCAAAGACAGCTAGATTATCACAAAGGTCATCACTGCGGGAAAGTCAGTATTCTATGGTAGAAAATATTTAATCTCATTCAGAGGCTTCTATCCACCTTTGATTATTCAACTCCCAGGACAAAGATCTCACTCAACTTATAATTTATCAGCACTAAAACTGGGCAGATATCTACCTCTATGCTATTCAAATCTTTGCTATCGATAAACCCGAGTTATTTACTATGATCCATCTGGGCTGGCTGCTCTTAATTCCAGTTGGGTAGCCTCATGGCCATGATTTCAAGATTTACCCCATGATGTCTGCTTCTCTCCCCACCTTTCTTCCTCTCCTTGTGATCTTAAGACTCCAAGCCCAGGAACCCAAGCTATTAGTGCTAGCATCTTATTTAACAATAGTTTTAAATTAAGGAGCAAGTTACATTGTACTTGTGGAGTCTCTTGTCCTGGAGCAACCAGGCCTTGGGGCGGGGGAGGGCAGTATTTATCATTACAATATGTATCAAAAGATCAAACCTCAACAGTATTTCTAGGGGTAGCAAACCATAGGAAGACACATAGGTGCTAAAGGCAGGGCTCTTAGAAATCAGGCTTCTGGGAATCGTGTTGCTCAATCTCTGGGCATCACCTTTGCATCATGTCCCAGGAACTAGAAGTTCTTCACAGGGGCTCACAGCTGACATGGATGCAACTCTTGAATATGACAGCAGGTACCACTTTGACAGGACAGGGATCCTAACAACCTGTCCGTCTCCGTGAGCTTGATGCTCTGGTGCTTATTCTGTGCCTTTCAGGCCAGGTGTCTGACGTGTGACCACCCTCTAGATACCTTTGGTTTTCTCTTCCTCTCTGAGACCACTGGTAGGTCCACAGGATCCCAGGCTGCCCGACAAGAATAACGCAGCAAGACTCCGAAGTGATCTCAAATTCCACTGATGCCCTAAGCAGAGGAAAGGCTTTGTGATGCTGAAGGGCTCTGCATCTGTCCCTTGCTACCCCCTCATTTTCAGCAACGACAGTCTCAGGACAGCTCTCAGGCTCTTCTGTGTTAGGGGTGAAGATAGAGTTGGACAGGGCAGGAGTTGAAGCCAAGTGAGGATTGGCGTTGGGTCCATGATTGTCTAATCTTTCCTCCAGATTGAAAGAATCATTGTATCCCGCAAGTAAGAGGGAGACCTGTGAGGCACAGGAAATACCTGAAAAAGCCCCCCCACCCCTAAGCTAAAATACTAGCAAGTCTTTCAGCCAGAGGTCAGCCTGCAGAGGTGCCTACAAGTTATACAGAGAGCGCCTACATGATGAAACTTTGTATGTGGTCATCATGCTGGATGGGGTACTGGTTGGTTTTGTGTCAATTTGATACAAGCTCCAGTCATCACAGACAACAGAAAGGAGCCTCAGTTAGGAAATATTTCCATGAGATCCAGCTGTAGGGCATTTTTAAATTTGTGATCAATGAGGGAGAGTCCAGACCATGGTGGGTGTACCGTCCCTGGGCTGGTGGTCCTAGGTTCTGTAAGAGAGCAGGCTGAGCAAGCCAGGGAAGCAAGCCAGTAAGCAACACTCCCCCATGGCTTCCGTATCAGCTCTGCCTTCAGGATCCTGCCCTGTTTGAGTTCCCGTCCTTCAAGAATAAACAGCAATATGTAAGTGAAGCCAAAAAACCCTCTTCTCCCAACTTGCTTTTTGTCATGTGTTTTGTTGTAGCAATAGAAATCCTAAGACAAGTTGCACCAGGACTGTGGGGGATTCCCGTGACAGATCTGACCTGTGAATGAGGACTATGCTGTTAGAAAGGCTAAATGGATGAAATGAATCAGAAACAGAATCACATGCCTTGGAGGACTGCAGAAATTAGTGCCACCGTCAAGGATTGAAAGATGCAGGGGTGGTGGTGATTCCTACCACATCTCCCTTCAACTCTCCTATCTGGTCAGTGCAGAAGATAGATAGATTATGGAGAATGACAGTTGACGATCGAAAATAAATCAGGTAGTAACTCCGATTGCAGCTGCTGTACCAGATGTAGTGTTTCTCATTTGAGCAAGTTACCACCCTCCTGGTACCTGATATGCAGCTGTTAATTTAGCAAATGCCTTTTTTTTTTTTCTGGTACTGTCCATATGACCTTCAGAAGCAATTTGCTTTCAGTCGGCAAGGCAATCAGTATACCTTACAGTTTTGCCTTAAGGAAAATTAACTCTCCTGCCCTATGTCATAACTTAGAAGATATCATAATTGTCTGTCTCTTCACAAAATATCACATTGTGGGCTATATTGATGACATTATGCTGATTGGATCAATTGAGCAGGAGTCGCAACTACTTTGGACTAAGTGGTAACACATACACATATCAGAGGATGGGAAATGAATCCAACCAAAATTCAAGGACCGTCTACCTCAGTAGAATTCTTAGGATCCAAAGATTGTGAATGGGTCCCAGACGTTAGGTAGTTGTTGTTTGATTTTGCTTTGTTTTGATTGACACTGTGCCCTGATGTTTCCCACTCGAAGTAAGGTTTATTTTGGTTTATTATTTTATTTTACTGCGGTCCACAATTGAGAGACTTTTGAATTTTAAAAGACTATGGATTTTTAAAAGAAATTGGTTATTTTAAAGGGACTGAAAAATTAATGTGTTTGAATTTGTCAAGACTGTGGGACTTTTAAAGTTATTTATGTTTTTAAGGTGAGATCTTAGGGGTGAGTAAGAAAGGAAGGATTGTGGCTTTTTTTTTTTTTTTTTTTGGTTTTTCGAGACAGGGTTTCTCTGTGTAGTCCTGGCTGTCCTGGAACTCACTCTGTAGACCAGGCTGGGCCCCGAACTCAGAAATCCGCCTGCCTCTGCCTCCCAAGTGCTGGGATTAAAGGCGTGCGCCACCACCGCCCGGCTTTTTTTTGGTTTTTCGAGACAGGGTTTCTCTGTGTAGCCCGGGCTGTCCTGGAACTCACTCTGTAGACCAGGCTGGCCTCGAACTCAGAAATCCGCCTGCCTCTGCTCCCAAGTGCTGGGATTAAAGGCGTGCGCCACCACCGCCCGGCTAGGATTGTGGCTTAATAGTTATGTGTTTGTGTGTCAAGTTGACAAGGGGTCAGTTGTACTGGCTGGATTTGTGTCAACTTGACACATGCTAGAGTTATCACAGAGAAAGGAGCCTCCCTTGAGGAAATGCCTCCATGAGATCCAGCTGTAAGGCATTCTCTCAATTAGTGATCAAGGATGGGAGGGCCCATTGTGGGTGGTGCCATCCCTGGCTGGTGGTCTTGGGTTTTATAAGAAAGCAAGCTGAGCAAGCCATGGGGAGCAAGCCAATCAGTAGCATCCCTCCATGGCTTCTGCATCAGCTCCTGCCTCCAGGTTCCCACCCTGTTTAAGTTCCTGTCCTGAGTCCTTGTCCCAACTTCCTTTGGTGATGAGCAGCAATGTGGAAGTGGAAACCAAATAAAACCTTCCCTCTCCCCCAGATTGTTTTTTTTGGTCAGAGTGTTTCGTGGCAACAATAGAAACCCTAAGACACATGGGTCTTGCAGTAAGGCCAATGACTGTCGTGTTACCCATGCTCCTGCAAGTAACCCCAGCAAACCCATTCCACACCAAGCTAGACTCAGGTAGCATCCTTTCTTTGGTCTGCCATCACTGACCTATCTGGGTCGAACAGATACTTGTTCACACTCTCCTCAGGAAAGTGAATGAACATGCTTACTGTGGAGAGGGCATTGGTTCCCAAGCAATAGGGAGCTTGCCTGGGTTTATGAATCAGAGACAGACCCTGGCAATGTGGGCCAAGGGCTTTTGGGCACATCTGGGCATGCCAGACCAGGGCCCAGATTCCTACTTCCAGGCCTTAGTGGGTGACCGATTGCTCTGTTGGGTCCGCCTGCGTGCCTTCATGAGTCAGATTCTGTTTTCCTAGGCTCTGAGCCAACTCTGGCTCCTTGCCCAGGCCCTCCTCCTCCACTTTGGAACAGCTTGTTGGTTGTGTTCCCCATGGCTTCCAGAGCAGAGCCTATCCTTGGAGAGAACCTAGAGCCCAGCCAAGTCTCAGCCCTGCACCTGTGACCTGGTTCCTCATTCCAGGGACAGCAGCCACAATCCTGTTACTTGGTCATAGTGACTGTCTTAGTTAGAGTTTCTATCACTGTGATGGAACACCATGACCAAAAAGCAAGGTAGGGGAGGGAAGGTTTATTCAACTTACATTTCTACATCATAGTGTAGTAAGAAGACTATTTAAACCCCAAATTTGTCGAGGTAAATCTCCTACCCAAGTGAGACCAGTAAAGAAAAACACAACTCGATAATTATGGGAATAAAATTGCACGCCTGGATTGGGCAGATTTACCACTACACTACTCTAGTCCCTGCTATGAGATCCCTTATAACTTTCAGTTCATCCAGGCCGCGTGCTCCTTCCACCTCCAGCTCCTCCGCTGGCGGCGGCGGCGGCTCCCTATTCCTTCCTCTGTTGACTTCCTTCTACCGCCTCTGTTTCTGCTTCCTCCTGCTTCTCCCTCTACCTCCTATATCCTCTCACTCTCTCCTCCCCTAAGCCTTTTTCTCTGCTCCCCTTCTACTGCCCAATCACTGACTCTAGCCTTTATTTTACAAGTTTTAATTGGACAGAAGGTTCACAAGATGTCACCTGTGTACAGATTCGATCATCCTCTGCAGCCCCTCCCAGGAAAGTGAAACTAGGATCAAGATACAAGGCCGAGGCTATCCACAACATCATAGGAATTCAGGACAAGAACTCAAACAGGGCAGGAACCAGGAAGCAGGAGCTGATGCAGAGGCCAAGGCCATGGGGGAGTGAGTGCTGCTCACTGGTTTGCCCAGCCTGCTTTCTTAGAGAACCCAGGACCCCCAGCTCAGGGATGGCACTACCCATAGTGGGCTGGGCCTTCCCCCATCAATCACTAATTAAGACAATGTGCTTTAGGCTCGCCTACAGCCTGATGATTTTTTTGGTTTTGTTTTTGTTTTTGTTTTTGTTTTTCGAGACAGAGTTTCTCTGTTTAGCCCTGGCTGTCCTGGAACTCACTTTGTAGACCAGGCTGGCCTTGAACTCAGCAATCCACCTGCCTCTGCTCCCAAGTGCGGGGATTGAAAGTGTGCGCCACCACCGCCCAGGCTCAGCCTGATTATCTTATGGAGGCATTTTCTCAACTGAAGTTCCTTCCTCTCCAATGACTCTAGATTGTGTCAAGTTGGCATAAAAGTAGATTTTGACTGACATGGTCAGAGTGACAAAAGGGTGTGTGTGGGGGTCTTCATTCACCCAGTGGAACCATGAGCTATTCTTGAAACCATGGAAGATGTCATCTGTATAGTGTGAATGAGTGTGTGTGTGTGGGGGAGTGTGTGTGTGTGTGTATGTGTGTATACTGGGGTTGTTCATCTACCAAAGTCATAACTATTAGTAGGCTTCAGAGCCTGTGATAAGCATGGCCAAACTCCATGTGTGTGGGCCAGAGAGTGACTCTCCCTTCCTCAGGTTTCAGAATGGGGTCCTGCCAGCTTCCCAGGAGGTCTTGGTTAGGAGCCCAGGAAGGTCTGGGTGACTCTGGCTTGCAGCCAATCCCACAACCTACTCAATCAGCATCTTCCAGTATGGATGCCAAACCCTGGCTCCCTTTGCACACAGGAGCTGTCCTTCAGGTCCACAGAGATTCTGCTGACCACAGCCCAGCCCTCCATACCACAGCAGAAGTGCCCAGGCCAAATTAGGCCCAGGGGGTTTGACTGTGATAAGCACACTGACAGAGTACTGCATGGTGGGGCAAAGTGACCAGACTTGAACTTCAGAAATTCCCATGATGCTCTCCCACAGGGTAGGGCTGCTTCCCTCCTGTGGAGTGGAGATGCTAACAGGAATGAGTGAGGTCCAGATAGAAGGTAGACGTGGGCTGCTGCAGGAGGAAAAGCCTGCCAAAATGTGGTCCAGGGAGGAAACAGGAGGAGACATTTTGTGGAAGTGAGCCTTTCCTGGGAGGCTGGAAGTGGAGAAAATAGAGACGCACCACAGACAGGAAGCAGTTGTGGGGTTCCTCCCCTGATGGCGGAGCTGTGGAGAACCTGATTAAATGTTTGGGTGTGAGCAAAAGATCAGTTCGGTCCTGGTGGTGTTGGAAAACGAGTCCCAATTCCCTTTCTGTTTGACGGTTAATCTCGTCAGCTTGGCTGGATTTAGAAATATCTAGGAAACACAGGGTCTTGGCGAGCCTGTAAGGGATTTCCTAATTGAGTGGCTTGATCTCATCGGATAGGGTCCAAGACCATGAGAAAAGAACACGAGGGCCAGGCGGTGGTGGCGCACGCCTTTAATCCCAGCATTTGGGAGGCAGAGGCAGGTGGATTTCTGAGTTCGAGGCCAGCCTGGTCTACAGAGTGAGTTCCAGGACAGACAGGGCTACACAGAGAAACCCTGTCTCGAAAAACCAAAAAAAAAAAAAAAAAAGAATTTGTCTCTTTCTGGTCTGGCTGTGGCCACAATGAAACCAGCTGTTCATATTCCTGCACCCGGCCTCTATGCAGTCTCCAACTTCACGCTCAACTTGTGAGCCCGAATAAGCCTCACTTTTTCTTTTTAAATTTATTTATGCATATGAGTACACCATAGCTGTCATCAGATACACCAGAAGAGGTCATTGGATCCTATAACAGATGGTTGTGAGCCACCATGTGGTTGCTGGGGATTGAACCAGGACCACGGAGCCATCTCTCCAACCCCAACCTTTCCTTCTTTAACATACTTCCATCAGGCATTTTGTCACAGCAACAAAAAAAAAAAACAATATGGAGAGTGGCAACACATGCACGCAGTCCCGCCACCTGGTGGGGTGGAGGGGTGGACGTAGGTGGATCTCTTATTTTGACAGCAGTCTGTTCTACGTAGCAAGTTCCTGGCCAGACAGAACCACGTAGTGAGACTCTGTCACAGAATAGCCATCCCCGTCATACCTAAGCCTCAGGTTCCAGAGAGTGATATGCTTCTGAGCTACAAACTGTCTACCCCATCAACGAGTAGTTGGTGTACCGAATGTCACCATCATGTTACCTGCCAACAGCATCCACTCCTACTAAGTAAGCTTCCCATCTTAGGGTTTTTCTGCTGTGAGCAGACACCATGACCAAGTCAAGTCTTATAAAGGACAACATTTAATTGGGGCTGGCTTACAGGTTCAGAAGTTCAGTCTATTATCATCAAAGTGGAAGCATGGCAGCATCCAGGCAGGGAGGTACAGACAGAGCTAAGAGTTCTACATCTTCATCTGAAGGCTGTTAGCAAAAGACTGACTTCCAGGCAGTAAAGACAAGGGTATTAAAGCCCACACCTACAAGGCCACACCCACTCCAACAAGGCCACACCCACTCCAACAAGGCCACACCTCCCAACAGTGCCACTCCCTGGGGCAAGAATATACAAACCATCAGCCGGGCAGTGGTGGCGCACGCCTTTAATCCTGGCACTTGGGAGGCAGAGGCAGGCGAATTTCTGAGTTTGAGGCCAGCCTGGGCTACAGAGTGAGTTCCAGGACAGCTAGGGTTACACAGACAAACCCTGTCTTGAACCCCCCCCCCCAAAAAAAAAAAAACAAATCAAAAAAAAAAAAAAAAAAAAAAAACCATCAGACCTCCTTAACTCTCCTGCAGACTGGGACAAAGACTAGGACTGCAAGTGATGGAGGGTACCAGTTGGGACATATACTGTCTCCCTTTCCTTGCCCTGAATAGATATCATCAATCCATCACAGAAAACTTTCTTCCAAGGATCCTCAGAAGACTTCTAAACATTGAGCCTCAGTGCACATCACTGATTGTTGGTAGCAAGGAAGACAGGTAGAAGTGGTCAAGGAAGCTTGTGAGCACCCAGGGTGAACTGCTCTCTTAGCCCAGTCTCTTTGGCCCTTCTCACTGAGGAAGCCTTGGGTATGGTGCAGGTCCAACAGCTCTTGAGAAGGCAGAGTCCAGCCTCTCAACAACTACATAAGTGACTTAAGCAGCCAGGACCTTCCTGGCTATTGAGTAGGTCTCTCTGGGAGGTGTAGTGGTATTCAGAGACCGAGTAGTGAGAGGAGCCTTCACGTCCCCTTTGCCAGCAGCCATGGCCTATAGTATAGCCTCTTCAAAGCTTGACCTCAGCTGGCTGTTAGACCCATGAGCAGATCATGCTGGGAGCAGAAGTGGTCCCAGAAAACCACAAGTTCATACTACAGCCACAGAGAAGCCATAAGGCTTGGCGGGACCTTCCACTGGTACAGAAGCTGGTATAGTAGGTTCAGAAGAAGTAGCTTGCTTCCTGCCATGCATGGTACCATCTGTTAGAAACATGCTCTGAACTCTCTCCTGATCCACATGTCGTCCTGGGGAAGTGAGGCCTAGAAAGACAGGGCATCTTCCAAGATCGTTGTCCTTGTCAACTTGACAAGATCTAGAGTGACCTAGGGGATAGGTCTCAGGCCATGCCTGTGAGGGATTATCTTGAGTTCACTGAAGTGAGAAGACCCACTTGAAAGCGGGTGTTTTTCTTCGGGCTTGGGTCCTGGACTGGTTGAAAACAAATGTGAGTTGAGCAGTCGCATTTACAGCTCTTGTTTTTGACCCCAGAAGCAATATAACCAGCTGCCTCAAGACACTGCCCCCCATAGATTTCCACTATGCTGGGCTATGAGACTGTAGGCAGCCGTGTTTACAGTTGCAAAGTCGTATGACTAGCACCTGACAATGTAAGCAGCTGGCTTCCAGAGTGGCCAGCTCAGCTAAACTGGTAAACAAGTCCTTTGTGCATGCGTCAGCCTCGTGCCCCTCCTGAGTGGGCTTATGCTAATGAGGTATTGGCAGCTGAACCTATCCTGAGAGAACACATCACCCAGCCCGCCTTGGGCAGTTATATAAGCAGCTCATTTCTGCTGCTTGGGAGCCCAGCCCAGCCCATCCCCTTCCTAGTCCAGGTCCCCGGCCATACGTCCCCATCCATAGGCCCCATCCAGTTCCTGTCCCTAAGTCAAGAGTCGTTCCTGGAATAAAGCTGACTGAGAAGGATCCGACCGTGTCGTGTCTTACTTGCTGGCCAAGGCGGACGCGACATATGGTGGCCCGTCCGGGGACCTGAGGACTTCGCCTTCGTGGATTCAGGACTCAGCAGCTAAGAACGGCGGTACATGTATATTTATTGCAATAGAAAGTGCCCGGTGAGTAGGGCCAGCACAAGGTCCGCGGAAAAGCAGAGTCATAGAAAGTGCCCGGTGAGTAGGGCCATCACAAGGTCCGTGGAAAAGCGGCATCATAGAAAGTGCCCTGTGAGTAGGGCCATCACAAGGTCTGCGGTGAAGCGGCGTCATAGAAAGTGCCCGGTGAGTAGGGCCATCAAAAGGTCCGCGGTAAAGCAGCGTCATAGAAAGTGCCCGGTGAGTAGGGCCGTCACAAGGTCCGCGGTAAAGCGGCGTCACAGAAGGTGCCCAGTGAGTAGGGCCATCACAAGGTCCGCGGTGAAGCGGCGTCACAGAAAGTGCCCGGTGAGTAGGGCCATCACAAGGTCCGCGGAAAAGTGGCGTCACAGAAAGTGCCCGGTGAATAGGGCCATCACAAGGTCCGCGGTAAAGCGGTGTCATAGAAAGTGCCCAGTGAATGGGGCCATCACAAGGTCCGCGGTAAAGCGGTGTCATAGAAAGTGCCCGGTGAGTAGGGCCATCACAAGGTCCGCGGTAAAGCGGCGTCATAAGGTCCGTGGTCATAGGTCCATGGTAAAGTGGCAATTGAATCACGAGAGACCTTAGAAGTATCATGTTAATGTTTGCTTTTTGTGTTTGTGTTTGTTTGGTGTGGGTCTGTCTTGGTGTTGTAATTGTGTTTTCTCTGGGTATTGGCAAGCATCAAATCAGGAAAGTGAAACCATGGGGAACTCATCATCGTGCCCCATGAGAAGTGCCTTAAAAGAACTAATGCATGCAAGAGGCATTAAAATAAAAGAGGGATTTGCGTTGGATACCGGGTGACTTTATACCTTTGTGGGCCGTCACATGCACCTGGCCAGTGCCTATGCCGGTCCATTCTACCTCCCCAGTCCTCCTTACCTTTTTCCCTACTTCTTGTGCTCGTAATGCACTTCCTGCTGGCTAACCTATATAAACTTATTCAGCTCTCTTGCGTCTCCTCTCTCAGGGACTGTATATTATTCCTTTGGTATATAACTTTTCTCAGTCTCTCAATCAGAGCCGCCTCCTGTCTGAGTACCTGAAAGGAAATCGGTCGAAAGAAGACGAGGACCTATCCAGGAGGCTCCTGTTGCAGATCGCTACCCTGAATGGCACCCGCCTGGATCCCCTACTTTGGAGGGGCTCACCACTTGGGTCAAGGGTGCCCTCAATTTTCTTTAAAGAATGGGCAGGAGTATTTATCTGGGGAGCCGTTGTTCTCCTGAGATGTGGTTTCTGCCTTTGGTTTCTGTGTCATTTGTGCCATGACCATGCAAGACATAAGGCTGTGGTTTACCAGATGCTGACTGCCATGGAGGAAGGCACTCCCCCACGTATTTGGCTGGCCTCCCTTAGGGAGGCATAGTGGGGAGCTTTCTGGACCCGGTAATGGCCGTCCAGGCATAATCCCTAGATCCTGACCACTTGACCATTGCCAAAGGTGTACACTCATGAGGCTCCTACAGCATCACCTCAATGTTTCTGAAGCGGGAGTATGAGGAGTGCCTCGGCTAGAGATGTTCTCAATCTTGAGATAGATTCTCTGAAAGCATGTCCGAGTGCATAGAGGTTTTGTGCCAAATGTACCTCTCCCTGAAAAAAGGCACGAAGGCGGGTATGGCAGAAATATAAGCTTTCCCATCACAATGCCTTCACTTTGCACAAGGGCTCGGACCTCTGTTTTCCACCGCTGACCTGCTGCGCTGGCAGCGACTTTCTAGGTGTGCTTTCAATCGCCTCACGCCAAACACCTAATGAATGAGTTCAAGCATGCTTGGGTGTGGGATGCCTAAGGTCTGAAGGGTCCAGAGGTAACCTTCAAATTTAATAAATAAATAAGGGGAGATGTAGGCAGCCGTGTTTACAGTTGCAAAGTCGTATGACTAGCACCTGACAATGTAAGCAGCTGGCTTCCAGAGTGGCCAGCTCAGCTAAACTGGTAAACAAGTCCTTTGTGCATGCGTCAGCCTCGTGCCCCTCCCGAGTGGGCTTATGCTAATGAGGTATTGGCAGCTGAACCTATCCTGAGAGAACACATCACCCAGCCCGCCTTGGGCAGTTATATAAGCAGCTCATTTCTGCTGCTTGGGAGCCCAGCCCAGCCCATCCCCTTCCTAGTCCAGGTCCCCGGCCATACGTCCCCATCCATAGGCCCCGTCCAGTTCCTGTCCCTAAGTCAAGAGTCGTTCCTGGAATAAAGCTGACTGAGAAGGATCCGACCGTGTCGTGTCTTACTTGCTGGCCAAGGCAGACGCGACATGAGACTACATTAACTTTTCCTTCTTCCCTACCTTGTTTGTCCAAGCAATTTATTGCAGCAAAGAGGAAATTAACTAATATAACCATATAGCCTAAAGCTACATTGTGGCCTCCTCATGGATCTCTATTAGCCTCCTTTCACAGCTGCCAAGGTGTGATCTATGTTGCTTTAATCGAGGCTAGGAAATTTCTGGGCTTATGCATAGTACAGTCTGGTGGGCCACACTCTGAGCATCCTTGATGTCGTCCCTTTGTTCTCTGTCCTCCTCCAGTATTTTAGCTTCCATTACTGTAACTAAATACCCTAGACGGTTAACTTAAAAATTAAAAAGGGGAGCTGGAGAGACGGCTCAGCGCTTGGCGGTGTGTATTGCTTTTGGAGGGGAGCAGAGTTCAGCTCTTGTTGGCTAGTTCACAATCACTTGTAGCTCCAGCTCTAGGGGATCCTATGCTGTCTTCTGGATTCCACAGGTATCTTCACTCATCTGTTGAGGCTTGGACTGTTGCCATGTATTATAATGCTAAATTCTATACCCAAAGGGCTAGACCTATGTGTGACTTCTCATGCTTACAAGCTTTTGTGGTGCGAACCTTGTTCCTTGATTTAAAAACCATTGGTTGAATAAAATTGGCTATAGCCAATTACTGGAGGGATTAGAGGTAGGTGGGTTTGGAGTGACTTGATTGGAGGAGACAGACAAAGGAGGAAGGAGGAGGAGGAAGAAGAAGAGGAAGAGTTAGAGGAGGAGGGATAGGAAGAGGAAGAGGAAGAGGAGGAGGAGGGAGGAAGCTGCCATGAGGGGAGATGGATCATGAGCACATGGCCAGGAGAAACAGCAAGTATCTGGGGTACACCAATGGGGAGGTAGCCAGTCTAGCAGGTAGAAGAGTAGATTAGAGGTTAGCCCCCCCCCCCCATAATTGCCAAAGCCAAATAAAATAACCATAGTCTGAGTCTCATTTATTTGTAAGATAGTTGAGGTTAACCTTAAAATGATTCGACTACATTTATGCATATATTCCTCCATATATATGTAATTTTAAAATAAAAATAAATGTTTAAATAAATATTTATATGTATAGGTGTTTTGCTTGTATGTTTGTCTGTGCACCCCATGCATGCCTGGTGACCACAGAGGCCAAAAGAGGGCATCAGATATTCTGGGATTGGAGTTACAGATGGTTGTGAGCCTCCATGTGGATGCTGGGGTTAGAACCAGGACCTCTGGAAGAGCAGCCAGTGCTTTTAGCCACTGGGCCATCTCTCCAGCCCCTAAATTTTTTGTTAAAGGATCAAAAGTTTACTTTGGCTTAAAATTTTAAAGGGCTAGCATTATGCTTGGATAGGTGGGTCTGTTGCTTCCAAGCCTCTGGTGGTAGGGTTAGCAATGGTGGGAAGTGTGTGTGGCAAAGAGAACTATTGACCTCATGACAGGGAAGGAAAAAAAAGAGAGACTGCCGTTCCATAGTCCCCTTCAAGGAAATGTCTTCCATGAGCTAACACTCTCTGCTCCTTCAAGAAAATGTTCTCAGCGAGCCAGTACCTTCTAACAAGCCTCATTTTTCTTTATTACCTTCAGTACTAGGGATAGAACTTGGGCTTTCTATATGCTACAACCTAAACATTCTACCACTGGGCTACACTGCCAGCTCTCTAGGTTCTACCTTATAAAGTCCCCCCCACCCCCCACCCCTAGGAACTGTATCTTTAAGGCATGGTCTTCAGAGGACATTCAAAATCCAAGATGTAGCAACTACCTCTTTCCAATCTTTTCCCAATCACGTTTCAGAGTAGATTTACCCATGGATACCCCAGTCTTTACTCCAGGCTATGCAAACTCAGTCCTTGTCTTTTTTCCCCTTCTGGACCTGAAAAGCCTCTCTTGTCCTGTTCTGCAGAGAAGGGGTGGCCCTAGAAATGCTCAAACACAGGCCCTTCTCAGACAGATGTCTGTGAGGCCGAGTCACAGAGCACACACATAATAGGAGCCTATCCCAGCCCTGTGCCACCCCCAGCTCTCCTCAGAATCCTTGCTATTGTAAGAATTCCAGGAGACTGGCCTCATAGGAACATCAAGGTGAGTAAGTTCCAGAATGCAGGTTCCTCAGCTCAAGTGGAAGAGGGCCCAGAGCCAGGCGCTCAGGCTAGCCACAGGCTGGGTCTGTGGGACACCCTCTATAGCTGTGGGGCCCCCCCCACCCCAAAAGCATTTCAACATGGGCCTGGAGCTCTACATGGACTTGCTGTCAGCACCTTGCCGCGCTGTCTACATCTTTGCCAGGAAGAATGGCATCCCCTTTGACTTCCAATTTGTGGATCTATTAAAAGGTCAGTTTCCTAGCATTGCTGGGAAGCCTGGTCTAAAAAGTGGTTCTGAGGGTCAAAGGTGAGCAAGGGAAGCTGCTCTGGTCTGCACCCCACGTTTAGGGCCAGATGACCCAGTCCATGCTGCTCCATGCTGCCCCACGTTTGAGGGCCAAGCGACACGGTCCATTTGGGTCAGTCAACAGGGTCTAGCAAGAGAGACAGTGGGGATGGAGGGGCAAGAGACGCAAAGAATAGAGACAAGACAGGGTGTGTGATCAAGTCTCATTTATTGAAAGGAAATCATGGGTATATATAAGCACAAGCAGGGGACTGCAGCTGAAGACACTTTACCACGTGCTCCTTGCAGCTGAGGGCACTAAACAACAAAACAAGATACGTGAGAAAAACAAGATGTTTATCAGAGTGTGCTCAGCTGTTGTAGGCTGTTGAAAAATAAGTCTCTTGTCAGGGTATATGGCTGCAAAGATGATAGCCGCTTTCTGCTAGGACTTGGCTCCCGACAGGAAGCAGAGGTGAAACAGATACCAAGGTCATCAGGCATGTCCCGACAAGTCTACGTTTGCTGGTCACCAAGAATGAATATCTCCCTGTTGGGGTGAATAGGTTCTTTGGAGGCAAAGGAAGAAAGGATGCTAGGAGAGCCTAAGATTCTCAGGCTAGAGCTTCTGCCATCATCGTTGGAGGTTTCAAGTCTTGTTATCTGCAGGACCCACCAACCGGGCTGATGAAGGGCACAGACCCACTTCCATGTAACTGTGTGTTTGTTATTCAGTCTATGCCCTCCCTCCCTCAACCTGTGCCTGCCTTCTTCCAGTTTGTGCTCACCCTCCCTCAGCCTGTGTCCATGTCCATCCTCCCTCAGTCTGTGCCCATCATCTTCCAATCTGATCTCACCCTCTTCCAGTGTTCAGACTTGCTCTGGGACTAAGATCGTGGCTCAGTGAGAAGCACTTGCCTAGCGTGCCACACTCAAGATCCTGGGTTTGATCGCCAGCTCATGCATGTGCACACACATGCGCACATGTGCACACACACATGCACAGATAAAAAAGGAAAAGGAGTAGAAGGTAAAAAGAAGTATGAAAAAGTGTATACTAAGGGTTGCACAGACCCGAATACCCCATGTGAAGATCAGTGGATCGGGATTCAAGACACTGAGGAGTCTCTAAAGCTCAGCTTGAAGAGACACAGGCTCTAGACTAAAGAGATCTGGGAGCTATAGAAATGAAACAGATATGGTGCACTCCCCCCCGCCCCCCGTAGGGTTTCCTCATACAAACAGTTGGCCAGGAGAACTACCTGCTGTGGAGTTCTCTGTAGATATCAAGGGACCTTGTGTGCATCTTCGGTGTTCCCCAAGTTACCAGATTCAGTTGACCAGTCTCCTCAAAGGAGAGGCAGAATGAACCAGAGGTGATGAGAAGGTGACACTTAGGTCCCTTAGTGCTAAGGTTGACACACAGGCCTTGAGTAAAGGCTGAACTTCTAGCTTCTGGTAGCCAAGGGGTTGTCCTGATCCCTGGAGAAGGGAGGTCACAAGGGCTGGGGACAAAAGGGAGCTTTTGTCTCTAGAAGCCCAAGTTCTCTCTCTCTCTTTTTTTCTGGGGTTTCCAAAGCCCCAGACCCTCCCTGCCCCCCTCAGGTCACCACCATAGCAAGGAATACATCGAAATCAACCCCCTGAGGAAGGTTCCCAGCCTCAGAGATGGCAAGTTCATCTTATCTGAAAGGTAAGGGTCCTGCCACCATCTCTGCTCCTTCTGGGAGATTCATTGGGAGTAGATTTATTTGTTTATTTATTTACTGAGAGGAGGCAAGGTCTTTCTATGTAGTCTAGACTAGCATGAAATTTACTGTGTAGACAAAACTGGCCCCAAACTCATAAGAGATCCATCTCTCTCTATATCCTGAGTACTGGGATTAAAGGTGTGCAAGATCAGGCCTGGCCTACTTACTTTTATGTTATAGAAAAATTTATGTATACACACACACACTCACATACATACACACAGAGAGAGAACATCCATTTACATATATACACAGCATATCCATTTACATACATGCATACACACACACACACACACACACACACACACACACACACAGCCCCACCGTCTCCCAGCTTCTGTAACTAATCCACTTTACCCCATTTCCACCTCTACACTTCGCTCCTCTTCCTTTCAAACACCCCATCACTTTGAATGCTTATGAACATCCTATGAAGCAATAAAGACTCTAAAACATACATCACCCAATACCATTATGACAGCCAATAAACTTATCAGCTCTTTTCAGATTTCCTCCGTAGTTAGCTCACATTCAAGTCTCCCATTGCATCATACATATTTTCCGTGTCCTGTCTGTCTCTCTCTCCTCCACCTCTCTCACACATACACACACACATTTACATTTATTTTATGTGTCTGAATATTTTCCCTGCATGCATATATATTCACTGTGTTCATGTCTGGTACTTGGGATGTCAGAAGCGCTCATCAGAGCTCCTGAAAACAGAGCTATGAATGGTTGTGAGCCACCATGTGGGTGCTAGGAACCGTACCAGGGTCCTCTGTGAGAGCCACAAGTGCCCTTAACCATTGAGCGACCGCTCTAGTCCCTCTTTAACTGTGTTCCGTCTTAGTGTGCATTGGGTTGCTTTGATTGAATATGGTGGTGTGGGCAATTGTCAAGAGCAGGAGGCTGTCTTTGTTTAGTTCATGGTTCTAGAGGCTGCAAGGCCCATGAGAGTGGAACTGGTACCCACTTAGCATTCACTGAGGGCCTTCCCTTTGTGTCCTAGCAACACAGAGGTTACACCATGATGAGCAGTCAGGAGAGCCAGCGCCTGTTTGTTGTATAACAAAGCCACCTGTGACAGGCTGGTAACCTAATAATTATTTTAGCCACACATGAGTCAATCTGCCCTCGTGACTTGATCACACTTAGCTGCTCCACCACCTAAAACCTCCCAGTGGGAAGTCAATGTCCATCTGAGTTTTAGTGGGGACATTCAAACTCTCTCAGCCCCTATTTTCTTAAAAATAAATAAATTTTACTTATTCACTTTATATCCTGCTCACTGTCCCCCTTCTGGTCACCCCTCCCACAATCCTTTCCCCATCTTCTCTGAGCATGTGGGGGCCCCTTCCCCCAACCCTGGCACTTCAAGTCTCTGCTAGGCTAGGTGCTTCCTCTCCAATTTAGGCCAGGCAAGGTGGTCCAGCTAGTAGAACGACAATAGCTTTTGGGAAAGCGCCCCCCCCCCATTTGTTCAGGACCCACATGAAGACCAAGTTGCACATAAATCTATTACATGTGTGCAGGGAGGTCTAGGTTCAACCTGTGGATGTTCTTTGGTTGGTACAACCCCCTGATGTAAGTAAAACACACAAACAAAAAAAAAACCCAAACAAAACAAAACACCACTTGGCTTTGTTTCTCACCGGCCTCTCTGTGTGTTTGTTGTTAACGATGAACACTGGCTTTTCTGTCCTGTGGCGTTTGCTCAGTCAGCAAGCTTGGACCATCCCTCCCTCTGAAGCCCTCTCCTGTATCCTTTGTGCCCTACTACCTCATCCCACAACCATCCCTGAGAGACCAATACCTCTTGCTGCCTTATTGCTCGAGCTACCATCTTGCCCTTTCTGGGATTTATTCCACCTCTTCTAACGGGAGGGATAGATCCTCTCATCCCGCATGATCTTAAAGATTAAGTTTAGGGTGCTGGAGAGATGGCTCTGCAGCTAAGAGCACTGCCTGCTCTACCAGAGGATCCAGGTTTGGTTCTCAGTACTCACATGGTGTTTCCTAACTGTCTGCATAATTCTAGTTCCTGGGGATCAAACTCCATCCTCCAGCCGGTATGGGCACCAGACATACAAATGATATTCAGACATACACATGGGGGGAAAAAAACCCCATACACAAAAACTAAAAATTAAGAGATAATTAAGTCTAAGGCGGGCAGTGGTGGCGCATGCCTTTAATCCCAGCACTTGGGAGGCAGAGGCAGGCATATTTCTGAGTTCGAGGCCAGCCTGGTCTACAGAGTGAGTTCCAGGTCAGCCAGGGCTACATAGAGAAACCCTGTCTCGAAAAAAAAAAACAAAACAAAACAAAAAGAGATAATTAAGTCTAAACTCATCCGGAAGCATCTCTGGCTGTCCCTTCTCCACTCCCCACGACCCAGATTGTCTCTCCAGCCACGCGTCCCCACTCTCCAGGTGTGCACCGCCCATCCATCAACCCCTGTGCCCGCTTCAGGTCTTCCTCCCGCTCTTGCTGATTATCGGACTAACCTGACAGCTAGGGGCAGGCTTTTTCGAACCCTTTGGGTTTCTCCTTCCCCTGGTAGAATTTCCAATTGTTTGTCTGTGGCTGAAGATCCAGTTTGAACCAGGCCGTACTGGGGTGGTCTCAGGGCTCTCAAAAGGTACAAATAGTGCCCTTCCACTGACTTGTCCTTCCTCTAGTGTGGCTATCCTCTTCTACCTATGCCGCAAGTACAGCGCGCCTTCCCACTGGTACCCGCCAGATCTGCACATGCGCGCCCGTGTGGACGAGTTTATGGCATGGCAGCATACCGCTATTCAGGTGCCCATGAGCAAGATACTATGGATCAAGGTGAGAAAAGTCAAGCCTGGGGCTCAGGAACAGGGGGAAAACAGTCAGAAAAGCTCAAGATCAGTCCTGGTCCTGCTGAATAAACCTCATTTTCCCTAATCCCACGCCTGCCTACCTTACAGCGCTACCGAGAGTGTGGAATGAACAGTTAAATAGGAGAAAATATTATACCAAAGGGGAAACCACTAGAAAGCGCCAAGACAGGACTCAGAAAACTTCGTTCTTGAATTAGAGACTATCAGTCAATTTATAGGTGACAGCCAGCACACATATATCCCTAGCTTTAAGTTTCTCCTTGTGCTTTTTTTTTTTTTTTTTTTAAAGACCATTTTCAACTGCTATCATAAGATGCCGCAGGCTGGGTAACTTATGAAGAAAAGAGGTTTATTTAGCTCATAGTTTTGGAAACAGGAAGTCTAAACAGCATGACACCAGCTCTAGAGAGGGCCTCCTAGCAGATGCTGTTACAGTGGAAGCAAGCGCTAAGACAGGAAGCCAGACTGGGGCAGGGCACCAGTCTTGTTCTTTAATAATAGCTTGCCCTTTTAAGTATTACCCATGTCTACTTCGATCCCTTCTAAAGCAAAACCCGCAGTTAGACTCCATGTTTTAAAGATTCCAGCCAGTCTCACATCACCATGATGACTGGACTCCCAACATATCACCTTGGTAACTGCCGCTTGAGAATGGCCCAAATCACTTTACATCCTTGGAACCGTCCAAGCTCTATCTAGCAGATGGGGAGGGGGTGGGATACAGAAGCCTTGCAGGGGGATGGGGCCGGAGTACTTGCCTTTTTTATCTGTCTTCTTCCATTCCGGGCCAGTTGATAATCCCTATGATCACGGGTGAGGAGGTTCCCACTGAGAGGTTAGACAAGACACTGGAGGAGGTGAAGAAAAACCTACAGCAATTTGAGGAGAAGTTTCTACAGGACAAAATGTTCATCACTGGGGACCATATCTCGCTGGCTGACTTGGTGGCACTGGTGGAGATGATGCAGGTATGGCGGTGGGGAAGGGGGGGAAGGGGGAGGGGGGGTCAAGTCTGAGAAGAGGCCAAATGCTTATGTGGACAGAGACCAGAGTCTGAGGATCGTGTAGGAGATCCCAGAAAGTTGTGGGAGTTACGTCTGGGTGCTTGGACCCACTTAGAAGTGACAGGGGAAAAAAAAGCATAGGCTTTGAGTCAGGGAGTAGCATAATCGTGGAATTTAATAAGTAATCCATGGCATGGGGAGGAGCCTGAGGGAGAGCCAGGGATGCAGAGGAAAATATGGTATGCCAGGTAAGATCCCAGATGTCTGCTCCTCCCTCTGGTCTCTCTAGGAAGTGTGCAGAGGCTTGTAGTATGCATTTCCCAGTGTCCTCTTTACCAGAACTCCAAAAACAGTATCATAAGACATATCTTCCAACCCTGGGTCTAAGCCAAGGACACCACTGTATAGTGGAAGCAAACCCAGGAGACTGCTGGCTTCTCACGCTTTTTCAATGGGTGCTCAATTCTGAGCTACCTGGTGTGTTCGGGAGAGCCGATTTAGATGCTTTTGAATGTTCTTTTCTTAAGATAGGGTTTCCTGTGTCCCAGGCTGGCCTCAAACTAGCTATTTAGCTGTGGATGACCTTCAGCTTTTGACAATCTTGACGCTACCTCTCCAATATGGGGATTACAGGTATACCACACAATCCCTGTTTTGTGGTGTGTTGTACGCATGCTTTGTAAGTACTCTTATCTACCGAACTGCAGTCTTAGCTCATTGGCCAGGGTCTTGAGAGGCTATCATAGTTTCTGGCCAGCATTCAAAGTAGCAACTTTAGTCCTTGGCCAATGTGTAGTGTAGAACAGCAGAAAAAGAACCATTCTGAGCCGTCCAGCAGTGGCGCCACGCTCTAGGCTCCGCGCTCTGGAGTCGCCCCGTCTCTGTGTCTCTCGCCTGTTCCAATCCCGCGTTCCTCCCATGCTTCTGAGTGGGAAAAAGAAAAAAAGAACCATTCTGGCCTGCATCAAGCACAGGGCCCTATGCTTTGACCTCTATGCTCTCCACAATTCATCAACCTCACTCTTTTGGGGGGAGGCTTTGGAACACTGTGGGTGCATATTTTTTTTAAAGATTTATTTTATTTGCTTATGTATTTATTTAATTTATATGAGTACACTGGCACTGTCTTTAGACACACCAGAAGAGGCCATCGGATCCCATTACAGAGGGTTGCGAGCCACCATGTGGTTGCTGGGAATTGAACTCAGGACCTCTGGAAGAGTAGTCTCTAGCCCCAAGTGCACAGTTCTTTTATTTATTTATTTATTTATTTATTTCATTTTATTTATTTATTTATTTTGGTTTTTTGAGACAAGGTTTCTCTGTGTAGCCCTGGCTGTCCTGGCGCTCACTCTGTAGACCAGGCTGGCCTCGAACTCAGAAATATGCCTGCCTCTGCCTCCCAAGTGCTGGGATTAAAGGTGTGCACCACCACCGCCCGGCTTTTTTTTTTTTTTTTGGTTAAGGTGCACAGTTCTTAATGAGGCTAAACTGCTAAGCAAGCTGCATGGTGAGCCTCTTCTTTTTGCCCTCGTGCCTGAATGCAGAAGGAGCAACACGGTGTGTGCTGGGAAAATGAGCTCCGCTCCTTTGGAAATAAGGGCTTTCCCTGGAAGAAGGCCAGACACATACCTGGGTCAGGAGTTCTTTTGTTGGATCAAGATCTTCTCTGCCTGCTTCCCATAGACTGCGTAGCTTAGACAACTTGCCAAGAAAGAGGCAGGCAGCCCATGACGCACTCTTTGCAGAGGCTGGTGGTGCACCTGGTTCCTATAGCGACCACATCTTCCGTTTTGTTTATCCACAGCCAATGGGGGGTAACTACAATGTCTTCGTCAGCTCCAAGCTTGCCGAATGGCGCATGCGGGTGGAGTTAGCCATCGGTTCTGGCCTCTTCTGGAGGCTCATGATAGACTGGTGAAGTTACCAAACTGGGATTGTTCGACACTGGACCCTACGATCAAGATGAGGATCTGTGACTTTCTGCAGAAGTATAAATGATACCAGAGAGCATTCATTCTGCACGGACCAGCCGTCTCCTCCTTTTGAGCCTCTTCCCCTAGGGAAGTCACTAAGAAACACACTGTTCCTTTACCTAATAAAATAAAAGAACTGGAGCAGCCACCATGGCTGTTATGGGGACAGTTGGTGTCAGCAAAGAGCCTGGTATGGGAGTGGGAGGTAGTCACAAGTCATCTTGGTTTCCAAAAAGAGTATAAAGGGTGGCAGAGATGGCTCAGTGGATAAAGTTCAGATCTCTACTGCCCACGTACAAGCCAGGATCGCTGGTGTAATCCCCAGAGCTCACTAAAGTGTTAGTCTAGCTAAAATGGGAAACCTCAGGTTCATCAGGAGAAACGCCAGCTCCAAAACAAGCTGGACCGTGAAAGAATAAAACATCCAACATCAACTTCTGGGCTCTATATGTGCACACATATACACAGACAGACACACACACACACCAGAGGCACACATTCACATAACACACTCATACACACACACACACACACACTTCACACAACACACACACACTCTCACACATACACTCCCCCACACGCTCTCACACATGCACAGGCACTCACGCATGCATACACACAACACACTTCGCATACTCTCACACATTTATACACTCACACCCTCTCACACATATGTATGCACACACACACTCAAACACACATACTCTCACAGACAGTCTCACAAATACACATGCACACATTCACACAACACACACACTCTCACACATACACACACTCACACACACACATACACGCGTGCACACACACACATATAACACACAAAAGACTGTAAAAGGCAAAGGTTGTATATTCCATTTTTGTTAATAATAGTCGGCAACTTCAATACCTCCTTTCAATAACAGAATAACTAGACAGAATAATAGAATGACTAGAGAGAGGATTATGAAGGAACAGTGTGATAAGCCAATTGAACCTACTAGTTCATTCCCCACAAGAGTGGACTCAGTTGTTTCCTCAGATTCACATGGACTATTCATCAGAGGACACTGTGTTTGGTTATAAATAGGAAGATTGAAATAATGAAAACTATATTCTCTGAATAGAAGAGATTGAAATCAGGCATCATTAGCAGGGCCAATGAAATGTCACAGTAGATAAAGGAGCCTACGGCCAAGTCCTGTGACCCAGAATCAACCCCTGAGACCTCTAGGGGTGAAGGAGAGAACCAATTTTCGAAAGTTGTCCTCTGACCACACATAACTATGAGTATACACACACACACACACACACACACACACACACACACACACGAACATACACACATGAAATAAACATGCATTAAAAAGCTTCAAAAAGGAATCATCAACAGAAGGGAGACTGGGTGTGCATGGGGGTCTAGGGAGGTTGTTGTATAGACAGGAGAAGCCCACTTCAGATCTCCAGCATCAAAAATAGAAGCTGGGTGTGTCAGTGCTGCGCTGTAGGCCAGAGGCAGGATGATTGACGGGCTTACAGGCCAGTTAGTCTGGTTGAATTGACTAGCTTTCCGTTTAGTGAGAGGCCGGTCTCAAAAAAAAAAAAAAAAAAGTGATTGAAAAACACACCCGATGTAGACCTTCACATACATGATATGTACATACACACATGAACATACACATGCATACGCACACATCACCCCAGACACACACACAGACAGACAAACAGACACACACAGAGGAGAGAGACGAGAGACAGAGAGAGAGAGAGAGAGAGAGAGAGAGAGAGAGCGAGAGAGAGAGAGAAAGAGAGAGGCAGAAAGTTCACCATTCTGTAGAGTTTAAACAACACATCTACACAGACTGGCCAAAGAAAAATCACAGGGAAATTAGTATCTTGGAAAAATAAAAGTCCCAAAACTTATGAGACACAGAATAAGCAGTGCTAAGCAGAAAAAGTGTAGCTGTAAAGATATATTTATATGTCTACATGTATGTATGTATATATGTGTATGTGTATATAAATATATATATATATACACACACACACACACATAGCATGATCTGGGGGTTGGAAAGATGGTTTAGTGGGTAAGAACATTGGCTGATCTTGCCAATGCCAGTTCCCAGCACCCACATGGCAGCTTACAAGTGCTTGTACTTCTAGCTCCCAGGGTATCTGATACCCTCACATAGACCTACATGCAGACAAAACCACCAATCGAAAACCACCAAACCATAATATCAATAAATAATTTCTAGTTTTTGGTTTTCTCGAGACAGGGTTTCTCTGTGTAGCCTTGGCTGTCCTGGAACTTGCTTTGTAGCCCAGGCTGGACTCAATTCCCAAGCACTAAGATTAAAGGCATGTGCCACCACTCACGGACTCGATTATTTATAAAAAAGGAGTGACTTCAGGCTGGGAAGATGGCTCTCATGAAATCAGTGAACGATACTGTGCGACTCCACTTATATCTGAAACGATCACATTTACAGAATGTATTGATGGTTTGGGGAATGAGAAAAGTTAATTATTTTTTAATTATATGTCTCTGTGTGTGTTCATACGTGAGAATATGCACATGTCTGTTGTGGGTACCTTATGGAATCCAGAAGAGATTCCGATCTCTAGGTTAGCAATTGTGAGCCACATGGTATGGGTGCTGGGAACCCAACTCCAGTCTCCCAAAAGAGCAATTCCCTTCGCTAACCACTGAGCCACATCTATAGCCCTGAGGGTCAGCATTTGGTGAGTGTAGTAAGAATCAGTAAGTTGTAGAGATCTGTCACGTAACATGGTGATACACTGAAACATTAATTTCATGCTAAGTGCTCTGGTCACAATAAAGCAAAATAAAGATAAACACATATAAAAGTTACAAGTGAGCCAGACATACTGGCTAAATGCCTTTACTCCCAGCTCGTGGGCGGCAGAGGCAGGAGGATCTCTGTGAGTTCGAGGTCAGCCTGGTCTCCAGAGCTCCAGAACAGTCAGAGCTACCTACCGAGATTCTGTCTCAAAGACAACAAAGAAAAAAAGAAACAAATGTTATGAGTTACCCTTATTGGGAGAAGTGAAGCATGACGGTTGGTTTTCGTTTCAATTAGCCACAGAGTAGAATCACCTGAGTAAGAAGCCGCAGCTGAAGAGCTGTCCTGATTGTCTCAATAGCGGTGGGAAGACCCTCCCTAATGGTCGACTGCACCTTCTAGCGGCAGTTCAGATAGAAAGGGCGTGTTAGCATTCTCCTTTGCTGCTGCGTTCATTTGAAGATGCTTGATGCTGATTCCTCCCATCAGGATATTACCATCAGTATTTGCAGGCTTCCATTGCTGACTGGGGACTAGCAGTTCTCTAGAAACCCTTCAAACTTCCCCTAACAGACTGGGACAAGTGGACTGACCTGACAGAGCAGTTACCGGGTCAGCCTCTTCAGAGACAGAGAGCCACTGTGAGACTGTTCCTGTTGCTGAGACATCCAGTCACCAGGCGCCAAGCAATGATCAGGTTCTCAGCTTGTTGGATGTGAGCCAACTGTGGTTACTATTTCAACATAAGCCAATTTAAGAGATTCTTTTAATATACACATCTATTCCATCTGTTCTTACAGAGAATCCAAAACAGGAGGAAAACATTCTTTGTTAAACTATGGTCTGTAATGTATAAAGGGGCAGGCAGACCCAGGTCCATAGACTAGAATACATTATACCGGTCTAAGCCCGTCTCACATCTTGGGGCTGGCTGTTTTGTATCTGATGATATTTTACCACTCAAGCTGACTGGCCCCTTTAAGAGCAGCTGAGTTGCCGGGCAGTGGTGGTGCACGCCTTTAATCCCAGCACTTGGGAGGCAGAGGCAGGTGGATTTCTGAGTTCGAGGCCAGCCTGGTCTACAGAGTGAATTCCAGGACAGCCAGGGCTATACAGAGAAACCCTGTATGTTTCTCTAATGAGGATCCTGCCCCATCAGAGTCCTTTGAAGGTTTCTGCAGCACACTGAGCCCATCCCATCCTGCTATGGTATTAGCAAGACTTCCCATAGGTGTCATCTGCCTTTTCTCCCATTGACCAACAGAACAGCACAAAAACATTCCTTTCCCCAAGGGAGAGCAAATAAAACTCAATGTTCCAGGTCCCACATCTCAGCTTGTTGTGGACCTCTCCATGGAGCCTAGTGGAGTATGGCTCCCGGTAGCAAGGTTTGGTACTAATCTTGCTAGGTGAGTTTCTCAGCTCTTTTAGACAATGGCCTTTTAACTCCTGCCTCTAGCTTTTAAGAAGCCTGCCTCTCTCCTCTCTCTCTTTCTCTCTCTCTCTCTCTCTCTCTCTCTCTCTCTCTCTCTCTCTCTCTCTGTCTCTCTCTCTCTGTCTCCTCCCCCCCTCCCCCGTGTGTGTTGTGTGTGTGTGTGTGTGTGTGTGCATTGGATTCCAGATCTTTCCAGATTCCCACAGGTCTGGAACTTAATCTGGACATCAAATGTCCTGTACATAAAGAAATATGGTATCCAAGGAACTCCATCTTGCTTTGCCACCATGAGATTGCTATTCTAGTCAAGGATTCAGTCTTGCTAGGGTGGTGGCTTGACTCCCTGTCTCACTCACCTTTCTTTCTCTCTTCCTTCCTTCCTTCCTTCCTTCTTTTCTTTCTTTCTCTCTTTCTTTCTTTTGTGACGTATTTCTACTTTTCTGTCTCAGTGTGTGCCATGTGTATACAGGAGCCCACAGAAGCTTGAAGAGGGCATTAGAGATCCTGGACCTGGAGTCATGGGTAATTGTGAGCTTCCTTAGGGTTGTTTACAGAGACATGGGTAAGGGTTTGTATACAGGCAAAAGGGCACTGTCTCGGTCTGTGTTTCTATTGCTGTGAAGAGACACCATGACCGTGGCAACTCTATAAAGGGAAGCATTTAATTGGAACTGGCTTACAGTTTCAGAGGTTCACTCCATTATCATCATGACAAGGGGCACACAGTATGTAAGCAGACATGGTGTTGGAGAGGAGCTGACAGTTCTACATCCAGATCTACAGGCAGCAGGGAGAGAGAGAGAGAGAGACTGGCTTGATTGAGCTTCTGGAATCTCAAAGCTATCCTCCAGTGTCACACTTCCTCCAACAAAGCCATACCTGCTCTGACAAGGCCACACCCACTCTAACAAGGCCACACATCCTAATCCTTCTCAGATAGTGCCACTGGTGACTAAGCATCAACTATATGAGCCTTGGGGGGAGGGTTCTTATTTAAATTACCACAAGCACCTTTCCAGTGGTTACACAACTGAAGGAAACGTCTTTCCTATCAGCCATTAACTGCTCAAAAATCCTCAGGAGGGGCTGGGGACAGAAATGTCTCTTTTTTCCTTGATAAACTCCCTCTTCTTACTGTTTTTGTGTGTCTGTCTGAATTCTTCTTCAAGGATACAGACACCTGGAAATCCCAACAGGTACATACTGGGGCCCTGCCTATAACAAAAGCATTGAGAAGAAAGGACTTTTAAACCCTGCTTATGGATGGTGGCAGTGGTTTGTCTGAGAGTGGTTTCCATAGGCTCGTATATTTGAATGTTTGGTCCCAGTTAGTGGGTTGTTTAAGAAGATTAGGAAAGGTATGGCCTTATTGGGGAAAGTATGTTGGAATGATGCACTTGACAATCTTTCTGACACCCATACGGATTAATCCAATTAAGAGTTTCAAGTTCTTGGCCAGCAGTGGCACACCGCTGCAGTCGAGGAGCTCTGGAGTCCGAGGCGGCCGTCTCTCCCAAGTTCGAATCCCAGCCTGTGCTTGTTCACCCTGGGTCGGGGTGGGGGAACCTCGTTGTTTGAACCAAAAAAAAAAAAAAAAGAGTTTCAAGTTCTTAATAATGGCCTCAAAACTCTGGAAAGTCTCTTGTATTCAAGTTCAGGAGAACAGTGTTTTTAAAAACAAAATGAGGGTTGGTGAGATGGCTTAGTGGTTAAGAGCACTGACAGCTCTTCTGGAGGTCATGAGTTCAAATCCCAGCAACCACATGGTGGCTCACAACCATCCATAATGAGATCTGATGCCCTCTTATGGGTTGTCTAAAGACAGCTACAGTGTATTTACATATAATAAATAAATGAATAATAAGAAGAAGAAGGCTGGAGCAAGCAGGGCTGGAGCAAGAGGGAGAAGGGAAGGGGGAAAATGTGGTAATTATATCAGTGCTGGAGATGGAGCACATTAGTGAAGGATTTAGTTGCCTGTTAGCGTCTGTTTTCCTCACAAGGTTCAGTGGTATCTTCCAGACACTTCTTAGTGAAGTAGACATTTCTGATTTCTTTGGAGACTCAGCTGTGTCATGTGATGTTTTTCTGGAAACTGTCTTATGAGAGGATGTTTTTGCTGAAGCAAACATATAAGAGGCTGTTTTGCTGAGAACAGACATGTGGTGTTTTTCTTGAAGTTGCCTGGAAAAGGGCATGTGATGTTTTGGTGGAATAGACACATGAGAGGACACAAGCTACTTAGAAAGGGTATAGGTATAACCCAATAGTGGTGGCTGATGTTCTGGCATTGGTTCACCTTGCCACTCTTTGCTGGTCTTCGTTGGGCTTTGCTGGGCTTTGCTGACGACGATGTGGCATTGGCTCTCTTTGCCTTATAAAAGCAAATATTTAATTGGGGCTGTCTTCCAGGTTCAAAGGTGCAGTCCATTATCATTAAGGGGGGAAGCATGGCAGCATCCAGGCAGGCATTAAAGGGTTACTGCAGCAGATTACAGCGGCGCGTGGCTTAAAGCAGACCACAACAGACCAGCTGATCCCACAAGAAAGTAGATTTATTAGGATAGAGGATGGGGGGAAGAAGTGGCGAGAAAGAGAGAGAGAGAGAGAGAGAGAGAGAGAGAGAGGAGAGAGCTGTCGCTTTTTCTGAATATTTATATCGCCTGTGACGTATTCGTCCGCAGGTAACAGGTGAATTGTGGGGAGGTTTGGCGGTTGTCTTGGTAACTAGGTAGAAGTCGCATGTCACCTGAATATGACGTCACTGAAAGTTCGGGCTTGATGCTAACAGGCATGGTGCTGGAAAAGGAGCTGAGAGTACCGCATCTTGATAGGAAGGCAGTTGGAGAAGACTGTCTCCTGGGCATTCAGGAGGAGGGTCTCAAAGCCCAGCCCTACAGTAACACAGTAACACACTTCCTCCAACAAGGCCACATCTACTTCAACAAGGCTACACCTCTAATAGTACTGCTCCCTGGGTCAAGCATATTCAAACCACCACAGTGCCTTATGCTTACAGTCCCAACGCTTGGGAGAGCAAGCCAGGAGGCACACCATGACTTTGAGCCTAGCCTGTTCTACATACTGAGACCTTCTCCTCCCAAAAAGAAGAATTTCAATATGGCAACAACAAAGCACTAAGTCAAGAACATGGTCCTTTTCTAGGCCTACTGATATCTTCCTCTTGAAAGGGGTGCAGGAGCAGGAATAGGTTCATTTTCTCTGCTAAATAAATAATTAAAAGTTACCAGGCATGATGGTGCAAGACTTTAGTTCCAGCACTTGGGAAGCAGAGGTAGGTGGATCTCTGAGTTGTCCATAGACTCCAGGATAGCAAGTACTATATAGAGAAACACTATCTCAAAACAAAGAAAACAAAACAAGATGAGGAGGAGGAGGAGGAAGAAGAGGAAGAGGAAGAGGAGGAGGAGGAGACAGGAAAGAAGTGTTACTGGGAATCCCTGTTGGTGAGTTCCTGTGGAGAATTTATATAAAAACTGAGAAATCAGGGTCTCCTCTTGAAATCTTCAGTTTCATTAATAAAAGAATTTAAGCAAAAAGCTCAAGGAGAAAGAACAGACTCAGATAGAAACTTCAGGATCATTTATTAGAGTTTAAAATGAAACTCCCAGAGGTGGGCTTGCTCTAAGTCTCACAGCTGACAGAAGGAACAAATGCCCAGGTGCATGAGATGAGGTGGCCTAGAGGCCAGACACTTAGCAGCTGGGAGCCTCAGGATGGCGCAGGGGCAGGTTTAGAAAAGGAGACTGGAAGAGCCCAGAGTACTGGTTAGGGAGTTTAAATGCATACTAGGACTTTGACTAGCATTCAAAGGAAAAGAAGTGAAGGAAAGGAAATTGACCTCAGAAAAGTGGGCAGACCCAGACCCAGACCCAGCCAAATCTCACAGTGGTTCAGCTGGTAAGGGTTGCAGTAGGGGATGGGAATTCCAGGAAGGAAAAGCAAATTCTCTTTGCTTTGAGCTTAGGTGTGGACCCTAGCCAGGACCCTGACCTGCCCCATTGGAGTAACCCTTAAAGGAAGTGTCAGGAATATGTCTCTTCCTAAGGGTAGATTCCATCTTATATCCACAACTGATGAGGTATCACTAAAAGTGAAAGGCCCCCAGATAGGGGAGACCCCCACTCAAGAGATTACGACCACCCAATGACTCACGAGACACTGATCTTGATGCAACCAGCATGAGGTTTAATGATTCCAGTATACTGGGGTTCCCTTGCATGCAATCAAGAAGAGAGAACCCCGAGTTCGAGCTAAGAATAGCTTTTATACGGTCTAGGGGGTAGAACAGAGAAACAGTGACTAGGCACAGTATGATTGGCAGAACAGTGTGACTTTTAAACTGATTGGTCTTTGGAGAATGAGGTGGCAAGGACCTCCCTGTCTGTCTATGTGCTCTGGCCTTTCCTCACCCGAAGGTGGGTTCCCCCACCCCCCCACCCCTCCCCACCCCGGTCTGAGGAATGTTAATCAGCTTCTCCTTCCACCTCTGAATGTTAGTCCAGCAAGTGTCCTCTAAGGAATGTGCCCCTCCTGGGATGTACCCTGGAACAGTGAGATTCTTTTAATCTTAAATTCAAACTGAGACCTGAAAATCCTACATTTAGACCCAAAAGTCTTACAAAAGTATGTAGGAGATAGCCTGAAATTGGGGAATAGCTCTAACCCATTTTTACCATGAAAATCTAGAGATCTGGATCCAAAGTTATTCACCAGAAGGGATTACTATTTGGATGGGAATGGGGGATAGGGGATGGGGATAGTGGTGGTGGTGGTGATGGTGGTGATGGTGGTGGTAGTGGAGATGGTGGTTGTGGTGGTGATGGTGGTGGTTGGGGTGGTAATGGTGGTGATGGTGGTGGTAGTGGTGGTGGTGATGGTGGTGGTGGTGGTGGTGATGGTGGTGGTGGTTGGGGTGGTGATGGTGGTGATGGTGATGGTGGTGGTGTTTAGCCTTTATCATATATAGTGTCTAGGCAGAGATGTTCATTCAAGAGGAAGTAAGAACCCAGAGCCCGACTTTGGCATTTCTTGTTGATGACTCAAAGACACTTTTGGGTTCCATGTCTTGAACTCCCTGTTCTATCTCTACTGCCCGTTTTCTTTATTCTCCCTCTGAAGAGGTCACTCCAACTGCCACTTAGGGAGTTTAGATGATAACGAAATTTGACTTCCTCCCACTGAGCAGGGTTGTGGGATGAGGCAGGGAAAGCACCTCTCCAATGTACTCACTGTAAATGTGGACACAGTGAAACCACTGAAGGGACCACTCCATGGCCTGAAGCAAGGGTTTATTAAGGATCAAATGGCCACTGTTATCTCTTTTGGTGGCGGAGGGGTGGGATTCAGAGAGTAGCAAAATGTCAGAAAAGCAAGCAGATTTTTTAGGACAGTCAACAGGGGGGAGTCTTTGATCTGATATAAGCTGTGAGCATTGACCTGGAGCTAGATGCCCTTGACTAACCTTTGTCTTGGCCTTATTGATCTAGATTCAGATACCCTTGCCTGACCTTTGTCTTGATCTCTAGGCATCGATCAAATGAGGTTCTTTTAGTATTAATGGAGATTTCTGGTAATGGAAGCTTCAGGCTTCCTTTGCCCAACAAAAGTTCTTCACTGCTAATATCATCATGACTGCCATTTTGAAGAGGTCACTTTGGACCTAACACTCATCTAGGAAAATTCAAAATCTTATCAATAGTTTTATTTGTATAATAGCCAGGTGTGGGGAGGAGGGTGAGTCTTTGACTGGTACCAGGAAGGTAAGAATCATTACTATTGTGTCATAAGCAGAGAACCAGGAGAGCTGAATCAGAGGTTAAAGCCCTTTAGGATTCCCCAGATAGACTCACGAGAGTACCTACGCACTGGGTTCCTCCCCATTTTTCCTGTGGTCTCCAAGACTGGATTCTAGAGTATGTGTACTTTCAGGCACATTGACAACTATTATATAACAGGACTCTAGACCTTAGTTGGCCCCAAGGCCTTAGCATAACTGACTTCATGATGGAAGTGCCATTCAGGCTGTAAAACTCAGCATATAGACAGTACCACCTGCCAAAAACTAAAAGACCTGATCTATCAAAGTCCGTATAGTTCTGGGAAATGGACTAACCTTGCTTGTTAGCTTCTGTAGTTCTGCTTCTGGCTAGCTGTTCTTGTTAACTGAAGTTTGTCAACTCAGAACATGGTTTTTGTGCTTACAAGCTCACCCTGAGGAAGACTCAGTGTAGTTGTCAGACTGCTAGTAGACTTTCTATTGGCTTAAACCCATGCCTGAGCAGTCTTCTCTGGTAAATACCCACAGTGGTTACGATATTTAGATGCAGTGTGAGTCCTTTACCAATGGCTTCTAGAAAGGGAGGAGAAAAGATTTAACCATTATTTGATTTTTCTTTTAGGATGAAATAATAGTATCCCTGTCTCTCCTCCATATAGGAAGATGCGGTTGTGTTGAACTGAGCCAAGATCATAATGTTCTATCACATGGGCAGTGTTTTATTTTGTTTTGCTTTTTTTAATCAAGAAGAAAGTCTTTAATGAAACATAGTTGTCTAAACAACATCTCATAGAGTTAAGCCTAATGTCTAAGGGGTGTGATCCTTTGAATAGTTCAAGAAATATGCCAACCATCACCATCCTTGGTCATACTGTCCTGCTAGATGTTCGTCTGTCTCTTACCAATTGTTCCATCTACTTGAAGACACGCCAAAAGCCTTGCTTGACTCTGGCTTTGCTGAGAAGCATGGAAGAATTCTTTTTCCTTTTGTTGACCCTCTTCTTTGTAATTGGACACTGCTTAGAGTCCACCCAGTGGAGTCCCCATGGCCTTCCTGAACAAAAGGTGACTCTCCAGGGATAAAGGGCATTTTGAGGATGAACCACAGTCTTAGGGACCTAGTTGGCCTCTGAGAGTAGGGAACAAAGTATTTTCCCTTGAACCCCTCTGACCATATCAGTATTGCCCCCACACAGAGTTGCGGAACATTCAGAAGGTCAGTTATACCAGTGGGGTACTTTTAACTATTGTGTAATATTTAGATAAAGCTTAGTCAAAAAACAAATGCCTAAATTAACCTTGATTAGACTATTTTTTTGTTTTCTTAAGCCTGTATTTGTAACTATTTTTTTTTTCTTTTTTTTGTTTTTCGAGACAGGATTTCTCTGTATAGCCCTGGCTGTCCTGGAACTCACTCGGTAGACCAGGCTGTCCTCGAACTCAGAAATCCGCCTGCCTCTGCCTCCCAAGTGCTGGGATTAAAGGTGTGTGCCATCACCACCCGGTTATTTGTAACTATTGCCAAGAGTAATTAGTAACTTTTGGGACCTCCATTGATTTTAGAGGGTTGACACCGATGTACTGAACTTTGACATTTTGACCTTTGGCTTTCTTTTCTTTTTGCTTTCTCTTCTTTTTTTCTTTTCTTTCTTTCTTTTTTTGCTTTTTTTTTTTTGTTTGTTGGTTTGGTTTGGTTTGGTTTGGTTTGGTTTGGTTTGATTTGGTTTGGTTTGGTTTGGTTTGTTGAGAGGAGATTTCTCTGTGTAACCCTGACTGTCATAGAACTTGCTCTATAGACCAGGCTGGCCTCAAACTCAGAGATCCACATACCTCTGCCTCCTGGGTGCTGGGCTCAAAGGTGTGAGCCACCATTACTGGCTCCAGATGAGTCTTATCTGTTGAATTGTGCTTTGAGCCTGCCAAGAGACAGAAAGCATTTCCCCCCTTTCAAGTGTTCAAGCAGCAGAGAAGTCCAGAACTCACTGTAAGCAGAGGAGGCAAGACAATCTGTAAACTTAATAACTACCTTATTTCTTACAAAGAGATACTGTGTTGATTGACATTTCCATGTTTGAGGTCACTTTTCACCCTGTAGTCTAACTTCAGGCCAGACAGAGGTACACGAAATATCAAGCATCTCTTCCTTTAAGATCTGGGTTTTAGTACAGGCCAGGGCACCTTGCCTTTATCCTCCCCTGTGAGGGACAACAAGAGAAAGATTGGTCTGTTGGATAGTAGAGGTTCCTTTTCTTGAGGACGACCAGAGTTTTCCCTTGAACCCCTCTGACCGCATCAGTATTGCTTCATCTTGTCTTCCCTCGTTAGTCGTGATAAAGAAAGGAGAAAACTCTCATATCTTGTGACCGATGTGAATCGGATCTGCATTTTGCCTGGTTAAGCGTACCCTGCCTGTGCAGGACCCACCATCCACTAAAACGCTAGAAAACAGCCAATTTCTAACGATTATATGAGTTTGGGAGAGTCTTCGGACTTTGTTGGTCCAACAAAATCTTGGATCAACTCGCTCTGCCTGCCAGTGAACGAAACATGGGAGAGTTTTGGTGGAAACCACCCCATTTTTCTCTTCACTGTCATCCCCTTACCCAGTGGGGTGTCTCCAGTCTAGGTACAGTAGAGCCTGCATAGTCTGTGGGGAGCAGAGAGAATCATAAGTATGTGAAATGATGAGTGGGTATAGATTGGTGAGACGAGCCATCCATGTCAAGGACCAAAGCCCATTAGACCCACGGGAAATCTCCCTCCCCCTCCCCAATTCCTTTCTATTCATAACCTCCATGGTCAATTACTGGAAGATGAGGCAAGTGCAGGTACAAGAGAGCCCAAGTGGCCCAGAAAAGGCAACAAAATCCCTAGGGGTCATGTATTCCAGCTGTAAACACAAATTTAGGTCAGGGAACAGAAAGAGCAAAGGCGTCTAGGAGTATAAATGGTTAAAAAGTAAATTAGCCTCAAGAGTGATTGTTTTAGCCCAGATATCCCCGAAAGCGGTTCAACTCTCACAGAAACAGTGGTTTCTTCCATTCATCTTCTCAAGGAAAGAAACTAACACAGAAAAGAAGAAACAAAAGTACCAGCCGAGGGTTCATCCAAGTTAGGTTGCAGGCACACCCCTTTCAAATTTATCTCAAGAGAGAAGCCGGCAAATCGATGGTTACTCTCTCAGATTTCTCTTGGGTTTGGCTTGGAAAGTATAGACCTTGAGAATTTCAGGAGGAGCCCATAAATGAGTTCATGTTTCTCTGCCAATTAAATAATTAAAAGCTAGGAAAGAATCTGCGGGTCTTCTTTCTTCTTGGGAGTCACTGGCCATGAAGCCAGAGGAAGTGGATTTGGCGAGCTCTGAGTATGACCGAAGAACTTCCGGGAGTCAGCAGCTGCAAGACAAGTCTGTTGTTTCAGGGGTAGGGTATATAAGGGATCTTAGGGGTACGGGTGGAGAGGGCTAATTGGTCTGAACACACCACCTAATTATCATGTGAGCCGGAAGCAGAGCGGGATTTGTGTGTTGCATCATGTAGCCCTCGCAGAGAGCTCTGCACAGGGTCATCCTCCAAACAAGGTCAGGCATCTGTGCTCAGGCTCTCTCCAACCAAGGCCATAGAGAGAAAAGGAAGCCCCGCTGAGAAACGGAATCCTCCGTTTCGAACCAAGCTTGGAGAGCTCCCCGGACATGGAGGACCTTAATAACAGGGTTTTCCAACAGGAATCGTGGCAGACTCCCTGCAGAGATATATGATACCTAGAAAAATCAGGGCTCCGTCTTGGGGTCCTCAATTTCGTTATTAAGCTCAGGGACAATGAACAGACTCAGAATCATAAGGACAATTTTAAAAAAGATTTATTTATGTTATGTATATGAGTACATTGTTGCTGTCTTCAGACACACCAGAAGAAGGCATCGGATCCCATTACAGATGGTTGTGAGCCACCGTGTGGTTACTGGGAATTGAACTCAGGACCACTGGAAGAGCAGTCAGTGCTCTTAGCCACTGAGCCATCTCTCCAGCCCCAAGCTAGTACTCTTAACCTTTGACCCATTACTTTGCTTTGAGGATGATTAGAGGATAAAAGAAACCCCCAGGGCAGGCAAGCTGTAAGTCTCATCGTTGCCGGAAGGAAGGAGGAGAAAGAAGAACCTGTGCTGTAGTGCTTGAGATGAGGCACGGAAGTCAGTCACTTGGCAGCAGAGGACCACAAGTTTGGGAGGGGAACTTCAGAAAAGGAGCCAGGAAGAGCCCAGAGTACTAGTTAGGGTGTTAACAAGCATACAAAACAGATTATTACTAATTTCCACTTTCTTTGCATAAATATTATTTTTTTAGTTTTTAGTATTTAAAAAATATTTTATAGGGCTGGAGAGATGGCTCAGTGGTTAAGAGCACTGACTGCTCTTCCAGAGGTCCTGAGTTCAATTCCCAGCAACCACATGGTGGTTCACAACCATCTGCAATGGGGTCTGATGTTTCTTTTCTGGTGTGTCTGAAGAGAGCAATGGTGTACTCATATTCATATATATATATATATATATGAATATACATGTATATATATATATAAATATACATGTATATATATGTAAATCTTTCAAAAATATTTTATTTTTTTATCTATGTGCATGTGTATATGTGTGTTTGCCCATGTGTATGATGGTATCTGCAAGAGGCCAGAAGACATCGGATCCCTTGGAGCTGGAGTTTTAGGAGGGGGTTTACCAGTTACCCAATATGGGTGCTGGGAACTGAACTCTGGTCCTCTGCAACAGCAATAAACATTTTAAACAGCTGAGCCATCCCTCTAGCCCAGGAGAAATCTTCCTTGTGTTATAGAAAAGGTTATGCTCCTTCAGACAAGTTCACTTGCACTTGTTTTAAGATAGTTGATAACATTGATACCATTTACCCAGATGGGTGGTAGGCACTGCGGGGCACCTTTAATGACAAGGTACAGACGGTGGGCTTATGTCACAGCAGATGAGCCCAGAGTGCCGGACTTTCCAAGCACTGTAGCCTCCCAATCGTTTTAAAGAACCTGAGACTGAAAGAAAGGAAGACCCAAACTTGGTAGGATGCTTTGCATATTGATGATAACTCTAACTTCATTGGCTGGGAACAGTACGAAGAGGCGGAGCTTCTGGGGACGGGATTAAATCGGAGGACTCTACTTTTCATGAAAGGAACCTATACGTTTCGTCTACTACGCGTGTGTACAACAAGGAATTTCCCACCTTACAAAGAGCTAACCTTCACTAGATTTGGCATCCGCGGGAACCCTTGGCCTGGGGCTAACGGTACAGTCTTGTTCAAAAATTACATCTAAGGAACTTCGTTATCACAGTCCAATGTCTGAGGAGTGGAGACGTTGGTGTGCCTAGATACAGGAAGACCAACCTTGTCAAATGGCAGAGCTGAGATTGGAGTGACACCAGGGGACCACAGCATGCTGAGCCCAGCACTTCTGCTGCTTGCTGGTCCTAGTCCATATCTTTGGCTTGTAGGCCCAGAAGGAATACCTTAGTTTTCCTATCTGGAAAATGGGGACGATTGGGAATTCTAACACACTAGATGGGGCTGGCATACCTTTGAAGACATTTTGCTTTTAACTAAACCAACCACAAGAGGACTAGGAGGCTTCCTTACATCCCTTCTACCCACTCATGGGACGCCAGCCGTTTTCTCTGGCTCATTCCTTGCTAGATTCCAGTTGCCGGGGCTCATCTTTGGAAAGAAGGGCCAGGCTGCGGTATCCGCCCAGTGGGGGCGTGGTCACACTTGGCTTGCTAGGGATCCCTGCTAGCCAGCCTGGGTTTTTTGAGAATCTGGCCATTTTACGGAAGTGGTTCCTGCCGCTTATGCCATGGCCCTGGAACTGTACCTGGATCTGCTGTCGCAGCCCTGTCGCGCCATTTATATCTTCGCTAAGAAGAATAATATCCCGTTCCAGATGCATACGGTGGAGCTACGCAAGGGTGGGCAGGGCCGCTGCTTTGGGGAGATGAGAAACAGGGGCGGCAAGCCGAACTTAGGGGATCTCTCTCTGTACTATCCCCTTTCTAAGCTTTTTTTCTGATTTAGAGACCATACGAGAAAGCTACCAGGGAGAACCATAGTTCAGGACTCCCGCCAACTCCGGCCAGGACCTGCTGAAACCAAATAGTGTGCAGACCTGGCAACAGAAGTGGGGACGAAGTTTGAGCCTAGCTACAGGGACCTCCAGAAGAGTAGGGGCTGGTGGTGGGGGAATAGCTAGGAGAACAAATGTGGGGATTCAGGCAGTCACCCCTTTTATCGTTTTTTCCCCAGTGCTGAGATTGGCACTGTTACACAGAGCCACCACTGCAAGTATCTGCGTTTACAACAGGCTCTCTGCGCCATCCTGGTGTGTTGGAATTCTTTTTTTGTCGTTCCTTTCCTTGACTTTCTGTTTTACCTTTCTTCGCTGCTCTCTGCCTCCTCCCTGCTGGCCGGCCGCTGAGGGAGCCCTGCACTCTGGCTAGACCCGGTTGTAGCAAAATGACAGTATTGCTTAAGGAACTGTGGGCCATCCTCATACTGTCTCACTGCTTGTCCTTCTCTGGCTGAAGCCTCACGTCTTTCTTCACGGTCACCTCTGGGTACAGTGCACTTAACTCCCACAGGTTCTGCCCTTGTAGAGTAGGATGTAGGCGGGTGGGGGAGGGGTGGTGCGGTGGGGGAGGGGGCTGACAAAAAAGATGTTCAAGTTGACTGTTATAAAATAAGCATCCTGAGAGAGACAGGTTTCCACCAGGAAACAAGGAGAGCATAAGAATCTCCCCCCCCCCCCATTTGATCCGGGGCAATAGGAGTCACTGAGGACTGTGTGGGCAGAGCACAAAGATGCAAATTTAGAGACTTACTGGAGCGCATCAACAGGAAGAAAACCAAGCCAGAGCAGTTCAAGGAGAAGCCAGGGTCCTAGGGGACTTTGCGGGCCCTTTCGAGGGCTGCCAGCGGGGCAAATCCCACGAGGACCTGTCAAGAGTATGGTATCTATTTTGTATCCAGGGCAAGGGGTAGCCCCCTCTTCTCTCACGGGAGCCCCGCCCGCACTCCCCATTTAAGAAGTAGTCCAGTCCTGAGAAGAACCATGAATTTAGTGGTCAGCCTCCTAGGACCTTGGCTCAGGTTATCAGAGAGGCCCACTGTTCTCCTCCCTCATGCTGGACTATCCTGCAGGTGAGCACCTCAGCGATGCGTTTGCCGGGTGAACCCCGTGAAGAAGGTACCAGCCATGAAGGATGGTGGCTTCATCTTGTGTGAGAGGTAACAGGGCCTGGGGCTTTTGCCAAGCTTTACTGGAAACCAGCCTGTTCTAACCCTCTGTGTTACAAACCAGGACGCTAGCATTGGAGGATGGGGAAAGGGGGAGGGGGAGGGGGAACGGAGGGGAAGGTGGATTGTTCAGTGGTTCGGAGCATTTGTACTGCTCTTGTAGAGGACTTGAATTTGGTCTCAGCAACCATACAAAGTGGCTCCCAAACACTTATAACTTCAGTTCTAGAGATCCATTGCCCTGTACCATCTTGTGTGCATGAAGTCATGTAGATACACATATATACACACCAGCAACCTAAACTCCCTAAAGCAGTGGCTCTCACCCTTCCTAACGCTGAGACTCTTTAACACGGTTCCTCATGCTGTGATGACCCCCAACTATAACAGGATTTCATCGCAGCTTCCTGTGATTTTTGCTACTGTTGTGAATTGTAACATAAATATCTGATATTTCCAAAGGTCTTAGGGGAATCCCTGCAAAAGGGTTGTTTTAACCCCAAAGGGGTCACGAACCACAAGTTGAGAACCTTTGCCCTAGAGGCAGACGGCTGCTGTGCCCCTATAGTTCACAAAGCTGTGGCTGGAACCCAGGACCCTGCCTACCCACTGGCCAAGTTTATTGAGCCAGTTTTGGAAAGATACTACTTCTACTTGATTTTCGTACCAGGGTGTAGTTGTGGATTAAAATACCCCTGGGGCAGGGAGGGTGGGAAACTTCTGTCACCATGGCCACCACCCTCTAGCCCAGCTGGTGTCAGAGAGGACCCTGTGGCATCTGGGCTTCCCACTGTCTCCATTTTGAGGGTTACTGGGTCTCCTTTGGGTGAGTCTTCCCTATGAAATGAAGAGATTTTTATATTCCAGCTGTTCTCAAGATGGTGAAACATCTCTCTTCAGGGAAGCTAACCCTTTTGCTTAGGTCTGCCTTTTTTGTCACATGAGTCACCTATGTTGTAAGGGGAACCCAGAGTATACAATTGTGAACCTATCTTTGATAACTCAGGATGGATGTGGCCCAACAGAGACATCACCATCCTCCCTTCTGGTTGCCCTCTGCTATCAGGTAGATCAGTAGCAAAATCAGTTATGAAGTAGCAACGAAGCTAATTTTATGGTTGGGGGGTCACCACAACATGAGAAACTATATTAAAGGGTCATAGCTTTAGGAAGGTTGAGAACCCTGCTCCAGGGAATTTAGGTTCCTAGTTCATTTATGTGTGCATATACATGAGTTTATGCTATCCTGGGTCCTTTAGATTGCAGAGAGTTGTACTTTAAACAGGTACTAGCCAGGGGCATCTTGCAATCTCTGCTGTCTTCTTCACCCTGGGGAGGTCTGTGGCTCTTAAGCCTCCCCCCAGCGGTGTCCTGGACACATAGCTACAGCACAAAGAGTTTGTCCTACATGGAAAACTGAGGTATTTAGTTGGGCTGTGGGTGTAGGCCTATCTAGTGTAGACACAGCCTTACTAGATAGCTTAGTCTGGTAAGCTTCTGCCTGCCTGCCTCTTCTCCTCGGGTGCTGCGATCTTATGTTATTGCCTGACAAAACTTTTTCTTTTTTTTTTTTAAACTTTTTTTTTTTTTTGGTTTTTTGAGACAGGGTTTCTCTGTGTAGTCCTGGCTGTCCTGGAACTCACTCTGTAGACCAGGCTGGCCTCGAACTCAGAAATCCGCCCGCCTCTGCCTCCCAAGTGCTAGGATTAAAGGCGTGCGCCACCACTGCCCGGCTGACAAAACTTTTTCTGGGGAGATACTTTATAGACATCTATTCACTCCAGATAGAGAGCCCATGATACACCGGAGTCCAACTTGCAGGCAGCTCAGCAGGTTAGTGAATGTCCTTTCCAAGTGACTTAGTTCTAAACCTCTTCCAGGCAGCTCCTTTGGTTTTTGCTTCTTCTTAGCAGCTGGTCTGGTCTCAGAGTCTTCTTTGCAGCTTGGCTAATCTGAGGGACTTTCTGCAATCATTGTTATTTACTCAGGGAACGTGGGACCTAGTGAATCTATTCAATTTCAGGAACTTCCTGGAGCTATTTTGTGTTGTAGAAAAAAAATTTTTTTTTATTGTGTTTGTGTGGGGTGGGGGAGGTATATTCTCTCTCTCTCTTTAAAGATTCATTTTTAATTTTATTTATATGAGTACACTGTAGCTGTCTTCAGACACATCAGAAGAGGGCCTCAGATCCCATTACAGATGGTTGCGAGCCACCATGCGGTTGCTGGATATTGAACTCAGGACCTCTGGAAGAGTGGTCATTGCTCTTAACTGCTGAGCCATCTCTCCAGCCCCCAAGTTGTAGAAAATTTTTAATCCCAATCTGGGATTTCTACCCTGCCTTTGATCATTCAGTTCCCAGATAAAAGATACACAATTTATATATTTACAATAAGCCTTAAGCAGCACAAGAGCTGGGCAGATATCTACTCTCTGTGCTATTAGAATCTACTTATGTATAAATAACCTGAGTTATTACTTACTTGTTTTATCTGGGCTGCTTTAACTCCAGCTGGCCAGTCCTCGGGGCCATGTTTTCCTGAATTTACCTAATCCATGGCAGCTTCTCATTCTTCCTCACCTTCTCCCTGTGTGATTGTCTCTTGGTCCCTGACCCAGGAACCCTAAAACCTGCCTATGTCTCTTCTGCCCAGCTATTTGAGTTGCTGTCGGCATAATTATTTACCACTTAGAAATAACTTGGGACAAAGTCACTTAGCATCACTTGGGTCTACATGCAGATTCTCTGGGGCAACCGGGTCTTGGGGGCTGGCCCTTAGCATTACAGTTCACAGCTCAACAATTTTGGGTTGTTTAGTATTTAACAAGCTTCCCCCTCGGATGGAATGTTTCAAACTCGGAGGAGAAAAACATGTACAGCCACCTTTCCTAGTCACTATAAGCCAATTTCAGAGTGTTCCGAATTCTTTTTTTTTTTTTTTTTTTTTTTTGGTTTTTCGAGACAGGGTTTCTCTGTTAGTCCTGGCTATCCTGGAACTCACTCTGTAGACCAGACTGGCCTTGAACTCAGAAATCCGCCTGCCTCTGCCTCCCAAGTGCTGGGATTAAAGGCGTGCGCCACCAACGCCCAGCTGTGTTCCGAATTCTTGACCAAAAGTTTCCATAGGACCACAACTGGCGTATCCAGTGTCCTTTAGGGTCTGTCCCCATCTTCCCAGTAGCAGGCTAATCCAAGGCAGGAAGAGAGTTCCAGGGAGTCTTGCTTGTTTTGTGGTTCTAGGATCTTACAACGGGAAGGACTGGTGTCAGGACACCCCAAGACCAAGGTCTCAGCATAAAGGAGATATATTTGTCCCAGAGGGAAAACATGCAGGGGATACCACACAAGGACAGGGGACAGAGGACAGGGAGAGGGGAAGACAACAGGGGAGAGGGGAAGGGGTATTTATTCCAGAGAGACAAAGGACTGCTTTTGGATAGAGAGGAGACAGATATGGCTGTGGGCAAATGGGAGTTTATAAAGGGAAAGGAGGACCCTGGGGACACCCCCACCTCACCCCCTGTGCACTGCTGTGTTAGGAGGAGTTGCTTTGTTTTGATTAGGCATGTTAATTAGGGCAGCCAAAAGGTGGCTTTCCAATTGATCGATTGCTAGACTTCAATACTTTGACGGCTGGACCTTGGTAGTCAGCCTCAGGAGGAAGAAGTAATCAAAGAAGGGAATAGACCTTGGCGGATTGCCTTAGGAATGTTATTTAATGGTTTAGCAGGGCAGAGGGGGATGGAAGAACGGCAAGGCCTGTCAGAATTCTGTTTGCCATGCTCTGGCTGGCTAGAGCCCCTCAACAGCGCCCCAAGTGTCTGAGTAAGATTTGAAAGATCCAAACTGATCCTTAGCAGGGGTAACGGGAGGAACAGAGGGGCCAGGTGTGATGCTCACGCCTGCAACCCAGCAGTTCCAGAGGCAGAAGCAAGAGGATTATGGATTTGAGGCTAGCCTAGGCTATCTCAAAGAACAAAGGGAGGATTGGAAAAGTCCCTTTGAAGTATCAGGCCACCCGAGGCTGTCTGTCAAAGATGAGTGGAAGAAAAGCAAGCTTCCTCAAAGCTCAGCTTAAATGACCCTCTTCGAGGAGGCTGTCTGGCCCTATACTCAGAAACTCAACCCTTGATGGGATACTGAGTAGTGAGATTTTTGCCTGGTGGCTGTTCCCCAGCCCGCGGGGGATTTGATGAGACACTAGGGAAGGAGGCGAAAGAATGCGGGGAACAAGAGACACAAAGAAAAAGAGCCAGTCTAAACGTCTGATCAAGTGCTTAAACTTTATTGTTCAGGCTGCTGTTATAAGGACAAGCAGGCAGGAAAGTTTTCTAAGGGTCAGGGTCCAGGGCTATCCCACCAACATCTCTAATTTCCTGGTACCTGTAACCGCAATGCTCCCACAAACATTCCTTAGCTCAAGCTGTTTATCTAGCTAATATTTTCTCACAGGCAGGAGGGTAGTGAGACATTCTTTTTGTTTGTTTGTTTGTTTTTTTTGTTTTTCGAGACAGGTAGTGAGACATTCTTAACTCAGGTTGCTATCCTCTCACGGGTAGGAGGGTAACAGAGTCTTGGCTCCCACATGCCGGATAGCCTCTGCATCACCTTGGGAAAACAAAACCCAGTTCTGACACTAAGAGAGAGCTCTGTGCCCCTGGAGGCAAGGCAAGACTCTTCTCTTTTCTGAGCCTGCTTTCCATATCTTGAAAAAGAGGCTCTGACTAGCTCACTGTCAGAAAGATCAGAAAAGGTAGGGACTGGAGAGGTGGGTCCAACGGTTAAGAGCACTGGCTGTTCTTCCAGAGGTCCTGAGTTCAGGTCCCAGCAAATCATATTGCAACTATCTATAATGAGATCTGATGCCCTCTCAGGCATACACATAGACAGAACACTCATGTACATAAAATACACGCGTAAATAAAACTGTAAATAAAAAGGAAAAGAAGGTACCGGGCATCAAGTCAACCCAGTGGTCTTTAACTACCTGTCTCACTCTCCTGCGTACACAGTGTGGCTATCCTGCTCTACCTGGCACACAAGTATAAGGTTCCTGACCACTGGTACCCCCAAGACCTGCAGGCCCGTGCTCGTGTGGACGAGTACCTGGCATGGCAGCATACGAGCCTTCGGAGAAGCTGCCTCCGGGCCCTGTGGCATAAGGTGAGACCAGCAATGTTGGGGAAGGGCAGGGAGGAAGGTGTCACCCCAGAGACACTCAGGCCTCAGCAAGTTATTTTCAGTTTGGTATTGTCCAATGTCTTGCCTTTAATTTAATCCAGTCTGTTGTTCAAAACAGTATATATTTGAGACATACTGTCTCAGCCCAAATTTGCCATCTCTCCATGCACTTTGATCCTCTTGTATTTTAAGTTTGCAATACGTTTGTTACTGTTACACTATTTGTTAACTGTGTGTGTAATCCGGTCACCTTGCGCACATCAAAGTAGGTGGACAACTCTAGGAATTCAGTTCCCACCGTCCATCTTGGTGAGGCAGAACTTCAGGCTGCCTGACCTTTAAGCTCCCATCTCGGGCTTCTCCTGTCTCCTCTCCCATCTCACTGTAGGTATGAAAGCTGGGATTTACACCATGCCTGGCTCCTTCTGTGGGTTCTGGGGGTTGAGCTGGGTTTGTCAGGCTTGCCCGGCTAGGACTTGCACTTTCTGAGCTGTCTTCCAGGTTCTGCTACCATTACTTAAATGTCCTCTTTAGCTTGGCTGATAATGTAGCTGGGCGGTAGAGCGCTTGTGTAACAAGCACAGCGTCCTAGTTGTTCAAATCTCAGCACTGGTGTGTGTGTGTGTGTCTGTCTATGTCTGTGTGTCCATGTGTGTATTTGTGTGTGTCTGAGTATGTATGTATCTGAGTGTGTGTCCGTGTATGTGTCTGAGTGTGTGTCTATATGTATGCGTGTGTGTCTATGTCTGTGTGTGCATGTGTGTATGTGTCTGAGTATGTGTCTGAATGTGTGTGTGTCTGAGTGTGTGTGTGTGTCTGAGTGTGTGTGTGTCTGAGTGTGTATATGAGTGTGTATGTCTGCCTGAGTGTGTATATGTCTAAGTGTATGTGTGTCTGAGTATATGTGTATCTGAGTGTGTGTGTATGTTTGAGTATGTGTATGTGTGAGTGTGTGTGTGTCTGAGTGTGTGTGTCTGTGTGTGTGTCTGAGTGTGTGTCTATGTGTATGCATGTGTGTCTATGTCTGTGTGTGCATGTGTGTATGTGTGTGTGTCTGAGTGTCTGAATGTTTGTGTGTCTGAGTGTGTGTGTCTGAGTGTGTATATGAGTGTGTATGTCTGCCTGAGTGTGTGTGTCTAAGTGTATGTGTGTCTGAGTATATGTGTGTCTAAGTGTGTGTGTATGAGTATGTGTGTGTGTAAGTGTGTGTGTGTGTGTGTGTCTCAGTGTGTCTGAGTGTGTGTGTCTGAGTGTGTGTCTGCCTGAGTGTATGTGTGTCTAAGTGTATATGTGTCTGAGTGTATGTGTCTGAGTGTGTGTGTGTATGTTTGAGTGTGTGTGTGTGTATGTGTGTGTGCTTTGCTCATTTCAGAACCCAGGTCCTCTGTGGGTCTGTTTCTATTGCTTGTTTTCCCTGCTCTCTATTTATGGGCCACAGTTTCTCTCCTTCCTCACATTTTCTGAGTTATTGTTTGAAGAGACACAGGTAACCTCCCGTCTCTGCGTATCAAATCCTGCACTCTCCTGTCCCTGTACTGACCCTGAACGGTTAGTATTCCCTTCCCCTCAACCCCAGTGCAGATGCCTCTGGCCTTTGAAGAGGGCAGACAAAAGGGAGTCCAACCAGATTCCTGAACTTTACACTACTCCCTTTTCTGAGATAGCACTCTCCCGGTGCAGAAGGCTCTTGCCCTTGAAGGAGGCAGGAGTTAGTATCCTTGAAGTGATAACAGCCCACTCTTGAGCTATTAAGTGTTCTCAGGCAGCAGTGACTGAGTTGTAAAAACACACTGGTCTCCAGTAACAAGTTACTTCTTCCCAGGTCCAAAACATCTTTCTCCAGCTGCGGGATTTCCACCTTCCTGTTTGAATGAATGTTTGAAGGACAGCACTCCCCTTTCCCTACCCGATGGTATGCCAGGTCTCGAGAGTTCCAGCATGCACATACATATATATATATTCGCTCTCCTAACCTGCGCAGTGGGAAGGACAGTGATCCAGGTCCAGGCTTACATAATAAAATCTCTCTTTGTTTATTACATCAGTGTCGCAACTTCTGGCAGTCTCCTGGGCATAACATGTTCTATGCCATATATTTCAGGCTAGCACAGCTTAAAGTAATACAAAGGGATTTTTTTTTTTTAAGTCAAAGAACTTAATCCTACCTTCTTGAAGGTAGGATTGGCTCACCAAGTCTCACCAGCAGGTCTTTGAAATCTTCCTCTTTTCAATTTTGTCTTTTCCTGCTGCCTTTGTTTTGACCTTACTGGTTCTTTGATTGTGTCTAGGTTAGTGTTAAGTTCATTAAATAATCCTTTTTTTTTTTTTTTTTTTGAGACATCTATTTTTCACTTTTAGAAATTCCATGTATTTAACCCCACATCTGAAACCTTCTCTGAGGGCAACCTCAACAGATATCTTCGTGAGAGTTCTAAAGAGAGCCTAGGCAGGAAGGTTGTCAGGTCGTCCTGCTAAGAGTGTGTGACAGACACAGGCTGGAGATGGATGCTAGCGATGGCTGGCGGGCAGTGAGAGGGTACTTAGCTTTGTGCACTAAGCTGTGTACTTAGATGCTATGAAACATGGAGTTGCTGATGTCAAAGTCAAACAAGCTGGGGTTGGCAGAGGCGGTGAAAGAGGAGCCTTCCAGAGCTGGGTATAATGGTGGAAGCCTATAATCCCAGAATTCAGAGCTGAGGCAGGAGGATGGTTGTGAGCTTGAGGTCAGTCTGGGCCCCAGATAGTTGTTGTTGTTCTTCTTTTTCCTTCTCTTCTTCCTCTCCATCATCATCATCGTTTCCTTTTCCCTCTTCCTCTCCTCCCACTTCTCCTTACCTCTCTTTCTTTATTCATGTTCTCATCCAGAGCTATATTATCCTCAGTGCTCGGCATTTGGAGATGGATTTTTTTTTTTACTATGAACTCTATGTAGCTCAGGCTACCCAGAAAAGTATGACCCCTAAGAAAGAGCAGAAAAGCAAGAGCCCAGGAAGCCTCTTGCTTCCCAGGTCCTGAGATTGTATCTCCACCCTGCCTGGTGCCCACATCGTCCTCTCTTGTCACTGCCTGGAGCTTGCCACCCTCTTTCCTCTCCCCTTAGAGGGGATAGGATGCCAAACGGTCACCAAACCAACTTTAACAGGCCACTTCTGAGTCTCTGCAGGCCTGACAGGCAGCCAGTGCCGATCAATCTTGCACAAGGCACGGTAAAGCCCATGTGTTTTTCAGGCTTTAGATCAATCTGTTTGCTTTAGCAATCCAAGCCTGAGAGGCAATGTTGGTTTCCTTCTTAGCTTGGGAAGCTAAAGGGAAAAAAAAAAAAAAAATTAACCTTTACATGGGAAGTCTGGAGTTGTTTGTGACTGACCCTCGTGTAAAAGTTTTGGTGGATGTTATGATGGTTGATCTCAGTTGTCAACTTGCTGGGATCTCAGAGGGGGGGAAACATCTGGGAACATCTGGGAGGGACTTATCTTGATTAGGTTAATTGTGTTTGAAAGACTTCTCATCTTAGGCAGCACCATTTCCTGGGCTGGGATTATATTTTTAAAATGAGAAAATACTGGCTCCTCTTCCAGAGGCCCCAAGTTGGAGTCCCAGTATCCACAAGGCTGTTGCCGTTCAATAGGATTGGACTTCCTCTTGTAGCCTCTGTGGGCCCTATATGTATACGGTGCACAGATATACAAATGACAAAACACTCACACACATAAAAAATAAAAATAAAACCTTTTAAAAAAAAGTAAAGAGTGGGAGAGAGAAAATGGTCTGAAGTACATTCATCCCTCTCAGTGTGGACACAGTGACCTCAGTGTGGACACAGTATGACATCCCGTTGCAACAGCTGTACCCTGGAACTGTTGCTTAGCTAGAGTGTTCTATCACAGCCCTGGGAAAAGTCATATAGATGCCATTTAGCTGCCTGTGGCTTTGGTTATTAAGTAACCTGGACCAGCTGTTCTTCAGTGACACAGCAGTTCTAATCGGGAGGTAGCCAGCAGATGAGATAGTAAAGAAGGTAGGAACGCTGGAGTCACGAGGTCCTGCATGAGCCATGTCTGTGTCAAGCAAGCTTATCGAGAAGTACAGCACCGTACATACTATTTCCAGGGGCGAAATGAAACAGAGTCAGCAGAAACTATATCGTACAGTGGAACAAAATCAGCCGAAGGCTAACCAAGCCACGGTGCTCAAAAGAAACACAGAATCTCAAGGATGTGACAGACGATGGCCTTGAGACTGGGGAAGTCCAGTCTCTTCATTTAGAAAAGCCAAGCCCCGAGGGATGGAATCCTTAACTCTTTTGAGGTCTTATCTGCAGCCACAAACCCTGGCCAAGTCTGCTCCTGGGCAAGAATACAAAACTAAGTTCCTTTTGTCCTTTCATTGGGGCCTCTGAGGAAGCCTTGAACGGACCAGTCTAGCTCTCAACTGTATTGATACATAAAGGAAAGCCTTGTGTCTAGCTTTAACTGAAATGTATAGTAAAGCCATTTGCATCTGGCTTTGAGTGAAAGGTTGCAGCAAAGCCTTTGCTCTATTTGGCTCAATCAGTAGAGGCTGAGAAATTGCTTGAGACTGTTTGAACCTTGAAGAAACATTGTCTCGCCAAACAATTTGTACTTGGTGTTACCATGAGAGCTTGCGGCTGTACAAATCTTGGTCCTAGACACTTCTGGCAAACCTGGAATTCTTTCTTTTGATTATGGCTAGCCCTGGTCAAGGGTCTGAGATTTGTTAGTGCGGGTTGTCTGCTCTCTTAGGCAACCTCTCCCAGTCCCAGTTAACCTTGTTTTCTTCGAATAAAGTAACTGGAGTGAGCCAGCTGCCTATCGGTTTTTCCAGGAAGGTTGAATCCCTCTTTGATCATTTGGAAAATGAAGGCTTAATGTTTTGGTGAGCTTTTCTCTCTACTGCGGCACCCAGGACCAACGTCGACTGTGGCTTGTCTCTTTACTCTGTCCCGCTGAATAAAAGGCAACCACAACCGTGTTCTTCTTCAAGCAGCTTTATTCAGGTTCCTTGTTACAGCACGCTTGCTTCTACCTTCTTCTTCCCTTGAAATGCTCCTTCATCAATCCTCCTTCAATCCTCCAATCCTCCCGGCTACCACCCCAGCCGCCTTTATATACATTGCCTTAATCCCATCAGCAGCTGCACGCTGTCACTGTTAATTGGCTGCTCCTGTAATGCGAGGTGGGCTAATTTGGGTAGCCACACCTGGAAGTGCGAACCTTTTCTCTAATAATGAACCACAGCCACAGTGCCTACTCAAGCTAGCTGGCTACACACCACGGCGGGGAGAACCGCTTCCTACAGTCGACAATACTCAACAATTAAGATTTTTGCATTGTTTGAAATTAGACAACATGGAGGTTAGAGAAAATCACTTTGTTAGCCATACTTCTGAGAAGACTGTCCTTACAGACCCAGGGATCAAGACTTTGTCACAGCCCAGTTGAATATACATTCAGAAGATGATTTTTAGCTGAGTTCAGTCATGGTGCAGGCTTGTAATCCTGGCACTTGGGAGGTGGAGGCAGGAAGACTGTGGGTTGGATATAGCCTGGGCTACATAGTATGACCCTCTCTTAAAAAGAGTGGGGGAGAGGAGAGAACTTAGGACAACTGTTAAAGATGTGAAAGATTGGGCATCAGAAGCCAAAAATAAAGTTATTTTTATAAATTTTATATTTATATTATATTTAATACATTATACTTATAAAGGACTCTGGTTTGGATCTGGGTGTGATGGGGCATGCCTGATAACGCTCCTGGGAGTTAGAGGCAGGAGTAAACACAGGAGACAGAGTTCAAGGGTCAAGGCCAGCTATAGACATAGCCTGGGCCATATGAAGCTCTGTCTCAAAATAGAAACCAAACCAAACCTCTGGTTTGGGTCAAATAAAATATGCGCCACAAGACCCCATGGAATTTCAGCTGTTAGCTACCCTGTGGGACCTGTGCCATTATGCAATTGGGGAAAAATCAAGGCCGCTAGGCCGCTAAATTGTCTTAGCTAGCGTTTCAACCGTTCAGAGTTCAATCCTGGGACTTACGTGACCAGCCTGGTGGTTTTCCATCTATGTACCGGGGAATAGACTTTCGTGTCGGTGTTTTCAGACCTGCTTGGTCTTACTCATCCCCTCCCCCACCCCCTTATCCTCCTAATCAGTTCTTACTGGTCCTTTATTTATTTATTTATTTTTGGTTTTTCGAGACAGGGTTTTCTGTGTAGCCCTGGCTGTCCTGGAAATCACTCTGTAGACCAGGGTAGCCTCGAACTCAGAAATCCACCTGCCTCTGGCCTGCCTCTGCCTGCCTCTGCCTGCCTCTGCTGCCTCTGCCTGCCTCTGCCTGCCTCTGCCTGCCTCTGCTGCCTCTGCTGCCTCTGCCTGCCTCTGCCTGCCTCTGCCTGCCTGCCTCCCAAGTGCTGGGATTAAAGGCGTGAGCCACCACCGCCCGGCCGTTACTGGTCCTTTAAATCCTCCACTTTAGGTTTTCATTCATTTATTGCGTGCTTTTGTTGGCGCGCATGCGTGTGCGCAGGCGTGCACGGGAGGGTGATGTGGGCTCTGGTTCATGTACAGAGAGGTCAGAGGATCGCTCTGGGAGTTGGCTTTGTCTTTCTACCATTAAGGTAGAAGCTTGGCAGCAAGTGCCTTAGCCTGAGGCATCTCACCAGGTGTTAGTCCCCCCTGCCCTTTTCGTTTCATATCCCATTACTCTGTTATTTTTTTTTTTTTCTTACTCTTTTACTCCCATTTTCTTAAGATCTGGATCACTTGAGTTCGAGACCAGCCTGGTCTGCAGAGAAAGTTCCAGGACAGCCAGGACTACACAGAGAAACCCTGTCTCAAACACTCTGTGCATGGGTATTTCTGAGTTTGGCTTATTTTGCTTCGTTTTCTACTTTGAGTATTCTTTTAGCATCCCTTTTCTGACTAACGTCATAATTTCATTTTTCCTTATAGTGACTAAGTTTCCCAGGAGTGGTGTCGCTGGGTCCCCTGACGGTTCCATATTTAGTTTTCTTTCTTTCTTTCTTTCTTTTTTTTTTTTTTTTCTCTTTTTTTGGTTTTTCGAGACAGGGTTTCTCTTTATAGCCCGGGCTGTCCTGAACTCACTCTGTAGACCAGGCTGGCCTCGAACTCAGAAATCCACCTGCCTCCGCCTCCCAAGTGCTGGGATTAAAGGCGTGTGCCACCACTGCCTGGCATATATTTAGTTTTCTGAAGCGCTTCACCACCAGTTTCCGTACCAGCTTGTAGGCAGCTACCTCCCTACTAGCAGCACATGAGAGTCCTTCCCCTACATCCTTCTCAGCATTGACGGCCATTCGGTTTCTGTTTGTTGTAATTTATTTAATGCATTTGTGCGCGTATGTTACATGTAGGGGTTCCTGTTTATGGAGCAGGAGGTGGGCATCGGTGTCTCCCCCAGAGACTCCATGTCTACTTTCTGAGACAGGGTCTCTCACTTCCTGAACCTGGAGCTCATCTGTATTTAAAATTTTAAAAGATTTATCTAAGAGTACCCTGTCAGTCTTCAGACACACCAGAAGAGGACATGGGATCCCATTACAGATGGTTGTGAGCCACCATGTGGTTGCTGGGAATTGAACTCAGGACCTCTGGAAGAGCAGTCAGTGCTCTTAACCTCTGAGCCATCTCTCCATACTTTCTTCTTTTTAATTGGTTTTTCGAGGTAAGGACTCCCCATGTAGCCCTGGCTGTCCTGGAACTTGCTCTGTAGAACAGGCTGGCTCAAACCCAGAGATCCATCCACCTCTGCCTCCTGAGTCCTGGGATTAAGGTGAGCACCACCACCCCTGGCTTGGATTTGTTTTTATATGGGTAAAAGATATGGATCTAGTTTCATTCTTTTACGAATGGGTATCCACTTTTCTCAGTACTGTTTATTGAGGTGTCTTTTTCTCCTGTCTATGTTTTCAGCCTTTTCATTAAGAGTTAGGAGGCTGTACTTGGGAGGCAGAGACAGGCAGATTTCTGAGTCCGAGGCCAGCCTGGTCTACAGAGTGAGTTCCAGGACAGCCAAGGCTATACAGAAAAGCCCTGTCTCGAAAAACCAAAAAAAAAAAAAAAGAGGAGACTGTAGCTATGTGGGTTTATTACTGGGTCTTCTGTTTTATTAAACTGTCAGAATGGCTACTTTCCTACCTGTGCCATGCTGGTTTTGTTACTGTAGCTCTGTAGGTTAGTTTGAAGCCAGGCACTGTGACTCCTTCACTGTTGCTCTTCTGCTAGGACTACTTCCAGATGAACGTTTGTTTACATTGTCTCTCAGTTGTATGAAGAAGCTCTCTGAGTGACTTACACTATTTATGTGGTTGAAGTACGTGATGTCTACAAGACAAAGCGATTGCTTTATTCCTGACACTGAGTGACCCATGACCATGATCCCTAACCTGACTTCTTTCCTCAAAAATATTAGATCTAAGCTGGGCGGTGGTGGCACACGCCTTTAATCCCAGCACTTGGGAGGCAGAGGCAGGTGGGTTTCTGAGTTCGAGGCCAGCCTGGTCTACAAAGTGAGTTCCAGGACAGCCAGGGCTACACAGAGAAACCCTGTCTCGAAAAACAAAAAAAAACAAAACAAAACAAAACAAAATTAGATCTATTTATTCTTCAGGTCCCCATTTCATGTCATTAATAAAGAGTCATCCTTTCTGAGGCCCAGACAACCAGAGATGGTGAAAGTACTATTAATTTGTAGACAAAAATGCCACTTGGGCATTTCCCTGTAGGTCTGGGCAGGCCACAAAGGAAGAGGCACAGAAGCGAAAGGCAGCCCCGAGGTTGGGAGGCATGACTTCCTACCCTCCAAGGCTCAACTGGTTCCAATTCCTTACGTTGCCTACCTCCCTCCCAGCTGATGTTCCCGGTTTTCCTGGGTGAACAAATACCTCCCGAGATGCTGGCGGCCACGTTGGCAGAACTGGATGCTAACCTACAGGTGCTTGAAGACAAGTTTCTCCAGGACAAAGCCTTCCTTGTTGGGCCCCACATCTCGCTGGCCGACTTGGTAGCCATCACAGAGCTGATGCACGTGAGTGCTCTAAGAATAGTGGATGTTGTGGTAATTGTTTACTCTCGACCAGGGGTTTCTACCTCACCTTGATCATTCAGTTTCCAGATAAAAGACACACGGTTTTTTATATTTATAAAGCACTAGCCTTTAGTGCACTAGAACTCGGAAGATATCTACACTCTAAGCTATTATAACCTACTTCCCCATCAGTAACTCCAAGTTATAACTTGCCCTGTTCCACCTGGGCTGCTCTTAACTCTGATTGGCCAGCCCTCATGGCCATGCTTTCATGACTCACCTACCCTGTATCATCTGGTCCTCTTTCCATCTTCTCTCCTCTAGTGGTTTCCTGTCTCAGACCCTAAGGCTGGGAACTGAAACTCCGCCTGTCTCTCTTCTGCCCAGGCATAGGCTATTGGCATCTTTATTCAGCCAATAGATTTAGACTAAGGAGCAAGGTCACATAGCATCATTTGGTGTATGTGTGGATTCTCTCATTCCCTGGGGCCACCAGATCTTGAAGTCCACTATTAGCATTATAATATACAGTAAATGACCAACCTTAACAAATGGGTCCATAAGATACAAGGAATTCTGGCTAGCTAGAGAAGTCCCATTTTTGCTACCCCTACTAGTTATAGATTCGTGCATGTGTGGAGACTCCTTCTAGGTTTCTAATGTCTGTCCTTGCTTTCATTGGTCACTCTAGTTTGCTTTTCTATTAATGTGATAAGACACCAACCCAAAGACAACTTAGGGTGGAAAAGGTTACATTCCATCATGGAGGGAAGCCAAGGTGAGATACTCAAGGCTGGAGCCTGAGCAGAAATCATGGAGGAGAACTGCTCGCTGAGTGACTGGTTTTCCCAACAACCTTTCTTATACAGCTCAGGCCCACCATCAGAGATGGCACCACACACTATGTACTGAGCTCTTCTACATCAATTATTAGTCAAGAAAACACCTCACAGACAGGCCCACAGCCCGTTCTGATGGAGACAATTCCTCAGAGGAAATTTTCTCTTCCTAGGTGTATCTAGTCTTGTGAGAGGTAGGGAAAAAAAAAAAAAAAAAAACCAACCAGTACAACGTACTCCTTGTCACCCTGTCGCACAGACACATCAATGTTAAACCACAATCTTTCATTTCTTTGATCCCTAAGATCTCAGGTGACAATCACAAAACACAGTACCATTTTAAGTGTCTCAAAGTCTTTTTACAAACCCAAATGATTTAAAAAATACAAGTTCTCTTTGAAAATCCAGAGTCTCTTAACTTTGGGATACCGTAAAGCCCACAAAATAAATCACATCATTTCTTGTTCCGCAAGGGAAGAACCAGGTCACAGTTACAATCAGACTGAAGCAAAACCAAAATCCTACAGCATACAACATTCCGTGTCTGACATCTGGGACTCACTAGAGATCTACTGGGTGCTAAAGAGCTTGGGCACTGGCAATTCTCCTGTATATATATTATATATATATATATATATATATATATATATATACACCATATAGCTTGCCGTTTTGGCTCGGGAAGGATTCATGCCATATCTGCCACTGTCCTTGACAGTCACCCCATAGTCTTGGCATCTCTGACATTCTGTTGCCACTAAAACTACACCTTCATCAACGGCCTTTTCTGGTTCCGTAGAGTGCCAAGCCTCGGTTGCACTCAATGACCCCTTCATGCCTTCAAAACTAGTACCATGTGGGAGACCCCTACACATTATTTGCCAAGTTCTGCTGCCAGCTTTGTGGACAGCCTTGGCCCACCCCACTACTGGGCCACAGCTTCTAAATATTGACCTTGAGGAGAATACTTCCCAGAAGACAGTCCCTCAATGATGCTGGTCTTATACACTACAACTGAGTTTTCAGTCCTAGCTAACCAACAGCCATCGTCCCACGGAAGCTTAGACTGTTTCACTTCTACAGATTATTAATATACCACACTGGTGGCCCTCATAGAATCTTCGAGGGATTCTCAAGCTTCCCTTTGAAACTTTACAAACCAAGTGTCTGCCATCTGCTTGTCTTTCAACATTTCCATCTTTCAAGCTAGCATAGAGCAGCTCATAGATCTCTTGGCTACTCAGTGATTTTTATAGGCCCAAATTTCCAAATGCTATTCCAACCCTCCCTCCAAAAACAACATGGTCATGGTTAATAATTACAGAAACCCTACACTTCTGGCACCAATGTGTTATTCTGGTTTGCCTTCCAGTTGCCGTGATAAATATTGTGATTAAAAACAAATTGGGGAGGAAATAATTTACTTAAGTTTATAGGCCGCAGTCCATTATCAAGGGAAACCAGGAAGCTTGAGGCAGGAACTAGGAGGCAGGAGCTGAAGCAGAGACATCAATGGAAAAATCCCTGCTTACTAGCTTGCTCCTGGGTTCACATTCAGCTATCTTTCTTATATAGGCCAAGCTCATCTTTCCAGAGGTAGCATCACCACAGTGGACTAGGCCCTCTCACACCCATCCCCCCCCCCAAAAGAGCCATATAGACATTCCTACAAGCCAATCTGATGGAAGCAATCCCTCAGTTGAGTTCTCCCTTTCCATGTGTGTCAAGTTAAGAAGCAAAATTAGCCACAAACGCACCCACCCCCATTCTGTTCCCTTCTTGATATAGCCTGTAGGCGGAGGCTGCCCAGTCTTTGAAGGGCATCCCAGGCTGGCTGCATGGTACCAGCGAGTGGAGGCAGCTGTGGGGAAGGACCTCTTCCGGGAAGCCCATGAGGTCATCCTGAGGGCGAAGGACTGTCCACACCGCTGATCCCGTCGTTAAGCAGAAGCTGATGCCCAGGGTGGTGGCCATGATCCAGTGACTTCAGCTGTTTCATCCCTGCACCAGCCGTGGCAATTCACAACTCAGTTGCATTACACTAGTGATGCACCCCAGCCCTCACAGCATGCTGGTTCTCAGGCTTTGCTCCATCTCCATCCATCTCCATCCTTTCCCCACGATACCCACACACGACCACAACTATAATCACTACTTTCCCCTTTGAGTTTGGGTAATAAACCGAGGCCCGATGTGAGCTTCAGTTGCTCTGTGTTGTTTCTTTAACCCTCTTCCTCTAGTCCCGTTCGATTGTCTTTCCGAAAGACAGCTCCATTTCCCAGGCTTTGGGGATTGTTTTCCCTCTCATGGTTGCCACCACGGATGAAGTCATAGCTAGGTATGTAATCCAGCACTCAGAAGGATGAAACAAAGGAGGAGAAGGAGAACCATTGAGAATTTAGGGCCATCCTGGGCTACATTCAGAGATCCATGCTAGCCTGGGATACCCTGTGAGATTGTATCTCAATAAAACAAAACAACAAAAACAAACAGCAAGTTAATCACAAATGCCTTTCAGACTTCTGGTTCTGGGAGAATGAAAACAGCAGATGCCTCAGCTGCAGGCATGGGAAGCCATTATTTGGCTAGACCAGCCTCTTGGACATGGTCCCTTCATAGGATCATCAAACCTTCGTGACCTACAGAACTGATCAAGAGGAGGAATTACCTCCAGCCGCAATCCTGGACAGGGGTCATGCTCAAAAGTCTTGGATACAAACTGTGATTAGGAATGAGGGGCTCAGATTCCATTCTGGAATAGTATTCTAGCTGTTTAGGGGTAGAGGAGTGGACCGGAAGGCAGCCAGGAAGGAAGCTGAGAGACTGGGTGTTGCTGTCGTCGGGGGTGGGTTGTGGGGGGAGGTAGACAAAGGTGGCTTGTGGAGAACTGTTAGGCACCAAAGGGGAGAGGTGGGGAAATGAAGGAGCCTCTCCCTTCCAGTCTAGAGAGGTCAGCTTCCACTATGGCAAAAAGACACTAAACTAGGGGGCTAGGTATTCCTTAAAGAGAACGTCTGGTCGGGAGGTAGGGGGTGGGGGGACCCTCTAGAATGAACCGGAGACCCGGGAAGTAAGAGACTCTCAGGACTCAAAGGGAGGGACTTTGGATGAAATGCTCTACAGTGGGGAGGGGGAACTTGTAGAGTCCATCTCCAGTGGAAGGTCAGGCATCAAGTGGAGGAAGGGGTTGCCATCCCACAGTCAAAAACTGACTCAGAAGTCTTCCTGTCTGAAGGAACTGCGGGGACAAAAATGGAGAAGAGAATGAGAGAAAGGTGGTTCAGTGATAGGCCCAAATTAGGATCCAGCTCAAGGGGAGGCTCCAGGGCCTGACACTGTTACTGATGCTGTGGTGTGCTGGCAGATAGGAGCCTAGCATGGTTGCCCTTCCGAGGAGTCAAACAAGCAGCTGAAAGAGTCAGATGCAGATACAAGCACCCAACCAATGGACAGAATCTGGGGCCCTCCTGGGGTTGAATTGGGGAAAAGCTTCAAGAAGCTGAGAGGAGGGCAACCTCATAGGAAGACCAGCATTCTCAACTGACCTGGACCCCTGAGATCTCTCAGCCACTGAGCCACCAACCAGGCAGCATACAGGAGCTGGTCCGGGGCCCCCAACATATACAGCAAAGGACTGCCTGGCTGGCCTCAGTGAGCTAAGATGCACTTAGCCTCTAGAGACTTGAGGAACCAAGGAGTGGGGAGGTCTGGTGAGGTGGGGGTGGGTTGACATCCTCTGGGGGGGGTGGAGGAGGCAGAAGATGGAGAGCTGTCCGAGGGTGGGGGCAGACCGGGAGGGGGATGAAGTTTAAAGGAGAGAGACAGAGACAGAGAGAAAACATCTGGGACCAGGAAGACAAAACCATTCTCACTTTCCCAAAGACCTGTTGTGCCAAAGCACGTTTTGTTGTTGTTGTTGTCGGTTGGGTGGTTGATTTTTCCCCATCATTTAGGGAATTAGGGAAATGATGATGTCATATAGGCCTTAGGTGCCCCTGACTGCCGCTGAAGGATTTTTTTTTTTTTTTTTTTTTTTTTTTGGCATTGGGTGGAGAAGTTTTATCCAATCCCAGGCATGTCTGCGATCCTCCCTCCCGCTAGAGGGATTAGTTGGGGTGAAATAAATACGAACGATCAGAACCAGATCATTTCTCTCACGGGGTGTGGACGTAGCATTTGCACACTTGGCCAAACAGCATATCCAACCTGAGTCCTGGGCCCAAAGAACTGGATGGGGTTGGTAGCCGCACTTCCTTCTTCCCTTTCTGTGTCAAGGGTCTCCGAAGCCACTCCTCCCTCAGCCTTTTCCCTGAGTGGAGGGAAAGAAAGTGAACTGAGGGCAGACAGCGCGGCTATTCTGGCCCTAAATTCACCAATAGAAACGCCCCCTCATGTCACTTTTTCCTTTACTGGGTTCCGCTCCTCATTTGGCCGAATCACGGAGATACAGGGGGCAGTTTGGCCCCAAACCAAGACCCGAGCCCGAGTTCATAGTTCAGGTTCATCTGTTGGGGGGGGAGAGGGGGAGTTACCTTGCAGTCCGCCACTGATTGGCCCAAAGTTCTTGTGAGCATCCAATGGGAGGCAAGATTGGGAACGAGCGCTGATCCAGGTTAAGAAGCACTGAGGGGCTTAGGACCCAGCCGTTCCTGCTCGCGGTTGCTGCTGCTCCTGCCTCTGTCCGCGGAGGCAGTTTCCCCCGAGGCCGGTCTCCGAGGTCTGCCAGCGGCTACTCCCACAGCCTCCGCCATGGGTCTGGAGCTCTATCTGGACCTGCTGTCCCAGCCCTGCCGTGCTGTCTACATCTTCGCCAAGAAGAACGACATCCCTTTCCAGATGCGTACCATAGAGCTGCTTAAAGGTGGGCTCGGTTGACAGGCTGGGAAGTCTGCAGCCTTCTGTACGGTGCACCTCAGACCTCTGCAGCCGGTGGTGACCGGTCAGGGTCAGGTGTGCAAACAGGAGAGGAAACGCCAGCCGCTCCCGTGAGAAAGTAGTTTGTTTTTGTTTTTGTTTTTTTTTTTTAATCAGTTATTAGCTGTGATTTTTAAAAGAATTTTGCCGGGTGAATAACATCCGTCCGGATCCCAGATGCAAAGGCCCCCTGGATGCTGCGGTGAGAGCGGGGGAACCGAGCTTGAAAATTTCACCTTTGGAGATTTGAGAATGGGGAGCCTTCTTAAAGGCTTTGGAGAAACAGAGTGTGTGATCTTCCACTCAGGACTCTTGTGTGTTTCCTACTCACCAGAGCAAGTCCCCTCCAGTGTCCAGGCTTGCTTGCCATTCGTGTGTGTGTGTGTGTGTGTGTGTGTGTGTGTGTGTGTGTGTGTGTGTGTGTGTGTTTTACTCAGGACCGGACCAGGATACTATCATACATGCCACCACAGATCCATACTCTCAAGCCTCAAAGCGCTTTCTATTTGTCATTTTGAGACAGAGTCGCAGCAAGAACAATAGCATCCCTTACAGTTTCATACCACGGAGATGCTTAAAAGTGGGCTTTGTTGGCAGGCCGGGAAGTCTGCAGCCTGCTGGACGGTGGTGCATTTCTGACCTCTGTAGCCCGTGGGTGGTCAGGCGAGGGGTGCAACTGAGTCCGGGTGTTGCACTCTCTTAGTTAGCCCAGTGAAACATTGAACTGGTGATCCTTCTGAGTTTCCCAAGAAGCTGGAATTACAGGCTTGCCAGGCCTGCTTCACCCTCCCCGCTCTCCACTCCCTGCCTCCCCCCCCCCACTTCCTTCCCAGATTTACACATACACACACACACACACACACACACACACACCCTTTCTAGATGTTTACTCTATGGAAGTTGTTGCCAGTCAGCTAGAGGGTTTGTGAAAGGACAGTGGGAGAGGCCATTCTGACTTGAGCTGGAATATAATTGCTCTGATTAGCCTTGGGGGCATAGTGGGGGTAAAAACCAGCTACTGAAGCAGATATCAGTAGAGGCAGACTTACAACTGGACCGGAGCATGGAGAGTTGGTGAGGGAGGGGTAAGCAGAAAATCTAGAACTTCCTATTTAGCTGAGTCCTATTTAGTTCAAATACCTCTTCTGTACTTCCAGCTTGGACTGCAGGACAGGGGCTGCATATAGACAGTTTGTGGAAGGAGAATGGGCAAAGGCAGAGTCCATTCAGTGGAAGGAAAGACAGGCTCACAGATGGATCTAGAACCTGTCTTCCCCAAATGCCTTCTGACTCCATCACACTGACTGGGAAACCTAACTTGTACCATCAGAAAACGGCAGTCTGGACCTCTGGGGTGTACACAGGTCACCCAGCCTGGTCAGAAGAACCCATCTGTAATCGGACTTTTGACTACTTTTTGGGTCCCTTTTATCTTCTTTCTTTCCTTCTTCTCTCCTTCCTTCCTTCCTTTCTTTATTTAAGAGAATTATTTATTTATGTATATGAGTGCACTGTAACTGTCCTCAGATACACCAGAAGAGGGCATCAGATCACATTACAGATGGTTGTGAGCCACCATGTGGTTGCTGGGAATCGAACTCAGGACCTCTGGAAGAGGTCTTAAGCACCCAGCCATCTCTCCAGCCCTGGTGGGGAGGGGTTCCTTTTTTCTTTTGCCCTTCTCCACCTCTCTTCTTCCACTCTTTCAACCCCCTAACACTATATAGGAGGGGGAAAAGGATGGGGGGAGGGGAAGATAGAAACATTGTATCTGTAGGACTACTTCCTGCTGACTAGGGACCTTGAGTTCCTCTGGGCAAGCTTTGTTGTCAGGATATCAAATTTCTTCTTTTCGACTCTTCACGCGTGACTACTTGACAAACCACAACCAACAGCACCCAACCAATAGCCGGCCAACCAGCCCTTTCCGTCGGGGTTCGAGCATTTATATATCCTCCGAAAAGTCCCCAGAGCTCCAAAACATCATACAATTGCAACAACTCTCTGCAGCTGGCAAAACTATGCCTTTGGTAGAGCACGAGGCAAATCATAGTCACCTGCTGGAAAGCAGCCCCATATCCTCACGCCTGGGACTAAAACAAAAACATAACTCCATGATATTTCTGTGCTTTTTTTTTTTTTTTTTTAATAAAAAGAAAGAAAGCAAAATTCTCACTACACCCACCCAGTTCTTGCCTGGGATAAAAAGATTGGTCAGGGCCCAGGAATGGGACTGGGTGTCTACATGAGGATAACTATAGGCCATAGCTGCACAGAATGGAGTGGGGAATCTTTCCCAGACCTAAGTAGACACTCTGACCCAGGCTTCACAGGAGTGAAGGCAAACGGATTTGTGAGAGGGTCCTCTGGACAGCGTGGTGGCTTCTTCCTCTTTACCGAGGCTTCTTGTAGAAAACTGGTACTTGAATATAGCAAAGGAGACAGGCAGACCTTAAAAAGCCTCTGAATCCTCAGCCCTGTGCTCTGGTCTCTCTGCAGGTCAACAGTACACTGATTCCTTTGCCCAGGTGAACCCTTTGAGGAAGGTGCCGGCTTTGAAGGATGGGGACTTCATCTTGGCAGAGAGGTAATGGGTTCCTTGCTTGCAACCAAGCTATGTGGGGGCAGGCACCTGTCTGGGCCTGACGCTGCCAACTTGAACTATGGCCTCTGTGTCTACCCTAGGGTAAACACCCAAATAGGTACCTGGGGTTGAGATGGGATTTGAACACATGGTATGCCTCATCCCCCTTGTATCTTATGGGTGAGGAAACTGGCTGGGAGATGGGGGAGCCCAGTCTACTTCCAGGCCCCTTTCCCAATGGCCCAGCCCTCAGGAGGAAAGATAGTGCCAAAGAGAGAGTGGCTGCACCAGGTCACCATCTGACCTTGGAGCTTGCACAATCTGGGACCCCATGGGATGCACCTTTCAGAGGGGGGATTGACAGAAACGTGACAGGTGGAGAGTACAGCGGAAACAAGACGGGTTGGGGGTGGGGGAGTCAGAGTTAGTGATTTCAAGTGAGACATGAAAGAGAGGCTGGCCAAGGAGGTGGTAAGTAAGCAGGGACTTCCTGTACTGATGTACTAGTTTGTGGGAAGTGTGTTCTAGCTGGAAGGACAAAGGTGAAGGCTGTGACATTAGACTGTTCGCAGGTATGGGCTGAAGAGCTGAGGCCAACACTGCCGGGGTGAAGCAGGCAAGAGCAGCAGTGACGGGGAGATGGTAGGGAATGGAGCAGGGTTCTGACCTTTCCTGCAGGAAGGAAGGACCCCAGGGGAATTCCAGCCGAGGAGAGTTCCCATTTCCCTTGTGTTTGAAAGGGTCCCCAGGCTGGGTAAGAAATGATTGCAGAAATTGAGGTACAAGACACCCTAGTCCTAAACCAAGGTGGCTTAAGAATGACCACGGAATGTTCTCTATCCCTCTACATTCCTCCAGTGTGGCCATCTTGCTGTATCTGAGTAGAAAGTACAAGGCCCCTGACCACTGGTACCCTCAGGACCTGCAGACTCGAGCTCGTGTAGACGAGTACCTGGCTTGGCAGCACACAGCCCTTCGGAGCTGTTGTACCAGGGCCATGTGGCAGAAGGTGAGCTGTGGGGACGAAGGACAGGGTTAGCTCCCAGGGTGCATCAGAGATGGTGTTCCCTGATAAGAAGAAAAGTTCTTGGGCCAGCGACAAGCCTCAGGGTGTAAAAAGGCACTCGCTACCAAGCCTGACAACCTGAGTTCAATCCCTGTGATCCAATGCAGTAAGAGGAGAGAACCAATTCCTCCAAGTTGTCTTCTGACCTCCGTAAGCATGCTGTGGTGATCGAGGGCATGCGCATGCATGTATGAGAACATGTATGTTTCACCTTGGCGATCTTAGAATTCTGGCCCAGACTGTCAGCATTTCATGCTGGTGCCCCTCCTGAGTACTGGCTTTCAAAGCTCAGCAACTCCTTCCACAGTGTATCAACTACCACGTCTCTCCTGAGAATTCCCACTTGCAATCAGAGGGGATGCAGAATGGGGATAGGATGGCAGGCGCTACACCCGGGAGGGTTTTGGGTTGAGTTCTTGGTCTTAAGGGCAATGGAGAGCTTGTATGACTTTATATGGGGAAAGGAAAAGGAAAGATCTTAAGAACTGAGATGGATGGATGGATGGACAGATGGATGGACGTATGGACGATGGATGGATAAGTGTGGGGCAAAAGATGAGTATTGGACAGAGCCAACTCTTTCTTCTTGCTGGTCCATCAGATGATGTTCCCTGTGTTCCTGGGACAGCCCGTACCTCCTGAGACTCTGGCATCCACCTTGGCTGAACTGGATGGGTGCCTGCAGATGCTGGAGGACAAGTTCCTGCAGGACCAGGCCTTCCTTACAGGATCCCATATCTCCGTGGCTGACTTGGTGGCCATCACAGAGCTGATGCATGTGAGTGCCATGGAGTTGGGTGGCCTGCTGAATGATGGAGAGTCCTTTGAGGGATCCGATAGCCTTGCTGTGGGGCCCTGGATGGCGGCCTCTTCTCCTTCTCCTCTCTTCTCTTCTCCTTCTCCTTCTCCTTCTCCTCTTCCTCTCCCTCTCCCTCTCTCCTTTTCCTCTCCTCTCCCTCTCCCTCTCCTTCTCCTCCTTCTCCCTCTCCTCCTTCTCCTCCTTCTTCTTCTTCTTTGAGTAGCAAAGTTACAGGTTTGAACTAGCAATGAAATAATTTTTATTTATTTATTATGTATACAGTGTTCTGCATGTATGGCTGCGTGCCAGAAGAGAGCACCAGATCTCATCACAGATGGTTGTGAGCCACCATGTGGTTGCTGGGAATTGAACTCAGGACCTCTGGAAGAGCAGTCAGTGCTCTTAACCTCTGAGCCATCTCTCTAGTCCGTCTTCCTCATCTCTAAAGTGAATTTTAAACTGTTTTATTAGCATATGTCAATAGCACATAATAATAGGTGGTCATTAGGATACTTTCATACATGTACATAATGTGTTTTGGTCATCTCTTCTTGTCCCCTTTCTACTGATTTGTCTCTTTCCCACTAGCTTCCGTTCTACTGTGTGTGTGTGTGTGTGTGTGTGTGTGTGTGTGTGTGTATGCGTGTTTTCCAAAGAATTTCATCAGGGTTGCTTACAGGATGAAGGGTGAGAATTTGTTTTCAGGAGCATGGGCACCTTACCTGAAGAAATTGTCCCCTCCTTCTAACCATCATCCTCAGAGAGGGATGAGACCCCAAGTGTCCTTCATCCTTCCATGACAGGATGCTAATGGGCCCAGTAATATGTAAATGCCATGCCTTTTCCTACCTGGGAGCCAGGGTCCCCACATGACTCCCTTCCATTTCCTTCAGGCGTGTATATTCTTTCTATGTCTTCTCCAGTATTTCCTAAGCCTTGGGGGGGGGGGGGTGACACAAAATGCCTGATTTATGACTGAGCTTCAAATAGTCACTTATTCATATCATTACAAAGTAAGTTCTCGTAAATCCCCTCTACGGGGTGGGGGGGGGTATCTAGAGGCACCTCACACATGGCGGGTTGGGGGAGGACAACATAGCGTGGCAAGTTAATATTGACTGGCCATGCTGCCTGTGGATTGTGGCATTTAACCCCTCTCCCTGACTTCTTCTCCCTACAGCCTGTCAGTGCTGGGTGCAAAATCTTCGAGAGCCGACCCAAACTGGCTGCATGGCGTCAGCGGGTGGAAGCCGCCGTGGGGGAGAGCCTCTTCCAGGAGGCCCACGAAGTTGTCCTGAAGGCCAAGGATATGCCTCCTTTGATGGACCCTACATTGAAAGAGAAACTGAAGCTGTCTGTGCAGTACTTGTTGCATTGAGGGAATAGCCTGAACTGGGAGACAGACGGTCAGGGAAACTCGGGGGGTGGGGTGGGGGTGGCATGCAAGCGAAGAGATGAGGCTATCTCTTTGGCTGTCGCTAGGACATAGAGTTTCTTGGTCCTGATTTCCTCTCCGAGTCACTGAGCATTCCCTTTGTGTCCCCACCTGACTTGTGCTGTAACATCAGCTCTTATCTGACTTCTGGAGAGAGCTACAGGATAAATGCTTGGGTGAAACTTAACCTGGCTACATTCTTTTCCTTTGAGATTTTACAAACCATTGAACCTTCCCCCACGCTCCAAGTCATACCTTTCGACCTTCTTTTCTGCTTTCACACTGACCCCCGTGCCCTTCTATGTATATGTATACGTATATGTATATGATGGATATGTATATGATGGATATGTATACACACATACATATATATATTTGATATTTGACACCACATGACCCTCTGTGCTCCTCAACCCCAGTGCCTCCCTCCCTTAGTTTTGGCATGCAGGATCTATGATCTCTGAGTTGAAAACATGTCAGAGATGGGGATTGACTAGTGAAAGGCCTCTCTCTGTCCTCTGGGTTTTTGCTCCCTGCCTAGGCGGCGTACATGGCTGATTCATGACAGTCCTTGCAGGAGTGGAAGTTTCTTGGTATGTTCTGACTTTCCAAATTCTTGCTCCAAGCCTTCTAACCCTGACTGCTGCCTTCTGCCTATCTCCGGCTCCAAACTGTCAAGCTACTTAATCTTGTGCCATAAGATGTCTTTAATGTGCCTTACTTAATAAATATATCGTTAACAGAAGAGTGATGGTTGAGTCTCTTAGTCCATTTGCTTCTGGCCCCTTTAGTATGCACATTTTCCCACGTATAATGGGACAGATTGCCTTGTTGGGTTTTTGTCTTTTTTTTGTGTGTGTGTGAGTTTCGTTTCTCTGTGTGGCCCTGGCTGTCCTGGAACTCAAGAGATCTGCCTACCTCTGCCTCCAGAGAGCTGGTTTTAAAGGTTTGCTCCATAACCGCCTGGCCAGATTGCCTTGTTTTAAGTAGCTCTGCCACTCTCTGGTGGACAATGATTTATCCCTGAAGAAGACAAAATCGGGTACCTTAAAGATCAGATGGAGATGCCCTTGCCCTAGGGTCTGGCCCAGGCACACTTGACGTGCTACTTGGTCTCAAGATTGTTCAAAAGGAGTGTGGTTTCCGTATTGAATTTGAAATGAGCACAATCATTTAAGATACTTTAAGTCTGGCGGGGTGAAGTCGGCTCAGACTTGCAGGTGATTAGCTGGGACACTCAGAGGGAAACAGAGCCCCCTGCCGACTGGGAGGGCCAATGGCACTGAAGCTGGGATTGTGGAAACTTGCAGCCGGCACACGTGACGGCGGAAGAGGAGTAGCTCCGATAGCCAATCTAAAAGGGCCGACTCTGCCTGGCCAATGAGGAACTGAGCTGTCCTCTCCCTCCCCCGCCCCCGCCTCCTTCCCTCCCCTCCCCGCACTCCTTTTCTGGAACCCGGACTGGCTCTCACTGCTCTCTAGGTGCAGTTACCGTTTGGGCACCCCGTCTTCTCCCGCCAACATGCCGTTCGTTGAGTTGGAAACAAACTTGCCAGCTAGCCGCATACCCGAGGGGCTGGAGAGCCGGCTGTGTGCGGCCACAGCCACCATCCTGGACAAACCTGAAGACGTGAGTGAGGGTCGGCGAGAACTTGTGGGCTGGGGTCGGACATCGCGATGACCCTTTCCCTTATCCGCAGGCATCCTACCCGCCTGCTAACCTCTGACCTTCCGTGTCCCATCCCCCCTTCCCAGGTCCCTTCCTGATCGCCTTTCCCATGCGTGACCCTGAAGTGACTGACTTCAAGGAGCCTGGGCAGTGCCCCAGACCCTGATCCCTCGGAACCCCCCAACGTTAAGACTTTTGACCCGCTCGATTCTGAACACCAGCCCTGCTTCAGGATTTAAAACTTTTATGTTCCTTGCAGCGCGTGAGCGTTACGATACGACCTGGCATGACCTTGTTGATGAACAAATCCACAGAGCCCTGCGCCCACCTTCTGGTCTCTTCCATTTGGTGTTGTGGGCACCGCGGAGCAGAACCGCGTCACAGCTCCGGTTTCTTCAAGTTCCTCACTGAAGAGCTGCCCCTGGACCAGGACCGGTATGTAGGGCTAGGGAGGGAACGTATTATTTGTGCGTCTGGAGCGTGAGTGATCTTGACTCTGTATGAAGTTGGGGAGGTGGGGAATTCATTATTTGCTGGTTCTAGAAAGCACTCCGTGTCCTGGTCCTTAGGCACTGGAATGTTGGGTCTGTGATCGGAATGACTGCAAAATTTCTATTCTTTCGGCGCTCTGCAACCATCCCTGCAAGCCCCGAGGAAGAATGGCTTGAGAAACCCCAGTGTTTCCTTGTGTGTACTAAGAATATGCGTAGGCACCCTCTAAACCACTGTGATGATGGCCTCCTTACCATCACTGAACCAGGATGTCTGGTTTTCAGGGAGAACTGTTACAGGCTGGGCAGAGGGAATCTGGAGGCAGATAACCTTTGGACTAGATAAGGCTCCAGGGGAGTCACAGGGTAATGAAAAGACCATTGGCCTAGATATCTACCTGGGTTTGAGGACTACCTCAGCTAAGAGATCTCGGATAAACCTGGAAATAAACTATCGCCAATTTGTAGCCTTCTCTTCCATAAAGGCTGTGGGTCCCGCTAAAGGACTTCCCTCCCCCACGAGAAGGTGACCCCCTCCCCCAAATCCTTACACTCTGAGGCAGAGTTAGAGTCTCATATTCCCGAGGCTAGAGCATGCGTGTGAAGAACTACGGAGATAAGTTTGAAAGAGCCTTCCAGAACGGAGTCCTAGTAGGCTCAGGAAAAGTTGGTAATGGCTGCTTGTGTTCGATGCTCAAACTCTGTCCCTTAAGGAGACAGTACTTCTTCACGGTAATGCTCACACACAGTACGTGTCAGGAGGTCTACACCCATTATCCCATTTGATCCTTACAGGTGCTTTCCAGGGCCCTCAGGGGCAGACTCGGTAGCTTCATGAGGTAGATAAGTGTATTAGACCAATTTTACAAATGGAAACCTGAGGGTATCAGCCCTGTGTACAACCACACTGGTGCCAGATTATCACCAAGTGCTTCCTCTGAGCTCTGTGACTGAGAAATCACTTACTCCACAGATATGAATCAGATTTGAACCTGTTCTTCGCTTAGAACCAGGCTTTGGTTCAAAACTAAATGGCTGATACCCTGGGCCTTCATACCGTAGGAGCCTGCAGTTAGAAGCAAGGGGACTGTTAGCTCATAAACAGCCTGACATGTGTACCTGAGCACAGAGCACACTTACTGAAGCCATTGCATTAAGTCTGTCCTGGGCCCGGGATAGCCATCACCTTTCTCCTGCCTTGTCTTGGTGCAAGGATCATTAGCTGGGGTGGGCAGACTGGCAAAATATCCTATGGGCTGCTATGGGCTGAGCTGAGCGATTATCCTGGCATGTCTGGCAGGGACCTTGGCATATAAGGAGGGTGCCAAGGAGCTAACATCTCTTTTTCTGTTTCCTAAAGGATCATCATCCGATTCTTCCCCCTGGAGCCCTGGCAGATCGGAAAGAAAGGAACTGTCGTGACATTTCTGTGATGGAAACAAAGAACCCAGGGTGTTTGCTTGAGCCTGTCCAGAGCCCTTCCAGAGAGGCCTCCCGGCAGAAGGTGGCCTGGTAGATACCACACCAAATCCTTCTTTTGCATAAATATCTGTGACTTCACTGGTCTTGTTTTTTCTCTTCCTCGTGAGTAAGTAAAGGAGAGCAAATAAATGAAGAGAACATAATTCAAGCATGACTTCTTTGCTTCTGTTATCCCCTCCCTGGCATCCTTGAAACCCTAGAGATGGGATTTGTTCGTGAGGGTAAAGGGGTGGGATATTTCCTGTTCGTGGGTTTGATATTTGTTGAAATCTGGGGCAGAGAGATCATCCTGGAAGGCCTGGTTTCTACACGCATGTGCAGACCACTGGGGACACGAGAGCAACTAGGCTAGCCTGGTGTTTAATGAGTTGGCCTGGGTTATCAGTGTTGACTGCTGAACTTGGCCTGAAGAATAAGGCTGGCTGCATTTCAGGGACCCTCCCTGGGGCTTTACTGTGCACTGTGACTCTTGTTATCTCATTGGAACTGTGTACATGGCAGAAACCATGCCAGCCATTACGGGGAATGTAATAGCTGCTAGCATGCCAAGTATGGAAAACGTAATTCCTTCTACCGGAAACTGAACTGCCGATATTCCCACTCCCCATCTACATGGCTGTGTATTTGAGACTCTGGATGAAGTGAGGAGCCTGAAGGGAGTTTCCTCTTCATTTTCCAGATGTTCTATGCAAAATTTATAGCATGAAACACACAGACACTGTTTGGTACTGTTTCCCTGCATAGTTAGGTGGTTGTTCAATTGTTAGGACGTCTATGAAGTGTCAAAATGAGTTTTCCTTTTTCTTTTATTCTGTATAGTCTATGAGCTAGTAAGGTTAGTTCCCAGTGGCATTGGCCTAGGCCTCCTGTTTGTGAGTAAGACTGCTGGGGTCTCACATTAAAAGCTCTACCTTGGAGACCCTTCTTCGAACTCCCTTGTATTTTCACATATCTCCAAGGATGGGGGAGGTAGTTATTAATGTGTAGTACAAGGTGAGGGCAACTAGCTGAGCGATGTTGAACATGGCACTGGGTATGGGGTTTGTAGATGGAGTGCCCACGGATGTGAGAGATGATGAGAGGCAAAGTCAGCCTCCAGGTTTATGACTGATGGTGACAAATATCCTTGACTGAGATCACACAACGCCTCTGGCAGAGAGTCCGGTCACACAACACATTCTAACAACCATGTAGGTCAGATGCTGTGGATGGGCTGCAGAGCTCACGTCTCTGTAAGAGGGATGAGAGATTCTAGAAGCTTGCAGAGAGTAGGTAGTAGTGTTCTTATGTTACCTGAAGGGGTGATCTCAACCCTGGAGAGTTGAGGGGGTTGATGGCCCTGCTGCTAGCTCTGTCCTAGGGAAGACATACCCAAAGGATTCTTTGGAAGTCTTCCCTCAGCTTGGGCCTCCAGAAACTGAGGAGGTTTGGTTTCTTTTGTGTCAGGGGCAGCCCTGCTTATACACTGAAGGCCTAAAATCAGCAATAGGCCTGACATACATGCCTGCTAACACAAAGTCTTGGGTCTCTGTGGCAAAACACTGAAACAGAAGGCTAAGAAGCTATTGTAAAGAAGCAGCTTTGGTGGAAGACTGCCAAGCCTGAGTAGTCATAGACCTTGTAGATAGGTCTTGGTGGGTAGTACCAACTTAGATAAGGATGAATGAATCATAGTTAGAGTCATAGTGACATGTTCCCTGAACCTTCACCCAGCTGATACTCTGTTCTGGAAGATATCTGTACTCCCCCTGAACACCCACATTCCTGCGTCATCCCCTTCCCCACATCCTGCCTTTTTGTGTATATAACCTGTGTGTGAAAAAATAAAAATGGCAATCTGATCAGACTATAGACAGAAGTCATTCTTTGCGCCTTTGCCTGTTACACCCACCCCCCACTTCCTTTCAGGTGACCTCCCTGGACCCCTGTTTAATGTCCTGCTGGACAGGACACTTTTGTTGCACCCTGAGATCAGCCCATTGCTGTCTGACCCAAGGGCAGGTCACCTGACCTTTCAACCTCACTCCTCTGTACCATATGGAGAGTTTCCATTCATCATCATCATCATCCCTCCCCAAATGGCTGGAGAATCACCAGGTAATGTTCTCTTCCCAATGCATTTCCCCAGCGTTGACATCCTATGCTGACATCCTAAGTCACAGGAACAAGTACGGCCCCTGACCACTAATACCCCAAGACCTACCATTCTAAGCCCTTTGGATGTCTTCAGAGTTTCTCTTACCAGACCTGCATGACAGAGGGGAAGCTGGCTCTTCTTCCCAAAGACCCCCTCCTTGTGGAGTCATAGACTAGTAGATGCCAGTTTCAGGCTCTCCATGTAGAAATCCTGGTGACCTTACAATGGTTGTTACTCATTCCTATGTCAAAAAAAAACTCATGTTCTGAACATGAGTTTTTACCTCATTCCTATCTTCCTTGCCATCTCAGTCATCAAGGGTGTCAGATTTGACTTCTGAAAATCGGACCTGGCTGATAATGGGAATGGTATGTTTCCTGTGTTCATGGCTTTGACTCGACTCAGCATGGACTATGCCCTTGTTGTCATTTCCAGGCTGAATAGTTCGTCTTGCTTGGAACTTTATGAACACTCTGATATCTTGAGGCCCCTGTACTCTGGTTTAGATAACCCGGGGCATTGAGTCTTCAGAGAGTGTCGTGATAGGCAGGGAATAGGACTGGCTGGGCTTTGGGGACCTTCTGGGGTCCCTCTAAGAACATGAACGTCTCCCTTTCCCTCTGTGGATAATTCTCAGTTACGTACGTGTCTCGCAAAATCACATCCCAACATGTCTGTTGTGGAAATGCAATGCCTACTATTGGAAACTGACATTTTTGACCTATTTTCCTGCCCTATCTTGCTTTGGTATTTCAGTGTTTAGAGGTCCGGTGGTAAGGGCTCATAAGGCTATCACCATCTATGTTGCTTTTCCAGGTGTTTTGTGCAGGTGACAGCCATGACCTTTGGACTCTGCTCAGTACTGTTTTCCTGAACAGATGTTTAACGATTTGTATTTTTTTTTAATTATTATTATCTTTGTGATTTGTATTCTTATGGTGTAGCCATGAAACATCAAATTGAGAATCTTATGCTATAGAGTACACATAGCAGCTAAAGTCAGTTGCCAATAGACTTTCCCCATTCCTGGTGCGTGTTTTTATCAGCTCTGCTGAAGCCTTTTACAAAATGTAGATGAAGAGTCCCTTCTGTCCTACTGTTCCCATTGTTCCTGTATGCAGTACACCCGCCAAGGTGCCCCAATTCCTACAGTAGCTCAAGGGATGTTTGCAGGTTGAACGTTAAATATCTAGAGACATGGCATCATACGAGTTTTCCTGCAGAGACATTAACAGATGACTGTTCATCCTGTAGTAATAACAGACCAAAGAAAGTTATCTATGTGAGTGTGACGCGGTGGGAGGGTTCCTTACAGGAATGACTCAAATGCAGCTGCAGCACCGAAAAGCCCACCTCAGAGCTCCCTGAACAACTTGCAGGCGGCTTGGCTGACAGGAAATTCTCCACTCCCTAGCCACATAGAACTTTGGGAAGGTGTCTCACTTTGCTTTTCTATTGTCGTGATTAAAAAGAAAATCATGGCAAAAAAGCAACCTGGAAAGGATTTATTTTGCTTTATACCTTACACATGTAGTCCACCATGCAATGAAGTCAGGGCAGAACCCGAAGGCAGGAACCTGGAGGCAAGAACTGTAGCATAGACAATAGACGATGCTTACTGGTTGTGGTGGTATGAATAGGTATGGATGGCCCCCACGGATGCATGTGTTTGAATGCTGGCCCAAACGGAGTGGCACTGTTAGGAGGTGTGGCCTTGTTGGAGAAAGTGTGTCACTTCCAGGGCGGACTTGGAAGTCTGCGATGTTCAAGCTATGGCCAGTGTGGCTCACAGTCTCCTGCTGCCTGTGGATCAAGATGGAGAGCTCTCAGCTCCTTCTTCAGCATCATGTCTGCCTGCAAGCTGCCATGCTTCCTGCCATGGAGATAATGGACTGAACTTCTGAAACTGTAAGCCAGCCCCAATTATACATTAGTTATCCTTTATAAGACTTACTGTGGTCATAATGTACCCTCACCAAAACATAAAACCCTAATCAAGTCACTGGCTTTCCTTTTTTCCAATAATAGTTTTTTCTAATTCACTTCACAGTTCCCCTTTGCTCTTTTCCTCCCAGTTTCACCACAAATCCCTCCTCCCATTGCTCCTCCCCTTCTCCCCCAACCCCACTTGGCTACCACCCTACCCTGGGACATCTAGTCCCAGCAGAAGACACTAGCTTTCTTCTCATGGATTCTTCAGCCTGCTTTCATACAAGACCCAGAACTGTCTGAGTAGTGGTGGCACTGCCCAACAACAGACTGGGTCTTCCCACACCAATTATTAATCAAGAAAGCACCCTACAGACTTGCCTATAGACGAATCTGATGGAGGCCTTGTCTCAACTGAGGTTCCTCTTCCCAGATGACTCTAGCTTGTGTAAACTAGCAAAGCAGCATGCAGCTATGCAGGGCGGAAGGAGAGCTGCACATCTTCTAAGTCTCGGAGCCTCATTTAGTTTTTGAGACTTATGAACCAGCCTTTCTCTCTACCAGGGGGTTTTCAATTCTGAGGACAGATACACAACACCCAGGATGGTATTGACATGGAACTCTCAGTCAGACCAAAAGACAAACAATCTTACCATAGTGAATCTGTTAACCCCACCACACACTGATAGTACCTGTTGCCTTGGGTAGATGGGACTCTCACTTCTAGAATGTTCTCCCACCCCAAGTGGCTCTGAGCTTTGCTCTCTGCCAATTCTGTTCTGTCTGAGGCTCTGGCATGATCAATATTTTTTCCACCTTTGAACCCTTGCCCTGTAAATCCCCGCATGGCGTCTTTATCAAACTTTTCACTTAAACCTAGTTTTCAAGAACTGCGTGATGGAAACTGGATCTAATAAGCATGTTATTCATGCTTTGTGTTTTTGAAAACGGGTCTTTCTGTGTGGTCCCGACTGGCCTGAACTTGCTGTGTAAGACAGGCCAGCACTGAACTTGAAGTGATCCTCCTGCCCCAGTTTCCTGAGTGTGCACAGGCAGAGGTCTCACCACCTAGACTCACTGTTTGCACAATTTTAATATTTTTTTTGTTCTTTCTGTTCCTCTTTCCCCTCTTTCAGTCTATACTTTTCTGAAGTCAAAGTTGGTAATACATTTTTTTAACCTCCTGGCATATTAATAAAGCTGTTTTCTTTGTACGAGATTGATTGAATTATGTACCATGATTCTTACTGCTATTGTTTTTTTTTTTTTTTTTAAACAAGTCCCCCCACCCACATGTTGTTGTTTAGTTGGTTTTTTTGTTTTTCTACACAGGGTTTCTTTGTGTTGCCCTGGCTGTTCTGGAGCTCACTCTGTAGATCAGGCTGGTCTTGAACTCACAGAGATCACCTGATTACCTGCCTCTGCCTCCCAAGTGCTAGGATTAAAGGCATGTGCTACCATACCTGGCTTTAAACAAGTTTTCAAACTGTTAAAATATGGCAAAAAAAAAAAAAAAAAAAAAAAACCCAGTTGTAACATTCATTGTTAAAATTTTTATGTGCTCTTTCAGAGTTCCTGAGTTCAATTACCAACAACCACATGGTGACTCACAACCATCTGTAATGGGATCCGATGCCCTCTTCTGGTGTGTCTGAAGACGGCGATAGTGGACTTACATGCATAAAATAAACCCTTTCAACATTTTTTAATGTGTATGAGTGTTTTGTCTGCATGTATGGCTGTGCACCACATTGTGCAGTGCCAGCAGAAGCCAGAAGAGGGCACTAGATCTTCTGGAACTGCTGGGATTCAAACCAGGGTGCTCTGGAAGAGAAACTGCTGAGCCATCTCTGCAGCCCCCGTAATTGTTATTTAATTCATCCTTGGGGGTACTTTGCCACTATGAATTCCAGCAGTGTGGAGCTCCTCCCTAAAGGGTTTCATTAACTCCCAAGATACTACCCTCTCCTTATCAGGAGTCTTTTCAGCTCAAAACCTGGTAAACTTCTCTGACACCTTTCTTAAGTGGATCTGCTCCCCGCCCTTTTGTATTTAAACCATTTGCGTTTCTAAGTAGTTCATACATCTAATCCCTGCCCTGGGGGAGACAGAGGCAGGCTGATCTCTGTGAGTTGGAGGATAACCTATAAATGCAGAGTCCCAGACCAGGCAGAAGTGAGGCCTGGGCATTATAACGACAAAGTTCCATCTCCCTATCTAGTCCTGCCTGCGTGTCGCTTAGGTTTCCATTATCTTCAGAACTGCTCCAGGTCTTTGACTGCAATGCCCTTGTTTTGGTGACTGCGGGGTCCCAGGTTCATAAACTCGCGTTCATAAAGCGCGCGTGCAAGGGGTAGTATGTGATAGGGTCCGCCAGTAACCTTAGCAACCCGGAGACTGAAACAGGAGTATAGCCACGAGTTCGAGGCTAGTTCGGTGTGCACTAGTAAGACGCTGCTTAAAACAAAATAAAAACAAAATAAAACCCCAAAGCAAAATAAGCAAAACTATTAAGTCCTGCAGGTAGCAAGCGTCCCCACGAGCGCGAGGCAGACAGCCCACAGGGAACCGGCGGGTCCGCCCAGAGAGTAAGTGGCGCAGGCGCCCGCTCCGATTGGCTGCCAAGGCCGGCACTCCAGCCAATGAGAACGTTCCTTGTTGGTCCATCGCGCGCAGGAGTCTGGGTGTTCCGGCTGTTGCCCTGGAGACGCCGGGTGAGTTCCGGGAAGTCAGGGCTGCGTGTGTCTCCGAGGTGCGCGCACGGCTCCCGTGAGCGCGAGGAGGTGGAAACACTGGAGACGTCAGGCTGTCCCCTTCCTCCCGGGGCGGTGGGCCGAAGCCAGGCTCGAGACCCGAAGGCACCGGCACGGGCCTTCTGCCCACGCCGGCTCCCCGAGGCGCCCAGAGTGGGTCACAGTGACCGCAGCTCGAAGCCATCCCTTTCTGTGCGTCCTTTCATTCACCTTCACAGTAGCCTAGCGAGGTGAGTGTGATGTTAGTGCCATTTACAAGGGTGGAAACTGAGGCCGAGGGAAGGCTTTAAGCGACTTTAAAGTTACGGTGCGGCTTACCCCGACTGCAGTCGTTCTGCAGAACGCCCTCCATAGAGGAAGAGGCTGGAACGACTTCACCTGGCGCTGTCAGGTTTCTGCACTTGTAGATTTGGGGGCCCGTTTAATTCTTGAAGACGTGACTTCTTATGGCTCAACAGTGTGGCCTATTGAATCTCATCTGGGTAAAGTTCCTTCTATGTGATTGATTACTTTGCTTAGAAATAGAATTTAGAATGATCTCCTTCGGGGGTTGGCAAACTCTTGTAGACATATTTTATAATATGTTATAAATTTAATTTAAAAACAATACTTTTAATGGTAAGTGTTTTAGATTTGGGGTGGCTGTTGCTCAATTATGTTTCATGAATAAAGCCAAAGGCAATATATGAGACAGTGTGGCCGCTATAATTTTATTTATAGATACTGAAATTTGAACGGAAATAAGTTTTGTGTCATTGTCATGAATCAAGAGTTTGGTTGGTTGGTTGTTTTCCTCATTAGAAATGTAAAAAACAAAAACAAAAAAACCATCGTTCTCTCTCGGGCTGTACAATAAGCAGTGAATGAATGGTTGAACCCTACAGGCTATGTCTAGTCCAGAGCTTCACATTATAGAGGGAATGAGTGTAGAGAGTGCAATGTATGCTAAGTCAGTCTCACACAGAGTTCTACCATAAACTTGAGACTACCAGGAGTCGGGTGTTAGGGTATTACTGCTGTGAGCAGACACCATGACCAAGGCAACTCTTATAAGGACAACATTTCATTGGGGCTGGCTTACAGGTTCAGAGATTCAGTCCATTATCATCAAGGCAGGAGCATGGCCGCATCCAGGCAGGCATGGTGCAAGAGGAGCTGAGAGTTCTACATCTTCATCTGAAGGCTGTTGGCAGAATACTGACTTCCAGGCAGCTAGAATGAAGGTATTAAAGCTCACACCCACAGTGACACACCTATTCCTACAAGGTCACACATCCAAATAGTGCCCATCCCTGGTCCAAGCATATGCAAACCTTCACACCAAGTGTAATGGCATGTGTCTTTAATACCAAGCACTCTGGAGGCAGAGACAGGCAGATCTCTGAGTTCAAGGCCAGCCTGGTCTATAGAACAAGTTCCAGGATAGTCAGAGCTACATAATGAGACCCTATCTTGAAAACTCCCTTGTCCCCCACAAAAAAGGTTGCCAGACTCTAGTAGGCCTGTCTGTTGCTTATCACTAACTGGACGGCAGTGCTGAGGGCCTTAAAGTGCTTTTCTTTATTGTGATCTTGAGCAATGGAAACTATTTTTCAAAGAGTTTGGAAACTGACCTGCTATGTTGGTACAAGCTTTTAATCTCAGCACTCAGGAGGCAGAGGCATATGGTTTTCTAAGTTCACGCAGCCTGGTCTACACAGCAAGTTGAGGCCCAGTCAGCTGGCACTACATAGATTCTGTGTTTAAAAGAAAAAAAAAAAAGGGGGTGAGGTGGGGATTGGAAATGTGAGAATTTAAAATGTGGGGTTTTTTTTTTTTGTTTGTTTTTTTGTTTTTTCGAGACAGGGTTTCTCTGTGTAGCTCTGCCTGTCCTGGAACTCACTCTGTAGACCAGGCTGGCCTCGAACTCAGAAATCTGCCTGCCTCTGCCTCCCAAGTGCTGGGACTAAAGGCGTGCGCCACCACCGCCCGGCCAAATCCAAAACTCTTGAGTGCAGAGATGACTGTGGAAATTCTGCACCACGAAACTTTGTTCCATGTGCAAATTATCAAACTTTTTATGTAAAATTACCTTCAGGCTGTGTGCATAAAGTATATGATGAAGTAAACTTTGTGAGACCAAGATGTCCTTGAACTTGAGCCATCCTCCAGGTTCCTGTTTGTCCTGGATGCTGGGATGACAGGCCACTGAGCCCAGCTTAAAAAAAAAGTCTTTGATTAACTGATAGATTATTTTGTGTATGAGATGGGTGTGGGGCCTGAGTGCTGCAGCAGCAGTCAGAGGTCAGCTTTGTCCACGTGGGTTCCAGGGAGCCGACTCAGGTTCCTTTATCATCTTAGCCCTCTTGCAGATGGTGAAGGCGTTCGATGCCAAGCCGGGGTAACTGTAAGCACCACCTCTTAAAGGTCATACTGTCGCCAGCATTGCCCCACCGAGGCCCAGGAACCTGAAATAGACCCTGAACCACAGCAGATGCACACTTGAGCGTAATTCTGGACCTAATCTCTCTGTTGCTGCATGCACTGGTACCTCTCGTTTGAGCCAGTAACACTGTATGTAGCATGTGTTAATGTACTTGTATTTGGTGTTTATAATATTGGATAAAGCTTATCCCCTTCTTAGAAGGTTGTTTTTTTCCCCTCACTTTGTTCCTAGGTAGTCTTACATTTCTATTTTTCTAAATGATCCTTGGTGTCATCTTGTCTGTTATCTTGGTATTTTTATTGGATTTCATGAAGTCTATGTGGTAACTTTGGGAGAACTGACACCTTTGTATAGCTGAGTCCTACCTGAGGAGAAGAGATGCATTACATTCGAGTTCACACATTGAGCTGTGTTCTACTTTTTTCCCTGCATATGTTGCAGATCTCTTACTAGGATCTTTATCTTGTTGGTCCTGCAAATGGGATTATCTGCACAATCATATTTTCTATTTATGGCTATACACATGGATTTTTATATTAATCTTTGTTTTAATTTTAAAATTATGTCTGTGTGTGTCTGTGTGTGCGTATGTGCACATGATGTGGCTGCCCAGGGCAGCCTCAAGAGTGCATCAGCTCCTCAGGAGCCGGACTTACAGATGGCTGGAGCTACTTGATGTCGTGTTGGGAACCAAACTGTGTCCTCTGCTAGAGCAATTGATGCTCTTTGTTGCTGAGCCAGGCTCCAGCTCTGTACACATCAGCTAATGGTGTACTGTGTATGCACTAATGGTGTGCTGTGTATGCACTAATGGTGTGCTGTGTATGCACTAATGGTGTACTGTGTATGCACTAATGGTGTGCTGTGTATGTACTAATGGTGTGCTGTGTATGCACTAATGGTGTACTGTGTATGTACTAATGGTGTACTGTGTATGCACTAATGGTGTGCTGTGTACGCACTAATGGTGTGCTGTGTATGCACTAATGGTGTGCTGTGTATGCACTAATGGTGTGCTGTGTATGCACTAATGGTGTGCTGTGTATGCACTAATGGTGTGCTGTGTGTGCACTAATGGTGTGCTGTGTGTGCACTAATGGTGTGCTGTGTATGCACTAATGGTGTGCTGTGTGTGCACTAATGGTGTGCTGTGTATGCACTAATGGTGTGCTGTGTATGCACTAATGTTATACTATGCTCTGTTACAGAGTTCTTTTATTAGTGTATGGGTTCATGGAATATATTTTTAAAGGTATTCTATGGTATTATTGGCAATTAGTAATACTTTTTTGTTTGTTTTTTTGGTGGGGTTTTTTTTTTTTTTTTTTTTTTTTTTTTTGTCTTTTTGTTGCTGTTGTTTCAAGACAGGGTTTCTCTGTGACACTTGCCTTGGAATTCACTCTGTAGACCAGGCTGGCTGGCCTTGAACTCACAGAGATCCACCTGCCTTTGCCTCTAGAATGCTGGGATTAAAGGCCTATGCCGCCACCACCTAGTTAGTAACACTTTTACTTCTTAGTCAGCTCTTTATTTTTCTGAGATAGGATCTTGCCATGTAGCCCAGGCTAGCTGTAAGCCCACAGTCTACTGCTTCAGCCTTCCAATGCTGGGGTTACAGTGGTGAGATTAAATGTAGCCTTTATACCCATTCTTAAACCTGGTTTGCTTTTCCTCTTCTCACTGCATTGCACTAGTGGATAATAGCAGAGATCGTGACCAGCCTGATTCTATTCCTGATAGCAATAGAAATGTGTGTAGTGTTTTTCCATTAAATACTATTTTGGCTTTAGGACCAAGCTATTTATTTCTATTTTATCATGACAAGAAGTTATCTTTCTTTTTTTGGTTCTTCGAGACAGGGTTTCTCTGTGTAGCCCTGGCTGTCCTGGAACTCACTCTGTAGACCAGGCTGGCCTCGAACTCAGAAATCCGCCTGCCTCTGCCTCCCAAGTGCTGGGATCAAAGGCGTGCGGCAGAAGTTATCTTTCTTTTCTCAATTTTTTCAATTGTTTTTGGTTGTTGTTGTTCATAGCTATTGGATTTGGTCATTTTTTTTTTTAATCTAAAGAAGTAAATTTATTTTAAAATACCTTATTGTGTCTTGCTTGCCTGTATGTGCACCATGAGCATACAGTACCTGTAGAGGCCAGAAGAGGGCACTGGATCCCATGGATTATAGGAGGTTGTGCGGGGCCCTTGATGTATGAGCTAAACCTTGGACTGCAGCCAGGGCAGCCAGCACTTTTAAATGCTAAGCTGTCTCTTTATGGAAATAACTATGACTTTTTTCATGTAGATGATTTCATTGTTTTCATTTTTATATTTTGTTAATTTAGACCGGGCCTCACTGTGTAGCTCAGGCTCTCCTTGAACTTGAGTCCTCCTGCATGCTGCCCACTATACCTGCTAGAGTTGTTCAGTAATTTAGACAATTTTAAACAGATGGCAACAATTTTCCTTCTCGTTGCTGATGGTAGTGAGTAACAAAGAGACCATGTACACACACATATGTATTTATATATGCATATTTGTGTGTGTGATTTGCACGTGTATACATGTTTGTGTATGTATTTCCATGTGTGTGTTTTTAGGTCATTGATGAATATTAGAAGTCATGCTCCACCTTTTAAGACAGGATCTCTCACTGAGCCTTGACTTATCAGTAGCTAGACTGGCTGGCCTGAGAGCTCCAGGGTCTTCTCGTCTCTGCTCCCTAGTTCCAGGCTTACAGATGCATGCTGGGGCTCTGAACGCAGGTCCTCATGGTTGCAAGCACACTTTATCAATGGAGTCTCAGCCCTTAGGCTTTGATCAGAACTCTCTTGGTTGTAATAATGTTTATGGAAAGGTGTGTGTGTGTGTGTATGCATATCTGTATGTATGTATGTGTATATGTATGTATGTGTACTTGCCATAGAAAAGATGTGGAGGTTAGAACATAACTTTGGGTGTTGGCCCTTGTCTTTCACCCACCTTTTAAAAATTAAAACAATTATTGTGGCTAGAGAGATGCTTCAGTGGTTAAGAGCATTCATTGGCTTCTCTTCCAAATGTCCCAGATTAAATTCCCAGCACTCGTGAATGGCAGCTTACAACTGTCTGTAACTCCAGTTTCAGGGGCTCTGACACCTCCCTCTAGCCTCTGTAGAGGTGCTAGGGTGAAAGCCTGAGCTCAGAGAGGCAGAGCAAAGACCCAGCTGACCTTCCTCCACAGCCTATGTCCCAAAGAGAAAAAAACAAGTTCTCCTTCTCCACACTGTCTTAAAACCCCAAACTGAATGCCCTCCCCTCTACTTCCTGCGTTTCTCTATCTGTCCTCCTGGCTGCTTTCTCTCTATGGTTTTTCTCTATGTTCACTCCCTGTCAACTGGTTGCTTGTTTCTCCTCTTGACTTATGGTTAACTTTATTTAATCCTGCTTACAAAAATCAGAGAGGTCTTGGATTAAGAATGTGTGCTAGGACTGACCCACACCGTAACTAGAAACAGGTTTCCCAGTGACTAGCAGAATCCCTGGGTTCACGGTGTGATCAACAACAAATGAAGACAACAATAATAAAACAATGTTAATAGCAATAAATTCACAAGGTTCGACAGTTTCAATGGCACCAGTTTGCCAGGTGCTCCCACTTTCCTTGATAACCCTGGCTGAGGGAAACACAGATTCTGTTTGCTAATGCTAGTTATTAGTATTAACTTTAGGGTACACATTACAAATTACACAGTATCCCTTTTGCTGTGGTGACAGTCTCCATACAAGAGCATGCCTCTGGCAAAGGATCTCCCTTCACTCCTGTCCAGAAGAGAGGAGGCAACAAACACCCGATGCAGAGCCCCAGTTCCTACTTCATGCATGTGACATGTCAGGCTGTTAGGAAATCAGCATGGTTTTAGCCATGTGCAACTTGGGCGTTGGCTGCATCACTGCCCTCTCTCAGCCCTACAGGCAGAAACCAAGGCGTCCAGGAGAGTGCTCCTCCTAGAGCAAGCAGCACTCAAAGTACCCTAAATCCAGGTGAATGGGAAAGCACCCAAAGAAACACACTCATAGGATGGACACACACACACACACGCACACACACACTGCAGGGTTGCTGTCAAGGGTTGAGAGGCTACAGCAGAGTTTAAGAGGTTTCCTGAGAAGTAAGGAAGTTGATAGAAACACAAAGTGTCCACCTCTGTGGAAGCTGCTGTGGGTCAGACTGTTGCTGGTCCTGGGTTTGAGAGCAAAGCTGCAGAGGGGGAGGGGGAAGGGCAGTACTGGGTCTGGGTGATCAAATGGACAGATGGACAGTAAGTCCAGACAAACAGGAGAGCAGGTTGCAGTTCATTGGGTTCTCTCAGCAGCTGGGACATGGCTGAACTGAAGCTCCTGGGAAAGTTGGGAGTGGCCTGCCTGACACACTGATGGTCAGATGATAGGTTGGTAGGGGCTCTTGCCAGTGCAGTGCTGAGTGGGTGCCAGCCTTTTTCCTTAGTCCGGTGTGTCTGCTACATTCTTGGGCCTGGCTTTCCTGGTAAAACTTTACTATGCCCATGTGCTTCTGCAGTCCTGGGTCACCCCATACATTTATAGGGTGACAACCTTTCTGCTCCCAGGAGTAAGTCATTTATCTGTCTGTTATGTAGGTTGTGCTAGACAAATGTGTGGTTCACAAGTCCACCACGAATAGCCATCCTTCATTCTCAAACTAGGAGTCAAAGCTGCTTGTAAAATAGTCTCTCTGAGGGTAAGCAAGGCACAGCCTGAAAAAACAATTTTATACAATATAGACTAACTTGGAGCAGGGCACAGCCTGATGTCAGCATTCTCCTTACCTGCTGACCGATTTTTTTTCTATTCCAGATATGTCACATAACTGGATGCAGACAGTATTGAGTGTTTTGCATATGACATCGTTTGTTTAGCTTAGTTTTACAGGTTCCTTTGTGTTATAGCATACATCAGAGTTTTACACTTTATGAATGGACATTGTTCCTTTACAGACTCACCACATTTTATTCCTCAGCTTATGGATATTGTGTGCCCCACCTTTAGCTCTTAGGAGTAACGCTGCTGTATCCATGTATAACCAAGGCTTGTCGTGGACATGTTGTTTCCTCTGAGCAGATGTGTAGGAGTGGGGTTCCAGATCACACGCTCATTCTCTCTGGGAGTTTTCAGGAACTGCCAATGTGTTTTCCATAGGAGCTCTTTTATATTTCCAGTAGCAGCATAGGAAGCTTTAATTTCTCCACTGTCATACCAACCCCATCATCTTTATAGTCTTCAGACTGGTCTATCTTCCTGGTTTGTTTGTTTTTTTTTTTCCTCTTTATATTTCTAAGACACAGGTGGGCCTGAGCACTGCCGTTCCTGGCTCTTCCTGAACCCCTGTGTCCTGTTTCCTCCTCTTCAGGGGACTGTCGCCTGGACATCCTCCTCCAGTGATGGGAAGTGATCCTCCGTGGTGGTGCTGAATCTCTGAAGATGGTAAGAACTGACCCCTGCCTAAGGTGTTGGTGACAGTGTTGTTTGTCACTGCTCCTGGGGTTAGGGGCATTTTTTTCCTGTGCAGCCTTTCACCAGGAAGGCTGTTGAGAGCGCTTGTCTGGCTGTTGCTTGTGAGTCTTAAATCATACTTGTTGGAAAGACACAAAATAAATGTTTTGTTGGAATTGTAGTTCTAATATCTAGGTCTTCTGTGTTGAGTAGAATCTGGGGCTCCCAGCCTCTGTTCCTTTTGTGGTGGATAGCATCCAGGATATACTTTCCACTCTTGCTTGGTATTGTCCCGTAGACGGATTCTCATTCTGGTGGTTTTCCTCTGGGTGATTGCTGGTGGTTCTTCCTCCATAGTTTTTTCATAGCCTAGAATGTAGTCTGAAGCATAATTGTATTCATTTGAGCACTATGCTGCTATTCCTCTGAATTCGTTTCCAGATTCGAATTGCAGCCTTAAATGCCAGCTCCACAATTGAGGATGACCACGAAGGAAGCTTTAAAAGTCACAAAATCCAGACAAAGGAGGCTCAGGTATGCACTCTTGAGATCTGCTTCCGAGGAGATGGGATGGCTGTTCATTTTAAATGAATTCCAGTGTGTCCTTGGTGTTGTTGTAAGCGGGATGGCGTGGTGCAGATGGCCAGCTCTCCACCTCATGTTGAACTTGTTTCACTCAGGAGACAGGCCTGCTGAAGAACTAACTGTATACTCTGCTCTTCGTGCTGTTGCCTGGTGGTATCTACCACATACCTCCCTCCCCTACCTGTGTGTGTGTGTGTGTGTGTGTGTGTGTTGCCCTCACAGTTGTGTGTCCAGTAATGAGGTCTGAACAATGAGCAGTAGATTTTCTTTGACTATAGAGGCTGTAACTGACAAGTAACTTAGCAGTCACTCAGCTTTCCCTTTCCATACATTTTTTTGATGTAAAAGTATCAAGTTTTGTGTAGTGTGAAAACATCTCCATCTTGTTTTGCAGGAAGCAGAAGCTTTTGCCTTATACCACAAGGCCCTGGATCTGCAGAAACATGACAGGTTTGAGGAGTCTGCCAAGGCCTACCATGAGCTCCTGGAGGCTCGCCTGCTGCGAGAGGTGAGGCACTGGTCGGCTGGGTTATGTTTTTTGAAGTCCAGGCTAGCCTGAAACTCAGGGTTCTCCTAGATGCTTAGATTATAGGCAGTTACCTCCCTACCCATTGCTTTCCAGTGTCTGTCTTTGTTTTACACTTGTGTACATATGTGTGTCTGTGTGTTTGGTTTTAGTTTTTTTTTTTTCCTTGAGGCACGATTTCATGTGGTCCATGCTACTCTTGAACTGGCTATGTAGCCAAAGCTAGCCTTAAACAGATTGCTTGTCTATGCCTACTTCCTACGTGCTGAGCGCTGGTTGTTCTGGAACTCTCTGTAGATAGACTGACCTATAACTAGCAGGATTCTGCCTGTGTCTGCCTCCTGAATGCTGTGATTAAAAGTACATACTGCCTTGCCTAGCCACTTTTTTTGTTTTTAAAACACTTGTCCCTCAAGAGGGGCACTGGCTGGGCTGGATTTTCAGAACCAATAAATGTTAGCAGCTAAACTTTGCATTCACATATGGCAGCAGTGACAGAGAGGGGTCCCTTGTCATTCTTGGTCACCAAACTTCTGCAAAGTGCTTCATGGTAGTTTGGCCTTTCTTTATGTGAAAGAGCAATTGGGTCTGCCTAGAATATCTGTAACACCCTAATTTCCCAGGTGAGGTGGAACTGGGCTGTCTCAAGCAGAAAACCAGCATCCTATTGATCGCTTGCTGTGGCTGTAGGGCCGGGGTGTCACTTTTGCCTCTGTCTTCTCTCAGGCAGTTTCATCTGGAGATGAGAAGGAAGGGCTGAAACACCCTGGATTGATACTGAAATATTCTACATATAAGAACCTGGCCCAGCTGGCAGCCCAACGAGAGGACCTGGAGACAGCCATGGAATTTTATTTGGAGGTATGGAGTTGGTAGTACTCAAACTTCCTGTTTGGGAAATTGATGAAGAAGGCACATGAAGTGGTCTTATTGACTGAAGAGACATTGTAGTGGTGTCCCGCCAGGCTCTGAGTACATTGAGTACAGAAAGGGTTGGAAGGCAGGGCTAGGGACTGAGATGGCCTCAGTGCGGAGGACTATGTGTGAAGTTTTCTACCATCGTGTGTCTTATTTTAATCCATTTGAACATCCAGCTAATGAGAGGGGAATATGGTAACTCTGGGTGTGGTGGTCCCTGCCTGTAAGCCAAGCTGGAGGGCTGAGGCTGCAGACTGACACAGCAGGTAACAAGTTGGTGATGTTTAGGTGTGAAAACCAGAGCCTGACAGCTGTATTTGGTGCACTCTCGTCGTAACGACACTGGTGACATTCTGTTGTTATCTCTGTGTGTCTCTCTATTGCACCAGATAGTGTGCCAAGTGCTTGCCGTGCACTCTTATGCATCTTGAAAGAAGGATGAGTTTGTCCTCATTTCTGTGAACAGGACTCAGGCTTAGGTTATTCTGCTAATGAATGTTGGAACAGTGATGTGGACTAAAGACTAAGGTCTTCTGTGATTCTTCTAGAATCCTGTTAGACTCCTGTATTTTCTTTGAATTCTATTACTTCTTTCGATATATTTTAAAGATTTATTATGTGTTTTCATTATGTGTATGTGAGAGTATGTGTGTGTAGGTACTTGGCTAATGCCTCTGGCTTCAGAGCCTCCTAGAGCTGGAGTTACAGGTGGTTGTGAGCTGGGTGATAGGTGCTGGGAACCAAACTCCCATCCTCTGCAAGAGCAGCAAGTGCTCCTAACCTCTGAGCCATCAGAGGTTAAAGCAGCTCCTTCCACCCCTCCCAAGGATGCATGTGTGCACATGCCAGAGGGTACTGTTGGGTGCCAGCCCCAGGAGCACATCCATCTGTTTTAGTTCAGGGTCTCTTACCGGCCTTGAGCTCAGTCATTTAGAAGTAGTCCTGTTGGCCAGGAGGTCTCAGAGATCGCCCACCTCTGCTGTTCCAGCCCTAGGATCAAGCACGCTCAGCGTTCTTATGTGTGTTTTGAGGATCAAACTGGGTTCTTGTGTCTGTTAAGCAAGCACTTTACCAGTGGAGCTTTTCCCAGAGCCCTCTCTCGCTTCTTTACTTACTAAATATGTAAGGAACAGGTAGATGTTTCCATGAGCACAGTACATTGAGAAAATGTTCTAAGTTAAATAAATTAGCTCATGTAACATTTTTAAAAAATAAGTTTTATGAGGCAGTTGTCATGTAGTCCAGGGCTAATCCTCCTCTTCCTGGCTGCTGGGATTCTAGACACGGGCCATCGAGTCAGGCTTACTGTGTCCCTTGTATTTCTTGAGGAGGATTTCATTATGTAGCCTGTGCTGTCCTGAAGCTGCCTTTGTAGCCCAGGTTGGCCTCGACCTTAACTGTCCTCCTGCTTCAGCCTCCAGAGTGTTGGGATTACAGGCGTGACTGATCATGCTATGTTTCATGTGACGTGTTTTCATGTGTCATTTCTCTGTGTCTTGGAAACACATGACTCCAGGAAAGTGGGCCAGCTTTACTAGTTGTAAGTAGGGACCCTGCCTCGCCATTTTCCTGGGCCAATGCTGTGTCCCTTTTCCCCCACCTTGTGTGTTTAGTGAGAAACCTAATCGAGTGCATGCATGTTCCTCTGCTTACACTGCTCCTAGGCAGTGATGCTGGACTCCACAGACGTCAACCTTTGGTACAAGATTGGACACGTGGCCCTGAGGCTCCTCCGGCTTCCCCTGGCTCGCCATGCTTTTGAGGAAGGGCTTCGGTGTAATCCTGACCACTGGCCCTGCTTGGACAATCTCATCACTGTTTTGTACACCCTCAGTGACTACACAAGTGAGTGGGGCAGATGAGAGGGGAGAACGGAGGTGTTCTTACATACTTGATTTATTCTCTTTCCCAGCCTTCATTTACCAGGTATAGTAAGTATAGTAGTGAGATACTAGTAACTAATGTGGTGTTCTCTAAAGGATTCCTCCTGTTTCCTTTGTGCATTGTCTTTTTGGGTTTTGTCCTTTTGTTTTTTTGAGGAAAAAGTCTCCTGTCATTCAGGCTCGTCTTGAACTCAAAATGCCTGTCATATTGAGTGGCTTGTGGGAGACATTTATTTCTCATTGCTTTGGAGGCTAAGATTAAGATCTCGGTGCTGTTAGATTGGTGCCTGATCTCGGCCTTTCGGTTTGCCTTGTCCTTGCTGTGTCTTTACTTGATGGACGGGTTGGAAGTCAAAGGGGAAGGTGAGCATACTTCACGTGCGTGTGGCACTAGGTATAATCATCCTGAAGCAGAAAGCTTCTCTGCCCATGGGCCTGTTAAGCCACATAGTTTATGTGCTCTAAAATAGAAAGGTGGCCATTTCCCTGTCTATCCCAAAATGAGACAGGAAAGGGAGTGAAAAGTTGCAGATAAACCCAGAACTTAAGAAGGCAAATTTCATTGTCTGTAGGTTCAGGAATAATGTGATGTTCTGTCCTCTAGGCTCACTGGGTGACAATGTCAATCTCATAGCTGAGATGTTCAGATACTTTCAAGGCTATTTTCCCATTAGTCAATAGGTCACCACTGTGAGTGCTTTAGATACTCTCTGCAGCAGTTATTAAATCTCAGAGCTCGGGGTCAAGGCTGTACAGGAAGGTCATACAGTCTGTTTGCTTCTGGAACTGGTTGTTCTCAGCTGCAGGCCACCTGTTCTAGTCTGTTCTAGATATTAGAGTCGCAGCAGTCTTTACTAGCTGTCTCACCAGTTTTGCATGTTCTTTGATTCCAGTGTGGGAACCGTTGTCCTAGTGTTGACTAGCAAGGCTAGAGTCCCGAAAGCGTCATTGCTCCTAAACTGTTAGGTTTTGTTTTTGTTCTGCTAGCATGTCTTTACTTCATCTGCAAAGCACTGGAGAAAGACTGCCGGTACAGCAAAGGCCTAGTCCTCAAGGAGAAGATTTTTGAAGAGCAACCTTGTCTCCGCAAGGACTCCCTCCGAATGTTCCTCAAATGGTAAGGCCTACATCACATCACCATGTGTGGTTAAGTAAGCATCAGGAGCGACTGCCATCCCTTTCCTGATCTATGTATGACTGGGATCCTTGGATGCCAGGGCTTCATCACCTGACTGTCCCTGTCAGCTAGCTTACTTTAACCTGCTTGCTTGTTGTTTGGTGGGGTTAGGTGACAGGGATTGAACTCAGGGTCACAGCTCCTGCCAAGATTTTTTTTTTTTTTATCAGTACTGCTTAAATTCAGTATCCCAAACATACTCTGATCGTTTGCCAACCCCTGCCATGCCTCCAGAGCAAAGCTCCCTCCTACCTGGATCATCATGGGCCCTCCCGCTCTCCCTTTACCTCCTCCTGCTCTTTCCTCTCAGGTTCCTTTTGTCAGAGCTGCTCCTGATCCCTGGCACATTCCTCCCTGGCCCTGTAGTCAGCATCCTGTGTCTTCAGTCTGCCTCTGACAGGATTAACCTCCTTTGCTGCTAGTTTTATGTCTACTTTTATGTCACTTTGTGTCTGTAACTTAGAGTCATCTGAGAAACGGGAACCTCAATTGAGAAAATGGCTTCCTAAGGTTAGGCTATAGGCGCGGCTGTGGGGCATTTTCTTAGTTAGTGATTGATGGAGGAGGCCCAGCTCACTGTCACTGTCACTTACCCCTGGGCTGGTGGTCCTGGGTTCTATAAGAAAGCAGGCTGAGCAAGCCATGGGAAGCAAGTCAGTAAGCAGCACCCTCCATGGCCTCTGCATCAGCTCCTGCCTCCAGGTTCCTGCTCTGTCTGAGTTCCCTCAGTCTTGGACTGTTACCTGGATGTGTAAGTGAAGTGAACTCTTTCTTCCCCAAGTTGATTTTCAGTCACGTTTTATCACAGTAGCAGAAACTTCTCAGACCCTCACCTGCCATGTTCCCACTTCTCTACTTGTTTTTTTTTTTCACGTTTCTCCTAACATCGCAATTCTCTGATGGTGCCTCTGCAGCTTCCTGAGCTGTGCACCTCCTCGGTCTCTCCACCTTCTTTTGGTCAGGTGTCCCCTGGCCGCTGGAGCTCTCCTGCTGGGGATTAGTGACTGCTCACGTCAGGCTGTGTTCTCTATAAGCCTCCCCTGTGTTCACTAATGTCTTTAATGAGCGAGTGTTCTGTGAGATGGTTAAGTCTCTTGAGTGGCTGTATGAAGTAGTCCCCTGGGCCCGCCTGGACCGCCTGGGTACTCAGAGTGCAGGTGTTGTCTTACCTCAGACTGGGAGTGCTCACCTGAGACCTTGAGACTCCGTCTTTCTGTGTTTTGGAGACACCATTGATTTTGGTGAACATCATTTGTTTAATGACTTTGTTGGAACAGGCAATCTTTTCTCTCCTGTGACTTTTCAGACACAAAGGTGACAACTGTTAATACATATGAGAACTCTTTGCCCTGTTGTAAAGTGTGGAAGGAACAAAAGGCTTCTGTGTGTGCGGGTACACACGTGCTGATAACCATCCATTTGAGGTCAGAAAGGCTTCTGTGTGTGTAGGTATATATGTGCTGATAACCATCCATTTGAGGTCAGAATCAAGTTGTAATTTCTGTTCAGGAAATATCAAATTACTGATTAAAGGGTATCACTATAAAATTTTGGTATTGGCTCTAGCTTTAACACTGTAATTTCCCCATTTTATACACTTTTAGTGACATGTCAATTCACAATGTGTCAGTGAGTGCAGCCGAGACACAGGCCATTGTAGACGAGGCTCTGGGCTGCGGAAGAAGAGGCAGGCATTGGTCGTGCGGGAAAAGGAGCCAGACCTGAAACTAGTGCAGCCCATCCCTTTCTTCACGTAAGTGTCTGGTTTCTCTGGGAATGTAAGGTTCGCTGGTAAGATACTCGCTGCACAGGAGGGAGAAACCCTAGGTTAGACCTGGGACTGTGGGAAGGGGTAGGGAGTGCACAGTGGGTGGAGAGCTGGAGTCGTGTACCTGCTTGCAGGCTACTAAAACACAGCTTAGCTCTTTTAAGCATGCCCAGTGTGTAAGCTGTTCAGCCCAGACACTAGGCATGCTCCTGTCCTGTCTTCTCTGTTGAGAAGGGAAAGCACATTAACATTTGGCAGCTAGCAGCCAGGTGGGAACTTGGAACCCTGGAGTTTGTCCCAGGTGTGCCCTGACTGTTGAGTCTGCGTGTATCAGGGCCGATGAGCGGTTCCTTTGTAAGATGGGTTTCAGCAGAGCCTTAGTGAGCTCTGTAATGTAGAAGAAGCCCTCTCCTTCCTGGACAGGAGAGCTGTGTTGGTGGCACACTGGAGTTGGGGTAAGCTTGGCGTTTAATTTTTTTGCTTTAAAAGTTCTGGCATTATGGACAAGCTCATGCCTGAAATCCCAGAACTAGGGAGGCTGAAGCCGGCGGGCCTCTGGTTTCCAGACCAGATTGCACTGCATAGTGGGTTTGAGGCCGGCTGGGGCTCCATAGCGAGACTGTCTCAAGCATACATACTGTACATACAAGTTCTGACATTAAAATTTGAGTCTTTTAAGTTTAGTATGTCCTGCCGTCAGTGTTGTGATCCAATACCCCCATCCCCCAGCAGGCACCTTCCTCAGATCATCACCACCGAGGTACAGGGCTCTTCTCCTGGGCCTTCCCAGCAGGCCTGATGCTGGGTGCATGCTGCTTCTTAAAAGCTGGTCACAGCATCCCTGTTCGTAGGGGATGGTGTAAGCAAATAGAACATCAGGGCTCTCTGCTGAGGTGAGGAGCAGGAAGATGGTCGGTCTCTGCACCTGCTCTGGCTTGGCCTTCTCCATTTTAGCACATGTTGGATTCAATGTTTTGTTGGTTATAATGGTGTCAAAATGTTGACTGCCTTCCCCTGCTCTTTGAAGTCACAGTTCTGGGAACAGTTGTGCTGAATCTGTGCAGGTGCTGACAGGTATGGTGGGCCTTGCTTGCAGGTGGAAGTGCCTTGGAGAGAGCTTGCTTGCCATGTACAATCACCTCACCACTTGTGAGCCTCCAAGACCCAGCCTTGGGAAGAGGATTGACTTGTCTGACTACCAGGATCCCAGCCAGCTACTAGCATCCTCTGTAGTGGTTACACCTGTCAGTGTGGTCCAGCCAAGTCCTGTTTGCACCAATCCAACTGTTGCCGTGGCTGAGCCTGTGCTCTCCTACACCTCTGTGACCACAGCCAGCTTCCCACTGCACAGTCCTGGCCTGCTGGACACAGGCACTCCTATGGGTGAGCAGGCCTTGTGGCCACACATTCTTGCGAGCCCGTGTATGGTGAGCCCAGCAGGAGTAAGAGCAGGCGGCCTGGGCCTCTCCAGACAAATACATCATGCTGGGCATGTGGCCTAGTGAAAATGAGAGCTCCAGTCTACAGGTATCTCAGTTGGTAAAAGCACTTGCTTTACAAGCATCAGGACCAGAGTTTAAATCCCCAGCACCTAATAAAAAGCCGAGTGCAGTGACAGAGGCTAGAGTCTTAGTGCTGGGGAGGTGGGGACAAGAGGATCCTGGGAGCTCACTGGTCAGCTAGTATTGCAGGTCCAGTGAAAAACTGCCCAAGAAATAAGGTGGAGAGTGACCTGAGTGGAAACAGCTCCAGCCTTGTAGGAAACTGTAGCCTGGCCCCAGAGCATAGACCTGCCTCTTCCCCTGGTGGTGGCGGCGGCGCATGCCTTTAATCCAGCACTCAGGAGGCAGAGGCAGTCAGATCTCAGTGAGTTCTAGGCCAGCCTGGTCTATAGAGCAAGTTCCAGGATAGCCAAAGTTACACAGAGACCCTGTCTCAAAAGAAACAGGTGCCTCTTCCCCTTGTTTTGTCTTTGCTGTTGGTCCGGCTCTCTTGGTAGGTGTATGCATTCCTAGTTCTTGGACCTTAGGAAACATTAAAGTCATTGCCATGTGTGGTAGTGCGTTTTAATTACCACTGAAATTGTAAAAAGTTTGTACCGTAAGTTCCCCTGCAGTTTTCTGATTTTTCTGCCGTTGTACAAAAGAACATTGCAGTTAGAGAGTTTTCTCAGTCACACGACTGAGACAAAGTTCCCTTTGATCTCTATATAATCCATGGGTCTCTTGCTCTAATCCTACCATTGGGTATTCGGTGGGTAGTGCCACTCACTTTGCCCATCCCAGGAGCATCGACTGCCGGCCCAGAGGCTCTCCCAGCTGCTTAGTACTGAAGGTAGGAGTGTCCTGAGCCCTGACCTGGGCCCTTTTCAGCTCAAGAAGGGTAGGACCACTGAGGGACTCAAGACTCCGTGTTGTTGAAAAGAAAGATTTCATGGATGTTAGAGAAGATGTCAGTGTTGATGGATGGTGAAAGAGGGAGACCAAAGGGATTCTCTCCTGCCGTTGTGTAACGGTTTGTCCTTCTTTGTGAAGGTGATGTTTCTGGAGGAGATAAATCTAAGAAAGGGGTAAAGCGCAAGAAGACTGTAGAGGAAAGTGGAGAAACAGCAAAGCGGAGGTCTGCCCGTGTCCGGAACACCAAGTGCAAAAAAGAAGAAAAAGTGGATTTCCAGGGGCTTCTAGTAAAGTTCCTGCCCTCCAGGTACTGGGCACTTTGTGGTTTTTCTGACGTAACCTGCAAACTGCTGTTCTCTCTCTCTCTCAGCAGCAGTTTTCAGCCTATTTGCACCCTCCCTGCGGGTGTTTCCCTGTTCCCCATAATGTTTGCTTGAGTACAGAGTGTAGGTTTCACTGCTGACTGCTTGGATTTTTCTCACCTCCTGAATACAGGAGCAGTCTGATTTATCCATTGGGGACTAGTGGCTTCCAAAGTTCTCACAAGATGAACGAGTCAGGGACGTGTAGTCATCACACTTTTCTTGGGGTACTCAGGGCTGCTGCAAACACTTATGGAAACCCCTGGAAGGAAGCCATCTGTCTTTCAGTGTGTGTGTGCCTGGCTGGCTTTATGTTGCCATGGTTCCATTGCATTCTGAGAAGATGGAGGGAGAGCCTGCTCCTTCATTTTATTGATTCTTCATGTTCCTCAAAGAATTCCAGGGGAGAAGGTGCCAGCTTTCAGAAACAGGAGGGACCTGGGCCCCTACTTCTGTCCTGGGTTTTTACTGCTCCTGCTTTGGCCTTGCTGTTCTTCAGAAGCCCCAGGCGCTCTCTCCTGAGCTTTTCTAGGCTGTATTGTGCCAGTGGATGTGCTTCTTGGTGTCCCACTTTCCGTTCCTGGTAGAGTGAAGGAGCAGGTAATGTGCCCTGGTCCATCGTTCCCTTCACAGCATCTGGGGGCATACTTTTGGCTTGCCAGGACTTCCTCTCATCTCCTGTGTCTCCCTCCACTGTTACCTGAGTAGGGTTTCCTCAGTACTGTCCAGGGTCTCAAGTTTTTGGTTGTCATTTTGACCAGTGACAGTTTATATCAGTAGTGACTGTGACAGTGCAAGAGGAATCTAGAAGCTTTAGCAGACTTACACATCCATTTTATAGCAATCCACTTAACCACTCTACGTTCCCTCTCACCATCTCTCCCATGAGGGTACAATTCATAGAACAAGGGTTGTATTTAGTACACAGCAAAGGCAGGACCAAGGTAGAGATGTGATGCCGTCTGCTAGTTCCTCCTGAGGTATAGTGCAGGAAAAAGTTGTTCTTTGGAAGAGTGGAGTGTGGTGGGGTTGGTGACCCTGTCCTCCTCTTAGCCCTGCTGTCACACCCTGGCTCTTGTTTCCTGCCTTGTGAATGTGGAGTTGCGTCTACTGTATTTGAGTCAGTTTCTGTGAGGTTTGAGTATTCGTTACTTTGGGTGTTCCTGTAACCGTATAATAGCTTGCTTGCTGGAGTCTTACTGGAGTGTGTGTAGTAAACAGTGGGTTTATAGGGCCCTGAATGTTATTCTATAGAGGTGCTACAAGGGTGGCCAAAACATGGTCCTTAGAAAATTCTATAGGGCAGTGGCTGCAATGTGAGATGCTCAGATAGGTGTGCTGTGTCCCCACCCTGGGCAGCCCCAGGCCCTACAGCACAGCTTTGAGAGAGCATTCCCTCTGATTCGACTCTCCAACACAGAGTCACAAGGAAGCAGTTGCTTGGTGATGGTCCTGATTTGGGTTGTTTGTGTTTGACCTGCTTGTGGACTGCCTCTGCAGTTAAGAGATGAACTTCCTGTTGGCCAGCTCCCTGTATTTATGGTTGTATGCCTGGCACATGGCAGCCGCAGCTCAGCAGCCATCTGTTGATGGTATAAATGAACAAGTGTGGGTACCGATCAGTCACAGAGATCTGCAGAGACGCAGCGGCTCTTGGGGTCCTGGGTGTGGATGTTCTCATCTATCTGTTTCAGTAGATGTTATCTTGCTCCATTTAGTTGCTCTACTAGGAGGAGGTGGGATGCTCCATCACAGTGAGCTGCATGGCTTTCCTGATGTTAGCATGTTTCATGTAGGTTAAGGAAACTGGACCCTGAGGAGGAAGATGATCCATTTAATAACTATGAAGTTCAGTCAGAAGCCAAACTGGAGAGCTTCTCGAATGTGGGACCTCATCGAGTGTCCTTTGATTCAGCCACATTCATGGAATCTGGTAGGAATGGGCAGTGTGATCAGTCACTGCTGGGCAGTCCCCTGCATCAGCCTGTAGCCTGCCTGGCTTTGCTCTGTAGAATGGTTCTGGGGTTTTTCTTAAGAGTTGGTTGAAGTCTTTAAAAATAAATGGGAGGGGCCTGGAGAGATGGCTCAGAGGTTAAGAGCACTGACTGCTCTTCTAGAGGTTCTGAGTTCAATTCCCAGCAACTACATGATAGCTTACAACCATCTGTAATGGGATCTGATGCCCTCTTCTGGTGTGTCTGAAGAGAGCAACAGTGTACTCACATGTATAAAATAAATAACTCCTTTAAAAAATTGGTGAGGGAGCTGCCTGTGGTCAGCTGAGGGATCCAGGCGCATGCTTGCTGTGGCTGAACTTAACACTGGGTTGAGAGGCCTCCCTTTGTAAGTTTAATGTGTGTTATCACATCTGTTCTGTGGTTCCATCTCCCAAACACTGTTGGTGCATATGATCTCATTCACTGCACATGCAGTGCAGTCAGCCCTTTTGGTGTTCATCTTAGCATGCGAACTTGGAGAGGTTCGTTCACCACTGACAAGTGTTGGAGCCAGCAGTGAACCCTGGTAGCCTGGCATCAGTACTTCAGAGTGACTTTATTTTCACCTAGATTGAGTGGGGGAGGCTGGACACAAGCTGTCCTCTTCCAAAGAGAAGAGAAGCTGGACACAGGAGGGCCTGTTGGTTTTGGTGAGGTTGTTTTCCTTGTGTGGACAGAGAGGCAGGATGTGCATGCGTTCCTGGTGGAGAACCTGACCAACGGGGGCGTCCTGGAGCTCATGATGCGCTATCTGAAGAGCATGGGTCACAAGTTCCTGCTGAAGTGGCCCCCAGGCCTGGCGGATGTCGTTCTCAGCGTCTACCACAGCTGGAGGAGGCATAGCACCAGCCTGCCCAACCCATTGCTGAGGGACTGCAGCAACACACACATCAAGGTTGGAGCCTCTTAAGGCTGGTGTCGGTACTTGGAGCCAGTGACAGGAGCTTCCACAGGTTCAGGGCTGATCTGAGTCTAGAACATGGGCCATTGTGTAGGGTGAGGCAGGGAATCCCATGGCCTGTCCTGTGCCCCAACGAGCCCTAATGACCGAGTGGAGTACTCTGGGGTAAGAGTGAGTAGAGCAAATTGGAGGAGGCTGGTGCCAGCTGAGCCACGGTGGTCATGGGTTCTATTAGTGGCAGTGCAGTGAAATTGAGATTCTTGAACATAGCTGACAAGACATCTGGACATGAGGAAGAAGCCATGGGGAGGGCTTCTAGGGTTGTTTACTGAGATGGGAGAGGATGCAGGGAAAAGAAAAGGAACCTTTGGCTATATTTGCAAAGCTAGGATCTATTACTGATTAAACAAAGGTTTTTGTGTGCATGCATGGTATTGGGGGACTTGTCCGTGCTGGGCAAGCACTCTACCACTGGACTGTATCTCCATCCCTATTCCTATATTTATCAGCTGAGAAAACAGTAGTATAAAAGCTAACTTGGGCCTTTAGGGAGTAATGGGGCCCCCAGCAGTTGGGGACCAAGCCTTACTCAGCCCTGTTCACTGCATTCTATATCCCAGGCTACTGCTGTAGTGTTCTCTAGAGCTCAAGGAGACACAGGATATCCAACCCATTTCTCTTCTTGAAGGTAGAATGCCAGATGTTGAGGTAGAAAAACAAGAGCCATCAGGGTCTGTTCTAGTTATTTTTCTATTGCTGTGATAAGACACCATGACCAAGGCAAGTTAATAGGAAGGAGGGTTTCTTTGGGACCTACAGTTGCAGAGGGATAGGAGGACACCACCATCATGGTAGGAGTGTGGCAGCAGGCAGGCAGGCAAGGGACTGAAGCAGTAACTGAGAACTTACATCTCTACAAATAGCCAGGAACTCAAGCCTGCCCCCAGTCACACACCATCTCCCATAAAGCCATACATTCTTGTTCTTCACAGTTAGGGATCAAGTATTCAAACTTGTGAGCCTGTGGGGCCATTCTCATTCAAAGTACCACAGGGCCCAATCCAGGTAATACTTCTGGCTGAGAGTTCTGGCTGGAGTTGACATGCCAGCAGAGCCATTGCTTCTTGCTGAGCAGACCTCACTGGGATACCTCCAAGTAGCTTTTTCCCACTGGCTTTGTTCCCTCCAGGAACAATGTGAATCATAGGAGCCAGCATTTGGAATCCAGGAATGGGGCTGACCTTTTCCCAGCTATGCTTGCTGGCAGTGCCCTGTCCCTCGGTCTTAGCTTCCTTAGTGCTCTGAGGATGTCACATCACACTGCTGGTACTTTTGAGTGTTTAAAGGTGGATAGCCCGCGTCTGGTCTGGTGCAGAAGTGAGATGACAGGCTACTTTCTCCCTTGTTTATCTAAACATCCTGGCAACTAGCCATTGATTGTTGTTTAGTAACTAACAAATAGGTCGAAGGAAGAATTGTGTTTTCATCAAAAGTCAATTCAGGAGCAGCGGAAGATGGCTCAGTGGGTAAAAGAGCTTGCTGTACAGTCCCTGACAACCGAGTATGCTCCCTGGAACCCATGTAACAGTTCTCTGATCCTCTAACTCGTGCCACCGCACACATACCCACACCACACACATGTGCACATACACACAGTCTAACACAACTGGAGAGATGACTCAGCAGTGAAAACCACTGACTGCTCTTCCAGAGGTCCTGAGTTCAATTCCCAGCAACCACATGATGGCTCATAAACATCTGTGATGGGATCTGATGCCCTCTTTGGTGTGTCTGAAGACAGCGACAGTGTGCTCATACATAAAATAAATATTCTTTAAAAAAAGAGAAAAATACATAAGTACATTTTAAACAGGATGTAAACAGTAAATGTTAGTATTGGTGACGTAGCTAAGTTAGTAGAATGTTTGTGCAGCGTGCACAAAGCTCTGGGTTGCTCCCTCAGCCCTGGAGCAAACAGTTGACTGTGGTGGCCCATGCCTGTAACCCAGTCCTCAGGAGATGAGAACAAGAGACACAGAGGTTCACGGTCAGCCGATGGCTACAAAGTCATTTTAAAGCCGAGCTTGGGATATATGAGGCCCTGTCCCAAAATGTTAAATTTAAATGGCTACTTCATTATTTGGCAAATCTTTGTGAGTTTATCCCTACCTCTGCTTCTTGTCCTCCAGGACATGATGCTGATGTCTCTCTGCTGCATGGAGCTCCAACTGGACCAGTGGTTACTGACCAAAGGCAGAAGCTCCACAGGTGAGAGGCATCTGGTTCTTGGTGTGATTTTTCTGAACCCCGGAAGGTTGAGGGAAGCTAAAGTGGGGGTGCTGGGTCATGTAGTGAGGGCTCCTTCTCTGAAATAGCTTTTAAGTAACTCTGGTAAATCTCCACACTTGTGAGGCGACAGCAGAGGCAGGTGTAACATGAACCAACCTTCTGTTGCTTTTACTGGGACTTGAGAAGATAGAGTGCCAGCTTTGGAATGACTACTTAGTGCTGTGTGTCTCAGCAGTTCTCTCAGATCCTTCTTGTGGAGTCCACCTGGCAGAGTGCAGATAAGCTCAGAGTTCAGTCAGGGAAGTTAGTGGCCCTCTTTCTCTCTCTTGTGGTTTCTGCACCTGTACTGACTGAACTGCTCTCTGTCCTGCTGCTCATGGGCTATAAGTTTCCGATGTCTCAGAGTACCTCATTATGGACACTTAAGGAGGGCTGAAGGTGGCCTCTGTGGCAGGAGGGTGTTGGGATGGTGTACGTGAGGGACTCACGTTGCTCTGATGGTTTTTAGTATCTCCCCGGAACTGCCCTGCTGGTGTGGTGACAGGCAGGTTTGGGCCTGACTTCCCGGGAACCCACTGCCTGGGTGACCTCCTGCAGCTGTCATTTGCGTCATCTCAGCGAGACCTGTTTGAGGACGGCTGGCTGGAGTTTGTTGTCCGTGTTTATTGGCTGAAGGCACGTTTCTTGGCACTACAGGTTAGTCCCATGTCATGCAGGGAGGGCAGAGAATTGGCCATATTGAGGAAATATGTATCCATAGCCCTACTGGGCTTGGTCTGAGGATGTGGGGTATGGTGGGAACTGCCAGCATGCCAGCAGTCCACACATGACTGCCATTGTGGAAAGCACCTCCGTGCCCACCACAGAGCTTTGGGAGGGATTCTCTGTTCCCTAGCAGCCCCTACTCAAGACTGCCTTGGTTGACCCTTTCTGTTTTCCCGAGAAAGCTCAGACAGGTATAGGAAGGAACAGAGCTATCCTAAAGGAACAGCTCATCTGTCTTTGAGGGTTCGAGGAACTCCTCCTCAGAGCCCCACTGGGAGTAGCCATCCATGCCAGCATTGGTGCACTGGAGACTGTCAAAGACAGCCAGATTTTAGCAGCTACAGCAACTCAGTCTGAGGGAAGCAACACACTCAATGTGAAGGCTATCGGTTCTACACTTAAGACAGGCCTTGGTTTTAACTCTGGGTCTGTATGACACCTGGCTGTGCTGAGCTGCCATTGGTGTCTTCACCTGTGACATGGGTTGTGTTTCACAGAGTTGAGGCATGGATGGCTCATTCACTTACTCAGTCAACAAATATTTGGTTAGCCCCACTTTTCTGGAAAGCCCTTTTTGGGGTGAGGTAAGAGGATAGCATACTGAGTTAAAAAACCTAGTTTTGTGGTACATGTCTGTAATTCCAGCACTTAGAGGGATGGAGTTTAAGGTCAGCCTGCAGTAGCTAGTACCAGATCAGCCTGGACTATGAGATCCTGTCTTTAAGCATTAAGTAAAAACCAACTTAAGGGTGTCTGCATCTAGTGAGATCTGGAATGTATAGGACCTGACATAACACAATTAGTTCTCTACCTTTTGACCCTATTTCTTCTTTTTTCTTCTGACCAGGGAGACATGGAACAAGCCTTGGAGAACTATGATATCTGCACAGAAATACTCCAGAGCTCCAGTGCTATCCAAGCAGAGACAGGGGCTGAGCAAGGGGACATTGTCATCCGGCTACCCAACCTTCATAATGACTCCGTTGTTTCTCTGGAGGAAGTGAGTGGATGCTTTTAATGGTATTTTCTCGGTGGAAGACTTATTATCTGCTCCTGTGGAATAAGAGATGCCCAGGTGCTGAGCAGAAGGTCCTGGAAGGGGAGTGAAGCAGGGCAAGGAGCTAGTCCACCATCAAGTGTGGAAGCTTCGAGCAGGCACGCTGTAGAAGTAGATGTTGTTCCTCTTTCTCTTGCGAGCAGCGGCAGTCCTAGCAGAGATGGAGCGATGTGCTAGCCATGCGGCCATGCTGACCCAGCTGGGGGTGGAAGAACAGTACACAGTGCGTGCCAGGCAGCTTCTGATGGTCCCCTTCTCACTGTGCTCCCTCTGCCTGCTGCAGCTCCTCATCTGGGATATTTCACATGGCTCAAAGTAGCTTTTAGATTCCTCTGCCTTTGTTTTAGGATAAGACCAGGTACTCTGCTGCCTGTGACAGGATGCACTGGGCCTCTTGCGAGTCAATAATGTGTGTCAAGCCTCTGGCACCCTGGCAGTCCATGGTTGTTCAAGTCTGTTTTGATGAGTAACCATGAAGCTTTCACCCTGTCTTGGCAGATACTATCAGAGACCCTTGTGCTTCTGTAGTGGCTGTGTGTTTGGTTTGACTTGAATATGCCTTGGCGTTAATGTAATAGTTTTGAAGGCGTGTGCGCATCGTGTGGACACTGATGCATTTTAACTGAGGTAGCCTACTGTAGTTTGGATGGAATGGAGTGCTGGAGTATTAGCTTGTCTTTCCTGTTCCGATGGGATGACTCAGACAGTGGCCAAGTGCAGGGAGGAGGGGAGGGATCGCCAGCAGAGAGCACCTTTGGATCCTTTCAGATTGAGAAGAACCTGAAGTCTCTGGAAAGGTGCCAGTCCCTGGAGGAGATTCAGCGGCTGTTTGAGGCGGGTGACTACAAGGCTGTGGTGCATCTGCTCCGGCCCACTTTGTGTACCAGTGGGTTTGACCGAGCCAAACACCTGGAGTTTATGACTTCCATTCCTGAGAGGCCAGCCCAGCTGCTTCTGCTGCAGGTGTGTGCTTACACTTGGGTCCCATCCAGGTTTGCATTGCCTCCACTTGTGTGTGAAAAGAGAGAGTGGGAGCTTTTAGCCTGCCACCAAAAGTGATGCCAGACCAAGGATACGATCAAGACTGGGTAATGCTAGAACCTAGGACTTGAGCTTTTATATTAGGTGTGCCTTAAGGTGAGCCCACATTGACTACAGTTTTGCTGGACAGAGGAGGAAGGAATGGTTAAGATATCCTCCACCGTTCTACTCATTTGTTCATCTCTGTGATAATGTACAGCTCCGACTTATGCATTTTAGCTTACAGTGTGAAGAGTAAGAAATACATGCGCACATTCTCCTGCTTGTTGGAGAAGAGCACTGGCATTGCGAGTGGAGTCATGTGTTGATGCTGCTGCTGCTGTGCCAGCCACACACCAGCTTTGTGGAGTGCTCTGTCATTGTTACCACTCCCCTGTCCTGAGTCCAGTCGACACAAACATGGCCAGTCTGAACTCGGTCTCCTTCTGGTTTATGCACTAACACTGCCTGTACATTAATCTGTTGGGTCTTGCCCCTTTTGGTTGGAAGGAGTACAGTCCAGCCTTTTCATTTGGCGTTTTAGTCATTACCTTTCTTGAACTGGGAACTACCTAAGAGGTACAGCTGTGAGAACAAATGTCTCTTCTCAGCTATGGTAGGAGGGGGGGAGAGTGATGGTTTAACAGAGTGGAGAGGGGTAGAAGGCTGCTTTTGCTCCTGGCCTCGGCGGTGGGTGAGGCAGGAGCCTGCTAGACCTAGTGAAATGTGTCTGACCTTTGTCACCCTGAAGGGTACTTAGAATGGTAGTGTGTGCAGCAGAGAGCCAGTATGGGATGAGTGTCAAAGGAGGGCGGGGTCAGCCCTCTGTCCTCTGTAGGATGGCCCTCATACTCAGATGTTATCTTGTTCCTGCTACCTTCTTCCTGTCAGTAGATGTAGCTGGAAGCTTTTTTCTTGGGAGGAGTGTTGCCTTGTATTACGGGCTGTTCTGAGGACTGGGCCATAGACTGGGCAGCTTCTGCTTCTAGGAATAAGTGATTTCCAATCGTTGCTGCCTGTTTTCTTACTGAGTGGAATGATTTTTTTTTTAAATAATTAAAGATTTTTTTTCTCGTTGGATCTTTTTTTTTTTTTTTTTTTTCCCAATATGTCGTTTGCTATTAAATCGTGGCTTTATTTTTGTTTTGTTTTTATATTCAGTCTCTCAGTTTTTTACGTTGTCTCAGGGTCTGTTCATACTTGCAGGGAGATGGCTGTGGTTGTCTTCATTGTGCATTTGTGTCGTACGCTTAGAGAACCTTTCCCCGGCCGGAACCGCGCTCATCTGCTCAGGTTCTCCGCACAGAGGCTGGCGTTCCCCCGAGTGCCGGGCAGTGGCCAGGAAGGCTGGAGAGGGGAGGAGGGAGTCCATGATGTCACCGACAAGGGTGAAGGGATACTCGTCCTTACTCACCCACAGCAGTGGCCATGTTGTGTAGCTTGCACATTTTAGCTTGGCTGCTTTGCCGTTTCTGGGGTGGGGATCAGACTTGCAATCCTTCTCATGATCCCGATTTAGCAAGCTGCTTTTTATGTTCCTTAGTACAGCAAATAGTTCCTTCTCATTCGGTTAATTTTTAATGTTATTATTTTGGGTTGTTAGTATACTTTTTAACCCTACTGATTTTTGTCTCTTTATTTTGAACCCAGTCTCTTAGTGAAATTCTCATTTCTTTTTATTGTTTTCTGTTTATTTGTTTAGGTATGTGGTAGCATTGCCCACAGAGAGTGGTAATTTGGTTTCAACACTAGTTGGCAGCTAGTCTTCTGCTTTTTTGTTCTTTCTGGCCTTGAGTGTTCTGTTCTGTTAGAGCACTGGTTCTCAACCGACCCTTTCTCCCAGGTCACATGTCAGATATCCTGCATATCAGACATCCACAGTTATGAAGTAGCAATAAAATAATTTATGTTTTAGGGGTTAGTGTTAGGTTAGTCACAAAGGTTAGTGTTAGGTTAGTCACTTGGTCTCAGCTCTGCTACTTGGCAGCCCCATGGTCTAGTTCACAGAGGCCTAGATTTATAAATGGGAAGATTAGGCACAAAAGTAAAACAAGTTTTTAGAAGCTCCCTGTCAGGTGGCCTGCCATATTGCCCCTGTACCCAAGTCAGAGTGTGCTTTTGCAGATGCTGCAAGGCTGTGTGGAAACGCTGAGGTGGGACTGCTCCTGGGTCCTTGGTCCTGTCCTTTGTTTCCTCCCAGTCTCAGACCTGAGGTCCCGGTGTGGTATGTCAAGTGGACAGCACACCCTTCATTTTGCTTCTTGTGCTCAGGACTCATTGCTGCGGCTGAAGGACCACAGACAGTGTTTTGAATGTTCTGAGTGGCTCTGAATGAAGCTGTCCAGCAGATGCTGAACTCAAGCGAATCTGCAGCCAAGGAAGAGTGGGTGGCTACAGTGACCCAGCTGCTGCTAGGCATCGAGCAGGCACTGTCATCAGACAGCAGTGGCAGTATCCTCAAGGAGTCATCCTCTACCACGGGCCTTGTCCGACTCACCAACAACCTCATTCAGGTAACTCCCGCTTTCCTTTGTCCTGTGCTGTCTCAGCAGGTGGTCTCTGATAACCCACCCTTCTGAGGTTCACAGATATTGAGTTATGTACCCTAGGTCCCTGCCGTTTCTTTGATGAGCTGTGGAAGCCCTGTGGTAGTCCTTCCTGTACCTTCTGCTTGTTAAGTCCAGTAACTGTCCTGCCACAGAGGCAACTTTTACAACTGAAATACGAATGTCTCCTCTCTTACCTAAACCCTTCACATACTGTCTGGGTCTTGTGCCAAGATGCACTGATCTCCAGCTCTTCCTCTTCTATTTTCTTAGCTGAAGCTTTTCTGGGCCACCTCTGAGATCCAGGCCTGTGAATGTGTCCTACCTCTCATGCCCTGCCCTCTCTGGGTGTTGGGCATAGCACAGTCATTTACCTGGAAGCCTTAAGTCTGATCCCCCTGTGCCTGTGCATGAAACCCTGTTGCCACTCCTGCTTTTATGGTAGGTCTGTATATGCCCACATGGCTCAGCAGCTTCGCCATGCCTGCCCTCCCCTGGATGTTAGCTCCTCTCGTCATGGCCAGTAACTGTATGTGGCGTGAGACTGCCACTGGTCATGCTAGGAGTCTGTCTAATAACAGACTGGGATACCGGTAGGTCAGTGCTCCCATGTTAGAGCTGTAGGCGTAGGCCGACAGCATGCCTCACCGTCCCTGGAAGTCACTGCCAGTGTAGGCTCATTTCAAGAGGCCTTGGGGGGGCAGCGGCCATGCTGTGATATGCCATTGCCCTTTGCCAGGTCATCGACTGCAGCATGGCTGTGCAGGAGGAGCCCAAGGAGCCCTGTGTCTCCTCCGTGTTGCCCTGGATCATCCTGCACAGGATCATCTGGCAGGAGGAAGACACGTTCCGCTCCCTGTGCCACCAGCAGCAGCTCCAGAACCCGACAGAAGAAGGTGCGCTGGCTGTATGCTTTGGGGGGATGGGCCTTTCCTATCCCCTGTGTGTTGGAGCCTTTTGGCCTTATACTGGGTATTGTGAGTAGGTGTATGCTAGTGAGCTGCCAGCTTGTTCAGCCTCTGGAGCACTGTGGTATTTCCTTCTTAGAGGTCATGCTAGAGGCACACCTCAGGGTACCCATACCTCATGGAGACCCTTTGTCACGGATCAATGACTTTTGTTTAAGTATAAATGTCTACTGATGAATGTCTGAGGAATTCTTGACATATTTATTTTGAGTAGTGAAACATGTAACTATAAATGTTTATTATTTTTCGTATAAAAATGAAAATTACCCATACCAAAGAGTTTTCTAAAAGCTACCGGCAATTGCTGGACATGGTGGCACGCATATACACCTAATCCCAGCTCTTGGGAGATAGAGGCAGGAGGATCTCTGTGAGTGAATTCTAGGCCAGCCTAGTCTAGGTAGCAAGGTCCAGGATAGGCAGGGCTACATAGAGAGAGCCTCTCTCAAAGAAAAGAAGCAGGCAGGCTGTGAGCAAGTAAGTAAGCAGGAGGAACTAGTTTAGTGTCCTCAGCCACACACCCAGGGAAGAGCGAATGTGTTCTGTGGACAGGCAGCATGGTGCTGTGCCTCTCCACTGTTTCCTGTCCTGTGAACGAAGGGAGCAGGGGAGTGCTTCCATCCTCCCATGACCAGACTTAGTTCCAAGGACACGGCACAGGGGTGAGCACACTTCTGGTGAGTAGTGGGTGAGATTTCCTAAGAGCTGAGTTACTCAAAGCGGACACTGAATGAAGTGAAAAGCTGCAGGAGCAGGCAGAAGGAGTAGTTAATCTGGGATGTTAGCCCAACAGGCCTTGGCCAGGCTGGTGGATCGAGCTCTGGAGTGACAGTGGCTTTCAGAGCTGTCATGCTGTGTCGTCCTATTGGATGTGGGCTCATGAAGTGCACGGCCTCAGAGAAAGTACGTCCTGCAGCTGTTTTAGACACTGAAGGAACTGGCAGCTGGATATAGGGAAGTTTTGCCTTAAGGGAAATCTTGGTGGTGGGGGCCTTGGCTGCCTCTTTTACCTCTGTAGACATGGGCCAGGGGAGGGGGCATTAGAACTAGTTTTAAGGAAGAGTTAGGTAAGTTTTATGTAGGAGAAAGTTGATGATTTGTAAGATTGTCAGGCAACTCTGTAACTCCAGATCCAGAGCATTTTGGTTGTCACAGGTACCAACATACATGCTGCAGACACCGACACACATACAAAATAAAAACAAAACCTCTGAAGAAGAAAAAGAAAAGAAAACTGGAAACCGAAGAGCCAGCGAAGGCTGGAATGGCTTCAGCCTTTATTCTTTGAAGGGATTTGGCGGGGGGTTGGGGTAAGGGGTTTACTTTCCTGTTTGAGACTGCTACATTCTCGTAAGATATTTAAACTGTATAGCTGTGTGTAATGTCTTCTGGTGTTGTCTATTTAAATATATTCTGTCTTAATTTACTTGTTCCCCCCCACACACACAAAAAAGGGTACCCAAATAAGGTGCTAATGGTCTGTGTGTAGCCCAGCGTTGTAAGAACCCTGGGACTTTTGGAGAAACTAGTAATAATTTAGTGATGCACAGACATGTAGTGGTGATTCAGTAGTCAGGGAAGCCTGAGTAGAGGAGTCTTACAGAGCTGTGAATGCAGTATGACCTGACTACTGTAACTTCCTCTTTGAAAAGCACAGAAGGTGCTTTGAGAGATATGTACCGGAAGCCAGTATTGGTTCTCAGGGTAGTTTCATTTTTTTGTGAATGGAGTATTCATTAGAATTATGTGAATGTATGATTTCAGTTGATTTTTGATAAACATAGATTGTTTATGAAAGCCAGCTAGGTAATTACTTAGAAGACAGAAAGAGGAAAGAAAAAAAATTCTGTGGTCACATAAGAGAGACAGAAGAGTCCCTGAAGAGGCATCACCGCCATCCTCCAGCTGCTGCATGCGTTTGCACTAACTCCTGTCTTTTCCCAGGGTTATCAGAGATGCCTATGCTCCCATCTTCCCTCATGCTGCTCAACACAGCGCATGAGTACCTGGGCAGGAGGTCCTGGTGCTGCAATTCAGACGGAGCGCTGCTGCGATTCTATGTGAGTGACCCCTTGGGCTGCCCTATAAGGCTGGGGCAGGGGAAAGGTGGGAAAAGCCAAAGTGACTCCTTCAGGCTCGTGTTTGTCTGCCTGTAGGGGTCCCCACTGTGCATCTTTGACTAATGCACGTCTGCAATTACTGAAACTTACTACAGAAAATCTGAACCTGGTTCCTGTGGCTTTTTTCTTTCTGTTACAGTGACAAAATAACAAGCATAATCATCTTTAAAGGAGGAAAGGTTTCTTTTGGCTCATGGTTTCAAAGATGCTAGTCCATAGTTAGTTGACCCCGTTATCCTTGAGCCTTTGGCATACATCAGGATGAAAGCACAGGTCCTCATTGTTCCATCCGGAGCTATTTATACTGACTGTGGACAGTCTTGAACTTGCCCACTTCGACTGACTGGTAGTCGATCTCTGGGCTTACTGGAGATAAGTAGTAGGAACCAGTCTCTGCTGATTAGGAAGCCAGTGCCAGACAAATTATAGAGCATGAAGTTTTCTAGATGTACCAAGGGAGGATTATCTAGCCCAGCCTGTGTACCTGCTAATACAGTTTTATTGGGGCATTCATTTACATAGCAATTATGAATGCTTTTACTATGCACTGGCAGGGACAAGAAGCTGAGTATGTACAGCTTGCAAGGCCTAAAAAAAATCTTTGTTCTTTGGCCCTTTAAAAAGTCTTCTGCAGGGTAACTTCTGTCGGGTGGGCATACCCTTTGTAACTGTAGCTTCCTCCTCAATGGCTCTCTAGTTTGCCCCATCTTCACCCAATTTTTACTACTTACTAGGGGGCCTGTCATTCATTTACTTACTGTTTTTATTATTTGACTTTTCTACACTGGTGTGAAGTTTAGAGACTAGGTATTTTTGTTCACTTGGTTCATTGTTGAATTCAAGTGCTTAGTGTAGCACCTGGCACAAAATAGATGCAGGTCTGTGTGAGTCAGGACTCTAGAGGAGCAGATCTGATGGAACTGATATTAAAGAAGACTTATTAGACTGACTTACAGGCCATAGTCTGGGTAGTCCAATGATGTCTGTCTCACAGTGGAAAGGCTGAGAATCCAGTGGTGGTTCAGTTCATGAGGTTGGGTGTCCTAGCAGTCCCAAAATGGGGGTAGAGCCCAGGAGGATCCCTGGAGAACTGCTTGTTTCAGTCTGTGTTGAAATCCTGAAAAGTTTGACTTCTTAAAAAAGATTTATTTATTTTATGTATGTAGCTGACTTCAGACATACCAGTAGAGGGCATTGGATCCCATTCCAGATGGTTGTGAGCTACCATGTAGTTGCTGGGAATTGAACTTAGGACCTCTGGACGAGCAATCAGCGCTCCAGTGAGCCATCTCTCCAGCCCCAGAAGTTGCAGTTTTAATACCAACTGCTGCAACAGGATAGATAAACTTGCCAGTGAGAGTGAAGGCAAGCAGGCAAAAAAAGCAGTTTCCTTCTTCCATGTCCTTTTATGTGGGCTGCCATGAGAACATAGAGCTTGGATTTAGGGTGTGTCTTCCCACCTCAGATAATCAAGAAAATCCATCACAGGACGGCCCAGAAGCTTGGGTTTTAGTTGATTCTAGAGATAGTCAAGTTGACAACCAAGTTTAGCATATCACAGGAGACTGTGTACAGAGGTTTTGTACGCATAGTGTTGATAGTTTGCAAAGCCTGTATTGCTCTCCAGGAATCTGCCTGCTTCGTTGCTCTGCCAGAGTGCAGAGACTCTCAGCTCCTAGGAGGTCTCAAGGCAGCTGTCTCATGAAGAGAAGCTGGGAAGATGGCTTAGTGGTTGCTGCATAAGGATGAGGACCAGAGTTGAGATCCCCAGAACCCACGTGTCTTAGAGTTACTAATGCTTTGATGAGACACCATGACCAGAAGCAAGATGAGGAGGAAGGGTTTATTTAAAGAAAGGCTATACTTCAGTCACTGGAGGAAGTCAGGACAGGAACTCACACAGGGCAGGAACCTGGAGGCAGGAGCGGATGCAGAAGCCATGGAGTGCTGCTTACTGGCTTGCTCACCATGGCTTGCTCAGCCTGCCCCCTTATAGATTCAGGACCACCGTCCCGGCCATGGCTCCTCCCATAACCGGCTGAGCCCTCCTCCATCAACCACTAACTAAGAAGATGCCCTACGGCTGGATTTTATGGAGACATCTTCTCAACTGAGGCTCCTTCCTTTGTGATGACTCTAGCATGGGTTAAGTTGACATAAACCTGGTAACAGCATACTATGTAGTGCATCAAGTGCTGTCCTTCCTCATGCGTTGTGCCTGCCTCTTTACTCCAAGAGGAGTTCCATTGATCTTTATTCTTGGTAATGCTTTATAATCATTAGAGAAGTTGGGTACTTTTTTTTTTTTGCCACATCCTATGCAGCTGGGTTCTGGAATTCTGACTAGGGACTATGAGGGAATAAAGAAAGACAGTGAAGTGGGATCAGATAAGAGTTCTCTTAACTGTCCCCTACCTCCCTGCCACCAACCTGAACCTTCAGCATGTCCATTAGGCCCAGCACAGGGGAGGGGAATAGCTAGTTTGATAGTTGGTCTCTGTAGACCACTAGTCGCCAGCTGGATATACCTGCGGGAGGAAGCTGTACCAGAGAAAAGCCTTGCTATTACTCTTGAGCCTGGCCCATATGGGTAACGGCTTTGCCAGTGTCCCATGGGTCAGTTGGCCTTGGCACCTTCAGCAGGCCATGCCCATGTCAAAATACACATTCACTGGGGCTTTCCTCACTTGGGGCTTCCTCTATGCCTATAGCTTTCTATATTCCTTGATCCTTGATTTCTCCTGGCTTGTTACATGCATTCTTCATTCTGTGCTGATGTTTGCTTACAAGACAAGGCAGGTCCAGCTTCACATTCTATATGGATGGCCAGTTGGTTTGAGCTCATTATTAAAGAATATTCCTACTGAACCTAAGACTGTATCATCTCTCATGGCTACGCAGGGGTTATCCTTAGGCACTGTCTTTACTGATGTAAGCAGCCTGTCTACTCCTGCGCTGGTGCCACAGAAAGTCTGATAACTATTAGGATTCACATCCTTACCTTTTTTCCCATCATATTCTTTTGAGTATGCTTGGCTCCTCCTTCTGTAATGTTGTAAGATAAGTGCATAAAATTGAGAAGCTGCACCCTCCCTGGAATTTTGATTGGAATCAGTGGTCTTATAAATATGGGAGAAAAGTGTCCAAATTGAACTCCTTAGTCAAGAATAGTATATCTCTCCATTTATTTCAGTCTTATAAGTTCCCATTTCTTATTTCAGTTATGTGCATTTTGTTTGAAGATTAAGTTTTTGTGTGTGGTTCTGGGGGTTCAAGAAGACCTTGTATGTGCCAGGCATGCGGTCTGCAGGTGCCCTCTACTTCCAACCCTGGGTATCTTTAAAAAAAACTTCTTATTGCAAGTAGATACTTATATTAGTTTTTTTCTGTCTTGTTTTGCAGACATATTGGAACATTTTAAAAAGAAATCTCTCTTAGACATAGCCTCTTAATTTACTATTTGGTTAGTTGTAATGGGTTGTGGACTTGATGAATTTTCTGTGTTAATGATTATAATTCTTGGCTACCTTTATTTCCCCCTTTCTTTTCTCTCTTTATAGTGCTCTCTTTTTTTCTCTGTCAGCACCTGGTCACAGGATGGTCACACTTTTTTCTGTAAAGAAGAGAGGGTTTGTGGGAAGAGGGTCTCAGTGCGACTCCTCAGACTCTCAGATAGTACACAGGCGACAGAACTCATGGGGGTTAGGGCTGGATTCCCCTTTTTTTTTTTTTTTTTTTTTATATTTATGAAATAGTTTGGATTTTGTGATGGTATTAGAGATGAACACAGGGTCTTGTGCATATTAGGCAAGCATTGTACCACGGAGGCGTAACCAGCCTTGTTTTTATTTGAGTCAGGATTTCTCTGTGTTGCCCAAACTGGCAGCTTGAACTTAACTAGGCAGACCTTGAACTTTGAGCTCTCTTTTTCAACTCTCCCAAGTAACTGGGATTTCAGCTTTGTGTCTAACTAACTACAAAATAGTTTTTTTTGTTTTTTAATTTATTTCAGCTTTTAAAAGTATAAATGCTGTTATTTTTTAATAACATTTTTATTCTTTGACAATTTCATATGGTGTAGTTTGATCATCTTCAGCTCCCACCACTATCCACCCCACTCTTACTCTACCCTGACTTCCGGTTCACGGTTCTTAACTCATACAAACTCTGACACCCTCTAGACGGGACCCATGGCAGTCGTTTGTCATTTCCCTCTCCTAGCCCCAAATCCTCTTTCTGTCTGTACATTTTAGCTACGGGTAACTGATTATTTATTGATTTATAGATTTTTTTTCTCTCAAGTCATACATTTTGGAATAGAGGTGTTCTCTTGTTAAGCTTCAAGCAATTTCCCTGTTTTTCATTGCTAAGCTTGTTTATGCTTTTTCCCTCCTTTTAAGTTAAAAAAAAAAAAGGCATATACACCTTTAATCCTACCACTCAGGAGGCAGACACAGGCAGCAGATCTCTGTGAGTTAGAGGCCAGCTGGGTCTACAGAGAAGTTCCAGGGTGACACAGAGAGACTTGGGGAGGGGAGGGAGGCTAGAGAGCTCGGAGCTTAGGAAAGTGCTCACTACGGACCGACATAAGTAAGTAAGTATCATATAAACGAATGGATTTAGTTTTGGCAAAACATGGATGCTTGAAAAGAATGTATATTTATTAATAGCTGGGTATAAATATAGATATAACATATCTAGATATATAACTGGTTTGCTGTATTGTTCATATCTCCTCTGGTTCTCAGATGGTTTGTTGGGAGATTTTCCTCAGCCCTAGTGGGACTTAGAGTCGTTCGTTTGTACATATTTAGTACCGTTTCCTCCATTGGAATCTGAACTTTTGAATGTTCTGTGTCCAACTGTGCCTAAGAAGAGCTGCTGCTCACTAAATACACACTTAGTCCATGGATGGAGATGTTACCTGGAGGATCTTGTGACTTAGTCCATGGATGGGGATGTTACCTGGAGGATCTTGTGACTTAGTCCATGGATGGGGATGTTACCTGGAGGATCTTGTGACTTAGTCCATGGATGGGGATGTTACCTGGAGGATGTTGTGACTTAGTCCATGGATGGAGATGTTACCTAGAGGATGTTGTGACTTAGTCCATGGATGGAGATGTTACCTGGAGGATGTTGTGACTTAGTCCATGGATGGAGATGTTACCTAGAGGATGTTGTGACTTAGTCCATGGATGGGGATGTTACCTGGAGGATGTTGTGACTTAGTCCATGGATGGGGATGTTACATGGAGGATGTTGTGACTTAGTCCATGGATGGGGATGTTACCTGGAGGATTTGTGACGTAGTCCATGGATGGGGATGTTACCTGCAGGATCTTGTGACTTAATCCATGGATGGAAATGTCACCTGGAGGATCTTGTGGTGGTGTAAATGCTGGCTAGAGTGTGCCAAAGTCAGGTGGGGCACACACTTCAGAGGATCCTACTGCCAGATCCAGCCAGAGCAGTTCTGTAGGGATATCAAGTCCTTTCTAGGAAGCAGGACTTTTAGAATCTAGCCACACAAGGACCCCAGATATTGCCTCCTCAGGGTAAAGTTTAATCAATGAAGTGGTGGTCTCCCTGGGGTCTTGCTTTGACAGGTAGACTGAGCCTGTAGATCTGTTTCCTCAGGCATGGCTTTCCACTTGTCACAGGTGCAAGTTCTCCAAAAGGAGCTTGCTGCATCTGCCTCTGAAGACACTCACCCCTACAAGGAGGAGTTGGAGACGGCTTTGGAGCAGTGTTTCTATTGTCTATACAGCTTTCCCAGCAAGAAGAGCAAGGCCAGGTACCTGGAGGAGCACTCAGCCCAGCAGGTGAGGGTGAGCCTGCTAGCCCAGGCCTGGGCAGGGGCAACGTTGGGAAGCAGGAACTCCTGAGAGGATTTGCTGCACTGTACAGTCCCACTACAGCCTGTACCTGGAACAGATAAGGTCTGATGGTTGATCAGAAGAAAGGGGTTTTCTTAGAAGATATAACCCATAATTGATTCAAAATGCAGCATGGCATGTCAGTTGTTCATAGGTTTATTTGCAGTTTGGATTACTTGCATAATTCCATAGATATTTTTCTTTTTGATTTTTTTTTTTCCAGAGTACCATTGGTTATATTATGTCATGGCTAGTGAGCCTTTCTCCAGTCTTAGATATTCTATATCTGAAAGTGTAGGCTCCTTAGGATGACACATCCACCATGGCCTAGGTCTGTGGAGCCTCAGCTTCCCAGTTATGACCTATACACATCACCACCACCACCATTACCACACACACAGACACACACACAGAGTCTCACACACACACACACACACACACACACACCTGGCCAAGATGCATGGTTTCTCAGATTATAACCTTTAGTCTCCAACATTTGCTTTTTTAGAGACTAGCCCCAGCCAGACGTGAGTCCTTAAAGTCCTTTCCTTTTTTTTTTTTGGTTTTTTCGAGACAGGGTTTCTCTGTACTAAGTCCTTTCTTAGGCTAGCAGTGTAGTAGTGTAGTTCAGTTTGTAGAGTGCTTGCCCAGCATTGACGAGGCCCTAGTTTATCCCCAGTGTTACACAGAACCGGGTGCTGTGGAGCACACCCTTGGGAGGTGGAGGCAGGGTCATTAGAATATCAGAGTGAGTTCACAGTCAGCCTGGACTACCGAGATCCAGGTGTTGGGGTGAGTGGATGACTTAACAGTTAAGAGCACTTGCTGCTCTCACAGAGGACCTGAGTTGTGTTTCCAGCATCCATAACAGGTGTCTGTCACCTGTAACTCCGTCAAGGGATCCGATGCCCTCTTCTGGCCTATGTGGATACCTGTACATATGTGGCATATATATACACACATGAATAAAAAGTAAAATAAGATTTAAAGAAATAAATTCTTGACTAACCGTCAATACTAAAAACTTAGAATTTACCATATATAATTGTCTTTATCATTTATTCTCCTTTATTGAGAAAGTTAAATATTTCTGTATGTATTATGTACATAATACATAATAAGAGTTATAGCTTTAACATTAATAATATAATTTTATGCTGTGGTATCCTTGGAGTTTGAGCCTTTGGAAATTAATCCTAAGATAAATTATGTTATGTCAACCCAAAAACCAAAAGACTTTGGCATCTTAGGCAGTTGGAATGGAGGCTTTCGCGTCCATTGCAGAGAAGCAGAATGGGGAAGCTACTCTGTCTTCTCCAGCATGCTGTGACTTCATCACACCGCAGAGGAGCTTTGCCTTTTCCTTAACCTTGCATGTACTATGAGTCTGCATCTGTTTGTTTTCAAGGTGGATCTTATATGGGAGGATGCCCTGTTTATGTTTGAGTATTTTAAGCCCAAGACCCTCCCTGAATTTGATAGCTACAAGACAAGCACTGTTTCTGCTGACTTGGCAAACCTGTTGAAAAGAATTGCTACCATCGTGCCCCGCACAGAGAAGCCAGCTCTGAGCATGGACAAAGTCTCTGCCTACATTGAGGGAACCTCAGCTGAGGTGGGTCTCAGGGAAAATGGGATGGTGGGGTGATGGGGCTTCCCCTCACACACTGCTGTCTGCTCAGCACCACCTGCCAGGGCTCAGAAGACAAGCTGACAGGTTACTTAGTGACTGCATACTTGACTCCACCTCATCTCTTAAACTTGCCCTGTCTCATGCCAGGCGCCCCGCCTCCCTGAAGGCGCAGACCCTACGCCTCCAGTTCTGAATGAACTCTACTACCTCCTGGCTGACTATCATTTCAAGAACAAAGAACAGTCTAAAGCCATCAAGTTCTACATGCATGATATTTGCATCTGCCCTAACAGGTGGGTGTGTGGTGAGGGGCCACGCGCTGCGGAAACCTTCTGACTCCAGCTAGTTCAGTCAGTTCTCCAGTGAGCTAGGTTAAGTTTCCTTGTCTGTAGCAAGATAAGGGGAAAATGGCAAAATGGTTTAGCATTCTTGAGTGAGGGAGAAGGCTTCTTTTCCAGAGTTCTCTGGGAGGCGTGTTGGTGTCAGTAAAAGGAAAAGATGGTCTTTGGGGTTCTGATGTGCAGGACAAGGACCATATTGTTGTTGCTTCTTTTCCCGGTAGCAGGAACCAGGGCAACCAATGTGTGTTTTGGATATATACCACAGGCTCTTTAATTAGGATTGCTTTTGGGGGTTAAGAGGGAGTACTTGGGCGAGAGATGACTCAGTGGTTAAGAACCCACGTGGCCACTGTAATTGCCTTTGTAGGATCTAACACCTTTTTCTGGTCTCCGTGGGCCCCAGGCACACACGTGTTGCACATAGACACATACATAAACCACATCGGAAAGTAACCTATATAACGGAAGGGTCGTACTAGACAAGCTGGAGCTTGAGATGATTTCCTTTGCTGTGATGTCTCGTCATTGGTCTGTCCTGGTGCTGTGTGGAGAAGCTCTGTGCTTCCTCTGCAGAGCACTGTTGAGCGTCCTCCTAAGATGGAGCACTTTCAGAACTCGGCGTTCTGAAGGGCTCTGCTGTGCTCCCGAAACTCGGCACACTTGACTGAAGGGAATATTTAGAAAAGTAGGCTTTGGGTGTGGTCAACATGAGGTTACCTCTGTAGCCAGCCTATGTCTGAAGGTATAACACTACAGACAAGCTCTCCAGAAGTACGTAGGGATACCATGATGGCTGCCCTTGGACCATGGGTGAGCACAGACCTGCTCTGCCTCAGGAAACAACAGAGGTACCCTTTCTACAGTTGTACCTGGGGCAAGGGAAAAAGGGGCTGGGACCCAAAAAGAGATCCAGTTTGTAAGATGTGACCTGGATGAAAGGTCCTCAGAGGCCCCCTTTGTTCAGCCCAGGTTTCCCTCCTGGCAGGGAGCCATGTGCTTAAAGCCCTGGTTGTCTCTGTGGTTGCTCCGTCAGTGTGATAGCATAACCAGCAGTTACACTGGCTGAGCTTGTGCTGTATGACATGTGGCTCACCTGCTTCCCCATCTGAAAAGGGAGAGCAATGAAACCTGCCACTGTGCCATTGCAGGCACCTGCTCCACAGTCATGGAGTAAGAGTCCTGAGGGCTCAACTAGACCTCCCTCTAGTCCAGCGGTTCTCAACCTTCCTAATGCTGCAACCCTTTGATACAGTTCCTAATGTTGTGGTGACCACAACCATAAAATTATTTCATTACTACTTCATAACTATAATTTTGCTACTGTTTTGAGTTGTAATGTAAATATCTGATATGCAACCCCAAAGGGGTCACAACCCACAGGTTGAGAACAACTGCTATCACCTGTTTAGAGGATATATTAGCCTATTAAATCCAACCCACTGGATACTGAGATATCTCCTCTGAGGATGAGCCCCAGTGTAGAATGGGTTTTGTCAGCTTGATGTTAGGTCTCGTTCCAGATACCAGTGGAGACTTGGGCTTGATTTGGTCCTTGGTACTAGCTAAAATATAAGTTTTTTTTTTCTTTTCTCTTTCCTTTCTCCCTTCCTTTCTCCTTTCCTCCTTCCTTCCCTCTCTCCCTCCCTCCTTCCCTTCCCCCCTCCTTCCTTTTTTTTTTTCTTCTTCCTTGAAGCCTTTTGATAGGGATGAGACCCATGATAGAGGGCTGGGTGGACAGTAGGGTCCTCATTGCACTGTTAGAAGTCCCTTTGAGGATCTTGCTAGCAACTTTCCTGCTTTTTGCTGAACTGCAAGTAGTACCAAATTAGATAGGCATTTTGGGATGGAGGTGGAGCTAAAACCTAGTTCAGCTCAGCACTTCTGCTCTGAAAATAGCTCTGAGCCTAGTACCAGGACTGAACCTGCTCTGCACAAGTAAGAGCCTAGAATGTGGACTATGGGTACTTTTTCCTCCTGGGCTCACATTGTTACTGAGCCACAGGTATCCCTGCAGGCCTACACTCCTAGAATTTGGGTTGTGTGGTGATGTACCTGGATTAGACACTTACATCAGGAGGGGTCACTCAGTAGGTTTTCCCCTGTGGGTTTTTGTTGTTACTTGTTCTTAATGTATATGGATGTCTTCTGTGCATCATATGCGTGCCTGGTACATTCGGAGGCCAAAGGAGAGAATCAGATCCCTGGAAATGGACTTACCGATGGCTCTGGGCTGCTGTGTGGTGCTGTGAGGCCAGCCCAGGCTCTCTGGAGGAGCAGCCAATGCTCCTCATTGCTGAGCATCTCTCCAGCCTGCTTCTTAGCTTCCACGGTGATGCTATTCTGCTGTGGTTACTGTGTGTGGAGGCCGTGGTTCTCATGCAGCCACATAGGCACAGTCACATGGTTCCTTTCCTCAGGGTGAGGGCAGCTTCTCCCAGGATTGTTGGATATTGAAAAGAAGTCCCTGTTGTGATATTGGCCCTGGTAAAGAAGAGTCTTCCCCTTAAGCCCCCTTCCCCCTTCTCCAGAGTAACCTGACAGAGCTGGGAAGTACTGGGGGCTTGGGGCCCCAGGCTCCTGAGGAAGAAGGGCTATTCTGAGAAACCTCTTCCATGCTTGCTGTCCTCTGCACCATTGCATCTTTGGTGTCTCTCCTGCTCCTGTCTTACACGGTGTCGTCTGTGCTTGTTGGAGGATAGTGAAAGCACCTCTGAGCTCCCCGGCTTCTTCTGCCTTTGCCATCTCCTGGAGTGATCAGACAGTTCCGCATGCCAGTAACTTTAATGTGTGGTGGGCTGAACTGATGGTGTGTAGGACGGGCAGCATTAGCCTCTTTGCTTGCCGCGTTTTCTATTTTCTGACTCACACTGAGAAAACAGCTCTCCTTAAGCTCTGGAATTGCCTTGGTCTTGGTGTGCTGTCTCCACAGCTCTGTATCGTTTCCAGGAATCTTGTGTTTCTGCCTCAGCTTCTTTCAGATGATCTCAGAGCCATCAGTGCTCAGTCATCACCTGTCATCTTGTTCTTTGTCACTGGGCTCTGAGCTGAGAGACTAGCGTCCCAGAAACAATAGGAATAAACTGGTTGCCTGGGGCCCCACAGTTCTCTGTTCTTGAGCTCTTGCTTGGTGAGTATCTGAGCCTCAAGAGACAGGACACTGAAGTCTCTTGGTTGCCTTAGTTGGATCCCCCTTGTAAAAGCCTTGTGGAGTGTCCTGTTCCTTTATACTAGAGCAATTCTGTGGGCAACCCTTTAATGCTGGGGGAAAACTCCAAAAGCCTGTCTATTAGAACAGTCATCGAATGCTTGAAAATACTGAGAAACATAGAAGAAACATTGTGTCTCATACCACATACACCTCGTCCTCATGTCTGCGAGGGGTCAAGGCTATGACAGAGCTGCTCTAAGTCATGATCCTGGCTGTGTGCAATAGCCAGACTGGGATTTGAGTGATTATACGGAAGCAGAGCTGGAAAGAGTGTCTGCTGACCGTCAGGCTGGAATGTCTGCCATTTGATCAGGACAATCGTGTTTGCAGCTGGTGTTTTTTTTTTTACTACCCTAGGTTTGATTCCTGGGCAGGCATGGCGCTGGCCCGGGCCAGCCGAATTCAGGACAAGCTGAACTCCAATGAGCTGAAGAGTGATGGACCCATCTGGAAACATGCCACACCTGTTCTGAACTGCTTCCGGAGGGCCCTTGAGATTGACAGCTCTAATTTGTCCTTGTGGATTGAGTATGGCACCATGTCCTATGCCTTACATTCGTTCGCTTCCCGTCAGCTGAAGCAGTGGAGAACCGAGCTGCCCCCTGAGCTTGTGCAGCAGGTGAGAAGGGTGCTCAGAGGGCCTGCCATTGTCTAGCTGGTGAGAAGGGCGCTCAGAGGGCCTGCCATTGTCTAGCTGGCTGCCTGGGTCCCTACTGCTCTTTGTTCTCACACTCCCATGCGAGCTGTTTCCTGCAGGAGTATCTTTGTTTCTTGGTCTTTGAGCACCTAGTCCATTGACAATTTCAGAGGTAGACTATTATGACCTGACTGGTCATCAGTTTGAACAGAGGTGAGTAGTGGAGAAGGGATGTAGGCACCTGAAGTAGGCACCTCTTCCCTGTTTCCAAAGAAGGACTTGGAGGCTATGGTAACATGCTTGGCCTGGCATAGGGTTTTCAGTTGCTGTGTGCTGCGTTCCTCTCGAGCAGGATGCAGGTCTGACCTTCAGAATAGTGAAGGAATCACGCTGACATGTTTGCGGATTTCTTAGCAGGGAGTGAAGGGTGCTGGAGATCAGACCCAGTATCTGGCCTGGTGAGTACAGACTGCTGCAGAGCTGCATCCCATGCCATTCAGGACAGCAGGGCAGTAAGACGTTGTGGCTCAGAAAGATCTCTGAGGAAGAAAGTGTTGAGGAGCTGACCAGTCAGGTAGACAGTACTTGGTTTCAAGTTTTGTACTGATCATCTGTGATGAAAACCCAGTCGTGGTGATAGCGCTGCCAACACTGTTGAGCCTGCTGGAGGACTGAAGGAGACCCTCGGCACTCACACCACCGCCCTCCTCTGAAAGTGCTGTTGCCTTGAGGGGGAGCTGACATTGTGCCCAGGTCCCTACTGCCTCCAGGACCCTGCAGAGTAAGACACTGGCTCGCAGAGCCTCTGAATTCGTCAGATGATACTGGAAAGGATGAGGAAGAATGCAGCAGTAGACTTCTCCACTAGAGGTTGCCAGCTTTATAGTCTGAGTCGCATCCCTCACAGTCTACCCTGAACACAAGGCTGCTGTTTGAGGACCTCAGCCCCGAGAGAGTCATGAAGTGAACCTACTTAATGAGGACTGAGTTACTGTAGTAAATAGTGAATTAAAGATGTCATTGGGCCTTATGAAAAAATTAGTCATGAAAATGCCTCCTGAACTTTGACAATTCCAAGAATGTGCTCTTCTTTGGTGAATAGAGCTTAAGTTAACTCTTGGAGAACTCAGCTTTCTATCAGTTGTATGGTTATATAACAAACACCTTTCACCTTTGCAGCATTACATTTAGAAAGCTGCTTTTCCTAAGCTACTTGGGAGCTGCCTCCCTTTCCCTAGGAGTCTTTGAATCCTCTCTGCATTTCAGGGGTGTTCTGTTGGCAGGCAGTAGTCAACTGTGCTAACTCTCAGTTCTGGAGCATAAAAGCTCAGCGTTTGCACATTTGCCTGAGACAAGCATAACCTGGGGCTTCCCTGCTGTTGTGTGAGGCCTCACACAGTACTGTTGCCGTCCTCCTCTGTGCTTGGGGCACCACAGCCCTCAGTTTAGGAGCTCATCTCTGGCTTTTAGACTCTCAGCAATTTGGTCCCCGTGTTGTCCTTGCTCAGTGTGTAGACTGTATGAACTCTACAGATACGTGAGGATAGTGGCTCCATACCTGGCTGGATTTCTTGGGTGGGTGTGGAGCTTGTTAAGAGGGCATACCATGGATCACAACAGAAGCCGTGCTTTTGCAAGCTCCTGGGTGGTTATTATGTTTGTTCTTACTAGTTTTTTAAATTGATTTTTTCTCCATTAGTTTAGATGTGACATCATAGGGATAGGCTTGAGCCCAGAAGTGGAGAATATATGTGAGAAGTGGTCTTAGAGGTTCCAGCCACTGCTAACAGAAGGCAGCTATCAAGTGCTGCACAGGGCCTTGTCCTGACAACAGTGGAGAAGCGCCTGCATGCCTCTCACCTAAGCATCACCTTTTTAAAGAAGTTGTTATTCAACTTATATCTTTCCAGACTGTAAAAGGAAACAAAGCCTTTTTACACACAGATGGTGTGTACATTTAGAACAATCTAGGAGGGTTTGCCTCTTAGGCTTTCTCTTTCTTCCTAGATATCGATGTTGTAAACGCAGTGTCCGCCTTCCCTTTCCCCTCAGCCTGTGCTGGTGATCTCTACTCAGGTTATGTTCTACGGCTCAAATACAATCCTTTTAAATGGGAACTCAACTTCGTTGTAGCCGACCATAGAGAAACCCCTTACTGCTGTAGAACGTGACTCATTGGGTGGCCTTGGAGCATTAAGGACACAATTATCCTCCAGGTAGACACAGTGAGGAGAGGTAGTCCCTCCCTAAAGTCCCTCCCTGTGAGATTTCACACTTGTACTTTCCAGGGAATACTTGTTCTAAGAGCCAAGAGGACCCTTCTCTGCACCTTTTGCAGAACTTTATTTGTTCAGCTCCTGCAGGTAGGGGCAGACTTGACATCCCCTGGCCTGGAGGAAGGGAGAGATTTGGCCTCAATATCTAGGGTGCATACTGCCCTGCAGGGCTGCCCTGTGTTCCCTGGGCGCCTTCCACCACCACCCCCCCACCTCGGGAGGCAGCTTCTAGGATGCAGTCCCCTGGTTGCCTGAGCTGTGTTTGCTTACCATGTCTGAAAACTCGACTGTCACCCGTTTACCATATCTAAGCTGCTGTGGTCTTTAGCTTTGGCCTGCAGACTTGCCAGCGGTGTGGGGAAGTGGAGCTATTCCCTATGATGTTGGTTTTAAGGCATGGAGAAAGAATTGGGGACCTGAACTTCCCAACCAAGTGACTTGGAGGGGATGACTTGACATTCTTTCTGTGCTTCATGCTACATATGAAAACGTCCAATTCCTTCTCCCAAGCAGCACTGGGAGATGTCAGTTATGATGCCCCAGCACAGGCTCCTAACACACGGGAGACGAAGGGCCGCGAGTAAAGGAGTCCTCTGTTGAGAGGGTGACAGGCCAGGATGGAGTTACATAGCAGAGCTTCTGGGCACACTGTCCCTCTTCTTCCTGAGTAAGATGTTGTTCCTGCTGAACTTAGCAAAACTAGGGACAATGGCAGGGCCACCCAGCTATTGAGCAGTGCAAGCAGAAGAACCACAGTTAAGCAGCTGCCTTTTCCTTAAACAGATTGGCTGCAGGGCCTCGTTTTAGAGGCAGTGTGATAGCATCCCTCTGCTTGCACGTCCCACTGAGAGTGTGGGAGCAGGGTGCTCTCCTGCAGTGGAGGCTTATGCTGTAAAGGATGCTGATTGTTTGAGACCAGTGAGGCAGAGTTGTATCTGCCTTCTTCTTCCTTCACCTCCCTCCAACTGTAACCTGTGTGGCTGAGGGACACCAGCCCTTACCACAGCCACGCAGGTTATAGTTGGGAACCCTAGAAAGAGACCAATAGGAACTTCATGCCCTCATACTGTTAAGGTGCTACGGAAAGAGCCTAGAAGAAAGGACCTCTGAGCTCATGAGAAATGACCTGACTCTAAGTCCAGCTCGGCACCTTGCATGCTTTTAAGGGACTCCCAAACTCCATGTCTCATTTCTACAAGTGTGAAATGGTGGACAGTTCAGGGTCTCAGGTTCACTGAGAGGGACGTAGGTCTGTGAACAAGTCAGCTGGCTTCATCTAAGAAAACCATGATCCCTGGGCAGGTGCAGACATGGCACCTCAGGCCGGCCTACAGGCTTGTGATCTTGTTATAGATGGAGGATCGGCGAGACAGCATGCTGGAGACAGCCAGGCACTGTTTCACGTCTGCAGCCCACTGTGAGGGTGACGGTGATGAGGAGGAGTGGCTCATTCACTACATGCTGGGCAAGGTGGCTGAGAAGCAGCAGCAGCCACCAACTGTGTACCTGCTGCACTACCGTCAGGCTGGCCACTACTTACACGAGGAGGCTGCCCGTTACCCTAAGAAGATCCACTACCACAACCCGCCTGAGCTGGCCATGGAAGCCCTGGAGGTAACCATGCAGGTCCAGGGCAGGATGTTGGGGCAGGAGGGTCGGCCTGCTCTGTCGTCCTGGGGCTGGAGCTCATAGTCCCAGTGATTCCCTTGCAGCCCCACTGGTAACATGTCTGTGCTCACAGCTTCGAGTTCACCTAGAGGAAAGCAGCCTGGGCTCTCTTTCCCTAAGAGTGCTTGCTGGCCTTTTGGAGAGAATGGGCATTTTGTTTTCATTTTTCAGAGGAAGCAGCCTTCCTCTGCAGCATACCTGCTCTCACGGATACTACAGTGCAGCATCCACAGCCACACAGCTGTTCAGACCTGTGGCCTGGCAGAAGGGCGGTCACTCTTGTTCCTAGGTGCAGATAGCTACGTAAGGCCAAGTGAGGCCTTGGCCTGGGTCTGTGCCTCCTAGCTTAGCAGGTTAGGCCAGGGCAATTTTGGGCTGCCCTCAAAATGTTATGTTGTATTTTGTTTTTTCCACTGCTGCTCAAAACTAGAGCATGATTTATTGTTGGGATTCACTTTTACGGGCTCCAGATTATGTTTGATGGCTGCTGTTGTTCACAGCGGTCCTGACCAGCACTCTCAGAGGTGAGCAAGCAAGGAGCATGAGCGGAAATCCAGGGCTGCTCCACTCAGCCCAGAGTTCAAAGCATCCAAAGACCTTGATTGCTTTATCTTTGCAGAGGCCTCAAGTGCTGGCCTGAGGCAGTCCCATACGACTAGTAAGCGCTTGGAATGTAGGCAGGATCTGCTTCTTGTTATTTTCCTGCTTCTGGGGCACAGGTTTTTGGTTTTGTCCCCGCTGCCCTCGATTAAATATATTCATTTGTTTGTCTGTTTTAAGAGAGTCATAAAATTCCCAAGAATCTAAGACATGAAAGTCCCCAGTGACTGGTTTCCCATATGCTGTAATCTGTCCTAATAGTTGGGGCTCTGCTCCTGAAGGTCTAGGTGTTTTGCTCTCACTGTGTTGATAGAAACACAGGCTTCTGTAGCTCACACTTTTCTTGGGCACAATGTAGTAGAAAGTATGATAAACTCTGCCGCCTGCCCCATGCCTCCCAGTTGCTCCAGCACTTGCTTACCTGAAAAGCCTCTTCGCGGGCTTGGCCTCTGGTGTTGCTTTACAGGGACAGTATGAAGTACGCACCCCTAGTCTTGCATCAGGGAGCTCTCAGGAGTACTTCCAGGGCTGAAGTTCAAAGATGGCATTGTAGACTCTACAGTTTTGACCATGACATCCAGTTACTCTAGAGAATAATACCAGTGAGCACGTTGGTTCCCTAGCCCTTCTAAGACCCTCCTTTTAAGAATTGCCACCCTTGTGAGCAAACAAAAAATTCTGCACTTGGGAAGTTGAGATGGGGTCAAGAGGTGCAGACCATCCTCAGCTGAATAGCAGGTTGAGTCTAGTCTGGACTACATCAGCTCTTGGGGCCATGCCCCCTGGCTATCACTCTCATTATCCCGCCATCGTGTGCTTGGATGACTGGTACGTGTGTAACTTAGAATGCTGACAGTATCCACTTTAATTTTCAGTGCTTATTTGTGCCAGGGTGTTAAAAGCTAAAAAGAACAGGCAATGTGTGGTAGCTTGTCTCCTGGGGCAGCAGCCTGCCTCCAGTATGACTGCTTCACTGTGGAACAGGTCTTCGATGGGAGAAGGCTGTTTTATTATGCCAGAGGTATTGTTGTAGGTATACTTCCGGCTCCATGCGTCCATCCTGAAGCTCCTGGGCAAACCTGACTCTGGGGTTGGTGCAGAGGTCCTGGTCAGCTTTATGAAGGAGGCAGCAGAAGGACCTTTTGCCAGGGGCGAGGAGAAGAATACACCCAAAGCTTCAGAAAAGTGAGTACCAGCTTGCAGGACCCTGGGTGGCTCATTTTGCTGTTGGATAGTGTTCAGAGGAGGGCTACTGGATAAACTGGGACTCAGAGTCTCTGTTTGTAGAGCTGAGCTACTTCTGTTGAATTTGTGGGAGGGTGTCTGTTGTTACCCTCAACTCTGTGGCATTGGGGTCAGTCCTGGGGAGAAGCCAGCGTCTCCCTCCTGCTTCGGTGGAACCAAAGCCTTGTCCTGTGCAGAACATACTAAAAGATTAAGTTATCCTATTTCCTCTTACCCAAGACTCCAACTGGGTGACTTCTGAGATCCAGTTTGTGGCCTGTCTCAGGAGTACCAATGAGGCTCTTCCCCAGTGCCAGGGTGAACAGGCCTCTGTTGTCAGGAAGTAGGACTCTGGCACCATCTCCTCAGTTGCTTGAGGACTGATTACTTGTCCCCTGATGTAAGTTGTCTTTGGGTCCCAGACACATTTTTCTTTGTTGTTTCTACCCTGATGCTGGATTCGACCTCTCCCGTCTGAGGCCCCACATGGCTAAGGATTCTGCAGAACCCAGAAGAGAAGGCTGCTCCAGGCCCTGTCCCTGAGAACTGTCTGCTCATGGCTGTAGCTAGTCATGTAATCTGTTCCTCCAATAGTAGTGGTCAGCTCTGCACAAGCAGGGTTGTCTCTGCTGTGAGAGAGATGAGCACCTGGGCGGTGGTGACTTAGGTTGGCATATATAGTGTGCTTGGCAGTTAGACATAGGTGTTTTCTAATGTAAGATGTTTCCAGGGTAAGGGAAGTTTTTACTGATCGTTATTCTGCCTGAAAAATGTGACTTATATAAATAATATGTGAATACATTGTAATTAAGGAAATCAGACATAACATACTTAGACTTAAATTGTGACAGATCTCTTGTCACCAGAATTGGCCCTTTTTTCAGTTTAATTTCTCAAATAGTTTGTGTGTGTGTGTGTGTATTTGTATGTAGTTATTTGCACACATGCAATTGCAGGTTTATTTTGCTTTTGTGGTGTTAAAGGGTTGAACCCAGGAGCCTGTGTATGCTAGGCAAGTGTTTTGCCACTGTGGTTCCCCCACCACCACCACCAGATTTCTTAATTAAAAATCAAATCAAATAAACAAACAAAAAAAAAACCTGAGCAAGACACAGCTGCTTCTGGAGGAGCCCCTCGGTGCAGGGTGCTTGCCTTGTGGGTTAGAACTGAGAAAAGAGCAACTCAGTGTCCCTTTTTATTTCAAATGCTGACTGGCCAGAGTGTTAGCATGCTTCCTTGCCCGAGGCCATGTGCTATCTGCCATACTCCATTGTTGAACTTCCCTGCTTTCTCAGCCCCTGACTCATCTCCATCTCTCTCCTCTGGCAGTTGTGGAAGTTTACGGGAGACTTTCCTGTTTTGTTTTGTTTGTTTGTTTTTTCCTCTCTCAAACTTCAACAAAGAACAACTGAAGGTGTTTTAATGTCTACTCTTGATCTATGCTGACCTGTTTAGCTCTTTTCCCTGCCTCATGCCCTTTGCTGTAGAGTGTGGATAACCTGTGTTTTATGTGACGATTTCCAGGAACATGAAAGATAGTTGTACTTTCCCCTGTTACCAATGTTTACATGTGTAAGCCTGCACTAGTGTGTACCTGTTGAGGATGCCTATTTGTCAAGGATTGCTATGTGGAGCTATCTTGCAGAAAGGCTCTGACTTGGTGTGCATGCTGAAGAAATGCTTGCCACTACTCCTGCAAGATTTCCTGAGCCTGAAACCAGATGCTGTTAGACCCTGGCCAGAAGGTTGGGCGGCATCCATTTAGAGACTGGAGGCTATGAGAGTGATAATGGGGGACACCCTTCCTCCCTAGTGCATTAGCCACATGAGACAGGGACCACTTAAAGGATGCGGAGCAGCAGCCACCAGGAAGGGTGCTGACCCATAGGAACATTTCTTTCCTCGTAGTGTGGACAGGACATTGACGTGTAGCTTTGTCTCCACAGGGAGAAGGCCTGCCTGGTGGATGAGGACTCCCACTCTTCAGCTGGGACACTGCCGGGCCCCGGAGCCTCCCTTCCCTCCTCCTCTGGCCCAGGTCTGACATCCCCACCTTACACAGCCACTCCGATTGACCACGATTACGTCAAATGTAAAAAACCCCATCAGCAGGCGGCGCCGGACGGTATAGTCCCTGTTCTCCCTACTGTGCCAAGGGCGGCACACCAGCTGTGGGGAGGGTGCTTGAGCGACTTCATTTGTCGCTTTGTTTTGGCGAGGGGGGTGCTGGGTCTGGGGTGACACGGGCAATGTTGCGGCTGTTCATTTACCTCATGGATTCACAGTGCTTGTGCTTCCGAGACATGCTCAGGTCGCCATCTGCCCATTAGCCCACTTGGGAGGCGGGGAAAGAGCAGGTCTGGCGGAGGCAGCTTCCTTTTGAGATTGCCTTTTCCTACCTGCAAAATGGGGGTGCTGACATCTTTGAATGACATTTGGAAGCCCTGTAGGCTGCCTGGAGTGATTCTTGCCACTGTCAGCTCCTTGTGGCCTACGCCTGTCTGCAGCACATTGTCATGGCTCTGTCCTTGGTAGGTAGGCCTTAACTAATACTACGTCTGTCACTCTTGGGCATCCAGAGGCTGTTCCATGTGGGATGAGGCAGGTGGCGACTATTCAGTCATATTCCTTACTAACATTAGGAGGCTTGCATGCTGGCCTATAGCTAATCTTTCCATGTTCTCACCTGTACAGTAACAAGCTGGTGACAGCGTATTTGGGATAAACAAACTGGTGGACTTAGAGGGTCATTAAAGTGGAACCCTAGAGAGTCGGTAATAGAACTGGAAGACACCTCACTCCATGTCACTCATCTCATCTGGGCTGTTGCTCTGCCTTCCAGGATGGTGATGGGGCACTCCTGGGTGTGGTAGGATCGGCACCAGAGCTGTTCCCATGTCAGGTGGTTCTTAGGAGAAGGATGGATGTTCTGGGTGCCATGGTAGCTCTCACTTTGAGGTCTAGTAGAGAGGGGAGGGGGCTGGGCTTACACTCACTACCTTGACTCCATGGAGGTCTGTCCTGTATACAGAGTCCTGGAGAGCATGGGCGTCTGTTCCAAGCTTGCTGTGTTGCGATCCATTTCAGAAAAGCCCCAGGGAAGGATGGCACAGTGGCTAAGGCTCCCTCTGTTCCTCTGGGGCTGGTGGTTGAGTGATCTCCTGGGAGAACAGAGCATTGAGCACCATCTAGGTTTGGTTTGGGCCTACAGCATATATGTTGAAAAGAGACCAAGGATCTGTATCTGTCCTGGGTCCCCACCACCTCCCAGTGGGCTGTGTCTGTGATAAGTCCCTGTGCTTACAGCTCTTCAGAGCAGAAATGAGGGGAGCCACCCCACCCCTACTCCTCCAGTTTCCAGCTCAGGAGATCTCTCTGTGTAAGAGCCTCTTCCCCTTCTTAACTCCTATTATTTGAGAGAACCACCCTGTTCCAGCCATTGGCTTTTGAAGACACTGAGAAAACACAGTAGAAGTAGACCCTTGCTCTGTGAGTTTCTGCGGACACCCTTGGTGCTGACTCAGCCACCACACCATGTTGCGTATGTACCTGCCCTGTGCTCCTGGATTGGGGTGACCTGCACCAGCTCTGCAGCCCTCCAGCCAGCTCAGACTGCAGGCACCGTGGGCGTGGCTGTCCACTCACAGGATTGATTATGCTTTTAGGAGCAGGAAGGAGGGAGGCAGGAGTGCCTCCGAGTAGCCCATGTGTCACTTGGCCCTGATGGACTTGCTAAACCATGCTGCATATGTGTGACCATAGAGCTATTAGGGTACTGCTACAGAGTTCAGGAACTAGGGAAGTGTGTGGTGCTAACCTAACAGTTGTTCTGGAAGTTTGCAGAACAAGTAAGTTCAGATATACTTTGAGTAGTTCCAAAATGATTCCTGTTAACTGTGGAACCACTGGGTTTCCATACCTCATTTTTGTCCAGCCCCAGTGCATGGAAAGCATAAGACTTTGAGAGCCCCCGGCCTCCTCACCCTCTGCAGCCCTAGAGAAGTATCTGTGACAGGAAAATGCTTAGAGCCCTTTTTATCAGTCTCTGGTTCTTAGGGAAAGGGCCAGACCTTAGGCAGAAATAAGCAGGTTGCAGGGTAAGACATTTGCTAGTAGCTGAAGCCACACCACTGACTCCTGCTTCATGAGCTGACCCGAGACAGGGTAGTAATACTTACGTCAGAGGCTCCCTCCCTCCCAGTGCAACTAGGGTGCTTCTTGCCTGATAGCACTTCGACTAGGGAGTTGAGACCAGATGGAAGGGCAGGGGCAGTACAGGCCCTGGGGTTGAGAGACCTCTGAATTCCAAACTGACTCTACTGATTACATGCTCAGCTTCCTGAGACAGGGGCCTTGATTGATTTGCACAGCCTGGCCACTTCTAGATGCAGTTCTCCAGGTCATCCGTGAACTAGAAGTTCATAGACTGGAAGCCTGGGTCCTGGGGTAGGTCATTATTCTTAGTGTTTACCCAAACTTTCTAGCTAGAGTATGGCTCAGAAGATGTGTAGGCCCTGCCAATGAGTCGTCAGGCGGCTGTAGGCTCCTTCCTGAGCTAAGAGCCAGCTTCACTGTCTGACCTGTGCTGCACGCACTCACGGTGAGCACTTCCTGCAGGCTATCACACTTGGTGAGAGCTTTGGGATTGGCCCTTGAGGCCACAGTAGTCAGCCATCAGATCCAGCTATTCTTACCAAGGTCACAAGGCCACCCTAGACTGACCAAACTGAGGTGGAAAGGGAGAGTTGAGACGGAGTGTCCCGCGGGTGCAGCTTTTCTCCCAACTCAACCACCTTCTTCCAGTGTATCTCCTGGAACTGGCCCGTGTGCTTCATCTTGAGACTCCCTGTCTCAGGGCACAGTGACACAAGAAGGACATGTCATGTATTCTGTAACCTTTAAGGGGGGCTCCCAGTCATTGCTGTGTGTGCATGTCAAATGGCAGACTCTTTTGTTCTGCCCTGCATGCTAGTAGGTACAGGTGTGTGCATATGTGTACACGCATGAACAATTAGGCTTCTCCACATAGCACTGTGTGCTCTCAGTATCAAGCTCCAGGCAGGCGCCTGCAGGATGGGAGCATGTCTCCATCTTCACAGCCACCGTCAGGCTTGACAGTGGCCTCACTTCCCCCCAAGAAAATGAAGCTGAGAGCACAGACGTCCCACTTGTTGGGGTGGAGTTGAGAGAGTATGGTCAGAGTCTCTTCCCGGCCAGGGCTGAGGCTGGTTGTTCAGATGATAGTTCTATGTCTCCATTCTGGCTGGAGGGACTGCAGTGAAGGTGCGTGGAACAAGGCCGTTCCTAAATGGCTTTTTGCCTTCATTTGATCTGGTCAGTTGACTTTCAGGATATGTCTATAGCAATATTTATTGAATGAAGAGCCTGACTGTTTGTCTGCCTGTCGCACTCCATGTCACTTGAGAATGTCAAAGCCAGGAAGGGCCTCAGAGGTCAGAGGGCTTGCTTGCCCTGTGGATGGTCTGGGATTCTTTAACAAATCCATCCAGGTCTTCTAGCAGAACTGTGCCAGATGCATAGAGCAGCCAGGTAAGCTTAGAGGAGGTAGCCTCCCTCAAGCCAGTTAGTTGTATAACTGAGGAGCGGGGTGAGGCAGAGGTCAGCACTAGAGAGGTGAGATTGCATGTCCTAGAGGCCTGGCTTGCTTAGGGGTAAAAGGCCATGTTTAGCCAAGTTCTGTGGTCTGTATTGGCAGAGGGGACAAGAGTGGCTGGAGCCTTGGAGCTGGTATCTGTGGTTGCAGGGACTGCCCACTCTGCCCCATTACCAGCATGAGCAGAGCCACCATGGAGCCCCAGCCCCCGCTGTAGAGGGTACTTTGTAGGGAAGCTAGGGTAGCATGCCCTCTTCATGGCCATCCACCCTCACCACCATCCTGTCACTGTTGTGTGCTGTTTGTTTCCATGCTCACCCTCCACTGCCTTCACCAATATTGCCCGTGCTGCCCCTAACCCTGACCACACTCTGTTCTCCAGGCTTTGTCTCTCTGCTTGCACCTGTCACGGCTCGCTTCAGGGAACAGTGCAGACCGCATGCTCAGCCCTCAGTCCGGCTCCCTGCTTCCCCTGTGACCAGGAGCATCTTCATGTCTGCCGGTCCTGTGATTTCAAGAATGTGTGTTTGATGTGCTGTGCTTGGCTTCTGCCAAATGCCCGTTTCCCAGTTCTGGCCTGATGCAGAGGCAGTGGTAGCCTCTCCCCTGATCTCCTGCCTCCTTGCCTGGCAGGTAGTTCAGGCCTGTACTTCCATTGCTTTGTTCATTCATTCTTAAAACAAGAAAAAGGCAACAGACTCTAAAGATACCAAATTCCCTTTATGAGGACAAGTGTAAAACCTGCAGATTGTGCACAGCAGCCAAAACTCTGAGTTGGGACCTATGTAGTTCACAGTGCCCTGACTGATAAGGGGCAGGGTTTGCAAATGACTCTTCAGTTGGTCCTGAACCTGGTCTTCACCCTGCTCTCCGGGGGAGAAGGTCAGGTCTGTTTTTGTAGGAGCTCCATATTCCTGTAAACAGACCTGCCCAAAGTGGGAGAGACCCCAGGGGAGCATGCTGCTCCAGGCAGTCAGCTGACATCTTTCTCAGACCCTCTCGGGCCAGTGCTGATGTTGCAGTTAACCAGCTCCTGCTGTGTGCTAGGCACGGAGGAGGGCACCAGGCTGAGTGCCCTGACCCTGCATGCCCCTAGCTGGTGCCTTGAGACAGTGGGTGGTTCTTTGGGTTTGTAGGTTGGGATGACTACTATCAGTCTACAGGACACTGAGAGGGACTTGGCGGGGACAAAGACAGTGTGACTTAGAGCCCTGCAGTGTGTGGGAGTGGGCACAAAGGGATGTTGTCGGGAAAGGGCTCAGGGGAGCAATGGAGTGACAGGGCCACAGACTTTTGCTTGGCTCCAGCCTCACAGATTCTCCTTGTCTTCTATTAGAAGAGCATTCCTGGAAGGTGCACCAGATAGCCGTAGGCTGCCAGCTATCCTGGTGTCCGCTGTTCTTGGCGATTGAGTTCAGAGCAGGTTGAATTCTCTCTGGGTAGTATATCTCCTGACTTGAGCTACAGAGTGAAAGAAACTGACTCCCAGTGACTATCAGACTCCAGTACCACCATCTGAGCAAGGTGGAGCTTGAAGTGTCTGGCATCGCTTCTCTGACCCAGGAAAGCTGGCTGACAGAATTGGGAATGCAGCCTGCTTCCCCATAGTGTGATGCCCTGCTGCCCACCTGCTGCTAGCTTCTCTCTCAAGGTCTGTGCTTCTGGTGACTCTTGTTGGTGCCTTTGCAGTCTCCTCAGCCTGCTGTTGGCACCCATGGTTCCCGTGGCCAGCCCCATTCCCGATGGACCCATCATTTCCTGGTAGCTGGCTAGCCACGACCAGCTGGAATGAATTCTGCCTAGTTGGAAATTTCTCAGAATGTTGGGTTTTACTTGAGTTTGTAGTTTTTAGAAACTTGTTTTCTGGTTGGCAGACATTCTGATCTCTTTAGATTGACTGGTCAGAGCCCCTGCAGTCTTTTTCTGAATATTTATTGTTCTAACCTGAGGGAATAAACAAGAGCTGTTGTAAGGCGTACTGCTGGAGCAAGTGTCACAAACATTGAAGGAGATCCTGGAAGATATGGCTCCCTTTGAGAAAAGATGGGAGGCTCTGTATGCTTGCACACTGCAGCAACCTACTTAGTTATTTATATTTTAAAATCGGACCCTGACAGGTAGCTTTGGCTGTCCCCTGCCTCAGCCTCCTGTGTGCTGGGGTATAGTTGTGTACCACTGTGCCAGGCTTCTAGCCATCCTCTAGAGCTTTTCGTTCATCTTTACCCTTTTGCTCTGAAAGAAGTGAAACTTAACCTCCTTCTGGCCAGTTGGGTTCTTGATATGGAATCATGCGTGTCTTCTTGGAGTTCTTAATCAGGATTATCTTAAATCCACCGTTTCCTACTCACCAGACCTGAAGGAACAGAGAACAGTGAAAGCCTGAGCTTTGCATCCTATATCCTTCAGGTGTCTTACTTGAAGACACGCACCTGTGCTGGGTGTGGTGACTCCCGCCTGCAGTCCCAGAAGTCAAGAGCCTGAAGTAGGAGGATCTCAAGTTCCAGGGCTATGTAGTGACATTCTTATCTCAAAGGAAGAGAAAGAGGAGGGGGAAAGGGAGGGCCAGCAAGACGGTGGCTCATCAGGAAAAGACACATACCATGCCTGAGGGACCTATGGGACAGAACTAATTACCTCTGACTTCTGTATATATACTGTGGCACACGGGTGCACGCATGCATTCACATGGACACAATAAAAAGAAAGACATGCAATTTAAACTGTCTAATCTTGGGCCTAGAGAAGATGGCTCAGAGGTTAGGAGCTCTTGCCTTTCTTCCAGAGGACTTAGTTCAAACCTCAGCACCCATGTCACGTGGCTCACAATCTCCTCTAACTCCAGGTTCAGGGGATTCAACCCCTGTGGCCTCTGAGGTATCACTGTACCCAAGTGCACAGATGCATCTACACATAATTAAAAATAACAAGTCTTTCATGCTTTAGTCTTGAAAGAAGCAGGACAGGAGAAGCTGCTTATCCTCTCTTAGCCAAGGGTGACTTTACGCTTCTGATCCTCTTGCCTCTCCTAGAGCTGAGAATGGAGCCTAGGGCTTTATGCATGCCAGGCAGAAAGCCTACTGACTGACTTACATCCCTGGCCATTGTCATCTTCTATTTCTAGTGCATGTAAGCTCCTAGAATTCCAGAGTCGGCAGCAGCCTTGCCAGCATGCCCTGCGGCTCCCAGCTTCCCAGTCTTTGTTGTGTTCAGCCTCTAACTCCCAGCTCTACCTAGCACCATGACCTTTAGGTGTAGCCACAGGACTGTGGTGATTGTGGCTCCATTTGCTGTACTTTTATTAGGACTACTTTATACTGTGGTCATCCCTGAGGAGAGAACTGGAGCTACCACAGCGTCCTTAGGACCAGTGCAGCCCGGACTCTGCCAGCTCTTAAAGCTTCTCATGCATGTGACAGGCTGGGGAAGTCTATCCACAGGCCTCTCCAGCCTCGGCCCCTCCCCTGTGGCTGCTGTTGGCTGTCGTGTTATTTTAAGAGGCTTAAGAGTGTTCTCTCTGCTGGGTGTTGCTTTTCAGTGGAGCACAACCCTCTGTTCTGTCATCTCTTCTTGCCCACAGCATTTCCGTTAGAGTCTGGCCGTCTTCCTGCATTGCTGGTGGATCCGTGGTCCCCTCGTGTTGAAGCGTTGCGCAGGCATTAGCTCATTAGGAGTAAATACCCATTTGCTCAAGTCAGTCCTCTGTTTTTATAATGATCACAGCTGGGATTCCACCAAACTGGCAATTCCTTTAGGCCGAGAGCCTAACAGCTTGAGAGCCAGTGAGCTAGTGGGGCAGTCTGCCAGTGGGTGAGATCATCCTGCAAGCTGGCTTCCTGAAGCTCAGTGTTGGTTGGATATGCTTCTCAGTCTGCAGTCACCTCAGTGTGCTTCCTATTGCCTGAGATGAGCTGGCCCTGGCCTGGCTCTCATGGGGACGGTAACAGCAAGGGCATGGTCTGCCATCTTCTGGAGGCTTTCAGGCCTCTCTGGCATTGCCCAAGCTATTCGTGTTCCTGTCTAGGCCAGTGTGAATGCTGTAGGATGGGACAGGTCGTTATTCTGTCATTAGAATGTGTCAGGTGTTAGAGTCAATGGAGATCCCATGTTCAGGAATACGGATGCTAAACCTTGTGGTAAAAAAAAAAAAAAAAAAAAAAAAACACGAAATGGGAGCCCCAACGCAGTAGACTTACTCAACCATGTTTGTCTAGCGTCTCAGTAGCAGATATGAGATTGGAATGTGGGCCTGAGACCCTTAAGTTCAAAAGTTCTTCAACAAGGGCTAGCAAGACAGAGCAGGTAAAGGTACTTGCTAAGCAAGCCTGTTCCCCGAGTGCCATCCCTGGAGCCCTCATGAAGATGGAGGAGATGACTGATCACACAATTGTCCTCTGGCCTCCATAATGCTGTGGTTCTCCCCCAAGCATGCACTGGAAGTGTCATGGTCACCAATTGTCATATTCTCTTTCTATGGAGACAGCAAATGGGCTATCAGTCCTGCAGAGAGAGCAATGATTCCTTATAGTGGAGACTTAAGATGGAGTTTCTTCTGAGTGTAACAGGCTTGGCCTTCATCCCTCATTAGGAAGCCCCACAGCCTGACCCTGAAAGTAAGGGGAAGAGCTCTTTGTCAAGTAGGACAATTATAGCTTGGGTCTCATCTGGGGCCCAGGTCCTCTGTTCTTATTACATCTGGCCAGCTGAACGTAGAACCTGTCGCTCACTGGGCTGTGGACCTGACAGCCATCTGTACTGGCTGCATGTTGACACCTCTGTCTCGAGGCCAGCGCAGCAGAGCAGGTGTTGGAGGTCAGAGCTAATTCTCAGTGCTCCTCTGCAAGCTTCTCAGCTTGAGGTCAGTGTTTGGGCACTGGTTAAGAATGGGCACCTGCACCCACTGCACCTGCAGTGTGCCTCAGCAAAACTCCATTCAGAGTAAAATGTCTGATGGTTAGTGTGCGGCATTACTGATAAATCGTAGCTAGTCTCTGTAACAATTACGTGGGGATAAGTGGGCTGACATTCATGTGTGCAAGGTACCGAACAGGCACCTTGTGTTTAATAACCTACGGAATCATAATGACAGTTTTGGGAAATGATCACTGTTCCTTAGTTTTACATAGAGGGGAACCAGAATACAAACAATTGTGGCACGGAGTTTAGGTTTTCCAGGCTCGGGAACGGAGGGACAGGATTTCAGCACTGACAGACTGCCCTGACAGACTCCGGGCTTTCCACTTTTGGGAAACAATTCCACCTTGTTTCCAATTTGCCCACCAAGCAGCTCATACAAGCCCCTGGGATTACCTGCTGATACAGTCACCAGTGTTGGATTTGTAAGGTTCTGAAGGAGGACTGGGAGAGCCACAGTGGGGCTGTGTCTGCTTCTGCCCACTGCCTCAACATAACTGGTCAGTGACACGGTGAATTTGAACTTGGCTCTCTAGATCCCTGTTTCACCTGTTTTGGGCTCTCAGATACCCAAACTACTTTATCACTTATTCACTGATTGCACAGATATGGATTAACAGTGACATCATTAATCACCTCCAACCTTCCAAAGACACTGTGCCTCTTCACAGCACTGTACGGGCCTCCTGGGTTTCTACAGTCTTTATTCATTTTACATTTGCGTGTCTTACAAGGCTACATGCTTTGCTGTTACTTTAGTTTAGGTCTTCTCCCTCATCAGTGCTGGCCTTACAGCTGAGCAGCAGCACACCTGGTAGAAGGGCTTTTACGTTTATCATTACGCTAGCCATGTCTAGAGAGCTCACTTATTATACAGGTCCAGCTCTCTGCCTGCCTTAACATTTCGTGATCAATATATGCTGATAATAAGTTTACTCAGATTCTGCGTGTCTCAAAAAGGTCTTCATTTACCCTTGCCTTGTAGGAAGTTATTTTTCTAATTCAAAACCCTGCATTTCTCCCCCTGCCCTGACACAAAGAGGTTATCTGGTACATACTTTCTGATCAGAAGTTTGTTGTTGTTGTTTTAAGTTCTTAACTTTTTAAAAAGATATATTTATTTAATGTTTGTGAAAGCCCCTGACCCTAGAGGTGTAGATTGTAGTGAGACACCATGTGAGTGCTGGGGCCTGGGTCCAGGTCTCTGCTGGAGCAACAAGTGCTCGCTCGCCCCTCCAGCGCCGCACCCCCCCCCCCCCCCCGTGCTTCTTCCTTCAGTCTTGTGTGTGTGTTTCTGAGTCCCTGGCTACAGTCTGTTCATTGTGATCCCTCCGTCATGTGTAGCGGATCCTTTCTCTGTGCTCTCTGAGGTTCTTGGTGACTCTGTGTATTTCATTATTTTTGGAAGAGTCTTGATTATTCTTTTTAATTTTTGCAGTGCTGGGTGTCAGGGGCAGCCCTGCTTACACTGAAGGCCTAAAATCAGCAATTGACATGGTGAGACCAATAAAAACTATGCCACAGTTATGTGGAAGGACCCTCTTACCTTTAAATGGAATGACCCAGACCCAGTTATATGGGTCCGAGGATTGATATGCTTATTTGATACCAAAGAAAGCACAGCTAAATGACTGCCAAAAAGATTAATTGAAATAAATAGATACCCCCACAAAGCCAGGCCCAATTATAAATAAGATTAATAACAATTGACATCCAGGGAAGAGAAATCTTCCCTGTGACTCTGGGTGATGGGCTAGGTCATTCATGTGTTGTTTGGCTTTGCCACTCCACCCCTCCAATTTGGATTGTTTATATTCAATTAGTTTCAAATTTTGTTTGTGGTACCAAGAATTAAATTTATTTTTTTTTTCTGTGTGAGTATTTTGCTTGCATGTATAAATATGGACAGTATGTGAGTGCCTCATACCCAGAGACCAAAGAGGGTGCTAGATCCCCTGGATCTGGTGGTTTTGAGCCACTGTGTAGGTGCTAGGAACCAAACTCAGGTCCTATATAAGAACAGCCAGTGCTCTTTTTTCAGCTCGGAGCCATCTTCTCAGCCCTCTGGTTTAAGTTTTGATCCTTCATCCTAGTTTTGTCAAGTCTGCTGGGAAGCCTGGCCACAAGCGTCATCTCACTTCTGGTTACTGCTTGTTTATTTCTGAATCTGCATTTGACTCTGTCATTTCCAGCTCGCTCCTGAAATTTACCATCTGTTCGTGGGTAGTGTACAGGTTTTCCACTATAGCCGTAACCTCCTAATTATAGCTGTGCATCACATTAATTCTTGCTATTTTAAATAGTCAGTGATCGTCTCCAATTCTAGTCCTGTTATTTTGCCTCCTTACAGTATGGGTTTTTGTTTGTTTCTTAATGTGTGTGTATATGTCTTATAATTTTATAGTGAATACTAGATACCACATGTAGGATCAGAGAAACTGACTGAAGTAAATAATATTTACTCCTGGAATAGATTTACCTGTCCTGCCTTTAGGTCTCTGAGCTAGGCTGCAGTCTGTTGTTGCTGTGATTGCCTTCATTGTGCCACTAGCTTTGTCTTTTCTCCAGATGAGCCTGCTTAGCTTTCTAGTTCTCTTTTCTGCTTTAGGCCTCTGCAGGCTTTCCCTGCTTGCTCCTCTTCCCTGCAGCAAACTCTGCTCTGCTTGTTTTGCTAGTGGGTACTTGCTGGCTGTCTTGGGGGAGGGGCAAGGGTGGTTTTCTTCTGTTGATTAAGCCCCAGACTTAGGAAGGCTCTGTGTCCCTGCATCTCAGAGGTACAGCTTTCTTAGTGACCCTGTTCCTCCCTAGTGGAGGTTTCCTGCTTTTTCTTATATCAAAAAATCTCCCTTTTTCCTTCCCTTGTATTCTGGAGGCAACAAGGTTTGCTGCCTGTCCCCCGAGACTGGAAGGTTTGTCCCTTAGGGATGAAGGGTCCAGAAAAGCTTCACATCTTTTAAGCTGCACCTCCTCCCTAGGCCTGTGTTCTTTAAGCCTCCTCCAGCCCTGCCTCTAGTCTTTCTCCTAGAACAGCCAGGGAGTGAGTATAAACTGCCTTTGTGTCCAAGACTCAAAGGAGTCTAGACTTTTTGTTCTAGAACATACATCTGCCTAAAATATATGCTGGTTTGTTTGTTTTGTTTTTTTGCCACTGGGCCTTCTGTTAAGTCTCTATGGCAGCAACACTACAGAGTGGTGACCAGTCTGTTTCTTCTCAACTCCATACCTCCCAGCAGCACATTGGTAGCTTGAAATTAGCCATAGCAGGGATATCCCCACAGTATACAACGCACATCAGGCCTTTCCCACAGGAAGGAGCCAGTTGTTGGGTTTGCCAGACTGCTGTTTGGAGAAACTCTGGAAGGTTGACCATGGAGTTTGGTGCCTTTTGTGAGTGGCTCAGTGTCTCTCGGTGGGCTGGGCTCAGCAGGGTTAGAGTGCTGCGCTGAGAATGCTCTGCTGCAGAACAGTCCTGGGCTGTGTGGGAGTCTAGCCCTCGTGGACCTTCTCTGCCAGGGCTGGTGTGAGTTCCTGCCTTTTCCTCCCTCCTTTCTTCAGACCGAAGCCAGGACAGCACAGCTGTGGCACTGTCAGACTCCAGCTCAACACAGGACTTCTTTAATGAGCCCACAAGTTTGCTGGAGGGTTCTCGAAAGCTCTTTCCGAGAAGAGGCTGTCTGGGCTCAGTGCTCAAGCAGGACCAAGTGGTAAAGACCTTCCAGGGCCCACAGAGGAAAGAGGTAAGAAGCCTACCTTGCTGAATCGGGCCTGCTTTGATCACCTGGGGCAGTCCAGGACGGACTGAGACTCTGGGTTCTGGAAAGCTGAGACTCAGCCTGGCTTCCATCCTCACGCTTCTGCTTTTTTTGCCCCAGCATGTTAGTGGAGAAGTTACTTACTCTCTGGGCCTCTGTTCGCACTGTAGGATAGGAGTGGTCCAATGCCAAAGCCCAGCAATCGTGAGGATTAAATAAGGCAGCTTTTGAAGATGCTCTGTGACACTTGTCATACAGTGATGACACATTTCCCTGTTTGGAAAAGCCATGTTCATAATTTCAGTGTAGTATGTCTGCCCCGCCTTCGTGAATGAAAAGTCTTTGGATTCTGAATGTCACAAATATGTTTTCTTTTTAGTCTGAATCATATCAGACTTCTTGGGAAATCTGCCTTTTTTGGGCAGAGAGCACTGATCTAAGCCTGGGATATGCCCTGCTCCCTTGGGATCCCTGGGTCTCCTGGGTGGTGTTCTGCAGAGCCTCACTTCTGAGTCTGCAGTGTGGTTATAGGCAGGCTGAGGCATCCCTGCTGCCACTCCAAGATGGGCTAGTTAGCCATAGATTCTGAAAGCTTCCTTTTTTGTTTTGTGTGTGGTGTGTGACCTGCTGGTGTGGGTGAGCATGGCACACCTGTGCAGATCAGGGGCCAGGTCTGCACCTTTAGCCTTGTCTGAGCAGGATCTTTTTGTTGTTTGCTGCTGTACCTCAGACTAGCTGGTGGCCTGTGAGCTTTCGTGGATTCTCCTGTGTTCACCTCCTATCTTCCACAGGAGCTCTGGGATACAGATGTGTGTACTGCTGTGTCCTGATTTACATGGCTCTAGGGAATCTGAGTTCAGGTCCTTGTGTTTTCTCAGTCAGCCTTTCCCAAGAGCTTTCCCATTCTTGGTAAAGCTGTGTATATGTGTATTTGCCAGACAGCCCAGTCCCACATTCAGATGTCCCAAGCCAGACACTGCCTTCTCAGACCCCTGAGAAGGGAAGCACCGTGGCCTTTCCTGAGACTGAGAAAGGGTGAGGAGATCAGCTTTAGTCACTGCTCTCTGTTGCCTTCTGGGTGGGCTGAATTCAGGGATAGCCTGCATCCTCTGGGGACCTGGGCCTAACAAGTTTCTGAAAAAGTTAGCAAGTTTCTATGCAAGTTAGAGGCTCACTCATAACTGTGGTAGTGGGGCCAAAGGCATTTGGAGGAGGATAGGACTCTTCTAGTTCTTTGTCCTTGGCTGGCCTTACACGATTCTTATCTGATAGATTTACCTGTGCCTGGTCGCCATTGAGAGACAGGTTAAAGCTGGGTATGGTGGGGCATGGCTTTAATCCTCACACTGAGAGGCAGAGGGAGGTGGATTTTCGTGAGTTTGAAGCCAGCCAGGACTACATAGTGGGACTCTGTCTTAAAAAATAACAAGGGGTTGGGGTTAAGGTTAAAGCTGCGGGCGGTGATCCATCCCTGTAACCAGTGCTCAGCAGACTGAGTTGGATGGGTCACAGGTTTGATAGCAGAGTGAGCTTCAGAGCGCATTTTGTCTCTGAAAACCAGAAAGAAAAAAGAAATGCAGCCACTGCCTCACTTTCTGGGCAGTCATTGTGCTGACCCCTTCCTGTTGGTTATATTCTGTAGTGGATATTAATATACTATAGGAAATGTAGGATAGAAAGGAGACAGGTAACACACCCTGCACATTGCAGTGCAGCATCGCTAGTTTTCTTCTTAGACAAGTGAGACTCTTCATTGATGCTCTGTGGCTCACCTAGCAGCGAACTGTGTACAGCCGTTCCTGTAGTGCTTCCTTCCTTGCTATGGCAGAGGTGCCTGACAGGAGTAACGTAAGGGAAGAAGGATTTCTTTTGGTTCACACAGTTTGAGGGGATATGTCTACAGAACATAGAGTTCGTCCTCTGCAGTGGAAACTGTGGCAGAGCAGGGACCTGGGTGTCACTTTGAAGGTCTGTCTACCCAGGATGCATGCCTCAGGCTAGGCCCTGCATCTTAAAGATTCCACCACTGAAGAGTACCCTAGCACCCTGCCTCCCTTACTCAGAACTGATTTGGGGAAAGGGGCATACAGTGCATTGCTGGCCATTGGTGAGGAATGTTAGGATAGAACCAGAGGTGATTACAGTGGCTCGCAGGCTTCTGTCTCTGTCCCTCCCGACACCCAGCCTAGCTTAGGTGCACTCTCTGCCTCTGCGCTGTACTTTTAGCCCACAACTAGCTCTCAGCCTCCCTGAGAAAGCCAGAGCTGCAGGCCACTGCCCACTGAAATCTGTTACACTCTCCTTGACCTTCCAGACCCAGTCTTCTGGGCAGCCCTACCACCAACCTGCTGCTTCCTCCAGTCCATACAAACCACGGACTCCAGGCCCTTATTCATACGTTTGGTGCCCACTGAAGAGCGGACTATGATAGATCCAGGCCCACCTCAGGCAGTGGGTATTGACAAGAGCAGGGACTACTTTCCCGATCCTGCCCAGCCCTGAACCTTCCTCCACACAATGTCCAGCAAGTGTGAATGGTCCTGTGTTCAAGGGACTGGCTCCAGTCTTTATTCAAAGCAGTCGTACTTTGCACTAGTCTGTTAGTGCTTGAGGAAAGACGTTTGCACTGGGACTGTAGCTCCCCTCTGCAGGAGTCAGATCTTCAAAGAATATGCTCAAATTATAAAGGTAGCAATAGTAAGATGAGGGGGAGGGAGGAAGAGAGAGAGAGAGAGAGAGAAGCAAGAGAGAGAGAGAGAGAGAGCATGCGAGCGCGCTTAAACACACGCTCACTCTGTAGTATGTAAAACCCAAAGTAGTTGTCAGTAACCAGGGCAGTCCATGCAGTGAACACTAAGACCTGCCGTACTGTGGCACACATGGCCTACTTTCTGGCCGATAGTGGCATTGTCTCTGGTTGACAGGTCTGTGCCTGGTGTTCAGCAGTGTCCCTCCCAGCCTTCCCAGAAAACCACTAGATAGAGCCAGTTCACCATGGCAGGCCGACATGCTTCCTAGAACACCCATGCTTTGCTAGCCTCAGTACCTGTACTGGAAGCATTCTAAACCAGTTCTTGCCGTAAAGACCCAGTTTAGGCCGAGTGGCAGTGTCTATTTATTTTCTTCACTTTTGTGTGGGAGGACTGTATCATGCCATCTTCATGCTGCTGGTATTGGGTTATTATTTGACATCCTGGCTGGGAAGCATCATGTGGACTTACAGCCATTTCTAACCCTCTTTCTTCTACAAGGAAGTGGAAAATTGCAGTGATCTGTGAGGCCCCAGTTAGCAGAGGGAGTGGATGTTTGGGGGAGGCAGCTCACTTCATCTGTCCTAGACCTCATGGACCACCCAGAACTCAGAGCAACTGAGGTTTGAATGTCAGAGATTGCCTTTTCTTTGGTCCTTCAGATGTGTGTACTGAACTGGAGTAATTCCTCCACTCTGCCTGCTTTCTGTAAACACTGTATTCCTGAGACTTTATGTCTGAGTATTTAGTGTCATCTCTGACCCCTGACCCCTGACCCAGGCCAAGGGTTGGATCATCATCTGATTCCCTTGTCTTCCCAGAGCCTCAGGCTGGGCTCATAACCATTGTTCCCGCTGCTTGTTTTGAGCCACATTTGGAACACAGAAACCTGTATGCTGGCGAGCAAGATGGCGATGACCCTTGCCAGGTAGTGTCAGCTCTAAACTAGGGGTGCAGAGAGCATTCTAGAGCAAGATGGTGGTGACCCTTGCCAGGTGGGTGCCAGCTCTAAACTAGGGGTGCAGAGAGCATCCTAAGCCCACAGAGAGGAGATGACAGCAGAGACCCTTTAGGATTCCTGACGCTCATCCAGTCCACTTCATATGTTGGGGTGGGAGCTGGTGTGATACCCTGGTCTTTATCCCTAGTACTGCAGAACAAGAACAGGTGGTAGGAGTTAGAAAAGCCCTATTAAGTCTAGAACAGGCCCCACTAAGCTCTGGGCTCCAGGAAGGGAAACAGTCTGTGTCTTTCCTCTACAAATCCTCCCTTTGGTGGGGAGACCCGAGAGAGGAAACACTGAGTGGAGTGCTGAGGTCTGTGAGCATGTGAGTCAGCGGGCAAGGCAGAGAAAAGGAGGTGTTCTGGGGAGCTGGGATAGCAGGGAGCTGACGACTACATAGAGTGACTGCTCAGTTCTTTCCTTGATGCAAAACAACAACAGTCAGCCTTGCCACATACCTGAGGTCTGCCTAGTTATGCTGGTACTTGCTGTGAAGATAACTTGGAGTCTTAGTCCTTGTCTTCTTGATCTTGCCATATTAGGTTTCAGCTATTGTCCAGCCTCCCTCGTATTAGCAGGAGGGCTGCTGAGCCTTCACCCACAGAACAGATTTCTTCAGAATAGGTAATACTGGCTCCTTCTCCAGACAGGCTGTGCAGGATATGCCAAACGCAGGATATCTCAAGGCAATGAGCCAAAAGCCACCCGATCTCCTGCTCCCTGGGCCAGAGAGCCTTCTGCATGAGCAGCCAACTAGGCTGTGCCTCAGAAGGGGTGGTATGAGGCCATTCAGCTCCGCCATCTTGAGGCTGATCCTGGGCTCCCCCACACTGCCTGAGGAGCAGGGTTCACTGCCCAGGTATTGGACTTCTCAAGTAGGGGCCATACATAAACACTTGGCTCACCTGCAGCAGCCCCACAGAGGACTGCTGGGTAGGCCGAGGTACTTGCAACCAGTAGAACAGGTATTTCACTTGCCAGGCCTTTTCCTGGCTGCTTGACTAGCAGTGGTGATGTCGCCTCCCCTCTGTGGGCTGCTTTCTTATGTACCTAGACCATCCCTAATAGCACCTGTACCACCACTCACTAGGTAGGAGCCAGAGCCCAGCTCGGAGCTCCTCCTCTCCGTTGCCTCTGGGCCCTCTGCTGGAAGCCAGCTGGCACCTCCTGTTTCTTGGGGCAGGAGCCTATGGGCCACACCCAGTAGGGATAGAGCCAGAGCTAATATGGGGCCCTGTATCTCCCATTGCTGGGTTCATTGCCCATCAAGCATGGCTATCAACCCTGCTGTCCCTGTCACCTTACTGAGGTGTTCCATTATTTGTGATTGACTGTTGCATAAAAAAGAGCTCAAAACCAAGTGACTTTCTCTTCCTTCTTAATTGTAGGAAAAACTGAGGAGTCCTTGGAGAGCGCAGAGGCCTTCCGGGTTGTAGAACAAAGTGTCCAGAAGCCTGTGGCAGACTCCTCAGCCTCTGCCTACATCCCCAGCAAGCCCCCAGCGTCCACACCTCCTTTGTGGGAGGGGAAGAAGAGGGGTGACCCCCTAGGGGAGCCAGTGGCTTTTCCTCAGGGGCTGCCAGCAGGTGCTGAGGAGCAGCGCCAGTTCCTGACGGAGCAGTGCATCTCTTCCTTCTGTCTGTGCTTGAGCCGCTTCCCGCAGCACTACAAGAGTCTCTACCGGCTGGCCTTTCTCTACACCTACAGCAAGACTCACCGGGTAAGAAGGCCCTGGAGAGGGAGGTTGGGTATGATGGTGGCTGCCTCATGCAGGCAGGTGGAGTGGAAGGCTGACGGGCAGAACCAAACAGATTGGTACTTTGGGGTCAGGGATTGGGTAACTCATCTGGGTGGGATCGGAAGAAGAGCTGCAGAGGCAGAGCCAGTCCAAAGTGTGGTCCAGCCTTCCCTGGAATAGGCCTTTTTGCTGTCACCTGCCCTGGGCTCGCTTCCTGGTACAGCTGGCAGATCTATCTCTGAAGCCCCTGCTTCCCAGATGTTGGGTGCTGACAGCCTCCCTCACTCTTTAGGAAAGCAGCAGCTGTGCCCTAGTTGTCAATGCTCCCAGGGGCTTTCCGGGCAGACCCTTTCTTCTGGCTTTTAGCATTGGTGGAAGGACTAGAGTGACCTCCTTTTCCTTAAGTCATTCCTCATTCAAGAGGTGACAGGGAGATGGCCCCCGCCCTGGTGCCTGTTCCTTCAGAGGTACACTCTAAGGGGGTGACAGGGTAAAAATACACACACGAGCCAGCAGAGCAGCTCTGTTGTGACCAGCACGACAGAGGCCAGCAGGATGCAGCCAGTGGCGTGCCGCTGCAGCTCCGTGAGGCTAGAATTGTAGTGTGACGGGCAACAGGTAAGGCTTGAGGGAAGAAAGAGCCAGCCAGCACCAGCAGCCCAGGAGAGAACTGTGTGGTAGGGCCAAGCAGAGCTAGCAGGACCATTTGAGCATGGTGGTTTTTAAGGTCTGCTGTGAGACCTGCCTTTGTGTGACTCTCCTGATTGACTGCTGCCCCTGCTCTGGGCCCCACCTCATTCTGGATGTTTGAAGAACCAAGTACAGTAGTTGTCCAGAGAAACAGACCCTGGCTTGGCACTGGCTATTCCTCGTCCCTGCAAGTGACTGATGTGTTCATGTAGCTTAGACAATTTTCTAAGAGCACAGTGGGTGAAATGAGCCTCAGCAGACCTGGGGAGGGAGAAGATCATTACTGTCAGTCTCTGTAAATCAAACAGCAGTAGACTGGCTTGCCTAGCTGCCCTTGGCAGTTGCTGCTGACCCCATTCAGGAAAGCTGGGCTCACTCACTACCTGGCCTACTTTGGGCTGTGGACCTCACCTCTGTGCACCAGACTTCTGTACACAGGGGCCTAGGTGCTGTCTTCACTGCTTTAGTCACTTCTAGTGACCGTCTCCTCTGAGCAGCAGCAGAGCTTGGGTCCAGAGCCTCTCAAGTCGTGGTGAGGAGATTGTCAATCATCAGCCCCTCCATAGTCCCCACACTGCCGGCCAGCCTGGCAGCCATGTCCAGCTCAGACAGCTCCTGTTCTCACATGCCTTCCCCAGCAAAGGCTGAGACAGAATGGTTGGTATGCATTGTTACCCCGGGACGGGAGGAAGAAGAGGGCGCAGATGGGTCGGTGCATACACTGGGCATTGTTGAATAATGTCGTCCCCTTCGTTGAATGAGAATTGTTAAATAGATATTTCAAAGTCATGTTTATGTCAGAATTAAGTAAATACAGGCAGAGTCAGGGTGCACTCCTGCTATCCCGGCCATGGAGAGGTAGATGCAGGAGTATTATAAGATCAAGACTGTCCTTAGTTACAGAGAGTTTGAGTTTGAGGCCAGAGAGAAACAGAGGGCGGAGGGAAGAAAGAAAACACAGAAGAGGGGAGGAGGGTGGGGGAAAGAGAGACCTCTAACTCCATACTCTAAAATCAGAAACCCTCTCAGGCCTGATCCTGATACTTGTAACTCCTGTGGACAGATAATGCTAATTTGGAGGCTTTGGTTGTAGGCCTTGTTACTTTGCATCTGGGGACCTGGGCTTCTGATTTTACCAGGGCTGAATGGTAGAACCAAGAGTGAGCAAGGCCCCGTGGTTTTACCCAGGACTCGGTTAGCTCTGCTGTCCTCCACTGCTACGTGTGTCTCGCTCTGTGTGGTGCTCTCCCTTGTACTCTTCCCAGGATCGCCCTGGGTCATTTGGGTCTTTCTGTAGTGGATTGTGTAGATGGATCCAGTCAACCCAGCTATATCCATTCGTTTCTGCTGGCTCCTCTCTTAGCCAAATTCTAGATTGGATTTCTTGATTTGTGGAAATGGAATACTGGCCACAATTCTTCTGAGATATCTCTGGGTCAGACACTCTCCAATGTTAGACTTCCTGTGGAGACAGCACAATAGAAAGCCAGGGGTACATTGAATGTCTCTAGGATGCCAGGTGTGCTCTGGACCCTAACCATGTCCCTGGGCTGCCTCTACTGTTGGGGGAGCTTTTGTGAGCTTCAGCGACAAGCCTTCGCCATCTACAACCTGAATGACAAATTAGCACCAGGCTCTACGAGTGTTTGAATTAATACCTTTCTGCTGCTGAGGGCATAACCTCCGTTAGAAGGTGAGTCTTCGGTGCCGGCTCTGCCAGTTCTTTGATGATGGAACACAGCTCATTGTAGCTGACTAATTCAGAGACATTGACTGGCAAGCACTGACCTCTTTCCACACATAGCTGTTCGGTAACAAACATTCCAATGTGTGTATTTGACAGCAACCCTGGTTGGTTTTTTGTTGTTGTTGTTTTTAAATCTTACCTGTAGGCTTAGCAGTGCCATTTTCCTGTTGCTGTTTTGTAGCTCAGTGACCTACTGGACTGTCAGGTGTCTGTCTACTTTGGGATCCAACAGGCAGAACTTCCCTGGGTTGGACAGTTAGCCGCTGCTTGACCCCTCCAGGTGCAGTCATTGCCTTGCCTCACTGTGTTCTGAAGGAGGTCCCCTAGGTACAGACCCAGGCGCTGTGGCTGGGCACTCTTGGAGGCTCAGGGCTGTTTTGTTGAAGGAGACTGGTGATGATGCACAGAATTATTGTGGTAATGTGGTGGGTGGACAATGGCTGTCCTTTCCTGTTAGCCAGACCCATCACCCTTATTTGCATCTCTGTAGCTCCTGCCCACCCCACACCTGCAACAAGGCCTTCTGAGGACTGTGCCTGGAACAGAGTTGCCAAGAGCTAGGTCTTTTCCTGGGGGACCCTTGATACCTATGTGCAACCGTCCTCCCAACCAAGACTGATTCTGCTATATGGGGAAGATGAGGGAAAGCTTCGGTTGAGCCTCACTTTGGGCCAGAGGTCCTGAGCCCTTAAGCCCTTAGCAAATACCCTCAGACCTTAGCTAGGGATGATTGCTTGTGCAGGCAGTCACAATGGCTCGCATCTCCAGGGTCACACTTTTCACCAGGATGTCATGTCCAGAGCTGTCTGTCAGTCTGTACTCATAGAAACCTCTCCCAGCCCGTTGGAAAAACCCAGAAGAAGAGGGCATGCTGTATAAGGATATTATTTGGGCTCCTACCCTCATCAGTAGGAGTCTGGAAGATGAAAGATGAGGTATGACTACCTTTGCCCTGTTGTCCTGGAGCTGAGGTCCTTCAGGTGTTGCTGTAACTACTCTAAGCAGTCCAGTACAGAGTGGCTGATAAAATGGACCCTGGAGCCAAGCATCCAAATAAAACAAAGTTGGTGATATACACGTCCCAGTTTCAAGTGTAATACAAATCTATAGATAATAATGGTGTGGGATGTTCTTCAGTCTTTAAAAGAAAGGCAGTCCTTTACCAATGTGATGAACTGGGGGATGTTTATTCAGTGAGACAAGCTAGCCACTGCTGAGTCTTTATCCCTAGCTAACCAGTATCAACTGTCTCAGCACAGCCAGGAGTTCACTTTAATGGTCCAGTCCCCTGATGACCACAGCCAGTTCATCAGCCCCACTGATCAGAAACACATGCTCGCTGGGCAGTGGTGGCGCACACCTTTAATCCCAGCACTTGGGAGGCAGAGGCAGGTGGATTTCTGAGTTTGAGGCCAGCCTGGTCTACAGAGTGAGTTCCAGGATAGCCAGGGCCACACAGAGAAACCCTGTCTTAAAAAAAAAGAAAAGAAAAAAGAAACACATACTCTTAATACAAAAATACCACATAAAGGGTACCAGTGGAGTCTTTGCTTCCTTCTAAACCTTCACTAGCCTGGCCTGCATCATCTGCATTGCTTTCCACATTGTGTTCCAAGAGCCCTCAGCACAGCCCACTGAGCTCTGAGCACACAGCTCTCTTAGCCCTAAATTTCAGGCTCTTCTACAGTCTTCCCCAAGACATGGCCAGGTCTGCCACAGCAACTCTATACCCTGGTATTAATTTATGTCTTACTAAGTTCATTTCAGCCTACAACTCGTAGGTCACAATCCATCAGTGAGTGAGGTCAGAACAGGAACTGATGAGAAGCCGTGACAGACCACGTGTCCAGTGATAACACTGTGCACAGTGAACTGGCCTCCCACAGCAGCAAATTAAGAAAGTCCCCACAGACTTACCTACAGGCGAGCTAATGAAGGCATTCTCTCAACTGTGATTTTTCTTCCTAAATAACTTTAGCTTGTGTCATTTGGGGAGTGTGTGTGAGGGGAGAGTGTACAGATTTGATTGCTTTTTCAACATGGAAATCTTTTGGGGTGATTTGGACTGGAGAACAGGGTCTCACCCTGTACTTCAGTGTGGCTTAGAATTTATTATATAAGTTCTTACTAGATAAGAAGCATGTAACTCAGGCTAGCCTCAAACTTATGACCTCAGTCTACCTCAGCCTCCCTAGTGCTAAGATAGCAATGCTCCTTGCTCGACTTTGGACTCCTGATTATACATTCAAGTCTGTCTACCTTCTGGTTTGAAGCGTTCTTTGAACCATCAGGGGCCAGAGGAGGTCAGGTACATTGCTCCGGAAGGCTACTGGTTTTCCAGTTCTTACTCCCACAGAGGGATAGAGACATACGAGTCTGAAGGGCTTTTACAAACAAGATTCTTTAAGCTTGGAAAATAGAACATTTCCCCTAAATGCTCCATGACCCTAGGACTTGACAGAACTGGTTGTGTGTTCCTATGCTCTTCTGGTATGTTTTTTGTGTATCTAGATGGGTGCATTTGTTCATCATCTGTCTCCTGAGGTGACCATGTGGTAGGCCCTCCTGAAGAGGCGGAGAGCACAACAAAGCTCTCAAGTGTGCCCATTGGTTAACAGGGAGTTGAGGCACATCTGCTAGCAGCTGTGAAGTCAGGGAGGAAAGACACTGGATAAGAGAATGGAAAGGGTAATATGGCTATGTAGACAGAAAGGTCAGAGAGAGCCTTTCAACCAAAGTTGTGAACCAAGCAATGGAGTCCTGAGACCCTTGAGGAAGTCAGAGTGAGAGGCTTCCAGGTGGATGGAACAGTTGCACACCCTACTTGAGATCAGATCGGGCCTGGCAGAAACTGATGGGGGTGGAGGGAGGAGAGCTGAAAAAGATACGATCACAAGCTCGCTGGGGCCCAGTCAGGCAATAGAAGTTTTCAGGACATTGTTGCAAGTGAGGTTAAAGCCATTGTAATGGGGCATTATGTGGCCTTAGGTTGGGAGAGACAGGAAGTAGCACTTGCCCTTTGGAGACTTAGTGGGATCTAAACACTCCTTGAAGAGGCCTGAATGGTATCATTCCCCAGAGGCTGGCAACCTCAGAACTGGGCCTGGCCTCTAAGGAGCTATGCTTGGTGACCCCATAGAGCACAGAGTCAGGGAGAATATCTCCTCCATTGAATAGTTTCCCCAGGAATAATGGGAAGATTGTCTTTTGTTTTTCCCCCATTCTCAGAGATAAGCTCTTGCTAGGGAGCCAGGGTTGCCCTGGACTCAGGAGCCTCCTGCCTCAGCCCTTCTGAGTGCTGGAAAGACAGGTTCCAGGTCAGGCCCCATCTGACACGGGGTGATGCCTGTTGTCTTTGCACATGGCACACATTGCTTCAGTTCTACCTCTGCTCTGGTGCACACAAGCTCCTGAATGATGACTTTAAGACCATACCATGCTTTCTTGGGTGGATGGGGAATACTTTATTTCACCAGTTCTTTTTCTAAATATGGAGATGTTTATCACTTTTTTTTAATGATTAAAAAGGTCAAAATTGATTCTTTTAAGTCTGAAGGTCTAGGATTTGGTGACATTCTTGTCTCGTGACTTCACTCCCAGGAAGTTCTTGATGGGTATAGAGCAGTGGTTCTCAGCCTGTGGGTGGCAACCCCTGTGGGAGTCACATATGAGATATATTTACATTACAATTTATAACAAAGTAGCAAAATTACAGTTATTAAGAAGCAATGAGATAAGTTTATGTTTGGGGGTCACCACAACACAAGGGACTATATTAAAGGGTCATAGCATTAGGAAGGCTGAGAACCACTGATCTAGAGAGAGGATCCTTTATTACTGGGTGACTCTTCAGACAGATGTGCCCTGGCTTTGTGACTGTCCCTTTACCAGCTGGAGGCAGCCATTCCAGCTCTAGTTTCTCCCTGGCCCATGGAGCCTGGTCCTTCAAGGGCTCCCTCCAGTTGTCCGAATGCGTAGGAGGCAGAGCAGGTTGTTTCCTCAGGCTGCAGAGGGCCTTCTCCAGTGAAGAGCTCGTCCAGCTCTGATTTTTTTCTTGTGTCCTGGAAGCCATGAATTATTTCTAAGGCCACACCTAATGTACGGTCAGGTGAAGTGTTGAGCCCAGATGAGGCTCATAGCTGCCTTCCTGGAAACTGTCTCACACGCTGGGCAGCAGGTGCTCAGCTATGCACAGTCCAAGTGGTATTCCACACCTCTGCTGGCTATCTTTACCTGTAGGCTGATATCATGGGTGCTGGCTTCTATGAGCCCAGTGTTTTCTGTGGGACCACTGTCACTGGTTTTTCTGACCTGTGAAAGAGACAACAGTACAGGACAACATCTGGGTCACCCACACAGCAGTGGTGTGTAGTGTCTGAGACCCGGGTCCCTGACAGCCTTGACCCTCGGGGCACTGCAGGTACTCTAAAGGTCAACAGTCATCAGGTACTGCTAAGCTCCCACTGTGAGTGCAGGGTAGAAGCTACAGGGAGGGATGTAGGTTGCCCTACTCAAGGCATACTTCCTATGCAAGAGGGGAGTCTCAGGGTCCTGGTAACCATGACAGCCAGCCTGGTGTATATTGTATTGGAGTGATAGGAGTTTGGAACAAGTTAGCAGACAAACTCAGCAGCTGAGGTCATTCCAACAGTATAAGACTGTCTAGTTGGGCAAAGCCCAATGCCTTCCATTTTCTCAAAGCCCCAAATCCACTTGTCAGCCTTTCGTTCTTCTCACAGACAGCTGCTCTTCCTGGTTCTGGGAGCTTGGGCAAGGTCTTAAACTCTCCTGAGCCTCAGTTTCCTAGTGTAAAGTGGAAGTTCGGTACCTCAGAGAGAATCAGGAAGCTGTGCTCACCCCACTGATGCTTGCACCTGCTCTCACCTTGAGAGTACCACACGAGAACAGCAGGACAGGAAGAGGCCCAACAAGAGCCCACTAGTCTCCAGCACTCGCTGGGGAGGCACCAGCCAATCCCCTGACAGTTTCCTGAGCCCTTTGAGCGCCCAACTGGGCCTCAGGTGTAATTCAGCGGAGAGCTCCCGGAAGCCTCTGTGTATTGGGTGCTAAGCCATCAGTCTGAGTTCATGCCTGTCCTTGGCAGCCTGAACAACTGGAGAATGCTTTCCACTGGAGCACGGAGCCTAGTCCAAGTTGAGTTTGGCAGCCAGTGTTTTCTGCAGTTCTTCACAGGCATTGGGAAACTTCTCTCGCTGCCCCATTATGAGTCAGGAAGGAGTGCGGATCCTCCTACAGCCACAGAGGCAAGCAGCCCTAGCAAGGCAGCCACCTCCTCCCCCACCCATCCCCAGCTAAAAGGATGTCTTCTCCCCTTGGTTTTCCTTAAGGAAGTGGTGGCCACTGTGGAGATGCTTCTTAAGCCATGGTCTGTGTCCTTTCCACCTTAGACTGCTGCTACTTACCCAGGTCATCAGGACACTGCCGACAAGTCCCTCAGTGTCACAGTGTTGTGGTAACCTTTTCCAGCCTGGGCAGCACTGAGCTGCTCTGTGTCCGGGGTCTCCTGGGGTTGACTTACCTCAGGGAGAGTCTCCATAGGCTGTCCACTGAGTGCTTCTGTGCTTCATAGGGGGCCACACCTCGCTCTTCTGTTAACAAGCTGGACTCTTGCCATAGTTTATCCCCCAGGCCTAGAATGGCCTGGTGCAAGCCCTAGCCCAGATGTCACCTGCTTCACTGACTAGGTCAAAGGTCTCCTTTGTGCTCAGCTTCCGTTAAGTCAGGGGGAATACAGGAGGAATTAGAATTACAAGTAGGGGTTTGGATATGGTTCAGGATTAGAATTCCAGCTTTGTATGACCAAGATCCTGGGTTTGACCACCATCCCTGCAAAAATAAGTTACTGATTTAAATAAATAAATAGTGCATGCCTGTAATGCCAGTGCTTGCTCGGCAGGTATCAGCAAGAGGATCAAGAGTTTAGGCCAGCCTGGGTGACTTAGTGAGTTTCTGAAAATTAAGGGGGGGAAAAAGGGTCTAAGATACACCTCAGTGGTAGAGAAAGGGCTGGGGTATACCTCAGTGGTAGATTACCTGTTGTGTGCAAGCCTAGTATTTAATCCCCAGTACTGCACAGAAACAAAACTCCCTGAGAGCCCACAAATGCTCTCCTGCCTGTGCTCTGTATCGTTCTCTGTGAATGTCTAACCGTGACTGGTTGGACCAGGCATGGGGACTAATCACCTGGCCTAAGCATCTCCCTGAGAAGAGCCTGACTGAGTTGTCACTAAGACCCAGGCTTCATGATTAAGCATTGCTGTGTGTGCCTCTGTATCTCCTAACAGCTTTGATGGGCAAGCTAGGCTATTCTTGGTTTTTATTCCTTCCCTTTAAATGTGCTGGGCCTATCCTGTCTCTGCTGTGCTTCTTTGTGGCTACCCCTTCCTCTTTAAGCCTGATGGTGCAGAGGTAATGACGGCGGCAGCGGCCACGGCGATGGAGGTGATGGGGTGGAGGACAGTATGGGCTAAGGAAGGGTGAAGGACCCGTGGACTGGAAGGCACCTTCCCTCTACCTCTACCTTTCAGGAGGCTACAACAAGTAGCAACAAGAAGCCCCATTGCCGAGAGAGCCTGGGCCTAAACACTGTGACTAAAGTCCAGGCCTCTGAGGCAGCGTCACCATAGTGTAGGGTAAGTAAGGATTCCTGGTTTGCATTCGGGGCTAATAGGGGTTCCTGATAAGTGCGGGAACTGAGTCTACACAGCAGTTTTTCAGGGTTGGACAAGGTGAGGGGTCTCTGTGCCCACTGCCGTATGTAGTCTGAGGCCACACTCCTGAGTCAGCTATGGTGAACAACAACAACAAAATCACTTCCAAAGACGCCTCTCACAGCGCAGTGCTCAGAGCTCTTGTCCTGAGCCTCCTGGAGCAGTAGGATCAATGTCTGCACAGCTACTGTTCACCACAATGTTTGCCAGTGCAGCCATGAAGAAGGGACCACCTGCCTTCCCATGGGCACCCTGAGCAGCCCACACACTCACTTCCAACCTACTTCTTGTTTCCCCAGAACCTCCAGTGGGCCGTGATGTGTTGCTAGGCAGCAGTATCCATGGCAACAGCTGCAGCACATGCCGGCACAGGGGCTCTTCTGCGAGAGGAACAAGACCAATTTCTTCAACGTGAGTACTTTGCCTTGTTGATTTCCGAGGCTGCTTGCTGCCACTGCATCTCACCAGAGATGCACCCTGGTCAGGTGTTTGCATCACCCTCAGAGGGCAGACGGGCATACTGACAAGAGAATCAAAACTAATAAGGGGCTGTGATTGCTGAGTGACTTCTAGCAAGTCACTACTTCCTCTGGCACTAGGGAGAGGCATGGATGAGCGAGCACTGTGTGTCCTCTAGAGCCCTGAGTGTTCAGGGGCCATCTGGGCAACCAGAGGACTTCAGGCTTAGAGCTCTGCAACAGGCCCATCTCCTCATATAATCTTGGGTACCAATCTTCTCACTAAAGCCAACTCTCCTGCTTGAAAACTAAGTTTTCCCAAGGCTAGGCATTCTGTGCCCTTCCAACTAGCCTTGCCATTCCATGTGAGGGCAGAGCAGCCTTCGTGGGTGAGATGTTGTCCACCTCCTAGAGCTGCTCTTGTCTGCCTCCTGAAAGCATTTGCCTTCCTCAGCAGCTGCCAGGCCAGCCTTTCCACATGTATCCTGCCCAGGGACAGTGGGCCATCTCTCCTCTCGACCTCCAGTCTAGTTCTTCTCCATCCTCTGCACCCTGAACCTGGCTGGTCCCACCTGGGTGGCCTTGGCATGTCACATGACCCTCTCAGCTTTGGTTTCTTTTCTATTTACCCTGATTTCTGGATATTCAGAGAGAAATGTAAGGACAGGGTTTGCCTACAAAAGTACTGACTGGCAGCAGGGCTGTGGCAGAGCCATCTCCTGAAAGTGCAGATCTGCCAGGCTCTCACTGAGAGCTAGCCAAGTGCTAAGAGTGCCCAGTTCCACGGCTCGTCCTTTTTCCCAGCCTGTGAGTTGGGAAATTTTACCCAACTAAAATTCCTGCCTGGGGCACTCAAGTCTAGAACATGGTACTTACCTGTGCTCTCTATATTGTTTATAGGCAGGCAGTAGGTGTCACTGATAATCAGACTACATGATACTAATGAATTTGCTGTGAAAAAGAGCGCCCACATACCCCTTTGCCCTGCCTCATGTATGTCCTTCCAGAAGACCTTTGATAAGCCAGTGTGCATATCTGTACATGGGAAATAGAAGAAGCACATACAATCTACAATTCTGCCCTTAGGCTCACTCCCCCCCACCTTTAAATTTGTTTTCTCCCTATTAGCATCTCTGTATTATAGAGTGTTCTTCCTGTTTGTCATTTATTGTAGATCAAAGCCAGGGCCTGCTCAGCTAAGTTAGTGTTGTACCCGTGGCCTCTACCCCTACCTGGGGTGGGGTCTTGCTTACAGCCCAGACTGGCCTGCAGCGTGCAGTCCTGCTGCCACAGCCTGAGTGCTGGGCTTGCAGCCCTGCTCTGTTGTCTCCAGCCCATGCCTTCCAGGATGTTTGTTTTCTCCAGTCAGGGCCTCTAGCTCAGGCTGCTCCCAGACTCACTGAGTGCGCAGAGATGACTTTCAAGTTCAGATGCCCCTGCCTCGACCTCCCCAAGTGCTGGGATTCTGGGCAGTCATTGCCATCCTGCCTTTGATCACTGTTTTATCGCTGGGCAGTGTTTCAGGTGGATGACCATTGTCACCCACTGCCAGATACTTAGGTTATTCCCAGTCTTCTGTTACTACAAACAGCACTCCAGATATTTATCACTGTACATTTATAAGATGAAGCCTAGAAATTGAATTCCTGCCTGGGTTAAAATATTTGTGGTACTTTTAAAGTATCAGTAGATACCACTCGGAGATCTGCCCACACCCCACCTTACACGCTCTGGGATCTGCCCACACCCCACCCTTACACACATGCTTTTCTCCTCAAGACTTCATCATTTCATCAGTGTTGTTAACGTTTTTGAACCTTTTAGTTTTAAGTATGTATGTGTATGTGTGGGTGCATGTGTGGGGACACGTGCCACAGTATGTATGCCGTGGTTTGTGATACAAGTCAGAGGACAGCACTGTGGAGCTGAGTCTTTGCTTCTTCTTTTGTGTTGGGCTCTGGGAACCAAGCTCAGGTAGCTAAGCTTACAGTCCAGTGCTGTCTTCGTAGCCATCTTGGCGGCTCTAATTTTGGGGTTGGGGTTGGGAACAGGGTTGGTCCATAGTTCAGTCTGGCCTCAAACTCATGATTCTCTCAGTTCAGCTTCCTGAGTGAATATTTGATTTTAGTCTGGGGAGTGGGTTTGGGGGACCTCTTACCACGCTTCATTCCCTGTGAGTGAGATTCTGTATTTGTCCAAATTGGCTTTTCAGTCATGCCTGGCATTGAACCTAGGACCTCACATATGTAGGGAGGTACATTACCACCCGTCTGGGTCCCTGGTCCCACAGTTTTAACATTTAATACAGTTTCTGTTCTTGTTGTTGTTCTACTGGATTACCAGTTCTGTTATTGATTTAGAAGAACACTATAATATTAATTAGTAGGCCGTTCTGCAAACTTATTTTTCTGCAGTTGAGTTAGAAGTAAGCAAGGTATTTAGTGTTCTGAGCTCTTTGGTTACTCATCTCTAACGTGGAGCTCTGTTTCCTGACTGGAAAATAACCAGCATCTCAGGTGTGAGCTCTACTTGGAAGGCTGACAGGATTGTCGGGGCTGGGGCTACATAGGGACACTCCGTCTTATACAGTGTCTTTCTTGGTGTCTCTCAGTGCCAACCCTCAGCTGCTTCCCGTGATTCCTTAACCTGCAGGTCTCATGCTACAGAAGCCAGTAACACGAGGTCAGCTGCTAGCTGTAAAATGCAACTTTGGCTTGGTCTGCAGCACAGCTGTGTGCTGACCTTGAGGACAGACTTCCTAGAAGATGTCACCTCAGTGATTCTTTAATCACAGTGACCTTTCAGCCCTAGCTAACCAACGTAGATTTCCTCAGTAAAGCCAAAGAGAGAAGCAGTTCCTGAACATCGTGCCCGGGCCTGCACATGCGGTTCAGAGTATGTGCACGCCTATGCTCACCACCCTCATGTACCTCCTCCACAGCACTGGTTGTAATGGGAGGAGGGTCTCTCTTCCGTGAGGCTGAGGCAGGGACCGATCGGAGCTCTTGGGTTGGAGCTTCTGCAGCAGGAGGCTGACTCCCAGCCGAAACCCCTTGTTTCCCCGCCCTTTTATACCCAGAACAACACTCTAGTCTGTGTCCAAGTGGAAGCGGAATTCGTGGGCACTCCCGGTTGGAGCCCAGCTTGGCACTGTTGAACTTCCTTCTGCAGGTCTAGAGGAACTGACAGAAGGCATGTAGCTGTGGACTCAGGTAGGGGACAGGCTGAGGCTAGCCCTGCAAGCAAATGAAAAGGCCCCTGCTTAATCAGTGCCAGGGCAGGGGTGTTTCAGAGTGGAACAAGGAACAGGGACTGTCTTTGCCTGGAGAGAGGAGTTCAGGAAAGCACATGGCAGATCAGGTGACAGGAGACCCTGGGTGGCTTGCCCATGCCACAGAATGCCTAGATGCTCCCTGCACTTTCTGTACAAGCATGCTCACCTCTGGGCGGGCAGGCAGGCAAGCCTTGCGTGGGCTGAAACCAAGCTGTTTTGTCCAGGGTGAGCATCTCTCCCTATCTTGTAGTTGATTCTGAAGTGTTCCCATAGTAACAGAGCCAGAGATGGCTCTTTCATCTTCCCCAAAAATGTTTGCTTATTTTAGCAGACTGAGTTCCCCCCCCCCTGTTTTAACCCAGTTTCTAGCCTTTCTGAAAGAAGCAGAGGGTACTGCAGGTGGGTAGAAGACATGTTCCTGCCCAAGGCATTGAGAAAAAACTTAAATTTGGGGTACAGGTAAGCTCAACTCCTGACCATTCTAGCCCTTTGGCTTCGCACAGGCCCAAGGCTTCCCTGAAGCAGTTGATCCCACAGGTAGATTCACGAGTGTCCCCAACACTTAGAACTTCATAACTCATCCTTAGGACTAGACATTGACCCACATGGAGCCGCGGGTCTCTTGGATCCCAGATGTCCTCCACGGATCCCAGAAGCCTGAGCTGGTTTGAGAAGGGACAGGATTGAAGTGTGGTAGTAGGCACCCTGACTCCCACATGCCTGAGGTCTTCTAGAAGTTTAAGGCCCACCTTGGCTCCAGAAGAACAGACTAAAACATACTTGTAAGGCCCATGTACACCTGTCCCTTGCTCTATGGCCTGGGCGGAGAGCAGGTACTGTAGCTGCAGCTCTTGCTCCGTCTCTTGGCTACAGCTGCACCCTGCTCCTCTGTCTGGCTTAAGCTCCGGCTGTCTTGCCCCTTCCCAGGTGTCTGCTGTACACTGTCACACAGCATTCTGCTTTGCTGCAGCTGCCTCACCTTTGCAAGAGTGTCCTGGACAAATGACTGGAGGCCAGAGAGCATTCCCTTTACATCTAATACTTTCATATACTGCCAAATGGCCCAGCTCTGGGTCAGATTCTTTCCCACAGAATTACCTGTCCTTCCCAGCTATCTGTCGTAGATGACTTTCATTGGACCCATCTATAGGGTGTGGTAAAGAATGTACAGAATGAAAAAGAATGGTAAAGAATGTAGATTGTTTTCAGTCTGTTTGTAGGTGACTGGGGAAGCTGAGCCCCTTCCTACACCCGAGGCTAGTCCCTTTTATCTACCTAGGCTCTGGGCTTACTCACTTCTTCTAGGTGGCCACCACAGAGGCCCAGGTGGGTCTTTTGTCCTGACTCTGAGGCTTAAACCAATGGAAGGGATGGGCATTGTGAGCCATCTTTGTTTCTTTAGTGTCTGTGCTGTTCATAATGTTAGTGCCTAGTGCCTCAAAGGCCTTGCTGTGGTCGAGAGGGAAGAAAGGGCCTCTGCTGGTGGGGCCAGCTGAGGGACTAGTCATCTGCCAGAGTTGGAGATGGAGAAAAGTTCTCTAAAGACCCCCAACTGACCATTCTTGGCAGGGATCATTTATACTTGGTCTACTCAAACTTCCGCCAGTTGGTTCTATGGCCTTGGAGTCATCTTCCGCTGTCTGTGGAATAGATGCACTCTTTCCAGGCCACACTCTGGGCAGTGCTCTCCTTCCATAGAGCTGTCTGGGTAGATGTCAGCAGAGCCGGGCAGGAGCAGTCTGTGGAACCCAGTAAGCCTAGAGGAGCATTACTATTCCACTCTGAGATTACTGGCGCATCTCCCCTGGCTCAGTGCCTGGTGACTATATGTGATCTCAAAGGTCCTCCATCTTTGGGAACTCCTTGAGATGAGTAACCGGGGAGTGGCAGCCCCAGAACACAGGTATATCTTGGCTCAGGTGCCCAGGAATCCAACTGTAGCCAGGCCTCATTTCCTGTTGGTAGATCCAGGCCCAGCATTGCCTCCTCTGGTCAGCATCAGGCATACTCACTTGCTCCTTGGCTTTCCCTCTCTCCCTGTGGCTTCAAAGATGCACTATGTTTAGTGGGGCTGTGGATAATCCTTCCTTCCAACACCATACTCAAGTTGAGGCTTGTCTGGACAGATTCCACTGAAGCCCAGTGTGAACAAGCCCTCAAAGCATGGGTGGTGAGACTCCTCAAGCATGTGCACTGGTCAGAGCCAGGCGAAGGCAGGAGAGGAGCTTCCACCGGAAACAACTGTAACTGTTACTTACACTCTACCTTACACGTTGACCTGCTGTAAATGTGCCATGGGCCAGATCCTAAACCTGCCACCTAGTCAGCCAGGGATGCCGGTAGGTACATGACTTGGCCCAGGCCCTGTGGCTGGTCTGTGTAGGAGGGCTGTGAGTCTTGCTTTATCTAGCACTGGAACCCATGACTAGAGACTGATAACTTCATTCAAGGGAAGAAAGCCAGTGACCTGCTTGTACCTTCACTGGTTTGGCCCAGCTGCTCCAAGCAGGAATGCTATCCATGGGGGAGAATATAGTGACAGCAAACAGAAGGACATAAGATATCTAACCTAGGAAGTAAGGTCAGTTAGGGGCCAGTAGCCAGGCTAGTGTTGAGCTGGCCTGAATTGGTTTTGTCCCAAGGACCTGGCTGGTTGGGCTGTGGCAGGGCTTTGTGGTAACATTTCCATCTAGGCTCATCGAGGGGCTGGCACTCCCAAGGCTAGGGAAGAAAAGGAGGAGACTGCTACGATGCAGCATTTGTACCTCTGACACAGACTGCCTGGCTGGGACTTAGTACGGGTAGTGCCCCAAAAGGCATTTATCCACTGTGAACTTGATACCCACTGCTGGGAAATGGTGAGCACTTGTAAGGTGCTGGAGGCTGTGAAAACAGAAGCCCTTTTCTCTCATCGTCTGCCCACAGTCCTTATCGAAGCCTGGCTTCTCCCTGTGGAACATAGAGCTCATGGCCCTTGGTTGTGGTCTGCCACAGGGCACTTCCCAGTTGGCCTAGCTGCGTACTGGATGCCACGAGAGCAGTGCTTCCTCCATAGAAGGTGAAGTGGAACACATTAGACCCTGGCAACACTCCTTGGGTCTTCTGCTTACAACAGCCCATGGACTCTTCACAGCCATAGACAGAGAAAGTATATTAATATCTACACTGGGATTTAGATTTCCTGGACTAAGTCAATAGATGGTTCCAGAGACAGACTGATAGAATGAGGAGCAGGGAAATAAAGATAGTGAATACAGGAAGGCAAAGGAATGGGCTCTAGGGCTCAGCAGGCTTGTTCCAGAGGACAGACCAGGACACCACTGAGGACGCACAGGTAGTCCTCAGGGAAGATGCCTGTGGGTGTCCATGGTTAGGAGAATGCTGTCGGTTTGTTACACCAACCTAGAGTTGCCTCATCTGAAACAAGAATCTCTGGTTCTCAAAAGACATTGTCTGACATTGGTTGTGACTTCTTCTCTTTCCCCATGACAGCTTGTCACTGAAGACAGCAGGCATAAGAATCCCTGGCTGGTGAGAAAACTGGCCGGCTTCTCTATTCTTTACCCCTTTTCTGCTGGCTGTCACTCTTATAGGTCACTTAGCCTGATTCAGCTGCTGCTTCATCATGAGCATGGCCCAAGGTGTATAGCAGGAATGTAACTGCTATTGGGGCTAAAGGACAGCCAGTCACATCATAGTGGGAATCAGAGAAAAGCAGGGGAAAATTTCAATTGAGGAAATGTGAGTTTCTTGGCTGTCGTTGGAATTGCTGCAATCCTGCTATTTTTAGCATTGCTGAGATGATCCATGGGCCAATTGCTCAAGCAGAGTAAACAAAAGAAACACTTGAAGTTCTCCAGGGAGAAGAGGTCCTGTTCTTGAGAATCTTAGAGGGTTAGCATGGACCCAGAGCCTGCGCCGACCTCTCTGTCCTTCTCATACACGGAGCTACTGAACTTTCTGGAACTATACAACTTAGACTGGGTTAGCCCAGGGTCAGACTGGACCTCTCCCTGGGCATCAAGTGGAGAGGAGCTGTGATTCTCCTGGCCTGCAAGAGGAAGCACACCGTGGGGAAGCCAGGATCAGACAGTGGTAGGGCCATTGCATAGAACACTCAGGCCCAGGTTGTGACTGTTACATCTTGCCAAGCCAGGCTGCTGCAGTCATAGTTTAAATTTAAAGCAACAGAAATCAAATGTAAGCAGCTTTTAGGATGTCTTCCTGTGGTGTGTGCATTCTTTTCTGACCACCAGAGGCAGTTGTTGCCTAGAGGTACTGAGTATTGCGGCAAGGCCAGAACGCATGGGCAAAAGAGGGGGTGAACTTTTCATTCGCGTCCTGAGTCTTGGGGCAATGCTGAAAGAGGATGCAAAAGTCCCCATAGATGCCACAGCATGACTTGTCCAAGGTCATCCAACCAGCGAGCAGCAGAGCAAGGAATCAAGCCCAGGGCCCGGGACCCATGTCCTGTGGGCCAGCCTCCATGCCTCAGTTTCTACACGGCTGGCTGCTCAGGGTCACTGCTGGTTTCTCCCTAGGGGGACTGTGGGATTCATGGATATGTCTGGTCAGCCTCAGCCCAGATCCCCTCCACTCCCAGCCGCTCTGCTCAGAGTGAGTGCTCAGTCAAGAGCATACTGTTTAACGTTTTCCCAGAGAACATTCCAGCACAGACCTCTTTTCCTGTTTTAGATTCTGTCTCTCTGATGCCTGAGCATGATGGTTTCAGCTTAGGTGGTGCCACCAGGACACTGTCTTAAGCCCCAATGTGCTGGGCAGCAGTGGGCCAGCCAAGGACAGTAGCAGAAGAGATCTAACTTCTAGGCGTGTTCCTCGCCGGGCGGTGGTGGCGCACGCCTTTAGTCCCAGCACTTGGGAGGCAGAGGCAGGCGGATTTCTGAGTTCAAGGCCAGCCTGGTCTACAGAGTGAGTTCCAGGACAGCCAGGGCTATACAGAGAAACCCTGTCTCGAAAAACCAAAAAAAAAAAAAAAAAAAAAAACCTCTAGGCGTGTTCCTAGGCCCTGAGCAAAGCTTCTCAAACTGGAGTAGGGCAAGGCAGAGAAGAGGCCTACCAAGGACAGAAGCTGGGAGAGTTCCATGGTTGTTGAGAAGCAGGAGCTGGGAACTCTGAGGTCCCACAGAAAGAAGGGAAGTTACTTCAAGAATTCACCCTTTTGAGAGTAAAGATGTGGCAGCGCTAGACTCCGTTTTATTCAGCCTCAGAGTACTGGACATGCTGTGGTGAGGTGAGGGGACTGCGGTCCACCTGTTGCTATTGCTCCCATAGAAGAGTTATGTCCTCGCAGCAGGTTACAGGCCACAGCAGTGAGCCTGGGATCCATGCCCATGGCAGCGGAGAACCTAAGGTTATCCTGAGCTCTTTAAGGATGTCTGCTTTGCTGTGCTGCAGTGTGGGGCTTTCAGCCAAGAGCCCCTGTGGGGCTCACACATAACAGGAAAGGCAGGCACCTAACCCAAGTCCACTCAGTGCGCACGCTGGCGAGGGGCTCTGCCTTGCCCTGCTTTAGACTTCCTGTCTCCAGCCCCTTTGACCTCTGTCTCTCCATCTCCAAAGGTGGGCCAACTGGATAAGGTCAGTGGTTTTCCATCTCTTTTTCCAAAAGAAACCTATTCACATAACCAATGAAAAACAGATGTGATGGCCACTATTCCAGCAAATGCAGGAAGCGCCAAGCTCCACCTGCTTAGCTGTGCCCTGCTAGCTTCTGAAGAGAGCCCTGAAGGGCTGTACGATTCGTATCTACCATGGACCCAGCACTCACTGCCCAGGGTCTCTTCTTACCTCAGGGCCAGGCCTCCTTCCTTGGTTAGTTTTAATCTCTCCCCAATTTTTTTTTCTCCCTCCCCTTCTCCTGTCCCCCTGCCTACCTCCCCTCCATCCTGTTTTTCCTATTTGGAAAGTTTGACTTTTAACACAATGGATTTTCATGGTGGCAGGTGCTTGGGGCTAGGAACTGCCCCAGAAGGGTAAGCCAAAGACTCACATACACAGATCTTAGTGGTATATGTCTTACCCACCTCTGCTCTCAAGAGGAAATCTCTCTCCATCCCTGGCTCCATCCTACACTGTGAGATATGTAGCTGTGAGCAAGCCAGTTTCTTCATCTGCACAGCAGACCTTCAGGGTTAGGTTAAAGAGCACATGAGAGCAGGATATTGCTGACCAACGGTGACATTGTTTTCAGGAGGGCAGTGGTGGGGAAGGGACGGGGTGACAGGGATCACTGATAGTGTAATGAGTGAGAGATTGGGGTAGGTCAGGAAAGTGTTTGAAGAACTGCACAAGTTTGCTTGATTCAAAATGTGTGTGTATGGAGGGGAACACGAGTGTTTGAGCACATGCATGTATGTGAACAACATGTGCCAAGTGCATGTGCCCCCGGGGAGGTCAAGGATAACTGGCAGGTCCCTTCCACCATGCGGGTCCTGTCGAGAAGGGAGGGCAGTGTGGGAGTGAGGATCACTCGTAGGGCCGGAGAGCCACACTGAGTAAAGCAAAATGGTCCTGTACGACCCAGATGCTGCCATTGCTGTCAGGCCAAATAGTGGGCCAACCACAGGTTCCTAGACAGGGAGCTCATGGTCTAAATTGGAACCTTGTAGCTCATCCAGGCTACCTCAGGAGGTTGCTGGTCTGCATTGCCTGATTCATTCCTCTGACCTCCGGCAACCCTTCCTGTCTATGAAGATTACCTTACTACCCAGATGTGATGCCCTCTGCCACATGTAGCCTGCCACAGTAACTATACTTGCCCTCAAAGACACCAGCCATCTTCACTGCCTTTCAGTGGGCTGCCTCTCTTTTTGGTCCTCCTGCATAGAGAAGTCTCCAGTGCTACCCCACCTAGTAGACCTGTCTGCCCCCTTTCCCCACTGCAACCGTGTCCCCACCCCATCCTTGATATTGTCTTTATGTAGTCTGCTGTTCCACTGGGCCGAAAGTGCCAGTTACATTAAGCTGACATGCCCCATTACATACCCGTCCCAGGGTTAACAGGAGCCCTTGGCTGAGCTTTAACCTTTTCCCTCCTGAGGGAGACGATTGTCTTTTCCCATTTAAAAAACAAAAGTCCTGGTGGTCCTGCGGACAGAAGGTGCACAGACATATACCAGGGCCCGCAGACTCGAGTGGGACAGCAGAGCTGTCCACTGAGCAGAGCCCTTGCAGAGCAGCCTGGAGCTGTTCCTTCCCTTCTGTCCTCCCTCAGCACTGCTGGATACAGTGACAACTCAAGGCACTGTACAGTTGTACAACACAGGCTCAGCTTCTTGAGACCAAAAGTTCTAGCTCAAGAGAGTTAAGTAGACAACATGCTCTGGGGGAACCCAGGGTCTCTGTACCTGGGGAAGGGAGTCCTTTCACTTTGTCTGGACCCTAAAGAAGAAAACCGTCTATCGCGTGCACAGTAGGAAAGTCGCCAGATCCAGTGTTACACAGAGCCACTGCCCCATGATAGTGAGGCAAGTGAGTGGTGCAAGGATGGAAATCAGGACTCTGAAGGAGCATTCTTGTTCCAGACCAGCTCAGAAGGAAGACAGGGGTTCCACCTTGGGACTGAAGTAAGAGCCTGCAAGAAAGGAACCAGCAAAGATCTGAAGGTCTACAAGGGCTCAGATTGTGAGAAGGAAGAGCTGTAAGAGACCACTGGGGCCACAAGGTCCCCTGGGTAGCTAGCTAGCGGTACCTTAGGCACAGTGCCCCTCTGCCATCTGGTACTTAGCTTCATAAGACCAGAGGCCCACCCCCACTTGAGCCATGAACGCCTACATATGCCATTAGTCAGGTATGCTAGAGGCTAAGTCTGCACTCCCAAGGAGTATCACCTGAGCCTTCATGGCTGTGGAGAGCTGTCAGAGTCCCACCGTCAGGCACTCAGGATGCCCTGAGGTGGGCGAGCGGCTGTGTCTCCAGGGTAGTGATAGAGGTCCATGCCTTTCAACAGTCATGTGAGTTATGAGCAGCTAGGACCCACTAGATTCTACTGCTTAGGCTATTAACAAGTACCAGGAAGCCCAACGCTCTTTGAAGCCCAGAGAATTCTCAAGGATATAATGTAGGCAAGGCCTGTCAACTTCTGTCATGGTGGGGTTGTCACTTGACACTCCAGCATGTACTCAAAACTGTCCATCTGGTGAGGGGAACAAGGGTGATTGTTACCCTGTGAGAAATACCGCACTGGGGCTTTGCTGTGGCTGGTCAGCTAGAGATGACGGTGCCTCTGGAGAGGGTTGGTACATGCCCAGGGGTTGGAGTGCAGGACATCACATGGTGTAAACACGGGGTTTAAGAGGCCAGTGCAAGATAGGTAGTAGGTAGCTCACATCTGTAATCCCAGCAGTCAGTCAGAGGCTGAAGCAGAAAGGTTGCCATAAGTTTGAGGCCAGCCTGAACTACAGTGAGACCCTACTCAAAAAAAACAAGGTTAGGTGGGTATGCCCAGGCCTCTAGAGCCCAGCTGGGAATAGATGTTCTTGCGTAGATGTCCTTCTTGAAAATTTGCTTGTTCAGGACTTAGCAACCCATACCCTCTAACCCCACCCCTGCAAGTCCTTAAGTACTGTAGGCTTCTCTGTTGCTGTGACAGTCAGGTACTGGGCCTTCAGGCCACTCAGCACCCTTCTCCAGGAGCCCAGTGTGTGAGAGAGCTGTCCGTGGCAGGGCAGGCATGCTCTGGAGAGTAGGTGTTGCTGGTGGGCCTGGAGCCTTCCTTCCAGACAGTTGTGCACAGCACTGATAGCATGGCTTCTTCCTGGCCTGGGTGAAGGTGATGAGCACATGTTCTCAGCTTCCTTTGGTCTGACTTGATCCTTCAGGAAGTGGAAGAGGTATGAAGTGAGGTCATGAGTTACATGACATACAAGTGGCATTTGGCACCTGGTTATGATGTCTGCTCCAGAAATTGGAGACAAGTGCAAGGAATGATCCAGACTTGGCTGGCAGGGTGTGCGTGATGGGTCCCAGGGTTACAGCTGTGTAACTGTACCAACGCGCAGACTCCCGGAACCTATTCCCACTGTGCTGTCTGTCAAAGAGCAGTAGCAGTGTGCATGCTGTGAGGACATAGTTGATGCTGTCGTGGGGACGTGCATTTGAAGGCCTTGTCCTTCTCAGAGTCTGAAAAAGGCTTGTGCTCGTGTGTGTGTGTGCGGCATGCGTGTGCGACGTGTGCGTGCGCCCGCGTCCTGCAAGTGAACCTCTAGGAGCCCAGGTCTTTTCTTCCATGTCTCCAGCAACAAGCTCATTGCTGAGCAGGAACGTCATCTTCCAAGGGTAGGAAACTGTTTATTCTCTAGGTTGAGAGGAGGAGGGCTGGATCCATGCTTGTTTGGGACACTGGTGGGCAGAAGCCAGACTAAGGCGAATGGAAGGTAGCCAGCTCAAGGAGTAGGCTAAGTGTGGTGATTGACGAGGTGGATGAGGCCTTTAGGAGTGTGGCAAGGGGAAATGAGTGGAGGCAGGGTCTTCTGTTCCTTCCTTGGTGTTCTCTTCTACCTGCCCAAGAAGAGCAGCCAGGAATTGGTGGATAGTTCCTGCACAGTCTGCCTCACTAGGTTGAAGGTGCCCTGTGCAGATCAGTGCTGTGGGTGCTATTCTGTGCCCTAGAGCGCCGTTTCCTCTGAGCCCTTCCTTCGTAGAAAGGCTCTCTGTCTTTCCCTGGACTCTGCAAAGCTGCTCACAGGAGTTGGGCACCTGTTCTTGAAATGCAGAGGTGTGGAGGGTCTTCATTTACCTGGCCCAGCTGCATACCCTGTGAGAAAATAGATGGCTTCTATTGGAGAACTCACACGACATCTTTGTTGTGCTTTCTTTGAGAATGTTACTCCAGAAGTCTTCGTTCTAGTCCTGACTGACAGCTCTAGTGTGGCCCTCCTACAACTTATCATTCTAAGGCACTGTGTGGCTCAAAGGGGGAAGGGTGCTGTTCACATTGGAGCCCCATTGCAGATGGAAGTTTGCCCACGCATGCTGCCGTTGGCCATTGCCATCCTGCCTCCCAAACTCACCTCCCCGTCCCACAGTTTCCTGTGCCAAGCAGGGGCTGTGTACTAGATACCCCTCAGCCGGTGGGCAGCCTGGCGTCACTGAGCCCCTGGCGGCTAGGCCGAGGACCCCGCCAGGATTGGCCGGCAAAAGTCAGTTAAGCTGCCAAGCGACTGCCGGGGGACCGTCCGGCTCTTGCCTGCCCCGCCCCGGCCCGCCGCGAGTGAGGAGCAAGCCTCCGCGGCCATGGCCTGGCGCCCATACTAGCTCTCCTGCACAGATGCCACCAGGGAGCCGGCGGGTAGGAACTTGCCTGCGGCCGAGGGCGGGGATTGGGACCAGGGCTGCACGACCACCTCACCTCTGCCTGACTAGCTCTCTGCTTTTCTGCGCTAAGTTCCCCCCGGGTGGGCTCGGGCAGCTGCCCCCGCCCCGGGCGCAGCAGGAAGCCCGAGGGCCGCGGTTTCCCCTTCGCCTCTACAGAGGAAGTCGCCGGCGGCGGGTGCCGTGCCCCCCGTGCCCCGACTGGGCTGGCGTTCTACCGAACGTCAGGTGGGAGGCCAGACCGGCCTAGGTAGTGGCACGCGGGGGCGGCTGGCCCTGGTGGAGTCTGTACTGCGCCCGCCCAGCAAACCCAGGACAGCCCAGCCCGACCAAGCCCCGGGCCGGAGCCCAGGCGTGGGTGTGCGCCTGCGAAAACGAAAGCCACTAGCTGCAACAACTTCGCAGCAGAAGGCGCTGACGAAAAAGCTGCGCGGTGCCGCTCTCGGGGATGGTGAGCGGGCCGCCGGGCGGGATGGGCAGCGGCGCCCGGGCGCGGTGCTTCCCTAGCTAAAAATAGCTGCTGTGCGGGGGCGGGAGGATGGTGCCAACGCTTTGCAAGTGCGGTCCGGCTCGGAACATGGGGCCCGGGGTCCTAGCCACTCAGCCCTCAAGAGTAGGAGGAGGGGTAGGGTTGGGGTAAGGGTCGTATGGGCTGGGCTGGGGCGCTACTAGTTCCGCACGCACATGGGGGCAGGGCTGGCTGCCAGGCTCTCCCCAAGCTCAGTTGTTTGTCGGTTCTGCTTTTCCCAGGAGGGGGGAGGGGAGGGGACCTAGTGCATGATATGTCTCATTTGGCAGAAAAGGCTGGAAACGGCAGACGCCAGCTGCAGGCAAATTGCAGGCTTCCCCAGCCCCTGCCTGAGTCTGTTGAGGACTCATTACCTGTAATGGCAGGGGGAATCCCTTGCCCTCAGTAGCCCTGCCTGGACAGCAGGACGTTGCGAGGGAGAACTGAGGGTATTCCTGACAGCCGCTGCACTGTCCTGAGACCACAGATTGCCTTCCATATGGTTCTGAGGTGCTCATTGAAGAAACTTCTGTCTATGGTGGTTTGGGGCTTGCAGGGAAGGGAAGGACTCCCAGCTTCCCTCCGTCTTTAGCATGGAGCAGAAGTGCTGCAGGGCCCCTCTGTCCTCAGAGCATCAAAAGGATGAGTAGCTCCCTACCTACCTAGAAAGCAGTCCTGCATTCCAACACCAGATCTCCTGAGCAGGAGGAGGTGCTAGAGGGAGCATCTGTACATGAGGCCATGGGTGCTACCCAGCTGACTGGCAGCATCCTTGACGCTCTCCGTCCTGAAGACAGATGGGGTGCAAGAGCTGGTAGAGTTGTGCTGTAGCCTCAGCTTCCTGCTGCTTGCAGGCTTACATAGGAGCTAGTCTCTTCAGAACAAGAGAGTGAAATCTGATGTGGGAGAAGCTGGGCCGCCTGAGAGACATAGTCAGCCCCAGGGACTGAGTGACAGTGGAAGCATCTCTCAGTACCCTGTTCACACACCTCTCCAGGTCGTCGAGTGTGAGTGGGCGACAGGTGTCACCCCAAGACTGAAGGATGCTGTGACACCCCCACTCCCAACAGCTTGTGCCTCCCACGGAACCATCCCCTGCCTCTTGGAGTTGGGTTGTTGTTAATGTTGAGGTTGTGTTGGAGTTGGTGCAGGTTTTACTGCCTTTCTGGGGTAAAAGGAGGGGAGTTGCTGAGCTCTATCCTGCTGAGGGACCATGACTCCAATGCTTAGCAGCTCACTCTTAGCAGCAACCTGTTCCTACACCCGTGTCTTCTGCTTCTGTGATAGACGTCTTATTCTCCCCTGTTCACCAGTGTGCCCATACCCAGAAGGGCCACAGGGAGAAGGGTAGGCTGGCGCTCTCTCTCTCTCTCTCTCTCTCTCTCTCTCTCTCTCTCTCTGGGATTCACAGTACTGTTTTCAGTGAACAGGTTGTTAACAGTATGCTATTCTAGAAAGCCTTGCTCGCCCATTGTTGTTGCCGTCCCACAGCTGTATCAGCTGAGGCACCAGGCCCCACCCCAGGGATCCACCTGCTTCCTCCTCCTGCCTACTACCCTTTCCAATCCAACATTCTAAATAATGACCCTGAAAACTTTAGCTCAGATGTCAATCCATAGCCCATGTACTATGGAATAAAGGATTCTGTGGTTGTTGTCAAGGAGATGGTTTTGATGACATGGGAACAGCTTCTTTGGGATCAGGATACCCCCGTCCCCCCTCAGCTACCTGTTTCTCGTTTCTATCTTCTCAGCAAAGACACAGCCTCTCATTCCTGTATCCTCTGGCTTTGCCCAGGCACCATTCCAAGTCTCTGGCCTCTTTTTGTTGTTTTGTTTTTCAAGACAGGGTTTCTCTGTGTAGCCCTGGCTGTCCTGGAACTCACTCTGTAGACCAGGCTGGCCTCGAACTCAGAAATCCGCCTGCCTCTGCCTCCCAAGTGCTGGGATTAAAGACATGCACCACCACTACCTGGCAAGTCTCTGGCCTCTTAACTTCACACGCCAGCCTCTCTTTTATACTTGTACCTGGATGGCTGGGATGTTGCCACACACCCCTGAGTTGGAAGGCCCCATGGTTGATAGTATACTGTCCTTGTTTCCTAGGTTCTCATGCTGGTGGGCTCCCTTTCCTTCAGGGGCTTTGGGAGCCTCCACCTGCTAGACTCTACGTCATAGATCATGAGCTCCTCAAAAGCAATGCAGCCCTGTCTGTCCATCTGCCCTCCTAGATCAGCCCAGTGTCCCAGATGGAGGCCTGTGGACTGAGGTCAAGAGCTAGAGGCAGTCTTGGTGAGCAGTGCCTCCGCTGGCCAGGTGGAGCCCATGAAGACCCCTGGCAAACTCAGACCCTTCAAATGGGGACCTGGGTAAGGTGGAGAGGGCAGATTTTCCTACCATCTCTGCCTAGTAAGCCCAACTGTTCCCTCAGTTAGACCCAACTGTCCTGGGTCTCCTCAAGTGCTGTCTATAATCTGTTGCTTTTTCCTTATTAGAATCTTTGTGTGCTACCCAGGTGGCTCCTTTACAACCTTTCTAGGTGCCCCCAGATGAGATCTTCCCTCCTCTGCCCTCCAGCCTGGCCTGGTGCCCTACTGGGCATGACCCTGAGAATGGCAAGTATCAGAACAAGTATCACATCGCAGTCTTGTGTGTAGCCACAAGGAACAGCTGGAGAAAGCAACCAAGTCCTGGCAGGACCAAGACTGAAGGCCATCTCCTGCAGTAGGCCTGCAGCACTTTAACTCTGTGAGGCCCCTGTGTTGCTAGTGGAGAGATACCAGCCAGTGGCCAGCCACCCTACCTGTGAGCAAGCCTTGCAGGCCATGCCTGCAATGTGCTAAGATTGCTGGTTCTTAGCTGCTTAAGAAGCATGTGGTTCAAAACCCTGCCAACTCCTTCCTTTGGGAGTGTTAGAAGTGAGACCATGAGGAGAAGCTTTCAGGTGAGGAAGAGAGACCCCTGCTTCCTGGTCACTGTCACTGGTCACCCTTGAGCAGGTCATCTGAACTCGGTTATACTCTCTGGGAAAAAAGAACCTGGGTATCTTGGGGTATCTCTGCCAGTGTGGCAAAAGAATGAGACTCTGAGCCCTCCCACGCTCCCCAGTGTTGCTGTGTCTGGGCCATTCCTTCATCCAGCTTCCTTCCTTTCTGTCTTCTCCAGGCTCTCCAGGCATGGTCCCTGCTCTAGGTACTTTGTACCTTGGAGCAGGAAGGGGTTCCAGGAGGATCTGTGACAGAAAGGTAGAAATCTCAGAATAGCTACAGGCTGTGCTGTTACTACAGAGTGTGCTGGGAGAGCCAGATCTAAATTTGTATCTGTGGTCCCTGCCTGCTGGGGCAGTTGGCTCTGGGCTGGGTAAAGAGGCTGTATTCAGCAGCTGTCGGGTCAGGTATTCAGGTCCGGAAGTATTGTGGACGAGCTCTTCCATCTACACCAAGGCCCATAGCAGGTATGTGCAGGCTTCTGAGAGAAGACGGAGGAGAGGAGTCTGGGTCTCCACAGGGTGTGGGGACGCTACGAGATGGGAGCACAGGCAGAGTGCTCATGCCTACAGGAGCCGCTGCCGTTTGCTCCCTCTGTGGTGTTCTACGCACCAAAGTTGCCATTAGTGGAAGGCAAAGCCTCAGCAGCCTCCTGGCCAGGCCTCCCGCCCACACTGCTTTGCAGTCCATTGTGAGTAGATGAGCATCTGTGAGTGCTACCACAGGCTGACATACTGCCTCACTTACGCAGCTCTCTGCTCCCGAGAAAGGCTTCAGAAACCCTCAGACCCGTGACCACGCCCCAGCTCCATGTACCCAGGACCCATCGTCCTGTGGGGTGTGGCTCCTGAGGGAATCCCTGTTGCCTCCATAGTAGTGAGAGGACACAGCAGGCTGTGGGGAGGGTTTGGGAACTTGTGTCTAACCTTCAGCCCGCAGTCTGGGACCCCATAAATTATTCAGTTGTTAGTGTTTGTTTCAGTGACTTCATCTGTCATCAAGGAGTCCAGAACCACTCTTAAGGGCGGAGATGGGCTGAGATGTTGGCAGTGAAATACTTGGCATGTAGGAGAGACTTGAGTACAATGTGGTGTTTGGAAGTACCCTGGGGCTGCTGGGAAGACCTGACTGCCTACAACACAATACTCTGAGCAAGGAAGCTTTAGCCGCACTGCACTGACCACCAGGGAGCCCAGTCTTGGTGACAGCACAGCCCAGCAATCCAGTGAGGCTGATTAAGGATAGTGTGCATGCCTGCGGGTATGTGAAAACACGGTCCTACAGAGGAGACTCATCATAGCGTCCTGATGCTCTGACTCCCACAATGCTGCTGCCTCTCAAATGTGTGTTCTGCTCTGGCCTGTCCCTCAGAGCTGTGGACATGAGCTTTTCTGCTGGCTCTTTTCCATCTGCTTCCCACCAGGGTCCTTCACGAAGGAGCCCGCTGCTCGTATCCTCCATGCTAGCCCTAGCACATCTCACTCTGGCTTCTCCCTAACTCCTGCCAGGGGTCCATGCCTTTCTCTTCTGGGCTTTGGGCTGGGTGCCGTGCAGCCTGTACGTCGCCCCACACCTTTCCCTTGTAGGCTGTGGGAAGGAGACAGAATAGAACAGGTGTCTACTCGATTCATCCTGAGAGCTCCTCGCCCCCAGCACCGTCTTTGGGAGCGGGCTCGGTGCGGCAGTTAGGGAAAGATGAGTTCTAGTTTGGCCCCTTTGGAGAGGGCTGTATCCAGTCCATCCTGGAGCTGTAAACATAGAAGACAGATTCTGCTCAGCTCAGCCAGAAGGCAGAGTTGGCTTGTTTTCTGCCCTGCTGGCTCATGACTCTGTCCTTTCTCAGTACAGCCTGGTGGCCACAGGACATCCCCCCCAACCCCCTCCCCCATCTACCCAGGTTTCTCTCCATCTGTATATGGCCCTGGGCTGAGAGGGCAAAGCACTCTTCCCAAGGGCCTCTGCTAGGAATTCACCTGCTAGTTGCATGTCCATGGAAGAGAAGGGACCTGTTCAGGAAGCAGAGGAGATGGCACCCAGTAAATTCAAGAGTCTTGTGGAACATGTGAATGGGCATGAGGGGTGAATGAACCAGGCCTTGCCCAGCAGGGTCTCCAGGAGAAGGCCAGGATGGAACTGGAGCAGGGTAGCTGCAGTTGCTGGACCTTAAGCCTCTCTGGGCTCATTTGGAGAATGTGTCGGGGTGTCTGCTTCCTCTGCTTTTCCTGGAACTATGCCTCCTCCTTCCTGAAATGAGTGCTGCTGTGTTATAAAAGGAGCTGAGGTGGGCAGTGCATTGGAAACGAGACCCAGGTGCTGAGATGAGAGACCTCTGCTGACAGACCTTTCCTCTTGGGAAGTAGGTGTCTTCAAGAACTTATGGTCTATGTTGTTTCTTCTTCCCCTGGTACTGAACGTGATTCCATTGCAGTCATGCGCCTCCCCTGCCTGACAGGCCTTTTATAGCCCCCAGAGGGGCTGGGTCCGCCTACTCCTACCCTTGCCCGGGAAGGTGACCGTGGTACTGTGCCATCGATTCTCGGCTTGGGGACTGAGGGCCCTTGCAGCAGCCCTGGCCTCTTGTGCCTTAATGTCTGCCTAGTATTTTCTGCTTCCCCATCCCACCCCTTACATGTGCCAAACACAGTTTATAGCACCTCCTCAGTTCATTTCTTTCATGGTGGGATAGCTTTCTGGTGGCTAGGCGGGCTGTGCTCAGTGAATGCTGGTTGGAGCCATCATATTGCCCCCTCACTGCTGCCTTTTAGGGCAGAGTCAGTTTATCCTCATGCAGTTCCCATGCTCCCTCCCCATGGGGCGTCGTATACACTTGAAGCTTGGAAGAGCTTTGCTTGCTGTGAATATAGTTGTTTCTTACCTGCCCCACACAGTTGAACATGGCAATTTTCAGGAGGTAGTTAGGGTTCCCTATACCCAGTAAAATGGGAGGCAGAGCACTTTCAAGATGTGTGCTTCACATACTCTGCCAAGTTTGTGTCAGGTACCTCAGAACCTAGAGCTAAAGCAGACTGACCCTAGCCAAGACACCCTGCCAGCTCCAAAGCCATCATCTGAAAGGCTGGCCTCGAGTCGTCTCTACTGTGTCACAGAACAGCAAGCCAGGGGGCTTCAGAGAATAGGGACCAGATGTCACAGTAGGGCCTGGGGAAAACACTGGGAAAGCTGGCTGGACAGAGGATGCGGAAAGACATAGACAGAGGCTCACATGCATAGAACCTGTGGCTTGTGTCAGTCCAAGGGACTCAAGCAAGTTAGAGAGGCAGTTGAGGTAGAAAATTAAAAAACACCAACAATACCTGCCTTGATACACACCAGTATAATTAATCCAGGTTGATCAAGAATTCAAAACCCACCTCTGTGTATGTGGGGGAGGGTTGTGGGAGGGGCATGTGTGTGTACATGGATGGATGGATGGATGGATGGATGGATGGATGGTGGTTTAACAGTGGTTGTCAGCACACCCAAGGCCTTGTTGCCAGTTGATGTTGGTTCAGTCCCTGGGGGGCAGCGCTGTGCCATATAGAAAAGATACCATTCTATCAATTGTAACCAGAGTTGACACTAGCTACCACCAGTGTTGATTAGCCCCAGTATGTATAACTGACATGAGAGCTAGCATGCTAGTATCCAGAGCAGATGGATATCGGAACCCAGCTACCTATAGCTGAGGCCCCCAGGACCCTCTCTCTGCTCTTCCTCAGCCTGCCTGTATCTGCACTCCACTACTACTGCCTTGAAGGCTGTGAAGAACATTGAGGAGCAGGGCCACTTCTCCTGCCTCCAACTGCTCCTAGAGGAAAGTCCTCCCGTTCTAACCACAGCACTCATCCTCCTCGTTGTAACCACAGCACTCGGCACAGTTCAGAAGAACAAATGTAAACTATGGGGTAAAGGAGCTGGGTTTTGAGACAGTGTGTCTCTGTGTAGCCCTGTTTGGCCTAGAAGTTGCTCTGCTGACCAGGATGGTCTCAAACTCCCAGAGCTCTGAATGCATCTCTGAGAAGCGGGCAGACCCTCCACCATTCTCAGGTCCCTGTGACTGGCACTTAAGACCAGAAACCCCATGATGTAGCCTGTCAAGATCCAGAGCCTGTGCTAGCTGGAGCTTCTCGGGGTTAACTACAGGGACCCCACTGGGATCCGCAAATTCTTCCAGACCACAGAGGGCCTGTGTCAGACAGGTCTCCTGAGTGTTCACACACCACCCCTTCCCTCTGCCATCCATGGTACCCCTATACCCTGATGGACCCCAGTGTTGTTGAAAATATTTAATCCCAATCCAGAGTTTCTACCCCATCTTTAACCATTTAGTTCCTGGATAAAACACACACACACACACACACACACACTATAATAAGCCTTAATCAGCACAAGAGCTGGGCAGGTATCTATCCTCTATGCTATTAGTCTATTTCCCAGCCAATAATACCATTATATGATTTGCCATGTTTTTTTCTGGACTGCTCTTAGCTCCAATTAGCCATTATTTTAAGATTCTTACCCCTTGGCAGCTTCTCTCTCCTCTTCCTTTTTTCCCAACCTCTTTGACCCCAAGCCCAGGAACCCTAAACCCCACCTGTGTCTCTTCTGCCCAGCTTGGCTGTATGCATCTTTATTCACCACTCAGGAATAACTTGGGGAACAAGATTACATAGCATCACCTGGGTCTGTGTGTGGTCTCTGGGAGCAACCAGTGTTTAGTGTAGCAAAAGACCAAACCTCAACACCCAGTGGGTGTCACAGGATCCTGCAAGGGTGCTGGTGATGATTGGGGACGGGTTAGGGGGCAGTGCCTTGTGGTAAGATATGGGTGGGCTAAGGAAGAGGGGAAGAGTGACTACCAAAGCAAACTGATCCAACCGGTGTTGGGGGCCCGGGTTGATCTCCTACATATAGCTGGGAGCAGGAGTTGAGGGAAGTGAGTCTGCAGGAGCATGACCTCCAGCAGCAGCTGTTAGAGTGTCAGCAGCGGTCCTCTGGTTCTGTATTTGCTTCCCTGGATGCTCCTGCATTCTTGCACAGTACCTGTGCAAAGAGTGTGAGCACTGTGTGACAGCCACCATAGGCAGCATGTGGGACACAACCACATAAAAGGAAGGAGCTGAGGCAGCCTGCTTGGTATGACTTTGACTAGGGAAAATGCTTACAGAACCTTACATATACCATTCTCTGCCATGGATGAAAAGGGAATAGGTAGAGGCAAGCTGTACTCCTATCCTCCTCTGGCTGACATGAAGGGACTGAGAAGCCCCTGCCTAGGCCCTGTGCACAGTGGCAGACTTGAGGGGACTTGAGGCAGGGTGTCCCTGAGGCACCAGAGTGGTGGCAGCCTCCCTTAGCCTTTCCTTGCCCGTCCCATAGGGCATCTGGCGGATCCCCGTGGATGAGATTGACCGGCCAGGCAGCTTTGCCTGGCACATGAACCGCTCCATCGTGCTGCTACTCAAGGTTCTAGCCCAGCTCCGAGACCACAGCACCTTGTTGAAGGTGTCCTCCATGCTGCAGCGGACACCAGACCAGGGCAAGTGAGTGAGCCACCACACACAGCCTGGCTCGTCCTGTACCCAGGCTTGTCCCCACTGATCGCACCTGGCTCTGAGATCTGTTGGTCCAGAAGTCCCAGCCTTCCCTCACTCCTGGCGGACAGCTCTTAGTGTCTAGGGCACAAGCCCACCACCTTTCTGCCTTAAGCACTCTTGGACTGACACAAGCTGATAGTCTCCATGTTTAGACCACCCCTCCTGCCCAACCTGCACTCTCAGAGGCACTAACGGGCGTGGGGTGTAGGGGATAGATATTCTCAAAGTAGCCCTGGCCCCAGGGAAGTAGGAGGCAGGCAGCAGAAGTCTTGGGCCTCAACAAATATCATGGCTTCAGTGGCCAGAAGGACACAGAACAGAGTGTATCTGCTACAGCTGCCTTGTGTAGAGGTTGGGGATGCTATACCTGGAGATAACAGCTGACACAGGACTAGCCTGGCCATGAAGCATAAGCATCCCAGACCAACCTGAGGGAGAAGAACTTAGCCCCCAAGCCTTCCCTGAGCCAGCACTTAGCCCACCAGAGCCCTGACCTCTGGCTGACCTATACTCCAGAGGGCTCGGGGCAGCCACTGGGACCAAGTCAGAGACTTACTGAATATGAAGTATATGGTCCAAAGGGCACTTTAGGGGAACAGACTTAAATAGGTAGGAACACAGTTACAAGTGTTCCTGGGGTGGAAGTAAGGGGCTGACTCATCACTTAGCTGTACTATATGGCTTCTGACACTGTCCCACTATTTCTGTCCCTCTGTATGACCACAGGAAATATCTGCGAGATGCTGACCGCCAGGTCCTGGCACAACGCGCCTTCATCCTCACTGTGAAAGTGTTGGAGGACACATTGAGTGAACTTGCAGAGGTATGTCAGCCTGTTGCAGCTCGCCCAGGCCTTGTGCATAAAGGCCAGGGTAACAGGTCTTCAGCAACCACAGTTAATGGCCTACACAAGTCCTCTCTCCATGTCAGCTCCCCATAAGGCTCACATCACAAAGCTCCTGGAAAGCCAGGCCACGCCATCCCAGAAGCAGTGTGTAAGAGTCCCATTGCACAACCTGCCCCCATACCTGCTTATGTGTGAGGGGGTGGAGCTGCCCAAGGAACAGAGGAGAACGGGACTCTGGGCTAGTGCCCGCTTCTCATGACTGTAGTCCAGTCTTGTCGGCTGGCACATGTGCATAGCCAGAATGGCACTGGGTAGAGGGCCCCATGGAGGCTCTGATACAGGCAGAGCACCAGTAACTTGTCTGCTTTCCTTGTAGGGGTTAGAACACCCAGGATCCAAGGCCTGTGGCCTCTCTGGAGCCAGGATGACCACCGATGTCTCACACAAAGCAAGTCCCGAGGACGGCCAGGAAAGCCTCCCACACCCCAAGAAGCTACCTCTAGCTGATGGCTCAGGACCAGGGCCTGAACCAGGGGGCAAAGTGGGCCCTCTCAACCAATTGCCAGTGGCCACAGACACCAGGGATAACACAGACCAGGGTGAGGAGCCTAAAGACAAAGAGAGTCCCCAGGTGGGGCCCACCGAACCCATGGATACCAGTGAGGCTGCCGTCCGCCACCCAGACTTGGAACAGACATCACGTCTGTTGCCAGGTCGCCCCACAAAGGACCGGGGCCCCGAGAACCGGCCTGCTGAGCTCTCCCTAGAGGAGCTGAGTATCAGCACCCGACAACAGCCCACTCCACTTGCACCGTCCCCAGTAACCCCACCACAACCACTGCTCCCACTGCCGTGGCAGGCAGGGGAGCGGGGTACGCTGAGGAAGCACCTCCAAGGCCTAATCGAAAACGGAAACTCCTAGAGGACACAGAGTCTGGCAAGACACTCCTGCTGGATGCGTACCGTGTGTGGCAGCAGGGCCAGAAGGGCGTGGCCTATGACCTTAGCCGCATCGAGAAGATCATGTCGGAGACCTACATGCTCATAAAGCAGGTGGGCGGCCTATGCCCTGTCTGCAGACCCCTTCATTGCCTGGGCCTCTTGTTCCCAGGGGCTTCCTTCTTGAGGCCGCATGAGTCAAGCCTACCTGAGGTGGGCGTTAGGGACTGTGCCCACTGCTTTAACACTGTGTACTTTTTTTCCTTTCTTTCTGGGGGAGAAGGTTGGGGTTGTGTTTTATTCCTGAGATTTTCTCTGATGTACAGGCAGTAAGTTTAGACACAGAAAACAATGAGGGGTACAATGTGAATTTATCCTTTAAGGAACGCCCAGCCCAGGAGTATGGAAGCCCTCGTCTGACCACTGTGAGGGGCCCCTGCATCTACGTGAGCCACTTCCTGAAGTGGGTGGCCATGGTCCCCAGTGTCAGGAACAGAGCTAGGACGAGTCCAAGCATGGCAGCCCAAAACGTTTGCCACCCTCCCTTCTCAATCTGCCTGATGCCCACCCCACATGAGATCCGTTTTTCTCCATGGGAGCAGTACAAATGGGTGACTGTCCGGTGCGGTCAGTTCTTCCTAGCGCCTTTGAACCCTGCCCCGCCTCCCTGGCTAGCCTTATTTTTCCTGTTAGTTCCCGGAACAGTGTGTGTTGCTGCGTCTCCTGCAGTGCCTGTTCCATCTTTACCTGACACTGTGTGGCCATCTCCTCAAGCCACACCTGTACTCAGGCTTACCCCGTGACCGCCATGTGTGTTAGCTCTTAGCCTGTGGTGTACACTTAGTGTGTCCATCCTACCTGGGCTTCCAGAAGGCACCTCCCACTGGAATCAACAGCTCACTCGAAAGGTAGATCAGAACCCAGCCTGGGATAGCCACTTAAGCAGCTAAATCAGTAGGGCCTTGCTGTGTGGCTCAGGCTGGCCTGAGATACTCCTGCCTCTGACTCCCTAGTGCTGACATTAAAAGCATGTACCTCAAAGCCCAGCTCTCGGATGAATTTGAAAGCTTCATTGGGGCCCATGGCCTCTTGTCAGTCCTCAGCCCTTGAGGACATAAATAACTGACCGTGGAAAATAACTTGAAATGGCCCGAGGGTTGACTGGGACCAGTCCTGACACAAGCAGTTGGTACGTGGACCTTTGTCCTGCATCCCCACCTGGATGAGTGTCGGGTGCTACGCGTCGTCCTCACTGAGGACCATCCACAGAGGGGTGTCCTTGGGCTGAGCTCATATAGTAGGTAAGGGAGCAGGTTCCCTAATGTAGACATCTCTCTGTTCAGGTGGATGAGGACACTGCACTGGAGCAGGCTGTGAAGTTCTGTCAGGTCCACCTTGGAGCTGCTACCCAGAGACAGGTAAGCTGTCCTGAACACACACGCCCCAGCCACTCGCATGCTGATCCTGTCCCACACCAAGCCCTGGGCTGCTGGCTCAGAAACAAGTCTGCCCCGAAGCTGGTTCCTGTGGTCATCGTGGGCCAGGGTGGAGGAGCAGGAAGTATCTAGGCTTCTGGATAAAAGGGTCAGTACCCCAAAGTGGTAGTGTCTTGACAGGACTCAAGACATAACGTTTGACCGAAGGAGCCATGCTTTGGCTTTCTTGATAGGTAGGAAGGACAGCATCTAGCTGTTTGGCTTCGGCTAGGAAGGTCCTTACCTTTGTGACTGGTAGAGGAGTGATACCAGAACCGGGCTAACTCGTATCAAAACAGCCAGGAACATGGGGTCACTGAATTTGACAGGGACCAGGGGCTCATTCCAAGCCAAGGTACCCAGGTGTTGATAGGCAAGGGAAGATGGTAGGAAAGGCTGGCATGCTGGATAGCTGTGTGAGCCAGACCTTCCTGGGATAGCTGAGAGAAGGCCCCATAAGGTAGAGTTCCTGATGACCAGGTGAGGTGGTGCACACCTTTAATCCTGGCACACAGGAGGCAAAGGCAAGTGGATCTCTGAATTTGAGGCCAACCTGGTCTACATAGAGAGGTCCTGTCTCAAAAAAAAGGGGGGGGGTGCCCGTCCAGCAGGGCATTAGACGGGTCCAGGGAGGTCACTGAAAGAGAGATTGGGGAAACAGGCAGATGCAAAGAATGACGGCCTGTCTGTAGGCTGATCAAACCACAACTTTTACTTTTTCACACAGGGTTATATACACAAAAGGCAGGATGTGGGGAAGGGGATGATGCAGGAGCGTAGGTGTTCAGGGGGAGTACAGATATCTTCCAGAACAGACTGTCAGCTGGGTGAAGGTTCAGGGGACAGGTCACTATGATTCACTTGTCCTTATCTAAGTTGGTACTGTCCACCAAGCTACCCAAGGTCTGTGACTATCCACAAGACCTATGACTACTTATTCCTATCTAGGCTGGTAAATTTCCACAAAGCTGCCTGTTTACAATATCCTATAGCTATCTGTTTCAGTATTTTTCCACAGAGACCCAAGACTTTGTGTTAGCGGGCTGACTTAGGCCTATTGCTGATTTTAGGCCTTCAGTGTATGATCAAGGCTGACCCTGACAGGTGTGTGCGTGTGTGTGCTCGTGTTTAATCCTGCCAAGACTTGAGAGAGGGAGGCAGGCCCAGCAGGATGAAGAGCCACACTCCCAAAGCCTTGAGAGCCTGCAGGTCAGAGGGTGCCTTAGTCTTATCTCAGTAAAGGCAAAACAGCCTTGTTAGCAGTCATGGTTCATTGTCAATGTCATTGCTGGTCTAGGGTGTTTTGGGGTACCTTGTCCTAAGAGCCCCAGCAGCTGGCAGATATCTATCTTAGGGGTTCAGACAGGCTTCCTCTTGGTGGAATAGGGCATGAGGTCATCAACACTGCTCAGACTCTAGATCTAAGGAAGTCCAGGGACTCATCTTTGAGCATGCAGGCTGTGCTCAGCGTCCTTGGCAGGACTGACCAGCCAGCAGACATCTCCACTTGATTATCGCCCCCAGACTTCTTGTATGTAGCTAGATAGACTGCTTATATGTAGTTCAGGCTGGCCTGTAACTCAACCGCAATCCTCCCGCCTCAGCTTCCTGAATGCTGGGATTACAAGTGTGTACCTCCAGGCCCAGCTTATATCTGACTTTGAAGGGACTAAAGTGATAAACACATACAGGAAATAACAGGCTCCCTGCCTTTACTGGTACTGTGTTAGCAAGGAATTAAGGACAGGAAAGAGTCTCATTTCTTAGAGGAGGAGGCTAAAGCCAAGTCCTACACATCAGTACCAGGGGAGCGCATGGGCAGAGGCTGCTGCCAGTGGCCCTTGAAAGAACCAGACAAGGAAATGGAGTACACAAGGCTAGGCTAGGATCCCTACATTTCAGGCTGCCTGCTGATAGGCAGTGTCAGACCTGCCTGGCCCTTGGTCACCTCCTGGGATACAAAGCCAGAGTAGAAGAGAGCTAGCTAAGTGGTCCTCAGGGGCTCCCTCTCCGGGCTGCACTGGGATGGAGTGCCCCTGGAGTTACCCTGCGTCCTCTCACCACCACATACAGCTCCACTTTGCCCTTGAGGCATCTTTCCACGTGGTTCGCCTCTTCTAGGAAAGCTACCTCTAGGCTTCCCTCAAGTCTTGAAGTAGGCTCCGTGTTCTCCCTACTGAAAGTCTCTAGTTTGGGGAATAGGCTAGTTTGATTTTTCCCTTGGAACTTACCCACGAGTGGCCCTTAGAAAGTCCCTCTCCCAGGTTCACCATTCCTACAGCCCCAAGATTGGGCCCCACATTGTGCATAGAGCCATAAGTGAAGAGCTTCCTCCCAGGCTTGCACTGAGGAGGGGACAGGGAGACAAGCCAGAGGCCCTGCTTATATGGCTGGATGTCTCCAAGAGAGGGAGGAGCTGGACTCCCGGCTGTCTGTCAGTTGTGTTCCAGTAGAATGTTTGTGGTTCTTGTTGGCTGTGCCAGAGAGCTCAGAACGATGCAAGCTATGATGTTGGCATCCAGGGTCCAGAGGAAGTGTCCTGTGGAGCTGAATTGGACTGGCGTGGGGCAGTGCAGTCCCCATCGGTCTTCGTCTTCCTCTTGCCTTTGTCTTCACAGGCCTCAGGAGATGCACCCACTACCCCTAAGCACCCTAAGGACAGCCGAGAGAATTTCTTCCCTGCAACAGTGGTCCCCACAGTTCCTGACCCCACAGCACCTGATGCCCTCCAGCGGCCCAGTGACTCCCACCTCAAGCCTGTATTGGCTACTGTCATCGCCTGCCCTCCCTCCGCATCAGCCTCTGCCCCAGACCTGTCCACAGATCCTGGAATTCCCCGGCCACACAGGCCAGAGGCTACCCCCAGCAGGGCCCCTCTGAGTCCTGGTAAGTGCCATCTCAGTCCATCTGGAAACCTGGGATCTTGACTCTCAGCTTCCCCAGAGCCAAGTCCCCTCTACCAGACACCACAAATCCTTCCCTATGGAATTGGCAAAAACCATGTGGGGTGCCCTGCAGCACTCCCAGGGTAACCATGGGCTATTGGCTTCTAGTCCAGGTTCCAGTGGTTCTTGCCCCTGTGCCTGTCCTGCCGCACATGAAAGAGCGAGGAGAGGGAGCACGTATCACCACCGAAGGGTTTGCTCTTGTCCTAGCTTCTGCCCAAACAGAGCCCCAAAATAGGAAGGTAGTGCAGACCAAGCCGCTGAGGAAGGCAGAGCCGGGTCAATGGATTTGTGAAGAGAATCCAGGGTGAGATGGAGGTGCACAGGCTGGCTCAGTCAGGTGGGAACCCTCATTCTTCCTGCAAATCAGGAGCCACCAGACAGGGTGGCCGGCATGACCAGCAGGATGTGTTCTGGAACCTTCCTAAGAGGAAGAAGGCATCGAGTCAGCACATAGAAGGCATGGGCAAGGCTCTGTCCTCTTCACTGCTGCAGCCACTTCCCTGGCTCTGCCCACCCCCGACATGCTCCCTGTGGACTGTGGGACAGTGGCCAGGCTCCTGAGACGCCAAAATAGCAAAGGTTCCCTGTCTTCCACCCTTACCTCCCTCACCCTCCTTCAGGTCCTGGTCTGTCCTATGTTCCATAGTTGTATGGTCACCTGCCCAAACCGGAGCCATCCGTTGGGGCTTGCCTGTGCCCCCAGCCACATTGGGAGCTGCTACCTTCAGCCATGGAACCTTGACTATGTCTCCCATTTCATCTGCACAGTAGGACAGCTAGCCCCTAGCCCGTGCTGCCTGATTGGAGGTTGGGTTGGGTTGGAAGAACCCCTCTTAGGTCCTTCCGGAAGGCTTAGTGGCAGGCACTGGGGTTTTCATCAGATGCTCTCCCCAGGTTATCTTGAGGATTGTGCCAGGGTAGGGACCAGGCGCTCACCGTTTGTTCCAGAGGAATGTCTGAAGGCCACAGGACAGGGCAGTTGGCAGTTTGGGCTCGAGTGAGCCCACGCTTCAGGTTGTCCTGCCCTCTGCTTACCTAGGTCATAGACTGACGATGGCTGGCAGCATGGAGCGTGTTGGGGTTCTCCCGCAGCGCCCAGCACCTCCTCCCATTTGCAGGCTAGAAAGGAATGAGGGTTTCTGCCTGATTGAGCCAGCCTGTGCACCTCCATCCCAGCCTGCATTTCTTCACAAATCCGTTGACCTGGTCTGCCTTCAACTTGTCATGCCCACAGTGCCATGACAGCCACCAAGCTGTCCTCCCTGGGTCCTGACCCAAGGCCATACTCATGTGCCCCGTGACCTTGGAGAATCTGAGGACTGGGACGTTCCTAGTTCAGGGTCTCCTGTGCTGCTGAGCTGAAGTCATTAGCTGATCACCTGAGTGGCTAACAGCCGCTCGCCTTGGTTCTGTTGACGTTTCTGAGGCACGACAGGTAAACAGCTAGAACACTTTTGAAAGCTGACTGTCCAGCTGCCTCCAGGCAAGCAAAATCCTACAATTTATATCTTACTTTTGGAGGTTAGCTCTGGGGAATAGTACCTACTTCTGTGTGTATATTCTACCGTAGCACTCAAATGAGGGGCAGGGACAGCCCTCAGCAAGAACTTGGGCCTGGCAGGGAGGCCCAGGCACACTCAGCCCTGACCAGCCTGCCTTCCACTCATAGCAGCACATGTTTGTGGAGATTTTCCATGATCACCAGAGCTTTCTGAGGTGATATTGGGACCAGTTTGGAACAGACATGTCTGTAGGACCCACATCCTGCATCTCTGGAACTAGCGGAACCTTTGTGGAAAGAGTGCTTCACCAGTTCCTAGAGTGCCCAGCCGTGACAGGCTAGTGTAGCAGTGTGGCTGGGTCTGCTTACCAAGGCCCTTGACAGACACTTGTGGGGGACTTTACTTTAATACCAAAAAGTTAGAACATGGGCTAAGTGAAGACTGAACCACCTGGGAGCACAGATGTCTACCTGATACCCTCCCAAGTACATATGGGAGCTGCTGCATAAGAGGGCAGCTGCTGAAAAGATGCTGGTGGCTCGGCCTCCCCACCCATGCTGCCTACCCATGTAGCCCCAGCTTGTGCCTGGCCCTCACCACCTTAATGTCATGTGAAGAAAATAGTTAGGACAGCAGATAGAAAGGAATTGCCCCCAAACAGTATGGAGGGGCCATCATGACAGCTTGGTCCAGGTCCTGAGAGTCCAGCCTCAAGTCTGAGCCAAGCCTCAAGCCTCCTAGGACAACTGGCACAGACCTGGTGCCAGGCTTTAAATCTACTAGAGAGAGCAGGAGTATTTTCCTAATGCATCCTAAGAGTGGCTGTAGTGAGGGGAAAAAGTGGCCATCTTTAGTATCTTCCCCTCTGGACACCTGTCAGTACATCCTTCCTCCTGGTAGTTCTAGGAAGAAAGCCTGGGCTCCCGGTGGTCCTGAAGCAGGCCTGCTGATCCCATGACCAGTTTTTGTTTTGGAGTTTTGGTTCCGAGACGAGGTTTCTCTCTGTAGCCCTGGCTGTCCTGGACTCACTTTGTGGATAGGCTGGCCTCAAACTCAGAGATCTGCCTGCCTCTGCCTTCCAAGTGCTGGGATTAAAGGCTGCCACCACCTGGCCAGTTTTGTTTTTTAAAATCTCTTTCTACATTTCGGATATTTGGGAATAGAACTAAACTCCCAGCAGTGTTTCCTGTTACAGTGGAAGACCATGAATAGTAAACAAGTAAGGGAGACTTTGGCCTCCTGGGACTGCTGCTGCAGGGAGGGAAGAGCCAGCCACTGGACACGCTGAGGGCAGCCTTCACCCCTCCTACAGAGAGTGCACCTCTGCCCACCTCAGGGAAGTCAGCCTGTTGATCAAAGTCATCTAGAAAGATACTACCTTTGGGAAGTTTTGTTTGGTTTTGGCTTTTTGAGTAGGGTCTCAAGTTCCCACCCCCAACTCAAAGCCGTTTGTTTCCCTTCCTGTGTGTCCGAACCCCCACCTTTGCTGTTCAGGAAACCCCTGTTAAGCCAGCCACATGAAGTGGATGCCCACTGTGGATGGGCATGGCCTTGGGTCAGGACCCAGGGAAGGCAGCTTGGTTGGCATATATCTAGATCTCCACCCTGCAAATGGGAGGTGGTGCTAGGAAGGCTGCCGGGAGATCCTGAGATGCTCCATGCTGCCAGCGGTTGTCTGGCCTTGACCTAGACAGCCAGGCACTTGAAGACAAAAGAGGGCGTGGCTCAGGTCTGGTGAGATAAGGTATCTACCAAGTTGGATGTGGTGGGACATACCTTCCTCAGGAGGCTAAAACTGGATAATCCCATGATTTTATCCTGAGAACCATAGTAAGAACTCTCCTTAAATAAAGAGAGAAAAGAGGAGCCCCTGACCCTGGAGCAGCTCTGTGGAGTCTTAGGTAGGACAGTCCCCTGGCACTCAGGGTCTTGGCTATTCCTGGCAGGGGCGGGCTGAGAGCTGGTCAGACGTTGCACCTGAGTGAGCAGGAGGGCGGAGAGCTTGAGCGAGAGCCAACTGCAGGCCCCATGAAGAAGGTGGAGATAAGTCCTAACTGGAAGGGCAGGTGCAGCTGTTGTCGTAGTTCCATCCAACCACACATGACCAGTTCCAAGCCCATGCCTTGTGTCCAGCAGGAAGATATGGTACCCTCGTGTTCTCTGCTTACTTGGTTGTAGTTGACAGCTTGGTGGTTTTTACTCTGGTTGTAATCACCATTCCTGTGAGCCGGAGGAGGGGTGGGAACCCTCACACATAGCCCACTCCTGACAGCCATGGCAGGGCTTACTCAGTCTAAGAGCTGTGCCCTATGAGCGACTTAGAACACAGACAGTCTCTCTCACTCTCCGGCCAGTGAGGCCTGTCAAAACTCTTAGCCAGGTTTCCACAGATTGTCATTCGGACAGAAGGACATGGCACCAGTCCATGAAGACAAGGAGGCTCTGATTATGGCCCTGGCTCTGTCAGGCTCTGCTGCACACACATACAGTCTACTTAAGGTGTGATACATTTCTTGAAATTACCTGCCTGTGCTTTGCTGGTCCCTGGCTCTTGTGGAGATGGAGTGCCACCTTGTCCCAGTCTGCCACATTCCCCTGTTACAGGTCCTGGGCATAGCCGGGCCTGCAAGGCCTGGCACAGAAACAGGGTCCTGGGGAGGGGACTTGCTCCAGGGAATGGGAGTGTTACCTATAACTGGCCTGTGTCTCCATAGAGGGAGAAGAGGTGTCAGGAGCGACAGAGGGCACCAGCTTTCCACCCCAAGAACCACGGCATAGTCACCAGATGAAAATGGCTGCCACAGGTCCCCTGGCTGAGCAGCACTGCTGGCCAGTGGAGGCTGTTTGCCAGCCAGGAGCTGAGCCCACCTGCAGCCAAGGTAAGGCAGCTAGGAGCAGCCCAGCACCAGCTTGCTCACACTAGGCTGTGCAGATAGATGACAGCTGTAGGTGAACTGGCTGGGCAGACTGAGGGCAGACAGGGAGTACAGAGCACATGGGGACATGAGGACGAGCCTGGCTGCAGTCTGGCCTGAACCATCAGCCTCTTTTCACCCCAGCTCCACAGAAGGGTCCTGCTGCGGCAGAGCCTTTCTTAAGCCTGTGGTACTACAGAGCCCAGAGGGGCAGTACTGTGTGGGGAGGAGTTTGTGCCCTGTCACTGAGGTGTCCCTGTGGGCACTGAGACAGCACAGACATACCCTCCCTTATTCCTATCAGCCACTCTACAGTTAGGTCCCCCGAGACCTCTTGGCCAGGTCTCCCACAGACCACTCAAGAGGGAAGGACATGGAGCCAGTCCACAAAGACCAGGCAGGGCTCTGGGTAAGTTCCCACTCCTTTTAAAGAGATGAGGCTAAAAGAATGTGGAGCCATGCCAGCACAGCTGGCTGCTCCCAGTTCATGCAGCTCCCAGGAGGCTGCCAGGTTCCAGATCTGCAGTCTGCCCTGGCCCTGATTGTCTCCAGGAGACACAGCTCCTTCCTCATCCCACAGTGAAAGAAAAGTGTGTGCTAGGGCCAGCCTGTAATCCCTACTTGAAATGGAACAGTTCAGAAGATACAAGTTTGGTGTTGTTTTGGTGCTGGGGACCCTACAGGATCCTGAGAAATCTCAGAAGAGCCACTAGAGTCCACTAATAACCCTGTGAGCCCAGGCTGCAAGTACGAGCCTAGCATTCCAAGGTCTGCAATAGAGGTGAGCCTGAGACCCTGACAGTCAACATAGGCAGGCCAGAAAGGCATCCATGGTATGGGCCCTTTTGACTTCCTGTAGAAGAAACAGTTCTTAGCAGAGAAGACACAGGCAGACTAAGGAGGCCAAGGGAACTCAATCTCTGAGGTCTCTCAACAGCCACCAGCACTAAGGTCCCCAGCAGTGGAAGTACCCAGACACCTGAGAGCCATCAAGGCAAAACTGAGTCCAGCAGGACCAAATCCCGCCTCCTGCCCAACATGCCAAAGCTGGTGATCCCCTCGGCCACCACCAAGTTCCCTCCTGAGATCACCGTCACACCACCTACCCCCACCCTGCTTTCCCCGAAGGGCAGCATCTCGGAGGAGACCAAGCAGAAGCTGAAGGTGACCGTGGGCACCAGGCAAGGGGCCTGGTGTAGGGGCTCATGATGAGGGTCTGGAAAGGGGGTTGAGGTACTGGGAGACTTGGAAGGGCCCAGGTTACTACGGGCCCTGGGTGAGAGTTTGGGTTAATGGCAAGAGGTTCAGAGTAAGGCCAGTCACTTCTGACCACGTCCTGCTCTGTATGCAGTCAGCCATTCTGTCCGCCCAATCCGCTGCCAATGTGAGGAAGGAGAACCTGTGCCAGCCAGCCCTGGAGGTTCTGGAGACGTCCAGCCAGGAGTCCTCACTGGAGAGTGAGACAGACGAGGATGACGACTTTATGGACGTTTGAAGGGGTCCACCCAGAGGCCTACAGCCACAGCAGGGCAACAGCAAGGCCTGGGATCCCTTTGTCCAGACCCTGGGCAAGGCCAGAAGCCAAAGGCCAGAAGCCAATGTGAGGTATCATTTTCTGAGGTCTCCTAAGCCTGCCCAGCCCCCTCCTTACAGCATCCTGCCCTGGTTCAGGCTGTCCACACACAGTGTGTGGTCCAGAGGAAGAGAAGGCTTGTCTTAGGCACATGCACTGGTTCTGGTCTGTACAGCAGGGATGGCACTTCTTTTTTAATGAAATACTGACTTTCTTCACAAGCCTACACCCGGCTGACCAGGCCCACAGGTCAGTGCCAAGGCAGGCCAGCTTGAGTTCTGGTAGAGACGTCATCAGGAGCCTAGCTCACCCCACACCCTTTTTTTGTCATTGTTGCTTCTTTTTCTAATAAAGGTGGAAAATGGTCTCTGCCTCTTTGTTTATCCTGGGGGATAGTCACTGCTGCAGGGACATGCTCCCTGCCCTCAGGAGATTACTATTCGGAATCCCCTGGACTCCACTGGGTAAGGATGGACCTATGTCTGAGAGGACTTTGGGTTTCCTAGAGCTCCTCCTGTACTGTAAGTCACAAAGAAGGCAGAGCCTGGGTGATGCTGAGGAATTAGCCAAAGGGCACCATGGGAAAGAACAGCCCAGGAGGGAGGCTTACTTCATCATAGTTCCCGACAGGACCAGCTACACAAGTGTGGTGCCCAGGACAGAACACGTGGGCTGCTGGTTTAAAAGTAAGATTTGCAGGCTGGAGAGCTGACTCAGTCCTTAAGAGCACTCAATGCTCTGCCAGAGAACCCAAGTCCAATCCCCAGTGCACATGCATGCACACACACACACGCACACCCCGCAGTCCACATCCAGCTCTTAACTCCAGTTCCAGGAGAGCCAATGCTTCCTCCTGGCTTTTGCAGGTGCTGCACACGTAGTGTACAGACAGACATGCAGCAAAACAAAAACGTAGGATTTGAGGAGAAACCAAATTGAAACCCTAGGAGAAGACCTTGCTATATAGATGGATTGGCCAGGTAGGCCCTGCCCCGGCATCCTGGGTGAGGTGACAGACATGTGCCACACACTTGACTAACAATCAGAACAGAACAGACCCTGGCCCTTCCTGGGCTCCACACCATTTATCTTGGAGATACTTAAGTTCCAGAGCCCTGTACCTGCCTGCCATGACTGTCACCCACAGCACTTCAGAGCCCCACTTGTCCCTCTTACAAACTCTAGACCAAAATGGAGACAAGTCTCAAGTCCATACCCGTTTGTGCCTTCATGGACTAGGCACATGCCCTCAATGGAGAAGAAAGAATCCATTGACTAGACCTAATCCAGGGCCATGGATTAGAAGCATGGCAACTCAGGATGGGTCCTCACCAGACCAGCCATCTGGACACCCAAGACACTGGGGACAGCAGTCACTTAACCATACACCTCTGCTTATCCATTCCTCTCATGGTAGGAAGTCCCCTCAATCCTGGGCCTGGGATGTTAGCATCAACTGCTCCCACTACGGGACCGCAGTGTGCACACAGAGGCACCCATCCAGAGCCCCTTGTGGCTTAGTAGGCTTGCTTTCCTGGAAGGTGGTGACATCACACCAAATATGCCTATGGGGTTGCAGGTATAATAGGGACAGGATTACCTTAGGAGTAGCCTGTCTCCCACTTACACCTCAGGTTTCCTCCGACACTCATGGGAGACATGATGAACTCCAGCCTCAACTAGTTCTGGGTACTCATACTAAGCTAGAGGGGACTAGGCCCGTAAGAACAACGGGCTGGCTAAGACCCAGGACCAGAGGAGGATCACAGATCAGATGGCTTCGGTTCACAAGCCAGCCTCCCGATCTGCTCTTCCCCCGGCTAGGCAACATTTCTGCATTAAAAAGCTACAGCTTCCCCATCCTGACGTTTAGCCCAAGTGACAAGCTCTGAGTGGGAATCCCAGGTTTGGGGACCTTCATGAGCCACCCTAGTATCCAGGTCTCCCAGAAGCCACTAATTGGTCTCCATCAGGCTCCTTCCTCCTGTGCAGGAGCTTGGAGAGGGAACCCTCCACAGGATTTGTTAGCTCCCCAAGTGACAACGCTGGAGCTAGGCTGGCCTGAGCTCTGGGTTCCTCCGTCTAGGTAGTGACTCTGAAGCTGACTATTAATCAGAAATGACCCGGTCTCAAGTCCATGCCATGCGCTTGCACTCCAAACAGATTAACTCTTGCTCCACCTCCGCCTGTCAGGCTGAGTGTCTTAGCAACACCTCCCTAGGGAAGCAGAGGTCTAGGTCTGTCCTGAGGGGATCAGGACTGCGTCACCCACCCAGCAGAAACCTTGTACACAAGACTGGACTGTGACCCCAGGGTCTGAGCTGTCTCACCATCTGGCTTGTCATGTGCTAAAGGTCTTAGCATCTGGACGCTCCAGCCCCTCGTTCTCACACAGGGTCCCAAGGCTGTGATGATGGGACAAGAATGTGCTAACTAGGCACATCAGGCCCTGCTGGTCTCTATGGGCACCTGTGGACTTTGAGAGGGGCCGGGAGGAGGGGGGAGGGGAGGGGAAAGGAGGGGAAGGGAGGGGAGGAGTGGTGCCGCAGAACGCTGGGCGGGGCCAGCAGGCGGGGCCTGCCCCGCAGGAGAGAGCCTGTCCTGAAATCTCTGAGCCACTGTGCTGCCTGCTGGTTGCAGACACAGGGCACACCATGAAGCTGGCCCTCCTGCCTTGGAGTTTGATGCTGCTCTCGACAATCCCAGGCCCTGGGCTCACAGCAGGTATGCCGCACTTTGCCCTTCTGATCCCTCCCTGTTCATCTGCCTGATCAGCCAGGCCCTAAGCAGACACCCCTCTGGGTTCAGTGTCTGTCCATCTGGTAGTCCATCTGTGACTGCACTGGGGAGTACTGGGAAGAAATTGGGAGGCTCCTGGACCTAGACACTTCTGGTGGAGATGAGAGGTCTGAACCAAGCCCATCCTGTGAATAATAGCCTGGGAGGGAATCCGGGAAGACCAAAGAGCCTGCACCCCAAGCCTCTGTGAAGGGTGCAATCACACAGGGAACCCCAGCCTCTTGTCTGTCGCTGTGCTGGTCCTTAACAGCTCAACCAAGAAAGTCTAGCAAGAGGGATGAGCTTAGAGCCATGGCCTTTCCCTGAGCTGAGCTGGGAGTTAACCAGTCTACAGTCTCCTGCTTCGCCCTATTATCCCTTGCAGGAAACTGCCACCACCCTTCTGGTACTTTATCCCACGGCATCTTGAAGCATCTTCCCACAACCCCTTGCAGTTATTAAACCTTAGCCAATAAATATTTATGGCTACTCTGGGCTGCAATCTTAGTGAAGTGGCTCGGTGGCTTAGACCTCAGCCTGGCTCCTGGTGGATCTCCATCAGGGGTCTGGGGAAGGTGTGATCTGGCCTGGGGACTTGTACCCTACCCCAGTCTCGACCTTTCAGCTCTGGGGCTGAAATACAACCCGGCCATAGATCTCCACAGCCCACGGAGGAAGTGGGCTGATGAGTCGGGCCTAGACATGACGTCCACAGCTCCTATGGGGCACTCCCAACTACACTGTCGGGGAACCCTCACTGGAGTGTCCCTCCTGTCCCCTAAAAAGGGAGTATCCTGTCTACTTTCTCAGAGGGTGGAGCTCTCTGGGATTCAACTGTGTCTCACCCCCAGAAAGAGATGGGACAAGCTCAACCCAGAACCATTTCCTCCTGGCCTCCATAGGACTCTTGGTGACTGTGTGTCCTAGCCTCAGAAAGCAAGAGGACCCTTTTTTCTTTAGCCGTGAGAACCCATGTAGCCACTCCTTTACCTGTGCTAAAATGGAGCCCAGCCCACAGAACCAGTGACTTTCCACTGTGTCATTTGGTAGCCAGAGCCATTCCTGGTCAGCCTCGTGGATGCTTCTCACGGACTCCAGGGAAACAGGCCCTGTTTGTAGGGCAGCTGACCCCAGTACACGGGACTTTCTTCTCCAGGTGCCCAGGAGAGCTGTTCCCTGCGCTGTGGGGTACAGGATGGACTCTGTTCCTGTCACCCAACCTGCTCGGGCCTTGGCACCTGTTGTGAAGACTTTCTGATCTACTGCCTAGAGATATCACCCTCCTCAGGCTCCATGATGGGCGGCAAAGACTTCGTGGTGCAACATTTAAAGTGGACTACCCCTACTGATGGTGTCATCTGCAGGTGGGGGTCCGGGGGAAGACTTAAGCATCTGGATCATTAGGGTTCCTAAATGTTCAATCTCATGCATAGAGTGGGGGCTGGAGGTAGCGCCCTGGGACCGAGGGCAAGCTGGGAGAACACGGGCACACCTAGCCTAACTCGTTTCCTGAGGAACTGTGTAGGGCTCCATAGCTTTTGGCTCAGGCTGCCTCCACCATCTGTCTCTCAGGTTTAAAGAGAGTATCCAGACCCTTGGCTATGTCGACAGCTTGAAGCAAGTGCACTGTGTATCACCTTTGCTCTACGAAAGCGGCTATATTCCCTTCACCATATCTATGGACAATGGCCGTTCCTTCCCTCACGCAGGCACTTGGCTAGCTGGTGAGCCCTCATTCTGTCAAGCCAGTCTAAGCTGTTACGTTCGTAGACTCCACCCTCCCTCCCTGGCGGGCCCTGGTTCCTATCTGCAACCCAAGACCACGGGACTTTCCCTAACACTAATCCGTGTCTGCCTACCTGTCCCTCTGGCTAAACCAGTCCATTGGGCAAGGACTGCTGTCAATACTCCACCCCTGGCATCTAGACCAGAGGCCCAGCCCACAAGGAGTTAGAGCCATAGAGGTCCTCATCAGGTTGATTCAGATCCAGCCCCCTGATAGTCCCTCAGCAAGGGCCTGGGGAAGGATCAGATGAAAGGTGTGATCTAGCTTGGGTCCTCAGTTCTGCAGGCCAGGCCTTCATCTCTCCTGGCCATGATATCTTCTCGCCAAGGGACTCTGAGGGAGACCATCACCTAACTGCTGTCTCTCTCTTGGAGGTTCTCAGAATCCTCCAGGTCTCTTGTGCACCATTAAGTCTTCACTTGTTCCTTACGGGCTCCCCCATCCCCCATCCAGCACATCCCTACAAAGTGTCTGAGTCCGAGAAGAGCCAGCTGCTGAATGAGACCCATTGGCAATATTACGGCACTTCAGAAGCCAGGGGAAACCTCAGCCTCACCTGGAACACCTCAGCGCTACCCATGTCGGCTGTCACCATTGAGCTGTGGGGCTATGAGGAGACAGGTGGGGCCTGCCGAGGGTTTGGTGGGGGTGCTTGGAACTTTGGGACACTCAGATGTGAGCAAAGGTGTCTCAAGTGGGGATGGAGGAAGGAGCATAGAAAGGAAGAAGGGATTTAAGGCTGGGAGTGTAGATCAAGGAGGGGTTTGTAGCTACACACAAACAGCAGTAACTTCCGTCATGCGTGTGGGTCCCAGAGACAGTGGGAGTGTTGGACACTGTGACCTTTGAGTAGATGGTATGTAGTGAAGACAGAAGCAGCCACCTCAACCCCACCTCCTCTGAGCCTGACACGGACCAGGGTCCGTGATTCAAGCATGTCCCCACTGGTCACACAAGCCAGGGACCCTGCTGAACCATCAGAACGTGACAGCCCACGGGGGTTGGGGGGGGTATCTATTGCTTTCTTTCCATCATTCAGGCTATCAGTGCCAGAAGCTGAGGGAAGGAAGAGGTCCTTGGAGGACTGACCAAGGTTTTCTTTTCCTCTAGGGAAACCCTACTCTGAGAACTGGACGGCAAAGTGGTCCTATCTGTACCCTTTGGCTACCAACATCCCCAATACCGGCTTCTTTACTTTCACCCCAAACCTGCATCACCTCAGTACCAGAGGTGGAAAGTAGGTGCTCTGAGGATCAGTAGCAGCCAGAACTATCCAGGAAAACAGTAAGGGCCTCAGCAGATGATACACTGGAATCTCATTTGCCTGCAGACTGCCCCAGGGGTGAGGACCGGGTGCTTAGCAGCCAGCCCCATTAACTAGTACATCATTTCTACTGCAGGGATGTGCTGGCACTCTGGACCAACGATCACGCACTGGCCTGGCACCTGGGTGATGACTTCCGGGCAGACTCTGTAGCCTGGGCCCGTGCACAATGCCTAGCCTGGGAGGCATTAGAAGACCAGCTACCCAACTTCCTGACGGAACTGCCAGACTGCCCCTGCACACTGGCCCAGGCCAGGGCTGATTCTGGACGCTTCTTCGTAAGCCCCTGAACCCATTCGGGCTCCCAGAGAGCGGGAGGAGGACCGGAAGGGCCAGCCTCCCTGATTGAGTTAGACAGAGGCTACCAGGAGGTAGGGTAGGGTCAAACAATCTCCATGGGGTGGGTTCCAGGTAGGGATGGAGGGAACACAGAGCCCAAGTGACAGGCCCTGGATGTTCTGCAGACTGACTATGGTTGTGACATTGAACATGGCAGCGTATGCACCTACCACCCAGGGGCTGTGCACTGTGTGCGTTCGTGCAAGCCAGGTGAGCTACCCGACCAGGGATAAGGGATGGGCAGGGCTTAGGGGAAGCTGCCAACAGTGGCCCTGACCTGCTCTTACCCTAGCCCCAGGTATGGCTCAGGCCAGCAGTGCTGTTACACAGCAGCAGGCACGCAGCTCCTGACCTCAGACTCGACAAGCGGCAGCACCCCTGATCGCGGCCATGACTGGGGCGCGCCCCCATACCGCACTCCTCCCCGCGTGCCTGGCATGTCTCATTGGCTCTATGACGTCATCAGCTTCTATTACTGCTGTCTTTGGGCTCCTGAGTGTTCCCGATATATGAAGCGGCGGCCCTCCAGTGACTGCCGCAGCTACAGACCACCACGCCTGGGTAGGTGCTGGCCTGGGTCCTTGACCACAGAGGGAGGGTCATACCTGGGTGGGAAAGGCCAAAGAAATCTACCTGATCCTCGGCTTTCGCTTCAGCCTCTGCCTTCGGGGACCCCCATTTTGTCACCTTCGATGGCACCAGCTTCTCGTTCAGTGGGAATGGCGAGTACATGCTATTGGAGACCTCACTGAGTGATCTGAGAGTGCAGGGACGGGCCCAGCCTGGGAGAATGCCCAATGGTGAGGCAGGACCCCGTAATCTTTACACTGGGGGTGGTACTGCTGAATCATCCAGGGCAGTAGAGTCCAAAGAGCCCCATTCTGAACCCACCACCTAGGCACCCAGGCCCGTGGCACAGGGCTGACTGCAGTGGCCGTCCAAGAAGATAACTCGGATGTGATAGAGGTGCGATTAGCTGGCAGGTCCCAGGCCTTGGAAGTGTTGCTGAATCACAAAGTGCTCAGCTTCACTGAACAAAATTGGATGGACCTGAAGGGTAAGTGACAGGGACAGTATGACTAGCAAGTTACCAGTGGCTTTCATGCTGTCCCTAGTCCTGGCTGTAGGCTGTGGTAGACTCTGGCTCGAATACAAAGGCAAAGGTTCTTGGACCTTGCAGAAGCCGAGACCCACATGGCCAGGTCGGGGAATCTGCACCCTGTTTGTGACTGTTTCAGGCCAATGAGGGCGGTTGCTCGGCCTGAGGTCTGTTCTCATACCTTCATATCCACGGGAGTGCCTGTCGTAATCACAGGGCCTACACAGAGTCCTGAAAGACCAAGGGCTAGCAGCTAGTCCTCTGAGTAGCCCACAGAAACCTGAAGACCACGGTGATGGGAAGTGGCAGCTGGGAGCCACAGCTTAGCTTCCAACTCTCTCAACACTGGGCTGTGTTGCTCTAAAGCTGAGCTATGAAATGGCTCCTGGTGGGAGATGGGAGTATCTTCTACAAAGACCTCCAGGAAGGGCCACAGCAGGCCAGGCTGCTGTAGCCTCATCAGGGATTGATTCTGACATATAGCCTCAGCATGGAAGAGACTGAATCCCTGCAGGGAGATAGCCGTGAGACCATTGGGAGACCATTGGGAGTCTGGTTGCACGTAGACGTGAATTGGGAGTGCTAGCATGTCACTGCTAGCATGTCACAGTCAGCAGACAGGAGCATCCTCCTAGTTCCTTACACGTATCCTGTACCCTACCTCGGGGCTGTATCAAGGGTTGCGGGGCAGAACACAGGGCCCAAGAGAGTAACCCTAAACCATCTCTACTTGTGGTCAGGCATGTTCCTGTCCGTGGCCTCTCAGGATAAGGTATCAATCATGTTGTCATCGGGAGCTGGCCTCGAGGTCGGTGTACAAGGTCCTTTTCTGAGTGTGGGCATCCTGCTGCCTGAGAAGTTTCTGACCCATACCCGTGGTCTCCTGGGGACACTCAACGATAATCCCAAGGATGACTTCACCCTGAGCAATGGACAGGTCCTGCCCCTGAATGCCACTGCTCGGCAGGTGTTCCAGTTTGGAGCCGACTGTGAGTGACCCAGGGTAGGGAGGGTGAAAAGGGATTGGCCAGGGTGACAGTGGGTCAAGGAGAGGAACTTGTCTGTGGCAGGGAACTGTGCCCACACAAGACTGACACCTGTCTCCCCAGGGGCTGTCTCCAACACCTCTTCCCTGTTTACCTATGACTCTTGGCTTCTGGTCAACCAATTTATGAACCAACAACCCAAACACGACCCCACCTTCACACCGCTCTTCCCTGATGAGATCATGCTCAGCCCCAGCCAGGCAGAAGACGTGACCAGACTGTGTGAGGGCGACCATTTCTGCGTACTTGACGTGATAAGCACAGGGGACCCGAGTGTGGGCAATGCCACTCGGATTGCTCACCAACTGCACCAGCATCGTCTGAAGAGCCTGCAGCCTGGTAGGGGTGGGAAGGGGCTCAAGGGGTGGACTCTGAGCTCACCTAGCCTCGTTCAGTGGTCTACGGTTCAAGCCTGTCCTCTATGCTCTGCCTATAACAGTGGTTTCCTGTGGCTGGCTACCCCCACCTGTGAATGGACACAAGGAAGGCTCGAGGTACCTGGAAGGATCCGTTGTCCGATTCGGCTGCAACAATGGCTACAGCTTGGCGGGCCAGAGAGTAGCACCTGCCAGGCAGACGGGACATGGTCTACGCCTACCCCAGAGTGTCAGCCAGGTGAGCCGCCCCTCCCATCGTTGCCACTGCACACCTGTGTCTTTTTGGCCTTTGTCACCGCTTTTATCTCTGGCAGGGCGGAACTACACGGTGCTTCTGAGTATCATCTTCGGAGGCCTGGCCATAGTGGCGCTGATCTCCATTATCTATATGTTGCTGCATCGCCGCAGGAAGAGCAGCATGTAAGACCCTCCTACCTTTTTTGAGGACATCACTCAAGATGGCCCTTCCCCAACCCCTGCCCCTCTTTCGCTTTCTTAGGACCTAGAAGCAGTTGGCGGGACTCCTGTGCCACTTTAAACCTATCTCTGTTGTAGGAACACGTGGAGCTTGAAGCCCTGAGACCAGAACACACTTGACTGACGGCGTGGGGCCGTGTGCTCGCCAAGACCCAGTCTCCCTGGGAGAAGCGCAAAGAACATACACCCTAGTCCTATGAATGTCACACCTAGTATCTGTGCCTTTAACCCTATGGACCTGTGCCTAACCTGTCCTTCCAACTGAGACATGATACCAGATAGTCTTAACTCCTGAACCCCGCTCCCAACACACCCTCCATCAGTAACCTGCACTTCATTGTCTATCGATTATGGCTCTAATTCCCCCGACTTGAGGGATGGCCTTCTTGTCCCATCCAAGAACTGGAGTACCTATGTCCCAAGCCCAGAAGTTTCTGCACTGGAGGCTCACATTTCAGTCCCTCACATCCCAAAGCCTGATAAACTGAGACCTGAGACCGTGAGGGCCCCCAGACCTAAGCTGCCTTGATTCCTGCCCCATGGCCCAACTTGAGAGCTCAGGTTGGCCCAGTCCCAGTGAAGAGTACCCTCAGGGCCAGAGCAGGAAGAAAGAGAACTGTTTAGCGGAGAAGAGACATCTTTTGTACACCAGGCTTCTGCTCTAACCTCTTCTCTAGTGTACTAAAAACAAGCTCATGTTACATCTTTCCTGGTTCCTGTCTGCTCGTGTTTCCCCCACTGCTCCATAATTGTCTGGGAGATCACCCTCATCAGAGTCTGAGCCCCGCTGCTTCCTCTGCTCGTGCTTCCCATAGTGTAGTCTCTCCCTGAGCTTTCCCACGGAGAAGGTGGGGATTAGGAAAGAATGGTGGGACCCAATGGTGTGGGAAAATCTGGGCGCAGCGGGGGAGTCCCGGACCCACGTGGCAGCGGCCCTGGACCTGCGAGGTGGAGGCTGCCTGGAGGCATCCAGGCAGCCTGTCTCACATACCGGAGGAAGCACCCAGGTTTCTGTGGCTGGAGGCAAGGCCCCAATGATACGAGGAAGTCCTTGGTTCTAAAAGGGTTTATTGTCATGGCGATGTTAGATGGATCTGGATGTACCCCCCCCAAACTCAGGGCAGACCTGGGTTAAGTAGGGAGGGAGAAAGGGGAGGTTTGGGGGCAATGCTTAATTGGCTCCGCCCACTGACCTTCATTAGTATGTAAATCTCTAGGGCCTGAGGCCTGTAGTTACACCCTCTACCTGTGTACTTTGGGAGGGGCTGTAATGGCCTTCGTGACTGAACAATGTAGGTCCATGGAGATTAGACTGCTTTTCAGGACCCTGAGTTCTGGGGGCGTGGCCGAACTCCTGCCGTTTCTCCTTGGAGTCTCGGGGTTCTAGGCCCATGCCCAGCCAAGAACCAAGATACCCTTATGCAGTCCCACAATGCCTGCAAAAGGCTCAACGGGGCTGTCACACGTCAGTAGTTCAGGAGATGAAAGAGAGAGGTGCCCTCTGGCTAGTCCTATCTCCTCCCCAGACCCAGTGACGGTGTTTCAATTGTTTATGAGCTTCTGGGCTCAGCACGCAGGATCCCACTCTGGTGTTCTCTGAGAAAAAAAGATACATTGCACAACTCTGGCGTGGGCTCCAAACTCTGCTCGGATGCTCTTACTCTAAGGGCCATGTCTAACTTCTCAGATTGCCACAGAATTAAGCCTCGTTTATTTGACCTCTTGAAAGCACAGATCAGTAGGCAGCAGAAAGACCAACGGAGCCCAAAGTTCTCCTTTGTGGAAAGGCCCCTGAATGAGGGCTATGAAGAGCCTAGGCAGAGTAGGGTAGGGCAGAATTGTATCTTATAACTCCGACAGAAAGGGCGGTAGAGCTCCACCTACTGAATCCGGTAGGGAAGTTTCTGTGGGAACTTACTGTGTTCTGCAATTCCAGGAGCAGCCACATGGGGGCAGAAGAGAGCAGGAACAATGAATCCTGGTGGCAACCGAAGCGAAGCGCTAGATCCTAGGTGCTTGGATAGCCCTTGCTTGTTTGGTCACACCCACGGCCAAGGTTTCTGCACACCCCATACCTCATATCCCCTAGACTCAGAAGTCTCAGAAAGGTTGTACGGGTTTGTCCAGCTGAAGAGGAGTCCAGACTTCTCTTATTATCTTTACCCTTAGCCAGAAGTCCTAGCAAGAAATGGACGCACTGAGCAACAGAGGACAGGTCCCTCTGAGGATTTCCAGAAAGAACTGCATGATGGGGCACATTATGTGTAAATGACTGGTAACTATGGGCTTGAAGGATGGAGCACCCAGAACATTAGAGGAGGGGATGGCCTCGTAGGTTCTGACTTCCCAATCCCCCCATAGTCTTATTTCTTCTTTTTCTTTAGGTTTGCAGCTCAGGATAGGGTAGGACTGAAGGTTTCTGTCTTGGCTGTTCATTTGGTACTTTCCTCTCCGATGACATAAAACAGGGCTTGTCTGCCATTGCTTGAGTCCCCAGAGGGTCCCTGAGGCAAGTTAAGCCATGCCAGGCCCTTGGCAATGAGGGGAAAGCTAGCCTTTAGACAGAGCCTGGACACGGAGAGACAGGGCAAGCAGCTGCAGGTCTGTCAGAATAGCCCAGGAAGTCTACATCAGGACCACAGGAGTTCTAAGCTGAGTGTGCCAGCAGGACTATAGTTTCAGCTACTCGGGGTTGAAACAGGAAGATTGCTTTAACCTATAAGTTTGGAGCTAACCTATGACCCCACGGTGAGTCTCTTGTCTTTAAAAAAAAAAAAAAAAAAAAAAAAAAAAGCAAGCTGGGGTGATGGTGCACACGCCTTTAATCCCAGCACTTGGGAGGCAGAGACAGGCGGATTTCTGAGTTCAAGGCCAGCCTGGTCTACAGAGTGAGTTCCAGGACAGCCAGGGCTACACAGAGAAACCCTGTCTCGAAAAAAAAAAAAAAAAAAAGACAGATTGTTCAGGGTTATTTCAGTTAAAGGAACAGCCTGGGAACTTGTAGGCCTTTCTGGGGAGCAGTGAGGATTGGGGCTGGGGTTGGAGAGGGACTCAAGACGACTTTCTTGCCAGGCCTGCAGCATCCAAACTTCGTCGTGAAGGCATGGTCTTTTTTTGACCTGCAGTTGTTCCCACTACAACCCAGGATGTGTCCCAGACCTGTCCCTGCACCTCCCATCTGAAGAAGAGAAATGGGTGCTCTGGCTGAGAGCCTGGTTCCAAAAGCTGCTGTTTTTAGTGCCAAGGACAGACTGGCCTGGGAAACCCCCACTACCTGATGGGGATTTCCTAGGAGTCCAGAGAAGCCAGGTGCTGCTCTACCAGTATGAAGGTAGAAGGTCACAGAGCAAGCAAAGACCCTCAGAGACATCAAAGGGCCTTAGCCTTAGAGGGGCGTCTCTCTAATGGCAGATTTACAGAAGACAATGTGGGGAATTTGTGGACCCCAGGTTGAAATGAGGGAATAACCGAACCCTAGTAACCTGCCCTCCAGCTCTCGTACAAGGGTTAGACCGTAATGCACAGGCTTGGAAACAGGGGTTGGGAGACCCAGAAGAAGAAATAGGAGTCAGCGAAACACTTGCAGGATCCCAGCATCAACTCTAGACAGACAGAAAGGAGATATGCGCTCTTGGGATGATGGGGGCCCAGGAACCACCAGAAGCCAGATGGTGAGGTCATGTGGGTATACTCAGCGAGAGTCACAGAAGTAACAATGTCGCAGCATACTCTGGCCACTGGAGCAGAGGAAAGTACCTGTTTTCTTCTCTCTCTCCCAGACCTGGGAACATGACAAACCAGGGCCTCTTACTGGCTAAGTTCAATCGGGAGCAAACAGAGCAAGAGAATGTGGGATCCTTCCTCAGCTAACAAAATGGTCCGTCCCCCCCCCCCCCCGCCTTTGAAAAGCTCCGTCAATGGCCAAGAGTCAGTGGGTGGGAGTGGCAGGCTTCTATTGTGCTCGCTCTAAAGGCGTTGTCCTCATGTTCAGTGCCATGAGGAGCAAAAGGGTGGCTCAAGTGGCAAATGTGGCACTGGGGAGCAACAGGAGGTGCCTGGCTTCTCCTAAGTTTTTGAGAGTGAGCATCAGGTAGACAAGGGAGGCTAAGCCAATGTCTGCTCCTGTCTCAGCAGCAGCCCACACCCACAGACCCATGTTCTGGACTACATTTCCCAGGCTCCCTTGCAGCTGGGTGGGTCACTTCCGGTCCAAGTCCAAAAACTCCATAGGCACCCCACTATGTTCTTTCTCCTGTTCTTGTCACCCCAAGGATAACTTTGGAAGCCTTGCCAATCTGTGTCCCAACCAGGTCCGATCATGGACCCCAGCCATCCTGTAGATTTAAGTCTTTCTTGTGTAGCGGGTGTCTGGAATCTCTGTAGACAGGCTCTATGAACTCAGGCTCCTCTGCTCAATGCTGGATTAAAGGGTGGACCCGCCCAGCCAATCCTGTAGAATTAAAAAAGAAGAAATAAACTTTGCTTGATGATCCAGCAAATCGTGATGCGTTAGAGCAGTTTATTGCATCAGGGGTCCCCTAATGAAAATTAGACGTGGTGGTCCTGCCATTAGTCGCAACACTTGGGAAGCTGAATTTCTGTTCTGAACGACAAGAGTGAACTGCAAAAAAAATATTTTGAGACGTCTCTTACTAGCCTAAAGCTTGCTATGTAAACCAGGCTGGCCTCGAACTCATAAAATCCACTTGCCTCCGTTCCTGAGCACTGGGATTAAATGTTGCTCACAGCTACGCCAGGCTTAAAGTGTATTAAACACCAAAAGAGTAGCATGAAAAGCTGGCCTGCAGTTTTCATTAGCTTTAAAATCCCGCCGAGGCTAAAGCAGCCTCCAGTTGGGAAGCCTTTTACTGAACACAGCGGCGCTGTGGACCCTGGCTGAGGTCCCACCAGATGCTTGTACACTGCAGCATCATACAATCATGTCTGGCTTACCTGGAGAAGCAAGCTTCACAGTTTGGGTGATGTACCAGCGCACAAACCACCCTCCTTAGAGCCAGAGACAGGCGCTCACGGGCACGAACACACACACACACACACACACACACACACCACACGCACGCGCGCACACACCCCTGAGACCACCAACCCTATCATTGGACAAGAACATCTCTCTGGTTTTGTTTTTTGCCAAATGAAAAAAGAAAAAAAACAAAACAAACCAACCATACAAATATTTCCCTTGCAACCTAGGCTGCCTGTTGTTTCCTCTGCCTTTTATTAGGGTGAGCCCAAGAGACCCCTTTGAAAAGAAAATGTCATTTAGGACTCCCCCTCCCTGCTGTCAATCTGTGGGATCATTTATTTGGGTTTGCAGAGCCTCTGCCTGCAAGTGTCCACGTTTCCTGCCTCGGCCTTCAGCTGTGTGTGGAAACCGGAGGCATGGTATTTGAGAAGAGTCCTGAAGGAAACCATCATCGCCCATGGCAACAAGAACAGATGCCGGATTCAGTGCATCCTTCCCGGATCCAGTCTGCATAGGGCGTTCAGCCAGCCCTGGAGTCCCTGCCTATGTCACATTCTTTCCTTTCCCACTTCCTGCTGCACGGATCTCAAGCGCCAATATGGGAACAGGAGACAGATTTAGAGACAGCTGGAGCTCCTGTCCTCGGCTTGCAGGACCTGCTTCTCCAAGAACTAAGTGTAGATGGAGTTCTGGGGTTCACACGCGCTCACTAAAACCACCAGTGGAATAGCTGTTCCTAGCTTTCCCTCCTTCCCTGTTCTATCTCTCCCCTTCTCTCTTTTTTCCCTTTTGGTTTGTGTTAGAATCTCTGTACCAGTCTGCCTTGAATTCACTAACCAAACTAGTTTCTTTTTTTTTTTTTTTTTTTTTTTTTTTTGGTTTTTTCGAGACAGGGTTTCTCTGTGTAGTCCGGGCTGTCCTGGAACTCGCTCGTAGACCAGGCTGGCCTCGAACTCAGAAATCCGCCTGCCTCTGCCTCCCAATGCTGGGATTAAAGGCGTGCGCCACCACCGCCCGGCTACCAAACTAGTTTCATACTCAATGATCTTTCTACCCCAGTCCACCAAAAGCTACGATTCTAGACATGCACCGCTGTCAAAATCTAAAAACAAAAGGGTGGGTCTGTAGCAGGAACAGCAGGGCCGCCTCTGTGTAAACACTGGGGGGAGCCGTGTAGCTGCAGAAGCATCTCCTGCAGGAGGACCTAATGGAGGACTGAGAGCAAGAATTGCTAGTGCAAATAATGCCAGCCAATCAGAAACTGCTGTTTAGAAGAGATGCTTTCTTGGGACCAATGGGGCACGGGTGGAGGGTGTGCTAAAAGAAGCTTGCAGCAGCATTCAGATGAGCTTGCTTAGTGTTTCTCACGTGCTCCCAGAGTCTGTGTCTTGACTCTGTGCCACCTCACCTCCAAACCCTCCTCCACCCAAGGGCTGCTAGGGTCGGGCAGAAAGCTGTACAGGGCACAGGCAACACACCACCATGCCCAGCTTATGGTGATCTGTCGTTTATCAGCTTGTTTGGTTCTGAGACAAGTTCTCTGTAGCCAAGGCTGGCTTTGAACCCAGATCCTCCTGTATCAGTCTATGTTGTCCTACCTGGCTAGTGTGAGCCATCAAGCCAGGCTTCGCTTCCTCCTTCCCTTTTTTCTCCTTCTTCCTCTCTCCTCATCCTTTCTGTCTCTCTTTTGCTATGCCAGAGATCAAATCCCAGGCTTTGACATGCCAGGCAAGCACTCAGAGAGACACACCCCTGGTCCCTTTGTTTTACTGATTTGCTTATTTTTGAGATCAGGTCTCATCACGTGACCGGAACTGTTTTTGTTTGTTTGTTTGTTTTTTGGTTTTTTTTTCCGAGACAGGGTTTCTCTGTATAGCCCTCCCTGTCCTGGAACTCACTCTGTAGACCAGGCTGGCCTCGAACTCAGAAATCCCCTGCCTCTGCCTCTGCCTCCCAAGTGCTGGGATTAAAGGCATGCTCCACACCACCAGCCTGGAACTCTTTTGTCTTTTTTTTTTGTTTTTCGAGACCGGTTTCATGTATAGCCCGCTTCTGGAACTCCCTGTGACAGCTGACCTCGAATCAGAAATCGCCTGCCTCTGCTCAAGTGCAGACCTGAACTTGAGGTCATGTTTCTACTGCTTCAGCCTCTGTTGGTGGAATATGGGGTTGAAGCAACTGCTAATTGTCTTAAAATGAATTAAAGGCCAGTAGTTCAGTGGGTAAAGGAAGTTAACAACCTGAGTTTGATTTCTAGGACCCAAATGACATAAAAGAAAACCAATTTTTGCATGTTATCCTCTGACCTAAACACACACACACACACATGCTAAAAAAAAAATAAATTATGTATATATATGTATTTATTTTTATATATTACATATAAACTATAGATATTTATATGTATATATAGTTTGTTTTTTGCTTTTTGGTCATATATATATATATATTGTGGTTTTGTGGATATATATAGTTTGTTTGTTTGTTTGTTTGTTTGTCTTTTTGAGACAGGGTTTTTCTGTGTAGCCCTGGCTGGTCTGGAACTCCCTACATGAACCAGACTGGCTTTGAACTCAGAGATCTGCCTGCTTCTACCTCACAAGTGCTGGGACTAAAGACATGTGCCACCACCACCCAGCTAAGTCAATATGATTTTAAGTTAAAAACAAAACCCAAAACACTAGGGGACAGCAAGATGGAGCAAAAGGTGAGGGCACTCACCAATAAGCCAAATTTGACTCAATTTTTGGTAAAAATGAGAACTATTCTCTGATTGTCCTCTGATCAGGACACATGGCTTCTGCGGACTTGGGCCGATTGGCAGAGTGATGCCAGCTGATACAGACTCACATGGAGCTTTGCTCAGAGAGAATTTACATGGTGTTTTGCTGAGGCTAAGACCCATGGGAGGACACGTGATGCTTAGAAGGATATAAAAAGGACTCCATGGCGAGTAACAGGGGCTTGCATAGCTAGCTTTGCAATGCTTCGTGGTCTTTGTCTTTGCTGATCTTCACTTCTTTGAGAGAGGCATGGCAGAGAACTTCTCCTGGCGTCCCTGTTGTCCTGGTCGCTCCTGCTGACTCTTGCTAATTCAGTTGAGGCCTGGCTCTTTCTGCTGGCTCACGCAGCCACCGCTGATTCATGTTTGCTATCCTGATACTACTTGGCTAGACTGCTGGTATACATTCTGACAACACAGATTGGATTTGTTCCAAAGAACTGTTTCTAAACAAGTCCACTTCCTAATAACATTTCTTTTCCACTACTTCTGGTGGATGGTGAGCCAGTAAGGAGGTTAAAAGCATTTAAGAACCCTTATTAAAGTAGGATTTGACGCACGCCTTTAATCCAGCACTTGGAGCAGAGCAGGCGGATTTCTGAGTTCGAGGCCAGCCTGGTCTACAGAGTGAGTTCCAGGACAGCCGGCTACACAGAGAAACCCTGTTCGAAAACCAAAAAAAAAAAAAAAAAAAAAAAAAAAAAAAAAAAAAAAAAAGTAGGATTTGAGCCAGGCAGTGGTGGCGTACACCTTTAATCCAGCACTTGGAAGGCAGAGGCAGGCGGATTTCTGAGTTCGAGGCCAGCCTGGTCTACAGAGAGAGTTCCAGGACAGCCAGGGCTCTACAGAGAAACCCTGTCTTAAAAAACCAAAAAAAAAAAAAAAAAAAAAAAAGTAGGATTTGAAAAAAATCAAAGACTACAGTGATAATAATTAGTTAATTGGATTCCATCTAATCCTTTGTGGTTTGGATAAGTATTTCCTCAGAGTCCCCTGTGGGCTAAAGACTTCCTCAACAGCCCTTACTTTATTGGAAGGGAATGGGACGTTTAGAGATACCCTAGTGGACGTTTAGAGATACTCCCTAGTGGGCGGCCTTCCAGTCAATTCTTTCAAAGGGGATGTTGACTCTTTTTTTTTTTCCTTCTGCACTAGGCCTTGAGAAAGAATGGGCTTCCCCTAGCACTTACACTATGCTCGCCACGACAGCTGAAAGCATCATGATCTGAAACCTTGCTGTGTAGCTGAGGATGACCTTGACCGGAGTCAGTTGGCGCGTACTCCCAAGGCTGGAGAAACAGGCTTGCACATGGCACCTCCCAAGTTCAAAGCAAACTTTCCCTTCCTCCCTCTCTTCCTTTCCACCGTTCCTCCTTTTCCTCTTCCTGATAGGATTTTGCTCTGAATACCAGGCTGACGTTTAATCCCCGACTCTTCCTCCAGCTCTCGCCATTAGCGCAGTCTGATTTACGCTTTGTTTCTCCTCATAAAGTTGGCATTACTGCATCCCATTTCTGAAACATTTCACTATTTGAAAGTCACGGGATGGCTTAATATTTCATAATTAGATTTGCAAGCCATCTGGAATAGATTGTTTGTTTACGTGGGGCGGGGGTGGGGGGAGGTCAAACTGCAACAGTTCCTGTCCAAATGATTCAATAGCGCTATTGAACCTACTCCTTCGCCCTTGCACTGTGTGTCCCCTCTGTCAAGGGTCTGGTGTCCCTGTTTGCTCCATTGTTCGGTCTGTTTCCTTTGTATCAATACTACACGGACTGGATGGCCACGCCGTCCTCGTGCACAGTATCCAAGTAACACTGTCCCTGCCTCCTTCTAGTTTTCTTTGCTTTTTCCCAGTACTAGGGCATGGAATCCAAGAACTCTAACAAGCTATGCAAACACTCTACCACTGCACACACCCCGGCTCCATATTTCTCCCTTTTGATCTTTATGCTCTTCTCTGTGTGTGTGTGTGTGGTGTGTGTGTGAGAGAGAGAGAGAGAGAGAGAGAGAGAGAAGAGAGAGAGAGAGAGAGAGACAGAGAGAGAGATAAAGCAGGGCTTACCTTACACTACCACTGAAAGGAAGAGACTTCTATCTTGATCCTGATACCAAAAGGAATGACTTTTTTTTTTTTTTGACATCAGATATGATGCTTACTATAGATTAAAAAAAAAAAAGATTTATTTAATGCATATGAGTATGCTGTTTTCATGCACACCAGAAGGGGGCGTCAGATCCCATTACAGATGGTTGTGAGCCACCGTGTGGTTGCCAGGAATGAACTCAGGACCTCTGGAAGAGCAGCCCATGCTCTTAACCACTGAGCCATCTCTCCAGTCATTATAGATCTTTTTATAAGTATTGATGCATTAGCTTTTATTACAAGATGTTTATTAGACCCTGATGTGTGGACTTCTCTGTACTCTGGGTGTTTTTTTGTTTTTAAAGCCACATTCTATGAAACTGATGGAGTTTCTTATTTCCAGATTTTTATCATGAGCAAATGCAGCCAAGTTTTATCAAGAGCTGTTCCGCGGCACCCCTTGAGGCGGTGGGTCTGTTTTGTGCTGATTGGAAACTGCTTGTAAAAACTTAGTCCTTGTGTCCTTGGTGATGAGGGGGTGTCTGCTCCGTGTCCTTGCGTTTAGCTGGCTCACATCTGCCTTTACGTCTTTGTCCTGAGATCCCCTCAGCTGCCTTCTAAGAGTTTGTCAGGTTTTATTCTCAAAGTTATGCTAGCCTGACCAAAGGGGCGGAGGAAATGTTTCCCTCTGTTTTCTGGAAGAGCCTGTGGGAGGCTGCTGCTGTATCTTTGTTTACAAGAAATCACTGAGGAAGCCTATTCCCCCTGAATTGTTTACTTTGCTCTTTCCGGGATCTCAGCATTGGTTTAATTTGTGGTGTTATTATTAATGAGCTCAATTGAGTAACTTTTAACGTTTTCCTTTTGAACAGGCCACTTGAAGTACTCTGACTGTGGACAAGTGAGTCACAACCCTGGGAAGATTTCTAAAGGACAGAGTTAAGTCCTGTGAGGATTCCTAATGGATCTTGCCCTTTAGTTATAAATATTTAAATATTAAAGAAATCACTCTCACATCATGTTATGTATTGAATACTGTTTTTAAGTTTTCCAGTGGTCATGCAAGATTTTTTTTCCCATAGTATCCTTTTTTTTTTTGGTTTTTCTAGACAGGGTTTCTCTGTGTAGCCCTGGCTGCCCTGGAACTCAGTCTATAGACCAGGCTGTCCTTGAACTCAGAAATCCCTGCCTCTGCCCCAAGTGCTGGGATTAAAGGCGTGCGCAACCACTGCCCGGCCATAGTATTCTTTAAAAATTTTTATTCTTTTCAGACAGGGTCTCTGTATGTCACCCTGGCTGTTCTGGAACTCTACATAAACCAGACTGACTTTGAACTCAAAGAGATTCTCCTGCTTCTTCCTCCTGAGTGCTCAAAGGAATTAAAGGTTGTGACACCTAAATTAAAAATTTAACCTTTTCAGTTGATCCGTTTTCTTACAAAATGGACAGTTATATTCAAGATGTAAAAAAAATAAGTGTTTACAATGATTTTTTTTGGGACAAGATCCTACTAGGTAGCACTGGCTGGCCTCCAACTCAGAGAGATCTGCCCGCCCCAGGCCCCAAGTGCTGGGATTAAAGGTGTGTAACCATGGTTGGTGATGATTTCATTGTTTATTTATTTTATTCTGTGTGTGTGCGGTTTCACTTTTTAAACTAAGGTGTCCTTTGTGTTAGCATATAGTAATGATATAAAATAAAGGGTTTAATTAGGATGTTTAGTTTTTGAAAATTTTTTTTTTGTTACAATTTACTTATTGGGGGATGGAGGCACTGGTGCTGAATGAGGCTTATGTGGGGGTTTCAGAGGACCATTTGTGAGAGCCAGTTCTCTCCTTCTGCCCTATGAATCCTGGGGATTGAACTCAGTTTGTCAAGCTTGGTTACCGTCTGAGCTGTCTCACTGGTCCTAATTTTAAAACAATAATTAATAACAAAATAATCACATAATACAATTATTAATAACATGTTGTTTATGATTAACACATTATTAATAATACAAAATAATAAGACAATAAAATAAATTATTAATGTAATTGTTTATAATAATAAATTATTGATAATAAAAATAATTTAAAATTTATTTTTGTCTCTGTACTAGAAATAGAACCCAAGTCTTACTACACTGGGCAAGAGCTGCACCCCTGCCGGGCGGGTGGGTCACACGCTTTAATCCCAGCACTTGGGAGGCAGAGGCAGGCGGATTTTGAGTTCGAGGCCAGCCTGGTCTACAGAGTGAGTTCCAGGACAACCAGAGCTACACAGAGAAACCCTGTCTCAAAAAATCAAAAAAGAGCTGCACCCCTGGTCTTCATATTTTATTCCTTTTTTATTTCCTGGTTTTCTTACTATATAGCTGACCTGGTACTTATGCAGCCTGTTGAAGTTTGGTCTGTTGCTATGTATTGTAATGTTAAGCGCAGACCCCCCCTCAAGACCTGGTTGCCCCATAGAGAGTCCCCACATAGAACCAGGTGATGCTATGTGACCTTGCCTCCTAAATTATCCCTGATTGGTGAATGAAGATACCAATAGCTGGGAAAAAGAGACATACACAAGGTTTAGGGTTTGGGGAATTTGAGGTCAGAGGAGAACCACCAGGAAGAGAAAGAAGGTGAATAGAGAAGCCACCATGGGTAAGAATCTTAAAATAACGGCCATGTGGGTTGGCTAATTGGAGTTAAAAGCATCCCAGACAAAACATGGCACATTTATAATGGGATTATTGGCTGGGAAGTAGACATAATAATAGAGAGTAGATATCTGCCCAGTTCTTGTGCTGATTAAGACTTATTATAAATATAAAGGTTGTGTGTGTCTTTATCTGTGTCTTTTGACTGAATGGTCAAAGGCGGGGTAGGAACCCAGGATTAAGATAAACCTTATTTACAATAGTAGCTCCCAGGTTGGCCTTGAATTTGTAGCAATTTCCCCAGCCTCTGCTTCCTAAAATACCAGGTATATGGTACCACACCCAGGTTTGTTTTTGTTTCTCTTGTTACATTTGGGGATGAAAGATGCTGGGGTATAGCAGTTTCCTCCAATATTGAAACCTCCATCCTGCAGAAAGCTCCTTAAGACAGAAAGGAAACAAATGAATTTCAGGAAGTCCCTAAAACAGACAAGAATCTCTAGTCCCCAGAAAAGACTGCTGAAAGTCATTCTCAGACAAGCCGTGCTGCAAGACTCTGACTTAGAGGAGGCTGAAAGCAAGCTTGCTTGGTGTAAAAATCAAAGTCAAGCAGCCTGTAAAAAGCAGAGACCAATGGGACAGCCTAGAAGAAATCCATACTACCAAGCTGCCTAGAAGAGGCTCAGACCAACTGAGCCACCAGGAAAAGACACTCTGCAGCCTGTTGAGCTGCCTACAGACTGTGTAATGTGTTCTGGGTTTCTGGCCTTTGTGAGCTATCACCGTGCTGGGCTAGGTCTGGTGTGCAGCCATCATTTGAGACCCTTCATACTTTGGTCTGTCCTCAGTTCCCTATGTGGGGTACATAGACGCTTACCCACTTCTCTCCAGGAATATTGTCTCACAACAAATGGCTTATTGGTGATCCAGCGAGTTTACCAGGGTTACTTGCAAGTCCACCTGTTCTGCTCTGATATTTATTCTGGGTCACCCTTGGAATATTAATACTGCAGTAACGTCACCTGCAAGGCCGAACTTATTCTAACACCTTTCGTTAGATTTCTATGAATTAAAGCCAGGCACTGGGGGGGGGGTGGTACACACATTTAATCCCAGCACTCAGGTGGCAGAAGCAAGCACATCTCTGGGAGTTCAAGACCAGCCTTGTCTACATATAGCTCCAGGCCAATAGGGCTACATAGTGAGATCCTGACACCCATCCCTCATCTAAAACTTGAATAGGTAAAGTAATAAACCTACCCTATGGTCAGTGCCCAACAGAAATTGTTATTGTTTTAAGATACATATCAGTGGGGCAGAAATCACACTGGCCACTCTTTGAGAGCGTCTAAATTCAGTCTCTAGTGCCCATGTTGGGTAGTTCACAACTACCTGTAACTACAGTTTCAAATAATCTACTTCTGATTAGGTACTCTAGATTAGATTAGGTACTCTTAATTCGGAACTCCTTGGAAAGCTACACTCACATACACAAACCTACACACACACACACACACACACACTCACTCACACAATTTAAAAACAAATCTAAAAAACTGTATCCATCATGTGAAGGGAGCCTCCACCCATTCTATTCCTGTTTTACATTATTATTTTGTTTTGAGAAAAGATCACTGTCTCTAGCCAAAGTAGTCTGTTTGTTTTTGTCTTTTTTTTTTTTTTTTTTTTTTTTTTTTGGTAAGAATAGATGGTTGGGGGCAGGGGGAGGGTTGAAGAGAGCACTGGTTGCTCTTGCAGAAGCCTGAGATTTGATTCCCAGAACACAACAGTCTCTAACTTCAGTCCCAGGGGGAATACAATGCCCTCTTGTGGTTTCCTTGAGCATTACATGCACACGGTGACTAGACATATATGCAAAACACCTATACACAAATAGAAAGAATTCCCATGGGGGTGCTGGAGAGAAGTCTCAGAGGCTAAAATTACTTACTGCTCTCGCAGGGGATTGGGGCTTGGTTTCCACAGTACACATGACACCCCACAACTGCCTGTGACTCCAGTTCCAGAGGATTCAAACACCTCTTCTGGAACTCCACGGGTCCCCATGTGCATGTGGTGCCTATACGCTCATCAGACACACACACATATGCGTGATTTTTTTAAATTTTATGAAAACTATGGTGAGGCTAGTGAGATGGCCCTATTGGTAGAGACCCTTGTCCCACAAGGTGGCAGGAAAGAACTGACTCCCACAAACTGTCCTCTGGCCTCTGCTTAAGGACAGTGGTCCACCCCACCTCCACACACAAGAATGGATGCCAAATGCCTCTTATCCTCTGCAGAGATACCCTGTGGTTTCCCTGTTCTAGTGAAAGTTCAGAGGTAAAGGTTGTGTTTATGGAAATAGTCGGAAAATCTTTCTTGGAGTATGAAAGCTACCAAGATAGATAACAAGTGCTATTCTTTTGAATACCCAGCTGGATTCTCATTGCTGGTATTTTATTTAGAAGTTTGCTTTATACAAGAAGCACATCTGGGCTCTGTTTTTCTCTGCCAGGTTTGGGATTGACACTGGTTTCATAAGGTAAATGTGGACCTTTCTTCCTTGCTTTACGCTGTGAGACTTAATTCTTAAGAGAAATCTTTAGTCCTAATAGCAGGACAGGTTTTATCCATAGAACTTTCCAAAACAGTGTCTAGGATAGGTCTGGTTCAGGCAAGGTTCTAGATTTCTTTAATGCTCACTGTCAGGGTTTCCATTGCTGTGATGAGGCCCCGTCCTTTCAGATGACTCTAGCTTGTGTCAAGTTGACAGAAAAATACCCAGGACATGCCAGATGTTGTGACACATACCCCTGACCCCAACACTCGGGAGGCAGAGGCAGGTGGTTCTCCGAGTTCAAAGCTGGCCAGGGCTACACGGAAAAACCCTGTCCCCCAAAAAATGAAACAAAACCAACCAACAAATCAAACAACAAAAAACTAGCCAGGACAGTTAACCCTTGCCAACTTGACATACAAACATATTACTGTTAATAATCTTTCCTTGTTCATCTCCAGGGCCATAATTAACATCAACATCACAATATAAAGCATTTACACTCCTTTAAATCCTGACAGTCTTGACAAATTCAAACACTTTAAAAATTCAGTCTCTTTAAAAATCCAAATCTCGGGCTGGAGAGATGGCTCAGCAGTTAAAAGCACTGACTGCTCTTTCAGAGATCCTGAGTTCAGTTCCCAGCAACCACATGGTGGTGGCTCACAACCATCTGTAATGGGATCTGATGCCCTCTTCTGGTGTGTCTGAAGACAGCGACAGTGTACTCACATAAATAAACAAGCAAACAAATAAAAACAATAAGAACAACAAAACCTTAGCATTAAAAAAGTTTCTTTTAAAATCTCTTTTTATAGGATCAAAAATAAGTTAAATGCTTTCTTACTTCAGGGCACAGTCACAATTTGAACAAAACAAATTCCCAAAAGTGTAAATAACTCAACGTCCAATTAACTGGGATTCACTCACCGTCTTTTTGGCCTCCTCCAACAGGCTTGTGTCACTTCTCTGGCTCCGCCCTCTGCAGCATACAGCTTGTCTTCTAGGTTCTGGTTGGTTCCACTCCATGGCTACTGCTGTTCTTGGTGGTCTTCTCATGGTTCTGGCATCTCCAAAATGCTAGGGTCCCATGACTGGGCTACACTTCCAGTTTTCCCAGCCCTGCCAAGCCTCCGCTGCTCTCCATGACCCATTTATGCCTTCAAACCCAGTACCACCTGGGGTGGCTCTCACACTTACTCAGTTCAGCTGCCAACAGGAGCTACAACCTTGGCTGTTGCTGGAACACGGCCTCCGAGTGCTGACCCTGAGGGAACACTTTCCAGAAGACTCTACCTCAGTGGTGCTGGTCTCGTCTGAATCACAGCTGATTCTTCAGCCCCAGCTGATCGGCATCCATTGTCCCAGCAAAGGGAAGGCTTCACGTTAGTAGTTCTGGGCTCTTATCATTCACAGCTGTTTTCTTCAATCCCAGCTGACCAGGCACCACAGAGGAATTCTAATTCAAAATAACAAATGGTCCTGTAGAGTCTTTGCTTCCCTTTGAAACTTCACAAGCCAGGCCTCCATTGTCTGCACGGATCTCAATACTCTTCTCGTCCAACCTCCTAAGAACAGCCCACTGAGCTCTCAACATGCAGTGACTTAACGAGCCCAAAGTTCCAAAGTCCTTCCACAGTCCTCCCAAAATAACGTGGTCAGGTCTGTCACAGCAATGCCCCAGTATTCTGATCCCAACCTGTTTCTATTGCTACGATGCTGTCCTGCACGACCAAAAAGCAACCTGGAGGTGACAGATGTTTGCAGTTGGATGGAATTTCCCAGTCCCCTGTGACTCCCTCCCTTTTTCAAATGTTGGTTTGTTATGATGCCAGAGAGCACATGTCAAACATGTCTAAGCACAGAGCCACATCTCCATGCCCATGTGACTTCCTTTCTAATGAATGGGCACAGTGTGCATAGTTACAGAGCTAGACAAAGAGAAAAAGGCATCAATCATCCAGAAGTTCTGCAAAAGCCTTTACCATACTGGGGGTGGAGACAATTTGTGCTTTATCTCATAGCATGTCTGCATTTGAACGGGTTTCACTGACTGGAATATACCTATACCTATATACCTATAGGTGGAACGGCCCTCTATACCTATATACCTATAGGTGGAGTGGCCCTTTACTAGCCATTCCTTCTGTGTAGAGGCAAGCAACCACTCTTGTGTGGCCTGCAAGGAAGTCTGCACCAGCTGGCGTGCTCTAATGGATACAATGGAACCAGAAAGTATCGGCAGAGAATGTCTCCTGGCCTTCCTCTAAAGTGAGGGTGAACTGGTCTTGCCGTCCAGTTTCAAAGGAAAGCTGAACTGTTGTTAGTATAGAACTGCAAGAAAGAGCCGGGCAGTGGTGGCGCACGCCTTTAATCCCAGCACTTGGGAGGCAGAGACAGGTGGATTTCTGAGTTCGAGGCCAGCCTGGCCTACAGAGTGAGTTCCAGGACAGCCTCACAGAGAAACCCTGACAGGTGGCAAAAAAAACCACTACCTTTTCTTTCTTTCTTTCTATTTTGGTTTTTCGAGACAGGGTTTCTCTGTGTAGCTCGGGCTGTCCTGGATAAGACCTTGTGACAAGGTGGACACACCTTGTAGCAGCTGTGTGCTAGGAGCGTAGCAGTTCGGTTTACAAAGCTATCGGGTGTCAACTCGGGTTGCTTTGGGCTGGAAGGAGATGGACTCAGCAGCTGGGCACAGCTAAGTCCCTCTAAGGGAGCGGTGTCTATGTTGTACAATTCTAGGCTTTTTGCTTTTACATGTTAAACAGAAAGCTGGTGAGTTGGCTTAGCTGGGAAAAACACTCACCATGCAAAACTGTGACCTTGTTCTCCGTTCCCAGAAACCCCACAGTGGAAGGCTGTTGAGCTCAGAGGTTAGCACAGCGGCTCTCAACCTTCTTTTTTTTTTTTTTTTGGGGTTTTCGAGACAGGGTTTCTCTGTGTAGCCCTGGCTGTCCTGGAACTCACTCTGTAGACCAGGCTGGCCTTGAACTCAGAAATCCGCTTGCCTCTGCCTCCCAAGTGCTGGGATTAAAGGCATGTGCCACCACAGCCCGGCTGGCTCTCAACCTTCTTAAGGTTGCAACCGAATACAGTTCCACATGTTGTGGTGACTCCTCCCCCTCAACCTCAAAAGAAAAATATTTTTGTTGCTACTCCATAACTGTAATTGTCCTACTGTTACGAATTGAGATGTAAATATCTGTGTTTGGGGATGGTCTTAGGTGAGCCGGGTGAGGTCGTTCAATCCCCTGGGTAAGAGCAGCTGAGTTAATCTTTAATTAGGCTCAATCCCTTGAGTAGATTGAGAGACAGCGAATCAGAGGAAGGCTTTGGTAGACATTAGCGGTGTGTTTTAGGAACTGTCAAGTGTAGACAAGAGCTACCATGTCATCACCTATCCACTGTGCTAATAGTCCACAAGAGGTCCAGAGGCCAGAATCTTCATTCCTTCTAAAGTTTACTCTACTTCTTCTTGTTCTCTATGATAACCAGTCATTTTACTCTTTGGGTGTATTTCCTGTCGGATGTTTAAGACCATTCAGTAGTCAAGAAGGAACTGGTTGTTCGTAGTTGTTCAAGTCAGTTGAGGGTTTTAGGGGTTACTCTTGGGACTTAGGAGAGGTCCACTGCTGCCTTCAGTCTTTCCTCTGTGAGGTGTGTCATCTACGGGGTTCAGTAGGGATCTTGCTGACCACGTGGCTTCCCTTGAAGTGTGGAGGGCATTTCCTTCTGTATTAAACCTCCTCTTGCTGCGTGTTCACTAAAAGCCAAACTCTGGATCTTTATGGTCTCTCTAATCAAGAGGACAGGTGACTGATTTATTTATTTATTTACTCTTATTGCACAGGACGAGTAGAGAGACCTGCACGTATGTCTGTGTGAAGAAGTTGGATCCACTGGCATTTGTCTAGTTGTGAGCTGCTATGTGGGTGTTCTGGGGAACTTTTGGGTTTTGGTGGTGGTGGTGGTGGTGGTGGTTTTTTTGTTTTGTTTTTGAGACAGGGTTTCTCTACATAGACCTGGCTGTTCTAGAATTCTCTCTGTCAACCAGGCTGGCTTCAAACTCAGAGATCCACCCACCTCTGCCTCCCGAGTGTTGGGAATAAAGGTGTGCACCACCACTGCCAGGTTAGGACAGGTGTTTTACTATAGAACTGTATCATACTTTGAGAGGTGTCCGGCCATGTCCCTGACCCGGGGGCAAGTCTCTATATACTTACTGGTGTTGGCCTCCATGTTTTGTTGTCGAGCGCCCTGAGTGTCATTCACACCAGGATTGAAGAAAAGCTTGGACATAGAGATAGCTCAGCCTGGAGAGGTGGCTCAGTGGTTAAGAGCACTGTCTGCTCTTCCAGAGGTCCTGAGTTCAATTCCCAGCAACCACATGGTGGTGGCTCACAACCATCTGTAATGGGATCTGATGCCGTCTTCTGGTGTCTGAAGACAGTGTATTCACAGACAAAATAAATGAATCTTTAAAAAATATATATATCTCACTGCTTTCTGATTTAGCTGTGGGTTGATATTAAAGGTTAAATTGCCTATCATTGGTTACTGTTTTCAACATTTAACTAAGGTGCCTGGTGACATTGTACATAGCCGCTGTTTCTTTATAAAGCTTGGGGATCAAATTTACTCTACTATACATCAAGAGATGAATTAGTAGGAACAAGGTACCATCGCCTCTCTCAGATAGAGCATCAGTTGCTATTCTGTAAGGTTCAGGAGGAAACCCAAACCGCCATTTTTTTTTTCTGGGCACAATATATCAGAGGCACGCGGTCATAGCAGAATCCTCTTAGAACCCAATTAGTGTAGAAGGAAAAAATAATCTCTCAAGAACAGAACTCATCGTGGAGGTCTGACGTGACCTCTTTGATCTGATACAGAAAACTCGCTGACACTATCACGTCGCAACAGTTAGCCAGAAGATGCAGCCACCCCTCTTTGACCAAAAGCACGTGAGTTAGGTTCCCACAGATGTAGCAGGAGATGGAAGGGCACGTGGAGCTAGATTCAGTAGCTTGAAGCATGCAATTATAAAATCGGGGAAGATCCTGGGGCTAGGCGCAGTCGTGCATGCGAGCCGTGCATGCGCAGAGGGCAACTGTGTTCAGAAGAGAGCAGAGAATTCTATGGTCTCGAATCAAAGGATGTTGGTGGGGAGTGTCCGTCCCTTACCCCTTACCACAACATCACAATGAAGATGGGGGAAATCTGATGGTAATCAGGAACACCAGAAGATGTCACCTGCACCTCACTTAATGCCCCATTAGCTTCCAGCTCTTAATTCTCCAAGCAACTGATGTAATTTCCAGTACAGCTGCATTTTGTGTAAAGGCCATGAGCACCCACAGGGATCAAGTCTTCTTTGGGGAGGTCCTGGAACCAATCTTTCACAGAGAGTGAGGGGTGACTCTAACATCTTTTAAGAGACCCTGGCGAGTCACCTAGCACCTTCCACCATATGACGGGCTATGAGGAAATGAACCCCCACGACACGCAGAATCTGCTGTCACCTTTATCTCAGACGTCCTGCTTTTTCAGAGTTGTACGTCATCAATTTTTGTTTTAATTTTAACGTTAGATTTATTCATTTGATTTTGTGAGTGTTTTGCCTGCATGCAGGCGTGCATACTGTATTGTGTCCTTGGTACTTACGGAGATCAGAAAGGGACATCAGATCCCTTGGAACTGGAGTTGGAGATGGTTATGAACTGGGAATCAAAACCTAGGTCCTAGCAAAAAAAGAGCTCTTAACAACTGAACCAGCATGATGGATTTCTTTAAGATGCATAAACCACACACGTTGTTGTAGCACCCTGTATGTAGTAATGGAACTCCTGCAGACACCTGAGGTGGAAACTGAAGTACCTGATGCTCCCAGGAGTCAGAGGCTTAAGTCCCTATAGGGAGACTTCCAAAATGAACACCCTGGCAAACCTATCTATGACAGTTTCCCACTCATCTGGAGCAGCAGTTCTCGGCCAGGGGTGACTTAGCCCTGTCCAGAGACAGTCTCTGTTGTTGCATCTGGGGTTGTAGGAGGGATGCTATTGTGTCAAGCGTGTGCAATGTGGAGACAGCTCCATGGGACAAAAGATGTCATTTCAGATGTCAGCACAGCTGAGCACGAGCCCTAGTCTCAAGAACATGGAGTATTGAGACCTGAGTTTTGCTTCACCCAACCTCTTCCTGAGTGGAGAAGAGTTGGGGATAAAGTACTACAAGTCACACTCCTGTCTTCCCACCAGCAGGCAAGACACGGGGGTGGGTGGGTGGGGAACAAACACACTGCAAAACCCCTGAAGATATTGTAGTGAGGAGAGTAGAGGTGGGTGGTGAGCTTGCCTCTGTCCATTGAGCCTTATGAAGCCTGGCCTATCTCTGAGCCCTGATGGAGAATCATGAAGGACCATAGGACTCTGTGGTATGTTGCGTATCACCGGGGTCCCTTTACCTCCTTAGAACCACCAAATCAGTTTACTCTGTGGCTCCTCTTTAATCCTGGACTGGCAGGTGCACCATTTAAGCGAGTGAGCATGAGGCCAGGGCAAGGCTAGAAGAACCAAGACAGGCCCATGGGAGGTGTTGGGATGGGACCAGGGACAAGTCAATCCTTCCCTCTCCAGTCATTCATCTGCTGAGCTGAGTGCTGTTCTTTTCAGTCCCAGGTTGACCTCATGGCAAGGGATCCAGGTCCTGGAGTACTAGACGTACAGCATCATCCATGTGGGGCACAGCACTCCTAGTGGGGTCAGATCCTAGCTCTGGGCAGAGCTGCCTTAGTATCCCGAAGCCTTTCCAGCCTTCCTCAGATCAGATACGGCATAGATGCAGGGTCCTTCCTGAAACACAGCCTGGACCGCATTCAGGAAAACTGGCCGCTGGCTCTGGCTCTGGCTCTGGCCTCGGTCCTGTAGCCCCTTCCGTATCTCCTGAAGAAGAGAGAAGGAACATTCGTGGAGAGGGAAGCTCAAGTCTCCCTCTCCCCCATACACAAGGGAGTGGCTAGACAAGAAATAGGAAAACAGACCTAAAAAGATTGAACTGGGAGGAAGGGGTCTGAGGAACATGGCTAGGGAAAGACCAGGCAGGCACTGGTCCTAGAGCACGCAAGAACTTGAAAGTCTCAGAGAGGTGTGAGAGGGATGCACAACTCCAAGATCAATACAAGGGTAATGAGACTCAGAACAAAGATACCTCAGGACCCAAGTTCATTCAATTCCTGGGTCTAATTCACTATGGCCCCCGAGGACAAATCTGGGATGATCTAGGTACTCTATTGAGAAAGTAGCTTTAAAAGACTTGGGCTCAGGGACACCATTTTGAATCTCTTGAAAGCAATACCTTCTAGGGATCCAAGGATGCTCTGGGACACTGAGGAGGACCAAGTACTAGATACTAGGTATCCAGGCCCACCCATACAAGTACCGCCAAACCATACAGGACAATAGTAACACAAACGAGAACTCAAGACCTAAGACACCCAGATATGCAGCAGTTAAACTCCCGGGAGACTATAATTTTAGGGCTTATAAATATAGGGGTGTCTCAGAGACCCAAAGCTCCTGATTCTGTTTGTCCAGAGGATCTGTGTAGTCTGGTCACACTTCAGTATCATATACACTAAAATTGGATCAATATAGGAAGATGAATAAGACCCTTGCTTAAGGATGACTTGTAAATTCATGATACATTTGTGTGTGTGTGTGTGTGTGTGTGTGTGTGTGTGTGTGTGTGTGTCTGCCTGTATTTGAATGTATAGATATACATAAAGGAATACTTATATATCAAGTCAGGTATGGTGGCACATGCCTGCAATCTAGCACTCAGGGGCAGAGGCAGGGGATTGTAAATTTGAGATCAGCCCAGGTTACATAGTACGTCAGAGGCTAGCCCAAGCCCAATTCTTTCTCAAAAGTGAACAAACTTGTATGTATCCAAGGAAACTGGAACCCTGAGGGGCCCTAATTGCTCAAGTTAAGATTAAATCTATGAACTTTGAAGTAGAAATTAAAGCAGACCCTAGCCCTGAAGTTCTGAGTATGAAGGGCTTTAAATTCTTGCTGTGTGAACCCCTCACTGTTTATCATGTTATAGTGGGGCAAAAATGCTAAGGATGCTAAGAACTACACTTCCTCGGCCACACACAGATTAATGGGGCAAGAATTTTGTTCCCTATGACTTGCTATTCCACAGATATCCAGATATGGCGATATCTCTGGAGTCAGTCCTAATCAGTTGCCTCCTGTCCAACTCCATCAGGTAACAACGCTTTGTGACTTGAGCCACTGGCAAGGTGAGATTTGGAGGCATGCCCTTAGGGTGTAAGTTTTTCTGTATTCACTGTAGGAATCACCCGATGGCCTTAGCACTAAAGGCCAAGGCCCCAGTGCTAAAGCTAAAATTTCAATCCTCAGGGCCTCCATTTCTCAGAAGTTAGTGGCCAAACTCCAAGACCTTCCTCGCCTTGGTGATGGCTTTTGCTTATAAAGGTCCTTGGAGATTTGAGGTCTCCGAGCCAGAGTTTATGATGTTCTCCATGGAAAGCCCTAGATTTGTATTACTGACATTCTGGTACCCAAGGGAGCCGAGGTCTTGGCCTTATGGGCACTGGATTTCATTAATCCCCATTCCCGGACTGTGTGTCATCTTCTAATTCTCAGAGTCAAAGATTCTCAGAGTGCCAAATCTTGAGAACGGGTATTTGCTGAGAAAGGCTCTTAAGAGTCAAAAGCCAAGGCTCCAGGAGTAAGGGCTAAAAGAACACGTCTTGGATCTTGCAGCCTCTAGACATTAGTTCTTTGGACCTGGTGTTCTGAGGGAGTGTCTCGGGTCCCCAGAAGAACTCTGCGCACACCTCAGGTCTCAACAACAAGGTTCTCAACACAGATGCCGTTCAACTTACAATTGGGTTCAAATTGGTCATAACTGGAAAGTATTGTAACTCAAAATGCATTTATATATTTAATATATCGAACTTGAAGAGATGACTCAGCATTTCTCTTTTTGCAGAGGACCCAGGTTTGATTCTCAACACCTGCACGGTGGCTCACAACCATAATTCCAGCTGCAGGGCATCCAGTGCCCTCTTCTGACATCTGTAAGGACCAGCCATGCATGTGCTGCACAAACAGATATGCAGGCAATATACACATACATCTTAAACTGTTTCTAAAACGTAAGTACATCTAACCTATCAAACATCACAGCCTGCCTTAAATGTCCAGGGTGCTTACTTTTAGCCTATTGTGCTGTCTAAGACAAAGATCATTTTATTATAAAGTGTTGAGCATCTCACAGGTACTTTATTGAATACTGTCCTGAAGCTATAAGCTAGAATAGTTTTTGAGGTAATCACCACTAATGGATCATGAACATTAAGTGGTTTCCAATGAATACATAAACTATCTTTTCTTCTTCTTCTTCTCTTCTCCTTCTTCTTCCTTCTCCTTTTTCTTCTTCTCCTCTCTCCCCTCGCCCCTCCTCCCCCTCCCCCCTCCCCTCTCCTCTCCTCCCCTCTCCCTCCTCTCCTTACCCCTCTTCCTCCTCCTCCTCTTCCTCTCCCTCTCCTCCTCCTCCTCCTCCTCTTCTTCTTCCTCCCTCTCCTCCTCTCTCCTCTCTCTTCTTCTTCTCCTCTTCCTCTCCTCCTCTCCTCCCCCCCTCCTCCTCCTTCTTCTTCTTCTTCTTCTTCTCTTCTTCTCTCTTCTTCTTCTTCTTTATAGTACTGGGAATTATGCATAATCTTTCCCTGAGCTACATCCCCAGCCCTGCATATGGCTTTTATACAACTAGGAAGTTAAGTCAAACTATTATGAAGGAGTCACCATCTGTCAATGTCCCTTCTTACTGAAGGCCTCCTACTCTAAAGGTTTTTAGACTTCTAAGGGGCCCCAGAGGTGGCCTTGGAACTCAAACATAGAACTTTGAGAACCTTGAGTCACAGATAGTTGAAATGGCTCTAAACACAAAGTTTGTGGCCTTAAAAAGCTACTAGTCTTTTTAAAGATTTTATTTATTTATTTTTAAAACATTTATCTATTCCTCTCTCTCTGTTTCTCTCTCTCTCTCTCTCTGTTTCTCTCTGTGTCTCTGTGTGTGTGCATGCACCTGAGTATATATGTGCACCACACACATGTAGGAGACTGTGGAGGTCAAAAGAGGATTTTAGATCTCTTACAACTTGTACAGAGTGGTTGTGAGCGGTCATGTGGATACTGGGAAGAGAAACCCAAACAAGTGCTCTTTCTTAACCACTGAAGCCGTCTCTCCAGCCCCAAAGCTGTGCATGCACTTCAGCACAGCGCATCCAATTAGCTTCAGAAGACATCCAGAAAGCTAAGTATCTGTCTGAGAGGAAGGTGGTCAGTAGCCAGTCAAGAGAATTCAGCCCCTGGTCCTGCTCCGGGGCCTTTAGTGGGGAACCACACGTCTGTAAGCATCACGACCTCTAATGTTCTAGAAGAAAATCCCACGGGAAAAGCAAGCTCCTTCATGTATAAACTCTTGACTGTGAGTTCCAAACGACTCAAGGAAAAAAAAATCACCAAGAAGGAGCATCCAACTGGCCACAGCCAGAAAAGCCAGCTTATTGGAAATGGTCTAAACAGGACAAGGTTTTGAAGTCCTCAGCCTGGGAGGAAACCCAGCAACAACCTTCTCTCTGACTTGTCTGCCATAGGACAAACTTACTGCATTTCCCACTGGGCTTCTCGACGCCGTGTGGCTCCTGAAGGTGAGTTACCTGCCTGGCACATGGGTTACTGGGTTCTTTATAGAAGGCAATGAGCAGCGTGAGTTTTGGGAAGTAGGTGGGACCTCAGCCTCACCTGGTTAAACTTGGGTTCATACTCCACGTGGCCCTCGTTGTTGACATGGAGGATAGGAGCTGCAATGGCTTCTGTCAGGTCAAAGCCAAACCACAGCTTATTCATGATAGTCTGCAAGAAATAAAAGGACACAGGAAAGGAGGAGGCAACTGGCCATCCTACCACGAGAACTCCACCCCCACCCCAAGGAGTTTCCCGGAGAGGAGACACTCTAGCCAGGAGCCTTCAGACTCACCTGGGCCACAGCCGAGATAATAAGCTCCCCACCAGCCCCACCAATCACCAGCTTCGATCCCTGGCCTTTGTTGACCAAGATGGAGGGTACCATGGAAGATGGTGGCCGCTCACCTGGAACTGGGGCCGAGAAGCATCACCCACGCCATCCAAGAGTACCACCTAGCCCTCCTTCAGGTACAGTGCTCAGTGATTGGGGGCGACCCACCCAGGGGTTAGTTGCTTCATCCACCCTCCTCCCTCTCTCTTCAAGGGGTGCTGGCAGGAGGCCTTGCTCTCACCAGGTGGAGGGAGGACATTGGAACCTGGTACGTTTCTCCAGCATAGGTCTAGTAGCTCGTTGTTAAGGAGGATGCCGGTCTGTGGGGAGTACACCATCGCTCCAAAGCTGCAGAGAGCAATGGGGCGTGACCTCTCAGGACCCTTTACTACCTTCCGGCACACCAGAGCCCAGCACTACCCACGGCCCTCAAAGATCCCTTCAGGTCCCCACATTATTTATTTATTTATTTATTTATTTATTTATTTATTTATTTATTTATTTATTTATAAGTAAGACCCATGCTAGACAGGACCTGGCTCAGGGCCACCTAGCAATAGCTTTCCTCAGCGAGGGATGTCTCTGGTGCCAGACATATAGAAGGGAGGCAAAGGGCTGCCTGCTTAGAGATTAGCAGGAGGAGGTCAGTGGGTACAGACGAAACTCAGACAAAGGAGTCTGCAGTGTCCGGAGCAAAGGAGAGAGCCTGCCCACCCGCTCCTGAGCCCTGTCTGCCCCGCCCCTCCCCTGCACACCCCTGAATCCTGTCTGCCCCCCCCCAGCACCCCCCCCCCTAGGTCCCCGGGTCCCACACACGGTGTGTTGATGGTGCTGGTGGCTGCCACGGCACTGCCATCTTCTCCCAACACAGACACATGAGAGGTGCCCATCTTGTTGCCCTTGACCCGGGACAGATTGTAACGGCTGAGTCGGTGGTGGTCACCACGGCCATTGATCTGCTGGCGGATGCGCTGGGCTATATCCTCCCGGAGAAAGTCCTGGGAGATGTTCTGGGGTGAGCCATTCAGAGAGTCAGTGAGGAGTCAGGGGTCAGGGATGGTCCTCAGAGCAGAGGGCAGGATGAGCTCCATCCCTGCTGCTCCAGTCTATCCTAGAAGGGCCTTCCTTCAGCCTGCGTGAAGCCTAGGTCTTACCTGCTTTTATCTACTACCTTGGAACCATTGCCTGGATATCCCTACCTAGAACTACAAAGAATTCCTACACCTTCCCTACACCAGTCCCGGCCCTCCCTTCATTCTGTATTCTAGGGAAGGGGAGAGGACTCCATCAGTCCCCGGGAGTCTTACCTGTATCCCTGGGTAACTAGAAGGGTCCCATAGCCGGCCCTCTGCCCTACCGCGAACTTGAGAGTCTCTACAAGGTGATGATACATGTTTACTTTCCCTTCAAGCCGGGACACCGTCTCTGCAGAGAAGTTGAACCCTGGGGAGGTAGAAGGGTGCTGGGGGTTCCTTGTATAGTAGGGTGAATATTGGACCCCTCAAAAGATTTACTGATACGTTTTTGTTTTGTTTTTTGGTTTGTTTGTTTGTTTGGTTTTTCGAGACAGGGTTTCTCTGTGTAGCCCTGGCTGTCCTGAAAACTCCCTCTGTTGACCAGGCTAGCCTCCAACTCATAGATTCATGTAGTAATAATTAATTAAATAAATTTGGGTGGCAGGTTCCACGTTCCCAACCCCAATGTTCTGGGTTCTTGGATGAAATATATATATATGTATGTGTATGTGTATATGTGTGTGTTATATATGTGTGTGTATATACTTACTTTATATTTTTAATGTATCTAAAATCAATGGCAAGGCTATTTTTTAACCTCCATGTGGCTAATCCACCTCCCTCTGATATTCCCAAATTATTATTTATTAAATTCTATATTTCATCCTTGCTGCCCCGGACGCAGCTGGGCAGCTCTCTTGGGTCACTCTTCCCCGGCTCCTACATGGTGGCTATGCTCTCTGTCCCGTACCTTCTCAGACACGAAGTCTTTCCTTTCCTTCTGTTGGCATGGCAGACCTCCTTTTTCTCTCTGTCCCAAGCCCAGTAAACTCCCCAGATCCCACCTCTGTCTGCCCTGCCCTGCCCAGCCATTGGTTACTGATATCTTTATTTACCAATCAAAACCAACTGGGGACGGAGTCCCTTAATATCTTACATACGAACATACAAACTCCCATACAAACAATTTTGGGAACCCAAACTAACATAATACAAACAGCCACAGGTCCAAACTCAGACTTCTGGCTGTCACTACCTCCTGAGTACCTGCATTAAAGGCATGAGCCACTACGCCATATATAAGTCAGACCCACAGAGAAGAGATGCCCCTCTTGCCTGTGGCCTAACGTCCCACATTTCAGTTATGTGCAGTCAGTCATAGTTGGAGAATATTAAGTGGAAAGTTTCATAACAATCCTTAAGTTTTAAGTGTCATTCTGAGTAACACGATTAAGTCTTGCACTATCTTGCTCCAGTACACCAAGGATGTAAATCAATCCGTTGTCTAATGTATCTATACTGTTTTTGCTGCCTGCTTATTAATCACTTAATAATAACACACACCACACACGGCACTGAGACTGGTACCCAGAACATGGTACATGCTAGTCATGAATTCTACCACTGAGCTTTCTCTCAGGCCTTATGTAATCAGATCAACTGTCACCATACTGAAGTATTATGGTGACATGTGGCCCCAGTGCACACTTGCAGGCTTGGTTCTGAGCTTGACCTACTGGGAAGTGGTGAAACTCTACAAGGTAGGACCAGTAAGATGGCTCAGGTCATGTGCTCAGTAAGGCTTATATTTTCTTCTCCCTTTCCTCTTCTTCACCTCCCAGAAGCCTTGAGCTTCTTGCTTTACTGCAAGTCCCTGCCGCGACAGATCACCTCATCATAGGCCCAAAAGCAATGGAGTCAACCAAACCCAGACAGAAACCTCTATATTTAAGTTTGGTCTTTTGCTATGTATTGTAATGCTAAATACTGGCCCCAAGGCCTGGTTGCCCCCAAAGATGAGAGAATCTGCAAGTAGACCCTAGTGATACTTTGTGACCTTGCCGCCACAAGTTATCCCTGATTGGTGAATAAAGATGCCTACAACCTTAACTGAGCAAAATTGAGATAGGTGGGACTTGGGCTCCTGGGCTTGGGGTCGGAGGAGGACCATGAGGGGGAAGAAGGTGGAGAGAGAAGGAAGCCGCCATGGGTTACATGAGTCATAAAAATATGGCCATGAGGGCTGGCCAATTGGAGGTAAGAGCTGCCCAAATGGAACATGGCAGATTATAAAACGGGGTTCATGGGTGGGGAAACAGACTCTAATAGCTTAGAGGGTAAATATCTGCCTACTCTCGTGCTGATTAAGGCTTATTGTAAATATAAGGATTAAAGGAGGATGGGGGGATGGGATAGGGGGTTCTAGGGAGGGGAAATGGGGAAAGAGATGACATCTGTATTGTAAATAAATAAAATATCCAATAAAAAAGAAACAGCAATAAATAAATAAATATAAAGATTGCTGTGTCTTTTATCTGGGAACTGAATGATCAAAGGCAGAGTAGAAGCCCTGTTTGAGATGGAATATTTCTACAACACCTCTAAACCCCGTGTGACAAAATAAACCGTTTCTCTTTATAAGCAGGTTTTATCGCAGTATTTGTGATAGCATCGAAGTGACCAACAATGCTGGGGTTTACTTGCTGATGAGAAGCCATAAGTGCTCCCGTAGGGAGAAGGCCACTGTGGGTGTCTTACTGCCCCTAATTTATATAAACGTTTTCACAAGCGTAGCCATAGGGGAGCATGTAGTATGTGTAAGGTTTTGTGCTGTTTGTACCGACAGGGGCAGAGTCTAGACTGATGCAGCCAAAGGCAAGGAAAGCCGGCAGATTCTCCTCAGGAGACCCTAGAGGGAATCCATCCCGCGCGCAACCTGCTGTGTGTCTTGTAGCTTCCAGAACTGTGAGGCCTCGGGCAGTCCCTGCAGGCTATGATTCTCTGTGATGTTTCAGTTGTACACACCTGACAGGCGGCTTGCAATACCTGCAGAGCCTTCTGCTCCTGTGCCCTGAGACTGGGTCCCAGGAAAAGGATGCCACTTCCTTCTGTACAATATAGCTCTCACTTCCTGAGACAGAGACCAACTCTAAACATACCATCCTGATCACTGTCCTGCACAGTCTTAGATATCGTATTATCTGTCCTGAGTGTCCTCAAGGGTTTACTGAGATTGGAGCCTTGATCCCCACAGTATCAGTACTCAAAGGTGGCTGGACCTTTAAGAGATAAGACTTAATAGGAATAGGCCACTGGGAAGAGTTTACTATTGGATCGTGCTTCACATGTGACACTTTGGTAGTTCTCACAAGAGGGCTGTTATAAAAGAGCCAAGCCTTAAGTACTCTACCGCTGAGCTAAACTTTTCTTGGTAAGTAGCTGTATCTGGCAATATGTTATAGTGACAGAAAGCTAATGTGCCCCCCCAAAATCTGCGATGAGCTGAGAGCTCAGGTTCTCCCCGTGGGGTGGGGCTGGAGGGGAGAGGGGAGGCCGCAGGTCTTACCTTTCAGCACGTTGAGAATTAAGCTAAGAATAGCGCCCCCTGCAGGCGGTGGTGGTGAGTACAAGGTATAGTTTCCTAGGGGCATCTCCAGTGGTTCCATCACTTCTGGCTGGAAGGCAGCCAAGTCCTGAACTGTCAGCTGGCTTCCTGGAGAGAGATGGCGAGAGCTCCAGGTGTAGATGGAGGATGCCAAAGAACAATCAAGAGTTGCAACTCATCTCAAGGCGTACGAAGAAGTTTCTCTTGCCTGCTAGTGATGTAGCCTCAGAGGGTTGATGGGCCTCGGAGTGGTATAGGGGTGGGCAGAGAGCAGATGAAGGTAATTGGGAAACAGGAGGAGACAGAGGGTCAGCTCGGCCACCTATAGCCTCTTTACAGGCAGATGTGCAAAAAGCTCCGCCCCTCGAGATTTTTGACCACTGAGACCCCTAAGGCAACGACTAGGCTGTACTACATGGGTACCTGAACTCCCCTGAATCCCTGGAGCATCCTGTAGTACTGGAAGGTCTGGGAAAAGTGTGACGTTAACCCCCGAAAGCCCAGAACTTGACTCTTTCCCTAGCAGGGCTGGGTACTGGAGCATCAGTTCAGCTAACCTTGCTTGGCAATATCTTCCACCAGCATGCGGCCCAGCCTCCCGGTGTATAAGGCCTCTGCACCCTCCGTGGCCACAGTCTCCAGGGTGTTGGCCAGAGCAGGCCATGGGAATGGGTCCTGAGATCTCAAGGTTTCTGTCCCATTGAAGAAGAGCTGTCTAAGGGGGTGGGGGTGGGGGGTAGAAGGCAACCTCAGACTGATACCAGATCCCAGCGGACACTCACATTCTTGCTGAACTCTAGAGAAATCTTCAGGATTCTTCTCGGGAAGTAGCCATGATCCCAGTGCTGAAGCATGGGGGAACTGGTCGCCTAGAAGTGGGGCTGGTGCTCACTCCTGCCTAGGGAACCGTCCTGGTGTCTCAGGTTTACTCCATAACCTCCTGGGAGGCTCCATCCCTGAGCTAGCCGAGCAAGAAAGGCTATCTGCCATCCCCAAAGATGAGCAGAAGGAAGCCAGCGCTGAAGGAGTAAGCTAACCTTAGCCCAAATGAGGTTCTGACCAGAGACAGAAAAGCATTGGCTATCCTGGCTGTAAAGGGATTTGGCCCCTTAGGGTTCAATCCTCCCGCTGTGGAAAGACTGAGGCGCCCCTGGACTGTGGCTGAGCTCGGGTAGGATATGGATTTGAAGGGGCTACCCTACAGTGCTCACCTCAGGGTTGAGGAATTCAAGGCGGGCCACAGGATGCTGTTGTTGAGGAACTGGCTGAGGACAGAGGGCACACGGAAACCCTCTCGGAGCAGTGCAATGGTGGGCCGGAAAAGCTGAGCCCAAGGCAGGCGGCCGTGGCGGCGGTGGGCCTCAGCATAGCCCCGGAGCTCCCCAGGAACCCCGATCCACTGGGTCCCTGCATAACATGCACCTTTCCTTAGCCCAGTGCAACGCTCTCAGCCCAGCTTGGCCTCCCAGTTTCTGGAGCCCATGCTTGACCATACTGCCCCCGGCATCGACTCTTGTGGCTCTCCATTGCCTTCCATATAAAGTCCACACAGGGTGGCTGGAGAGACCAGTCAGCGGTTAAGAAGCACCGACTGCTCTTCCAAAGGTCCTGAGTTCAATTCCCAGCAACCACATGGTGGCTCACAGCCACGGGATTTGGTCCCCTCTTCTGGTGTGGCTGAAGACAGCTACAGTGCACCCATATAAACAAAATAAATACATCTTAAATAAAGTCCAAAAAGACTGCCATCAGGTACTTGATCATAACAATAGACAGAACCAAGCCGAGGCCACCAAGGCTACCCAACTCCCACCCCAGAGCCTATTCTGCTCTCAAATAAACTGGACCCAGGATTCCTCTTCCATCAACCCGTATCCACTGGACTCCCCAAGAAAGTTCTTCCCCTTGGAACATCCCCTTACTCAGAGTCTCCCCCAAAGGACACACTCCAGAAGGTCAGGGGGTCCAAGTTTCCCCATGCCCAGAGGGTTTAACAGTCTGTCCATGAGACATACTGACCCTTTGGGGGGCTGTTCTGGACAAACCCATAACAGAATGAGTTAGGTTGTCTAAAGAACCCTTCCCAAATTTTGACTATACTCCAGCGACTACATTTACAATACAAATTGGACTGATTTTCTCTCTCTCTCTCCTCTCTCTCTCTCTCTCTCTCTCTCTCTCTTCTCTTCTTCTTCTTCTTCTTCTTCTTCTTCTTCTTCTTCTTCTTTCTTGTGGGAGGGGTGGGGTGCAGGGGAGGCAGGGGGTGAGGACTGGGAAGTATGATTGGGGTGCATGATGTGACATTCCCAAATAATTAATAAAAATAGTCTGTTGGTGGGGCTGGGGGAAGAACCCTTCCCAAGGCCTTACCTGTGCCCAGTGGCAGGGAGTTTCTACACTGGTTTAGCAGGTCCCTGTCACAGCTGGCTGGCACTGTCTCCCGAGCGTTGATAACTTCCACCTTCTCTAGAGTTGAAATGGGGTGAGAGATGGCCCCAGTTTGTTTTAGGTCTTGGTTTCCATCTCTGTGCTAACCCTTGGAACATTACCTACCACCAAGGCGTCACACAACAGAGACGAAGGCAGTCCAAAGGGTCCCAAGAGTGCCAGGGAAGATGCATGCAAGAAACGAATGCCCCGTGACTGACAGAAGTCTATCACCCCCAGGAGCATCCGTGAGGGCCCACCTGTTGACGCATTGTAGATGGTGAAGACAACCCCTCCGCCCAGGCCCATGCTCTGAGGATTAACAACACCAGTACAGATCAGGGCAGCAATGGTGGCATCCACAGGTGAGCCCCGCTGCTGGAGGATGGCTCTAGGGGACATGACACAGAATCAGAAATCTGGCTTCCCTACCTCATCAATTCCTGGGCTTGTCTGGCTGGCACGTGCTGGGAAACAGACACAGATTGATGATCTAACGGCTGGCACCAAACCCCAAGGGAGGTGTGGAGACACATCGAGCTGCCCCCTTCAAATCCAGCTACCCACTGGTCTGCCATCACAACCGACAAATTACAAAGTATGGTGGCATTTCCACATCCCTGTAGCATACATAAGGTGGTTCCCAGTTTACAAATGACTCTGCTGCCATTATCCCCTGGAGTTCCAGCCACACTGGCTCATTGTAACAGGTAGAACCTGGCCCCTGTTACCCATTCTGAGACTCCACTCTCTAAAAAACTGGCCTTTATTGGGTGACCCCAGAATCCTACACTAACGTCCAGTACTTGGACTGATAAGTCTTATGCCTTTTTCTTTGTCCCCGAGCCCATGACAATGCCCATGTTCTTGGGGACATCTGTCCCTGGTCCTTCAACTTCAAATTGTTAGTGAGACTGGCCTATGTCACAGTGGCTTCTGGGACAGAAGTACAGTCTGCGCCACTCACCAAGGACCTCCCCTTTTTCCGCACACAGAGGCTCTGTTCAGCACCTCTAGGATTACCATTGAACCTCCAGGTATCAGAAGGAACTCAAGACCACAAGGACAGACCTAGGTCTCCTCCCACAACTCCATGGGACCTCTGACCCTGCATCTTCCCTTGACTCCGTTATCTCTGTGACCCAACCAGTCCATCCTGGACTGTGCCTCATGGGGGCTTCTTAGCTTAAATGTTAGTATACTAGGAAGACCATCACTCCACGTGTAATCCTGGAATGGAGCCAGAAACATGAACGAAAACAAGACTATATACAGTCGGGTGTAAGTACAATTTTTTTAAAGACTGATTTGTGTGCCTTGCGCATGTGCGCGCATGCTTATGCGCACCGGCACCTGTTCTGTGTGGAGACCAGAAGAGGACGTCGGAGCCTCTCAAGCTGGAGTTACAAGAGGATGTGCGTGCTAGCCCATATCTCCAGCCCTAATAAGCACAGATTCTTAGCAGTGAGGAACAGCCTATGCCCTCGATTGCCACTTCCCACCAAACGCTTTCTTCTCTTCTCCCTCTCCTCTTTCTTTCTCTTTCTTTCTCTCTCTCTCCTCTTTCTCTCTCTTCTCTCTCTTCTCTTTCTTTCTTTCTTTCTTCTTCACTGTAGTGTCTTCATACACACCAGAAGATGGCATCAGATCCCATTACAGATGGTTGTGAGCCACCATGTGGTTGCTGGGAATTGAACTCAGGACCTCTGGAAGAGCAGCTAGTGCTCTTAACCGCTGAGCCATCTCTCCAGCCCCAAAAGCCCTTTCTACACTCAGCTTCTTCAACGCCCATCTTTACCTCCCGGACCTCCTAATGTTGAGTCTTTGATCCATATTTGAGCTCATCCATGCGATACAAACTCTATACTTAAGACTTCTGAATTTACATCCTAAACCCCTTCTCTTCCCTAAAGTTGAGACTCTTCTGTGCAGCCATCAACAGACATCTCCCTGTGGGGCTAGGAAGCACTGCACACCACCATGACCTAAACTGCACCTTTTCTCTCCCTCCCATCTCTACCCGGCAACGGCCTGCTATTCTTGCCCTCATAGGCTTAGAGAATGCCGTAACCATTTGCCAAGTTACTCTGTCCTTCACCCTTGGGAGTCATCCACTCTTGTTGACCACATGGGGGGGTACCCCATGCCACCACTGTGGTCCAAGCTATCAGTCACTGAAGAGTTTCTGGTTTCTGCAGTGGCCTATTGTACTTGGCCTCCTGTATTTGGCTGATTCCTGTACATTTCAGTAATCTGGCCAATGGCCACCAGATATCTCAGCGTTGATGACTAGGCACTTTAGACCAGATTCCCACAGAGAACTAGAAAAAACAGACAAATTGGAAACCTGCGCTATGAAGGCTTTAGCATCAGGGATAAAGTTTATGGTGAGGGAGGAGGGCCTGGTATCTGCAGCTGCTTTTCCCTGGAGGACATTGCCATTTTTACACAGATAGCTCAGAGGCAGTGTGTCAGCATCCTATGACCACTCAGGGAAGGGATGGTGCTCGTGTCCCACACTCCAGGATGGGTCCTTGTCCAGGTATAGCATCCAGAATTAGACTAGGCCTCTCCATACAGGGGTCCTCTGCAAACCATCTAGTTACTAGAACTATAAAGGAGATCCCAGAATTATAAACCTAAGGCCTTATAACATTCAAAAATTACTTTTATTAATTTATTATTGGCAGCCGGCGGTGGTGCGCACGCCTTTATCCAGCACTTGGGGCAGGGCAGGCGGATTTCTGAGTTTGAGGCCAGCCTGGTCTACGAGTGAGTTCAGGACGCCAGGTACACAGAGAAACCTGTCTCGAAAAAAAAAAAAAAAAAAAAAAAAAATTATTATTTGGGTTATTATTTGGGTTTGGTGGGTTTTATCTTATTTGTTGTTTATTTATTTTAGACAGAGTCCTAGACCATAGCCCAGGCTGGCTTTATACTTATGGTGATCCTCCTGCCTTAGTCTTCCAAGTACTAGAATTACAGGAGGGAAAGACTATGTTTAGTCCAAAACTTATTTTTAACAGGTTGGGTGATGGTGGCATATACCTTTAATCCCAGGACTTGGGAGGAAGGAGGAGGAGGATCTGTGAGTTCAAGGCCAGCTTGGTCTACAAAGCTAGTTCCAGGACAGCTAGGGCTACGCAAAGAAACCCTGTCTCAACCTCCTCCCCCTGGAAATTTTATTTTTAGTAATTGTTATACATGTTTTCCAATACTAGGTGGCAAATGAACAAGACAGTAAGGAGACATAAGAAAAGTAAAAGAAACTCAGGATTGAGTATAGACAATCTTCTTAAAGATCACAGGACCTAGTTTATGAAGGTCATAACTTGGTTCTTCTCTCTGTCTCTCTCTCAGTCTCCTGTCTCTTCATCTGTTCTCTGTTTGTATGTCTCTCTGTGTCTCGTCTCTCTCAGTCTCCCTGGTCCTCTCTCAGTCCCTCTCTCTCTCTTCTCTCTCTCTCACTCTGTAGCCCAAACTAGCCTCACACTTGTAATTCTCCTGCCTCAACCTCCTAAATGACAAGTACTAATATAAATATAAGCCACCATACCAACTATGAATTTCCAAATAATTGTATTTGAAGATACAGAAGACAAGATTAAACATTTCAAGGCTGAAGCATGGCTCAGTGGGTCAAAGCCCTTGTCATGCAAGCCAGATGGCTTGAGTTTGTCCTTGGAACTCATGAACAATTAGAAATCCTGCAATGGCCAACATCTCTAATCCCAGCATTCCCTCTAATCCCAGCATTCTGTAAGGACCCGGCGAGAATGGAGAAGAGCCAACATGGAAGAGAAAGACTTGAGGTCAGGCACAGAGGTGCACAACTTCAGTTCTAGGACTTGGGGGGCAGTGGTGGGCAGAGCTCTGAGTTCCAGGTTAATCTGGTCTCCTAGATTGATTTTAAAAAGAACAAAAGAAGCCAGGCAGTGGTGGTACATGCCTTTAATCTCAGTGCTTCCGGTGGCTGAGGCAGTGGATCTCTGTGAGTCTGAAGCCAGAAGAGCAAATTCCAGGACAGAGAAACCTGTCTTGAAAAACAAGTCATGGGTTTGAAAAGCCACTAAAATGTATCAGCTTAAACGTGCTTATAGTCTAGGGGCTGGAGAGATGGCTCAGCAGTTAAGAGCACTGATGCTCTTCCAGAGGTCCTGAGTTCAATTCCTGGCAATCATATGGTGATTCATAACCATCTGTAATGAGATCTGATGCCCTCTTCTGGTGTGTCTGAGTATAGCAACAGTGTACTTATATAAATAAAATAAATAAATCTTTTAAAAAATAGTGCTTATAGTCACAGAGAAGCTCTTGCTATTTTGCTATTGATAGTATGAATGTGTGTGTGTGTGTGTGTGTGTGTGTGTGTGTGTGTGTGATGGAGAAGATTAGAGGAAGGAATCTATTGTGGATTTGAATTGGTGTTACCAGGAGAGTAAGATGCTTACCAGACAAGACTTCCCTAGTCTCTGAACGGAAGAACCCGGCTACAAGAAGCAACACAGCAGTGACCAGCTCTTACTTCCCAGAACACCATCCTCCAGCTGGGCATGGGGCCTCAAGTCTTTAATCCTAGCACTTGGGAGGCAGAGGCTAAAGGATAAATGGCGAATTCAAGGTTCTCTGGTCTATCTAGTGATTTCCAGGCCAACCAGGGATATGAAAATAATGAAAACACTTATACATGCCATACATACATACATACATGCATACATACAATGACATGGCATGCATACTGTCCTTGGTTAGGTCTTGACTTCAGGTCTGGCTAAAGGAATATGCAAATTGATCCTGAGACATCTAGTAAACAAGAATGTTCTCCAGGACTGATGAGCATGTCGGGGGAGGTCCCCCGTGTATGAGAGGTTTAGTCCACAACTTGGCACTCTTGGGTAATAGTAGAAAATTGAAGAAGTGTCTTGATTAGTGTTCTGTTGACGTGAGGAGACATGACCAAGGCAAGTCTTATTTTAAAAGAAAAAAAAGGAAAGCATCTAATAGGGGACTTGCTTTTGTTTTAGAGGGGAGCAGACAGGCATAACACTGGAACAGTAGCCGAGAGCTTTGCATTCTCATCCACAGGCAGCAGGGTGGGGGGGGAGAGGAGAGAGAGAGAGAGAGAGAGAGAGAGAGAGAGAGCGCACAAGAGAGTACAAGTGAGCACAGGCCTGGCTTAGGCTTTTGAAACCTAAAAGCCCACCCTTATTGACACACCTCCTGCAATAAGGCCACGCCTCCTGCAATAAGGCCACGCCTCCCAGTGCTTCCCAAACAGTCCCACTAACTGCTGACTAAGCATTTGAATATATGAGCCTATGGGGGTCGTTCTCAAACCACCACAAGATATGCAGCCTCATGGGAGGCCTTCTGGGGACTGGAGACATGCCTTGATGCTCCCTCCCTAGTTCTCCAGTTTTTATCTCCGCCATGAGGTGAGCAGCTTTGCCATGTGCTGCTCCAAAACAACAGGACCAAAGGACCATGGGCAAAAACCCCTGGAACAGGAGGCCAAATAAACACAGTTTTTTTTAAAGGCGATTTCTAAGGTATCTGTTATGACAATGGAAATCTGACTAACACAATATGTGTAAAAGAACTCAGCAGTGGGCTAGAAAGATGGCTCTATAGTTCAGAACTATATCAGTTGTTCTTGCAGGGGATCAAGGTTTGATTCCCAGTACCCATGGTGACTCACAACTATTTGTGCCTTCAGTTTCAGGGGATCCGGTGCCTCCGTTTGACCTTTGATCTCTGAAGGCACCAAGCATGCACGTGGTCATTGCATGCATGCAACAAAATACTCGTACACATAGAAATGAAATAAAATGTATAGTTTCTGACTTAGAGGGGTCTTGCTGGTCATATTATGATAATTTGAGCATTTTTTAAAAAAGGGGCTGGACAGGAGCTAAGAGGACTTGCTGGTCTTCCAGAGTACCAAGGTTCAGTTACCAGGACTCACATGGCTGCCCACAACCATCCATATCTCCAGTTCCAGGAGATCTGGTGCCCTCTTCTGACCTCCTTGGGTACCAGGCAGACAAGTGGTGTACATACTTACATGCCTGTAAATTCTCATGCGCATAAAATATATTTTTAAGAAAAAGCAAAAAAAAAAAAAAAAAAACCAAACAAACAAACAAGCAAATATAAAAATAAAGCATAATAAAACAGACCAGAGAAAGGCTGTCTCAAAAAAACAAACAAACAAAAAACAAAACAAAAACAAAAGCCGGGCGGTGTGGCGCACGCCTTTAATCCCAGCACTTGGGAGGCAGAGGCAGGCGGATTTCTGAGTTCGAGGCCACCCTGGTCTACCAAGTAGATCCAGACAGCCAGGGCTACACAAGAAACCTGTCTCGAAAAACTAAAAAAAAAAAAAAAAAAACAAAACAAAACAAAAAAACCAAACCAGACCAGGAGTGAATAGTAACACTCAAGAGTGTAAGGGTCAAGGAGAAGGGAATCACGCTTAGATTGCATCATTAATTGATGATAAAGAAATCGTAAATTTGGGAGCTCACTTTTGTTTTGGCCCTTTCTTCGTCACGTGGCACTCCACCCTACATGTGGAGTCTGCCAGCAAGAGGCCATTCCCAGATGTTCAATCCTGGACCAGTGCCCTGAATCAAGATAAGCCTCTTCTTATGACTTAGTCAGAAACAAAGTGTGATGTGTCATCATGTGTTTCTTAAGCTGTATCTCAAACATAAATTCAACATGAATGCCTTTAAAAAAAAATTAGTTGGAGTTTTTTTTTTTGTTTGTTTTTGATACCGGGAATTGGCTTAGGGCCTTAACATGCAGATGCTTTAGCCCTAAGCTACATTCCTAGATGTAAATAGCAACTGTAAGTCGTCGGGAATAGAAGACAAAAAGAAATCAAGATAGAAGCAGAGAGTAATACAAGGAAAACAAAATACACAGTCAAAAAATCACCAGCCAAGGGTGTGGCTCAGAGATCCAGCCTCTGCCTACCTTGCTCAAGGCCCTGGCACTCAAAAAAGAAATCAGCAAAGCCAAATATTGCTTTGTTATAAGGGCCACTGGTTCAGTCCCATCTAGGCAGATCAGGAACAAAAGATTCATTACAGGCCGCTGTAAACATTCAAAAGATGCTACACAGGGTCTTGCTAGGTGGACTAGGCTGGTTTCAAACTCTTTCCAAGTAGTGGGTTTGTATATAGGTGTCTGGCACTATGCCTAGAAAGGTTTTTATATTTCAAACACACAAATAAAAAGGGTATATCGATACATGTAACAGTGTGAATAAACTAGACACGTTTCATGAAAAGGATTTACTAACTTCTTGTAATTCACACAAAGAAATAGAAACTGGGTTGGTGACACAGTTCAGTGGGTAAAGGTGCTTGCTGCAAAGTCCGGTGATTAAGTGCATTTTCCAGAAACCACATGATGAAAGAAGAAAACTAACTCTGTCCTGTGACTCACATAACTCTCCCTCCCTCCCTCCCTGTCTCTCTCTCTCTCCTCTCTCTCTCTCTCTCTCTCTCTCTCCCTCAATCAATAAAATAAATAAATAAATCTAAATATCTAAAACATAGAGACTTGATACCTACTACAGAAACCACTGTTTAAAGATTTTACATTCACATACACAAAGACCCTCAAGTGTAGAGGGGATCTCAGCTTTCTGTTACTATAACAAGTACTGACATAGTCAATTATTATAAAGAAAAGGTTTGTTTTGATTCACGGCCCAGAGTGGTAGTCCGTGGCCAGTTGCATCTGTGGCTCTGTGGCTGTGGCAACACGTGGTCAAGTGTTTGGTGGCACAGAATCTCCCAGAGGGTGAAAAAAAAAAAAAAACAAGAAAATGGAGAAACAGGGGTTCCCCAGTCCTCTTCCAGGGCCTGCCCGGGTACTCACAAGGCCCCCTACTCTGTCTGCCTCTTAAAGCTCCACCACTTCCTAAATGTGCCAAGGGGAGAACTCCCCCTTAATACAGCCCCGAGAAGACCCGTGTGAGATCCAAATGAGTGCAGAAGGCTTAGCCAGTAAATTCTTCTCAATATGTAAAGATGGGACAGCCCATTTTAAAACAACACAAAATAAACCTCTTTCTTCCAAGAGAGAGAGAGAGAGAGAGAGAGAGAGCGTGATATGCGCCGCCCTTGCGGTAGGTAGTATCATCTGGGAATGACCCAGAATCACCTTGGCGACTGGCCACTGCACATACGTGAAGGGATTCTCTTGATTAGGTTAACAAGGTGAGATGATACATCTGCGGGTTTAACGGGCTCCTGGGAGGGACCCTGAACTGTATGGAAAGGAGAAAAATAAACCATTTGGTTTCCTTGCCTTCTCTTTTCTTTTCTTTTTTTTTTGGGGGGGGAGTGGTTTTTTGAGACAGGGTTTCTCTGTGTAGCTCTGGCTGTCCTGGAACTTGCTCTGTAGACCAGGCTGGCCTCCAACTCAGAGATGAACCTGCCTCTGCCTCGGGAGTGCAGGGATTAAAAGGTGTGTTCAGCCCGGTTTGTTTGACGTGTCTTGGTTGTGGATGTGAGTGCCTCTTCAAGCTCCTGTTGCCTTGATTTCTGCCCCGTGATGAACTGAACCTTGAACTGTGAGTCGGAATAAAGCTGTTGTCATCGGGGTATTTTAGCACAGCGATGGGAAAAGAAAACACAGCTTGCCAGTTCTTGATGGTCAGCATGAATCTGATACCAAATACAATTAAAATGTGGCTTTTGGGGGCGGAGGGGGGGGTGCACCATGTGCCTAGTGTGCACAATGGCCCTGGAGAGGATCGACATGTGGAAACAAACCTATACCGACAAGGCAGTTGAAACAAAGGAAAATTACGAGATCGCTGATCAAGAGAAAAATTAGTAAGTCCAATTGTGATCGTCTATGATATAAAAAGTTATATTGAATCCCTATTAAGCGCGGTTCGTGCTGGGAATACAAAGATGGCTTAAGACTCACTGCATTTTAAAGGGAGAGAAAAACAAGACAGAAAATACACCTAATGTACAACCTCATAAAAATGGCAGCAAGAAGGTAGGGAATCGCTCCAGCCTCACAACTGTAATCCGGGGCTGACTAAACCAGCAGAATTGTCCTGATCAACACAAAACTGAGGGGGAGGGGAGGGGAAGGGTGGAGGGGGGAGAGAGAGGTTTTCATAGAACAGAAACTTCACCTAAACGATTGTATCTAACCATTCAGCATAGTTACAGATCTGTTTGTACTTCCTCCCACAAAGGCAGGGCTGTGTCCGTCTTGGTTACATTGTGTCCCTAGGTCATGACAGAGTATAGTTAGTTGTTCCTCATTTCACAGTGATAAAAATGGAACCCGGAACCTCATGTATGTTAGGCAAGTTCTGGGCCACTGAGCACCCACCCCTCCCATATTTAATCTACGACAAACCAAAGTGTTAGATGTTGCAGGTAGGTAGAAGAAGGGCCCATGACTTACCCATATGTATCCCCAAGCCCACACTACAGGCATAAGCCAGGAGCCTGGGTTCATAGTAGCCTGCAAGAGGCTAGGCAAGTAACTCAGCTTCTGGTGCCTGACTTGGGAAATGTGATCAGTTTGGGTCAGTAGGAGATTGAAATATTTCCTGTGCACTTGTCCCCAAGGAACTGACAGGCTGCTCTGATGTCACCACGACAGCCTTGATGGGCTCCTTCAGCCTTGTGTGTGCTCACACAGGCATTTGCATACATGTGTGGCATCCCTAGATGCAAAGAGCTTCCCATCCGAGCCCAGTGGTCAGGGAAGGCAGTCACTTCCTGGCGAGCTGGTCAGGGAGGTCTCAGAACAAGTTTCAGGCTGAGCGGAAGAACAAGGAGAAACTGAAGCCCAAGCCCTGGAAGATGGGGACCAGAAGCCACACCCAAATCTTCCCTTGGGTCCCAAGATATTGGCCTATGTCCAGATCAACCCAGGCAAATGGCTCTATACAGAGCTACTGAAGGGACATGTAGTAGAAGAGATTATTTAACCCTCGGCTGCCAGGTGGGCATGAAGCAGCAGACCACACTAAGCCCTTGGGGCTCAACTGTCAACCCAACTTGTAGCCCAGTGTCAATCCAGATGGCAGCCCCCCAGAAACCTACTCACCAGAACCCCCAAAGGAGCCTTACCTTCTGTGATTTCCATAAATAAAGGTGTGGCCATTAAGTACCCAGGGCTGGGCAGATGGAGTCATAGGGGAGAGGTGGGGGACTTTGCAAAGACTGACCCTCTCATAGATCTCTTACCCTGTCAAGAACAGCATAGCAACAGTAGGGGAAAATACCACTGAGACTTCCTGCTATGACACTGGCCAGGTCCCCCAGCCCCACCTGGCAGACATCCTAAGTCACATGGAAAGCTCTTGGTCAGGGACACACAATGGCACCTTCATTAAGGCCTAGCCTGGCTATGGTCACTAACCACTCTTTCACGGTAAGTAGCTGGGTCCAGAGGTTCCCTCCCACTCCTGGCTTCTTAAAATAAGAACAGGAAGCAGGGAGAGTTGTTTGACAAAACACTGTGGCGGAACCCACATCCGCTTTTTCACCGGGGGAGAGCTTGAGAGTTGACAGTGCATGGGAGAGCAGGCTCCAAGCACCGACCGAAGCCTGACCCTCAGATCAAGTGCTGCTCACAGAGCTTCCTCACAGATAGTAGAAGTACATCCCTTTGTCACAGGCCCTGCTCATCTGGCTGGTTCTCAGTGGGGCCTAAGCATGCAAGCATACCCTACACCTCAGTTACAATTTTGCATTCTGGGAGGATTACATAGATGCCACATCTCACGAGACAGAGAAACGGTTAGTCTTGACTCTAGTGTCCCTTGGGAACACCATGTGCCCTCCCTACTAATCCAAGCTGCTATTCGCATTGACCTCCAATTTAAATGTAAACATGAATCCTCTAGGAAGTCTGGGAACTCAGAGAACCGGGTTAGCAGGGTTGAGGGCTACTGTGAGCAAGACCGGTGGAAGAGAATGGGTAGATAGATGGATTAAGTGAAGAGAGAAGGAAGGAAGCAAGCAAGGAAGGAAGGACAGATGGAAAGGACAGATGGACGGAAGGTGAATTCAAGAACAGTACAAAAAAGCCTGCTAGCCTGTTATTTTGGGACAGGACCACCACTCTCCCTGCTGTAGGACCCAGCCTTGGGTTTACAAAGCACTGAACCCAGACAGTGGGCTACCAGGCTGATATTCTGGGAAGGAGACCCAGATGACTGGAAGGAAGGAGAGACTTGCCCAGGTTTCAGGGGCCCAGTGGGTGGCAGGGGACCAGGAGTGACTTCCTGCCCAGGTGGTCCTGTGGCAGCATGGTGGGTAGCATTGGCTTCCCATGGGCTGGGTTTTCTGGAGGAAGGTCAGGAAATACCCACTCTAGCGTCTCTCTCTCTGTCTCTTGTCTGTCTGTCTTTCTCTGTCTGTCTCTCTGTCTCTCTCCTTCCAGCCTCCACATCAATCACTCCACTATCCAAGGCCAGACCCTGCCACAAAGAGGGAGGTCCTGACAGTTGTAACACGCTTTCTTGTACCGGCCCGGGAGGCATTGTATATTGCAGATGGACCAACATATGGAACCCAGAAGCCCATTGCCCAGGTTTCTGAAAAAGTTCCAGTCTTGGTCAGGTCAGGCAGGGGCAAAGTAGCAGGCTTCATTCAGTCTGCCTTTCCAATCAGCATTGTATAGATGATCAACAATAGACTCACACTATCTTGACAACGCTGTCCCGAGTCCCCATCTTCCCTATGGACACCATGATCCGTTCTATGCAAGGGCCCTGGGACTGCTAGAAAGCTGAACCACACGTGCCCCACACGTGCCCCACACGTGGCCCTTACCCCACAGCAAGCACATCTGGCACTCACGTGTCTCTCTTCACAACCCCATCACCCTTACACAGTCTCCAGGCGCAGCCAGCCAGCTGCCAAGGGCCACTGAACTCACACCCATGTCTTACTCACCGTCCAATATCCGAGCAGATCTTGGAGTCAGCAGCTACGGCGGCACGTGTGAAGGCACCAGGACCGCAAGAGGCTTGGTGATGAGAAAGGACCACAGCCAGCACAATGATGGTCAGACCCAGACCCATACCCAGTAGGACCAGGCAGACCGTGGCCCTGTGGCCCCATGCCATGGTTCAGTGGTCCAGGGAGGTGGGGGGAAGGCAGCTGCACACACAGGGCAGTGGACAGACAGAGAGGGACAAACTGACAAACTGAAGGGAAAAGAAACTACACAGGGTGAACTCAGGCGATTGGACAGACAGAAAAAGATCGATGGGTCCAGCAAGACACACAGACACACAGGCCAGACAATTGGGTAGAAAGGATAACAGACAGCCTTACAGATAGGTGGCCAGGCAGGTTACAGAGGAGCAAGAGCAAGCCAGCCAGCCAGATGGACTTATGGATAGACAGACGGCAGGCTGTGACCAGGCTGCTGCTACCGTCCTCCAGTGGCAGATCTAGCCACAGGTCTGAACTTCCAGTTTTTAGCTCCTAAGGCTTGGCCTTGGAGGCAGGCCAGCATCTACAGGGAGTTTTTTCTTGAGAAGAGCCAGCTGCCGCTGTTAACTCTTTCACCACCAATTGATTCCCATGGTCTGCCCTGCTGCCCCAACAGAACTCAGAGACTTCGTAATTCCCAGTGCATCCAGGGAAACTGGGGCCTGGGACTCAGGGAAACTCTCTCACCGCTTTCCTGGCTCCCAACAGCTCAGGGTGAAGGTATCTCCTGCATGGTGAAGCTCCCCAGCCTCCACTCCCAGCTGGTACTACCCAGGCAGCCTCTCAATCTGCCCACCCACCTGGTACAGGGATGGGGATGCAAATAGATCAAGGTAGCCACTCAGGACCATTTTATTACAGCTTGGCACAGCCTCATCCGAACATAGGAGCATGGGGTGGGAAGGGGGTGAGCAGACAGGCCAGAATGTCTGGTGCCTCAGCACCCAGTGCTGCTGGATCATCCCCTGGGACATGGTGACCCAGAAACGAAACCTTAGACCTCTAAAGAGTGAGGCTGTCTTGCCTGGGTACCTTCTCTTTTTCTGCAGCTCGGAGCCCCACTGGTTGACTTGCTGGGTCTAGAAGTGCTCAGGGCTATTCCTGTGCTGGTGAGCTGCCTCCTCTTGGGGGCCTGGCTTGAGTCCTGTCTTTCCATTGGCTCAGGATGTTCAAGTGGAAGGAATCTAGAGGAGTGAGAACCCACCAATGGGCTCTCTTGATCAGACTTAACAGGTGTTCAGGGCAGAAGAGCCCCGGCCTGGACACTCCGTTTCAGTGCCTTCTCAGTACCCCTCACTCTCTTTCTACTGAGCATGCCCCCCCCTCCCATCTTCATACGCTCGGCTTGGCACTGCCAAAAAAATGAGGCCCAGAGAGGGAATGCCTGCACTGGCCACCCAGCTGTTAAGTGGGCACATCCAGAGTCCCTGCTCAGCCTGGGTCAGAGGGTTGTTTCCTGTAAGCCTGTTCCCACATCTTCCTAGAGAGAGAGGGTAGAGTCTGTGGGAGTCTTCCTCATCCCCACTGTCCCCAACACTACAATGTCATTGCTCAACCAGGAATCAAAGCACATTCCTGAGTGTAGACCAGCCCTCCCACCGCCCATAGTCCCCTAAGGCCTAAAGCAGTGGTGGGGACAAGCAAATGCAAGGGTAGGTTATCTTCCCCCTCCCTGTCCCTGGCTGGGATATCCTGGTCAGGCATAGACCAGAATTCAGAGGCATCTCTGCAGATTCTTAAGACTTGATATCATACTGGGCTTGCCTGGGAAGGTCAGTTCTGGTGGCTCCAAAGGCCCTTACCAACGAAGTAACATGGAAAAGACAACAGAAAGGAAAGATCACTCAAGTCCCTCAGTCTCCAAAGAAGCTCTGGGATAACACGTGAGTCTGGGAGAGTGGGTACACTTCAAGCACCCTGGGTCCATAGAACTCTCTGACCAGTCCCATGGGGCATGAAATACTGACATACCATATCTCAATTATTGGCCTAGGGAAGCCTGCCTTCTCCCCTACAAATATGGATTGAGGAATGACTGGCACCCCCCTTTAGCCCAACCTCTGTCTTCCCAAGGAACCCCAGAGATAGGGACCATTAGGGCTCAGACATGGACACACCTACCAGAAAACCCTGCTTTCCCATAGGCAGACTGGAAGTACCGGGACTTTCTAGCCTCCTGGGACCCTCCTCTGGCCACTGGGTCCCTTCCCTCAGGGACTCCAACTTGTGCTCACTTCTTGGGCTGTGACAACCCCAGTGGCCAACTTCTACATGTTACAAGCATCTCCTTACCTCATGGTCATAGCTGTGAGTTCTATAGACCTTGACATAGCACAAGGGGCTGCCCTTAAAGAGTGTTTGGCTAGTTTTATATCAACGCGACACAAATGAGTCATCAGAGAAGAACCTCAATTGAGAAAATACCTCCATAAGATCCAGCTGTGGGCAAGTCTACAAGGACAGTTTTTAAATTAGTGATCGATAGAGGAGGGGCTAGCCTATTGTGGGTGGGCCATTCCTGGGCTGGTGGTCCTGAGTTCTATGAGAAAGCAGGCTGAGCAAGCCAGTAAGCACCACCCTTCCATGGCCCCTGCATCAGCTCCAGGTTCCTGCCCTGTTTGAGTTCCTGTCCTGACTTCCTTTGATGATGAAATGTGATGTGAAAGTGTAAGCCAAATAAACTCTTTCCTCCTCAAATTGCTTTGGTCATGGTGTTTCACGCAGCAATAGAAACCCTGAGTATGACAGGAGGGATGTTGTACCAACAGTGCTCTTCTGGGCTCACCCATTTTGAGTTTGTTCCCCTCGTCGATCTGTGGGTTTCCTACAGCTGGCTGACCGGCTTTTTTTTTTTTTTTTTTTTTTTTCCAAACTGGGCCTCTTGCAAGACAAGCTTGGATTTCACTCTGGGTTTATGCTTGGAAAGTGACCTCAGGTACAGCTCTGGCCAAGTCGCCTTGTTTCTGCCTCTTATGTCTACTCTCCTTCAGTTTTACCTGCTAAGTGAGGGCCAATGAGAGTCCACATGAAGCATTCCCCCACCCGACCCCGCGCAGCTACGGGGTTGCTTTGTCCCAGTTAGCAGCGAGGTCGGGGCGCCCTCTAGTGGCTGATATTGAAAGTGTTACTGCTTAGGACAATTTAGGTGTTCCTGTTTACCCCTTCCCCTAACTCTCAGGCACAGTGGGATCCCCATTTAAAGGTTGATGTTAGCTTCATGACTAAGTGGTTAGTCTTAGGATCCTGCCTCGTCATTCTCCAAACCCAGATGGCTCCATTTCATACACAAGACACTAAAGCCCATGATACGGGAAGTCCAGCCCGCAAAGGCTTCCCGCAGCTTGGCGGTGGCCTCCGTTTATTCCACTGCTCTGTCCCACCCGGGGCAGCATGTTCTCCTGAGTCCCACTCTTGTTCCTGTTCTCACTCTCGTCCCTTGGCTGCAGGTCAGTCTTGCCCCTTCCGGGCACTCAGTAGCCAGCGGGCTCCCCGCCTTTTCTGGAGTCCGAGGCAGCTGCCCAACCGTCTGATGTTCGAACGACGGCCTGAACCACAGCGATGAAAGTGGATGTGACCTCTGTATGGTGGTGCCGAGTCTTCAGGCCTGCAGTCACCACCTGGGGGGGGGGGTTGTTGAGAGGGCAGGGTGAGTCTCAGCAAGGTCACAGATGTGGCTGGAACCATTCCTGTATGGACATGGGCCTCGAAAATCCAGTTAGAACTACTTCCGGTCACGTGAGCAGGAAGACTTAGAGGCGCCTGAGTTTCTAAGGTCTCCTCGGAACTCGCTGTTTGGCTGACATTGAGCAAGGGCTCAGGGTGATCTATGCTGAGGGGCCTGGGGACCGTATGCCTTGGCCAGGGGGCATTTGCCACTGTTTGCTCTGTAGTGACTCAGAAGATGCTAGCCTCTAGGGATGCCCTCTTATCCCACACCATGATTCTGTTTCCTCAGCTCCCAGCCTACCTGATCAATGTCTTTCTCTACTGTTGTGGTATTGGGCAAAAGCTGGTTGTGCAGTCGGGGCTCCTCCACGGCTCTCTTCACATCATATCCGAACCAAAGGCTGTTGATGATGGCCTGGAGGGACAAAATAGGATAGCAAGATGCCAGCATAGTCCGGGAGCAAGGGTAGGGAGTGATGGGGGCAGGAAAGGGCAGGCAAAAAGGCACATACCAGTGCGACGGATGTGGTGATCTGGGTACCGCCCGAGGCTCCAACCACCATCCGAACCTGGCCGTCCTTATCGACGATGATTGAGGGACACATAGATGAAAGGGGCTGCTTACCTGTGACCCATAGGACGAGAGAGGGATGCCGGTCAGCTGCCTGGCTAGGGTACCAGCCCCCTCCCAACTCAGGTCCTGTATCCCAGGATTCCCAGCCTGCACCTGGCATGATGAAGTTGGCTGGTGACGGGGCTACCCCGAACTGGTTGTCAAAGTTGGGTGAGCTAAAGTCATCCATCTCATCATTAAACAGGATGCCACTGACTGGAGAAAGGACCTTGGAGCCAAAGCTGAAAATAGGACAACTCAGATAACAATATACACAACCCAGCCATGCCCCCAACTGGTCCCCACCCACCGCAGGCTAAGAGCACTCACTAGGATCCCCACCCCCCTACCCACCCCCATGCTGGGCATGCTACTAAGCGGGGTCTCTGTATTCCAACATGAAAGAGGGAGGCCCTTATAGAAAATGAAAATAACCCCCAACCCACAGCTCCGGTCCCCGCACTGCCCAGCAGCTGCACAGCCCCTACTAGAGGTTGATGGTACTGGTGGCGGCCACAGCACTGCCATCCTCCGCAACCACAGACAGGTGAGCAGTGCCTCCATCATCCGACAGGTAGAATTCAGGCTCATAGTAGGCGGCTGGGTGAGTGGTTTCATCGGTGATGCGGGCTCGGAGCTGAGTAGCGTAGAACTCAGAAGTCATGTTGCGGATCACCTGCCAGACCCCAGAGCTGGCCTGAGGAGGTTAGGAGGGAGAGGGGGAGGGGAGGGAATACAACAGGGCTGTCCCAGCTGGTCTTAAGCCCCAGCTGTGGATCTGACAACTTACCTCTATGCTAAACCAGGACCTCCCCAGGACCAGGGACAGCACCTCCTCAATCCTGCCTGACACCTCTCTAACCTCCAGCTTGTGTCTGTCTGTCCCTCAAGCCTTTGGACCCTTGCTATGTTCTTACATGATTTGTGTAATTATTTATGAAGCTTGTGCCACAGGATCAGAGCCGGGAATCAGCAGGGAAGAGACACGTGGGTCTTGATCTGCATGACATGAAGAGAACACCAGCGGGCAGGAGAGTACTGGGAATGAGGGGCCAGGTGACAGGGATGGAGAAGCAGAGAGCATTCTAGTGGAGATGGTACCTAAAGAGCCCTGAATGAAACCTGAGAGGTGAGTGGAAGGCCCTGGATAATGGAGAACGAACAGGATGAAGGATGAGGATGCTGGGTACCACACATCCACGATGTGAGGTCTGTAAAACTTGACTTTGGCTTTTTTGCTATGAGCCACACAGGCTTGGGGGTAGAGGAGTAAGCAGGATGGGAAAGATTTCATAGGTTTCTTCTGGGGGTCGCCAGAGAAGACTGTGGGTAACCATGTGACGGATGAGGACGTCACTGTGGGTGGGAGAAAAAGATGGTGGCCTTGTTGTCTTTGGCCTGGAGTTGTCATTCACTGGAAAAGTAAATATTAAAGAAGGAACAGATGTAGAGGAAGCCAAGGACTTGCTTGCTTTGGGCACACACACCCACGACACAATGAAGAGCTTGGCTTGGGTGTGTGGGCTCATGACCGCAAGTTCATATGTGAAATTTACAGGCAAGGCAAAGATGCAAGCACAGCGTAGGTGTATGATGGCTGCTGAGAGCTATGGACAAGAAAAGATGAGGAGGAAGAGTAAATGGGGACATAGCCAGAAAGAAAGGGACCCTGGGACCTATCATGTTTAGGCTAAAGGCCAAGCAGACTGTTCACCTGCAGGAGACTTTCCCTGTCTTCCTAGAGCCATGCATCTATTGATAAATTCCTCCCCATTCAGAATCTATCTGTAAAGCTGTAGCAGGCTCCCCAGATATCCAGACTCTAGGAATGAACTCTAGGGCTAAACCTTAGCCTATAATCAGTTCTGGTCGCCCTGAAGCTTTTCTAACTTCACCCACTGGCTGATTCTGCGGCCCCTGAAGCTACAGGGCCAGGCAGACACTCGCCAGCCTGTGAGTCTCTGACTCTTAAGGTACTCCCCAGATTTTCAGGTTCTAGGATGGCAGGTGTCATTCTCGCTCCCCCCCAGTGAAAATGTTCAGACCTTGGACTGCCAGACTCTGCAACTTTTGAGTTACTGGTATAATGGCGTCCATCTTGACTAACTGCGACCTCTCCTTCACCTCCATGTAAGTCATACATTAACAAGACTTCCTTCACCCTTCCTCACAGTGCAAGATTCCCTGTTCCACTTCCGCCAAAGCCCAGTCCCCGCTGCTCTTTCTGAGCAGTATCAGATCTCTTTTCTCTCTAGACCCTGCCAAATTCTCCTCGGCATCAAATAAATCTTATGCTTGCCCCCACCCCCACCCGGCGGGGCACGATGACACGTACTTTTAATCCTAGCACTCAAAAAGAAGAGACAGAAAGGTCTCTGTGAATTCAAGACCAGCCTGGTCTTAAGAAGTGAATTTCAGATTAGCTGGAGCTACATAGTGAGACTCTGTCTTAAAAAAAAAAAAAAAAAAAAAAATTTTAGTATGGCCTCAAAAAACAATGTGGGGTTATTATAACGGATGCTAGCAAAGACAGTGTCTCGTTTCAGCAATGCCTGGTGTGTGAACTACCCAGTTTAAGCGAAGGCATGCAGCCGGGATCTGCTCAACTAGAAGCAGCAGAGGGTCTTCTGCAGATTAAGGGAGTGGAGCAGTGTGACAGTTAATTTTGACTGCCAACCTGATTGCCCTGGAAGATCCCAGGTGATTAGTAAAACCCTCACCTCTGTGTGTGTCTGTACTTTCTGAGAAAATTGGATCTGATAGCTCTGACCTAATCCATGGTTTGATCCACTGATAGATTTTTTTTTTTCTTTTTGAGATAGGGGAAAGGGTGGGTCTTCGTATGTGTCACAGGCTGGCCGTGACTTGTGCCTCAGTCTCCCGAGTGCCTGGGATGACATGTGTGGCTTGGATTGGAAATGCCAACAAACTACTGGAAAGTGATGGATGTCTGGAAGGCGGGGCCTTTGTTAGGGAAGATGGGTTAGTCACTGGGGATGTGCTTCTGAAAGATGGATCATGGCCCTGGTCCCTTCCTGTGTCTTCTGCCTCCTGGTCACCTTTGTTCCACTCTATCTTTCTGCCATGATGGTCTATCTGTTTTACTGCAGGCTCAGAAACCTGTTCCTCTCTGGTTTTATCACAGCAACCGAATGGTCTACCATTTGGCAAAGGATAGGATATGATTTGATTACTGTTAAACCGAAAAGATACAAAGACCCTGAAGTGGGGGCTCCACCTCAGGCAGACAGTGAGTCATGTGACCCTGATATTGGTTTTCCCCTCAATGTGTGTGACACCCTTGCTCTTGGGAATGTACCCAGGACTGTGGCATTGGCTTCTTACACAGGGAAACAAAGATGGGGATGGGGGGGGGTGGGTTAAGAGAAAGGAAAGACTTGTAGCAAACCATTCACAATCCAGAAGGGACGCCAGGGAAAGCAAGCAGGTGTGCACTGATGCTCTAGGTTAGGTTTTCTGTGGATACATTTTGCAAACTGAAAGAACTTGAGGCTTGGCTTGGTGGCTCTTGCCTGTAACTCCAGCACTAGGAGGCTGAGGTAACATGGTTGCCTTGAATTTGGAGCCATTTTGGATACAAGTGGGGCTCTGTGTCTACCTGGTCTTAATCTCTTTCATACCCCTCATCATTCTGGAGAGATACAACCCATTCACCCATTCCTCCCTTCTATAATGAGCACTCCAGAATCTTCCAGGTCAAAGGCCCAAGCATGTGCAAAGGATCTGAGATAGGAGCTGGGTTGCAGAGGTGTTGGACTTGGAGGCAGGATAACAAGATGCCAGTTATCCATGGTTAAGTCTGCTTTCCTCAGTTTCCCCAACACTATGAGCGCCACCAACAAGAAGTCAGGGTACATGGTAACGAGTCTACCCTGAAATCAAGATTCCGTTCAGAAAGCACAAATAAAACCGGTAGGGTGGGTGGTTTTCAGAGCTCACCCAGCACCCCTTTGGCAGGTCTCCTACCAGCTGTGGGGTACCCCCTTACCTGAGACACATCGACAAACTTTGGGTCACCGAGCATGGTCCTCTTGGCATAGGCAAACCGAAAGGCCTCCACGATACGGTGATAGGTCAGCGCCTTCTGTTCTGGGGTTGCCACACTCTTTGGCGAGAAGTTGTATCCTAAGTGGTATCCAAGCACATATTGGTAGGCAACTGGGGTTCATGGGGTGAACACATCCCTGAGCCATGTTTCCCACCCTCTGCCATAGGAAAAGAAATATGTAACAACCAACAGCAGAGGCCCCGTGAGAAAAGCGTGGTTAAGACGTAGGGCATACCAACATGGATCCAAGAGAAACAGCTTGAGGGTCCTAAGGTCTGTGGGCTTCTGGAAGATCACTTAGACCAGCCAGAAGCACACTCTGGACAAGACTCTTGCCCTGAACTCCCAGATTCTTCTTGACCATTTTTCTTCTTCTAACTACTAAGCATCACGCCCTACCTTTCTCACCCCTTGTGAGGAGCCCTGGCACTCAACGCTGCCTCCAGGAGGCTACAAGCCATGAGGCAGGGTGGACATTCCACTGGGTCTATGTCCCTGCTCTTCGGCAGGGCTAGAGAGAGATAGCTTACCTTTGAGGATGTTCAAGATGAGAGTCAGCACGGGCCCGCTGAGTGGAGCACTGGGCACGTACAGGGTCGAGTCCCCGAGACTGACGCTCATCGGATGTTCAATCAGCTCCGCACGGTAGTTGTTCAGGTCCTCAACCGTCATGATGCCCCTGTCGTGGGACAGCAGCTCAGCTTGTAGCATGGTTGGGGACAGGGCTGTATCACGTGGGACTGGGTTTACCATTGGACACAGTAAGGGATGTAACAGAATTATTGTCAAGGGCTATCAGATGGGGTCAGGGCTGTTTAAGGAGTTTAGTCACCACTGAAGAGAAGGACAGGTTTGCACCATAGTGAGGAGATGGTCTATACCATCAGAAGGGCCCACGGGGCTATCAAACCAATAGCCCTAACCATCACTGGGGCCCCTAGGCATAAATGGTGCTTACCACCTATGTCAAACTCAAATAACATCCTCCTGGTTAATCTTTCATCTCTATGGCACAAGGGTCTTTCCCAAGTATGGAATACCCGCCTCCATCTTTCTCTTACTAACCCCAGGTTCTAAGTAGGATTCCCAGCAGTAAAAGCCACTGTGCTGACTCTCCTACTTCTGGAAATGGGGTAAGAACACTGTGCCTCCCAGTGAGTCAAAACTTCCTTCTTCCTCAGCCTCCAACGGCTGCCCGTACCTCTATTCACACCCCAAGGGATTTCCTGTGCTGCTCAGCCTGGTGTGAGCCAGGAGCTAAGCATCCAAGTGAATCCATGCTTATCCTTTCCCTGCCAAGTGCTCTCTGAGGACCCAGAGGCAAACCTAGGCAGGGAGCACACCTCAGAGCCACGCAGGGCTCCTCCTGTGAAGGCCCACTCACCAGCCTCCTGGATGTCTCTCACAATCTGGGCTGTGAGGCTCCCATTGTAGAAGGCCTTGGCGCCCTCTTGGGCCAGTATCTGCAACGTGTCTGCCAGCTTTGGCATCGTCACTGTTTCTCCTTCCCGAAGCACCTTCCCTTGCCGGCAGAACACCTCACTGGGGCAGAGAGGACTCATGTAAGGCAGCAGGTGTGGAAAACTAATTATACCTCACACCCACCCCTCACCCTTTTGTCCTCAGGGTGCAGAGGTCAAACACAGGTAGAGCCTGTTCATAGGTGGCTTGTCCTCTTGCTTGGGGTTTCTAGTGTCCCATCTTGAAGGCCATAATGTTCACTGGGGCCTCTAAACCAGGCTCCGACTGTGTCTTCACACACAGTGAGAAGGGTTTTACAACAGCTCAACCCCACTGGGTGGCAGGTTCCTGAAAGCGGAGTACAGCTCCGCCAACCCTTCCTAGGATGGGCCACTTGGACCTGAGGTCACCTACCACAAGGCAGGCGTCTTCTCAATGGTGTCCCGTTTTTTGTCCAGGGCAATTGCCAAGCCCTTGCCCACAGGGAAGCCATGGCGAGCCAGCTGGATGCTGGGTTGGAAGAGGCGAGCCCAGGGTAGCCGGCCATGTCGTCGGTGTGCCAGCTCATAACCACGGATTTCACCGGGAACTGCCACCGAAAGGCCACCTAGGAACCGGATGAGAGGAGTTTGAACAAAAGACAGATAGGGGTCGAAGAGGAGCTGGGGAATGGAGATGGGGGTGCTGGGAGTGGTGGGGTGGTGGAAGGTTAGTTAGTGGCTGGGTATGGTCACTGGGGCCTATAATCCTTGCTTCTGGGAAGCTGAGGCAGGAAGATTTCAGGTTTAAGGGCTGGCTGGGCTACAGAAGGAGTTAAAGAGGAGCTGCTGAAGATTAACAAGATCCTACCTAAAAAGGAAAACGGGAAAGAATTGACACCTTGTTACTCTGTGTTCATGTGCTTGTCTGGTTTGTTTCTAGCGTCACATTGAAGAAAAAAAAAAAAAGGCAGCAACAACATTTCTCCAATCTATTTAATGGCTGGGCCTAGAGTAGCCTGGAAGGGGAGAGACTTGTAGCTCAGGATCAAACTCAGGACCTCCCGGGAAAGATAACTTTAAGATCATAGCTGAGGGGCTGGAGACATGGCTCAGTGGTTAAGAACACTGGCTGCTCTTCCAGAGGTCCTGAGTTCAATTCCCAGCAACCACATGGTGGCTCCCAACCATCTGTAATGGGATCCGATGCCCTCTTCTGGTGTGTCTGAAGACAGCAACGGTGTACTCATATACATATAAATAAGCAAATCTTAAATAGCTGGTCTCCATAGGCTCAAGTGTTGAGTAGATACTTCTTTCTGGGTACAGAACGGGGAGCGGGTGGCTGTGTGCTGGCATTTGCTGCCCTAGATGATTGGATGAATCCTCAGAGTACCTCCATGTGTGAGATCTTGTGTCAGGACTATGGTTGTCCACAAGACTTGGGGAAAGCCGGACCCCCCCACCCCACGCCTCTCAACTCTCAGTCCGAGCTACCCTCAGTCATTCTAGTTCCACACAATCCCCGGGCTCCACCAGACTATACGAAAGCAAGGTCAGCAGCAAGATGAGCCGGCTCTGTGGCGAGAGCCATGTACTGGCTGGCTTGATGTCAACCTGACACAGGCTAGAGTCACCAGGGGGGAGGGAGCCTCAACCGAGAAAAAGATCTGACTGTATGCAAGCCTGTGGGCAATTCTTTATTGCCTGATATGGGGTGAGCCCATCCCATGGTGGGTGGGCCATCCTGGACTGAGGGTCCTGGGTTCTATAAGAAAGCAGGCTGAGCAAGCCATGAGGAGCAAGCCAGTAAGCAGCATCCCTCCACAGCCTCTGCATCAGCTCCTGCCTCCAGGTTCCTGCTCTGAGTGTGTTCCTGCCCTCGCTGCTGTTGATGACGGACCGTTCTAGGGAACTGTGAGTGGAACAAACCCTTTCCTCCCCAAGCTGCTTTTGGTGATGGTAACACAGCAATAATAGTGAAATCTAAGATAGGCTCTTTCCTCCTTCCCTCCTGTCTACTGACCTGAGTCCCAGTACTAGTTTTATTTTCTCTGTGTGCTTCAAATTTCCCCATCTGACCTAATATGTCTCACTTTTCCCCGTTCATATCTTTAAGGAGCTAATGAGTTCATCAGAAACAGATTCCTACACTGGATTACCCAGCAAGCCCCACTACCCACGAAGGCTGAATGACACCTAAGGCCAGATCCTGACAGCCTTGCCAACTGTAGAACAGCCATAACGGCCGCCTGTTCCAAGTTCAGCCATCAGCTTGTACAACCGAAAGCTAGTTCAGTCCTAGCTTTACCATGTACTAACTACGGAGTTGTATAATCTCACCCGGCCTGCACGACCTCCCTGGGTTTTTACCAATCCACCTGTAGGACAGGAATAAACATGGCATCTTTTTCTCCAGCCCCAGGGGACCAGGGAGGATCCAAGAGCCTCATCAGCAAAAATCACTCACCTGGGCAAGGGGACAGTCCCAGTGACCCTTGGGAAGTGTGATCTGTTACACTAAGGAAGTCATCTCTCAGCATTCAGAAACCCCCAAGAATACCAAAATGCGCGGATACCCACATCCTGTATATGAAGTGCACTCCTGTGTGTTTAATTGTTTGGTGATGGCTCGCATTAACTAATTCCTTGTAAAGGTTATGTAACTGGCAGCCCACTGAACTGTTTAGGGAGTTTGATAAGGGAAAAGGGCTGCATGTGTTCAATATAGAAGCAAACTGGGCTTTTAAAAAGATTTACTTGGGTTGGAGAGATGGCTCAGCGGTTAAGAGCACTGACTGCTCTTCCTAGAGGTCCTGAGTTCAATTCCCAGCAATCACGTGGTGGCTCACAACCATCTGTAATGGGATCCGATGCCCTCTTCTGGTGTGTCTGAAGTCAGCTACAGTGGACTCATATAAAAAGGATTTACTTATTTATTTTATGTGTATGAGGACTTGGCCTGCATGTGTGTGTATGTACTATATGCACGAAGTACCCAAGAAAGTCAGACAAGGACATCAGATTCCCCTGGACAGGGGTTACAGGTGGTTTCGAGTCACCATGTGCATGCTAGGAATCAAACCCAGGAGCTTGTGGATACCGAGGGTCCACGATTATTTTCTCCATGTGCACACACAGGTGGTTCAATGCAGGGCTAGGAAGACATAAAAGAATCTACCCCTCCCCTCACGATGGCAATTTAACCATTCGTTATGGGAGAGTATCATGGATACCAGAGCTGTCCCCAGGCCTCAAACAGGTACACGTTCCCTGTGAGTGCTGATCCATAATGGCTTACCTTCTTCAGAGTCCTTAGAGTTATTGAACATGCTGGTATTGGCCAACCTGGGAGCCACCTCGCGGGCATTGATAATCTCAGCTTTTCCTATAAAAAGAAACATGTTGACAGGCCAGGTTATCCCCAACCCCACCTGTCAAGGGAGCCCAGGAGACACCCAGCTATACTGCTCTAGACCAACTCACGCTGATGGACAGGGATAGCCCGAGCCATTCCCCTGCCCGACCATGGACACTCACGTGTGGTGCTATTGTAGATGGTGAAGAACAGGCCGCCCCCGATGCCCATGCTGTGAGCATTCATGAGTCCCATACACAGCAGGCTTGCGATGGCTGCATCCACCACGGAGCCACCTTCCTGTAGAATATCCCTACAGGCAGCACAAAGGAAGGCAAGAGCCTGAGGACTCTCAGGACTACCCTGCCATGCACCCTGGCCACCCTGCCCCAAAGAAGACAGAAGAGAGACCCTATGCCAGGTGTTTCTGCTCTGCGCAGAATCTCGTGCTGTGTCAGGCTTACTGTGTAGCCCAAGCTGGCCTCAAATCTCAGCCTCCTGAGTGTTGAGATGAGAGATACGAGCTTCCATGCTCAGCTAGGCTGGGTTTTTTGGTTTCCTGGCTTTATTGAGATGGGGTCTTACCCCTAAGGGCTGAGGTTACAGGTGACATTTTTGGTTTTGGTTTTTTTTGGGGGGGGGTTTAAAGATTTATTTATTTTTATTTATACGAGTACACTGTAGCTATCTTCAGACACACACCAGAAGAAGGCACATTGGATCCCATTACAGATGGTTGTGAGCCACCATGTGGTTGCTGGGAATTGAACTCAGGACCACTAGAAGAGCAGTCAGTGCTCTTAACCGCTGAGCCATCTCTCCAGCCCTTGTTTTGTTTTTTTAAGTACTGGTTGTGTGTGTGTGTGTGTGTGTGTGTGTGTGTGTAAATGCAGGTATCCATGGAGATCAGAGAAGAGCATCAGATCCCTTGGATTGGAATTTCAGGCACCCATGAGCTGCCTGACATGGGTATGGGGAACTGGACTCGGGTTCTTTCTTTTTTTATTTTTTATTTTTGGTTTCTCGAGACAGGGTTTCTCTGTATAGCTCTGGCTGTCCTGGAACTCACTCTGTAGACCAGGCTGGCCTGAACTCAGAAATCCCCTGCCTCTGCCTCCCAAGTGCTGGGATTAAAGGCGTGCGCCACCACCGCCCAGCTACTTGGGTTCTTTCTAAGAGCAGCACAGTCTGAATCATTGAACCATCTCTCTAGCTTTGAAGCTTGCACGCTTGCTTTCTCTCTCTCTTTCTCTCCCTTCTTTTCTTCCTTCCTTCCTCTTCTTCTTCTTTTTTTTTTTTTTTTTTTTTTTGAGACAGGCTCTCACTACATAGCTCTGGAACTTACTATATAGACCAGGATGGTCTCAAATTTACAGATATCCACTGGCCTCTGCCTCCTGAACATTGAGATTAAAGCCTGTGGCCCCATGCCTTGCAAAGTTTTTGTTTTTTTTTTTTTGTTTTTGTTTTTTTTTTTTTTTTGGTTTTTTGAGACAGGGTTTCTCTGTATAGCCCTGGCTGTCCTGGAACTCACTCTGTAGACTAGGACTGGCCTCGAACTCAGAAATCCCCTGCCTCTGTCTCCCAAGTGCTGGGATTAAAGGCGTGTGCCACCACCGCCCGGCAAGTTTTTGTTCTTAAAGACATATTTTTTTCTTTCCCAAGCAGACAAATATACATGATTTCATTGAAAAATAAAGGGGGAGGGTACTTTTTTTGTTTTTTTTTTTTTTTTTTTTTTGGTTTTTTCGAGACAGGGTTTCTCTGTGTAGCCCGGGCTGTCCTGGAACTCACTCTGTAGACAGGCTGGCCTCGAACTCAGAAATCCGCCTGCCTCTGCCTCCCAAGTGCTGGGATTAAAGGCGTGCACCACCACCGCCGGCGAGGCTACTTTTTATTAACACTTTTTCTGATTATGTCTGTAAACGGGAACTGACTTTTACATATAATGTGATAAAATTCTAACAGGGGCAGAGCAATACCAGCACATTGTGGCTCACAACTGTCTGTAGTCCCGATCCAGAGGACCAGTGCCCTCTTCCGGCCGCTGGGGACACCAGGCATACAAGTAAATATGCCCTCAGGCAAAACAAACACATAATATTTTTAAATAAATAAAAAAACATCAAAAATTAAAACTGGACAGCAGCATTTTCAGAGAGACATGCTCAAAAGAGGACCTCTAGGGTCACCGTCCCTTCTCCCTAGACAGAGGTAGCAAGAGAGTCCAGGGAAAGGATGGGCAGCCCACTGGACATGCTTTATGCCCACTTTACAGATGGGGAACCCGAGTCATGCCCGAGATCACTAGTCTTCCAGGGTCCCTTGCCCTAGCAAACCCACTTACCGTCCAATCTCTGAGCAGCGCTTGGCATCCGGGCCACGGCCGCCCTGGAGTACACATGGTCGGGCTTCCGAGAGGTGTAGGGGAGCCAGATGCAGAGGCCGATGATGACAAATACCAGAACCACAGCCACCAGACCCAGCACCAGAAACCGATTCTTCATGGCTCTGTTTCCCAGTGAGAAAGAGTAGGGTAAGACTCATCCTTCAGAACTCGAGACCATCCCCCCAACTGGGCACAGTCTAAAGTCAAGCCTTGGGGACATAGTCCTGGGCCTCCTTTTAGCCTCCTAGAAATGTGTGAACTGTCCAGCCCCCAGACCTTTGGCCAGGCCATTCCTTCTGCCAGAAGCTCTGGATCCTACCTCCGCTATTATAAATCCTGTTTCTCTTCAGGGCTTATGCCTGTGTGGGCTTCATTCCCACCAGACCCTTCCAAGGAGACCCTTCAGACTCCACATGCCCTGGGTGCCTGCTTACAGAAGAAGCCAAGCCACTACTGTCCTGAGATAAACTCCAGGGAGGACGGGGTTCACACTTTCCTTCTGAGTGCCCGATTCTAGCAGAGAGCCTGGCCCTGTCTTTGGACCCTTAGAATAGCTTGGGGTTGGACATCTATCATGCCTTCCAAGAAGGCACCCCATGACTAGCTGCACGGGTCAAGACTTACCGTCCAGTAGGAGCCCCCGCAGCTTTCTTGGGGAGGTGGCTCTTGAAAAACAGCTGTATGGATAGTCAGGAACTCCCCCAAAACTCTGCAGAAACCCACGGCTAATCGTCCCTGAAATTGCTAGAGCAGGCTACCTCCTGGTACTCCTGAAAATCACAAAGGTAAGCGTGAAGCAGGCCCAGAACTTTTCTGGAGTGCCTGATGTGACGAGCTTTCTCTGGCTCTCTCTGATTTCCTGTCTCCCATTGAACTCTGGAGCCGAAGAGGCTGCCAGGCGCTTCCGTGTATGCATGACTTCTCCTAAGAGCTGCCCAGGGAAGGGTCACAGAGCCACACGGGCAGGGGCCCGGGGCATTCATGTGTAAACCCAGGATTTGGTAGTAAGAGCAGCATGTGAAGTGAACAAAAGGGTTAAAGGGTCCAGGCCCTTCCTGAGACTGGACTTGGCATGCACCTGTTTGGGACTTTGTGGGGCACTGCCCCCACTTGCCTGCCGGGGTGTTTTTGAATAACTTGGATAAGCATGTGTAAAACGCTAACTGGGCATGGTAGCTAACACCTCTAACCCTAGCACCCGGAAGCTGAAGCAGAAGAATTGCCGTGGATTTAGCCCAGCGTAAGCTACCTAGTGAGTTCCGGGCTAGCCTGTGCTACAGTGTGAGATTCCCATCTCAAAAAAAAAGAAAGAAAGAAAGAAAGAAAGGAAGAAGGAAGGAAGGAAGAAGGAAGGAAGGAAGGAAGAAGAAGAAAGAAAGAAAGAAAGAAAGAAAGAAAGAAAGAAAGAAAGAAAGAAAGAAAGAAAGAAAGGGAAAAAATGAGGGGGGACTGGAGAGATAGCTCAGTGGTTAAGAGCACTGAATGCTCTTCCAGAGGTCCTGAGTTCCATTCCCAGCAAGCACAGGGCAGTTCACATCAACTCTCCAGTTCAAGAGATCTGATGCCTTCTTTGGCCTCTGTGGGCACCAGGCATGCAGATGGCACACATGCAAACATTCAAGGAAAACACATTAGAAAAACACTCATGCGCATTGCTGACATTCCTGTCCCTGGATCGGAGGGTGGGGTTGGTGGGTGGCATAACAGGATTTGGTGTTTGCCTCATCTTACTGAGAAAGTAGATTTGCAACTCTTCAGGCAGAGGAGGGAACCAAACCCCAGGGCAGAGGGGACACCACCCTGTCTCCCCATCAGCATCCCTGCCCAAATGGAGGCATGACTCTGCCCTGAAGACACAGACTCATTCCTTCCTGTCCTTCCTCTGGTCAGTTTGCACCCTCCCACCCCAGGAGGCAGCTGCTGGGTTCCTCCTATCCATAGTGGCAACCAGGCTCTGTCTTTGTTGTCCAAGGGACAGTTCTTACGCTTCTTTAGACCTAATACAGGTACCCTGGGCCCTGGGGTGGACCTAAGTCAGGGTCTGGGATTTCTGGTGAGATAGTCACACTGAAGATTTCCAGGTGTCTTAGGGGCCAGGCCAGCACCATGTGTTGCAATCATTGATCCTTGATACAGGACACTCCCATCTATGCAGGAGGGTAGGAAATGGGCGTGGCCACGGCTCTTGTCTATGGCCTCATGCAGCTCTGGCTGGTTTGGATTATCTTGGGCTTCATTACTTTTAGGTTTGGGGGTGTAAACTAAAAGTGGTCTTGGGGGGTCTCAGGGTGCTGAGGTGAACCATCTGTGACCCCCCCATGGTACACAGTTCATCTTTCCCTGTCCACCTATTCATCCATCTGTCCACCTAACAGCCTCAAAAGGCACCCAGCGGGGTTCCTTCTTCCAAGAGCTGGGAAGTGGGCAGCCCTGACCCCTGACCCCTGTCCCTTCCTCCTGGATAGAAAGGCCTGGCCCTGCCTCCTGCGAGCAGATGTTTCAGTCCAAGCGGAAGACACCCTGCTGAAAGCCTGGGCTCCCATTTCCCACCCTTCCACCCCCAAGTTCTCTCAAAGATTCATGAAAAGAATGTGCAGGGCCAGAAGCCTGGCTTCACTCAAATCAGTGTTGGGAGGGAAACTGAGGCACTGGTCCTCAAACCCAGACACCTCCCTTTCTGTAACTCTAGTGGGTTTCCGGAGGCCTGGAGGCAGTGGGGACCCAAGAGAGAGAAACCTTTCTTCCTCAGAGGACAGTTTTGGGATGGGGAGGAAGAATATAGGTCTGCCAAGGAAGTCCTGGCCACAGAGCTGGTTGTCCCCAGAAGTAGCAGAGCCATACCTGTCACCCTTGCAGACTGGCTCAGTGCCCCCACCCCCGACTTGGGATCAGGATCTGGGGTCTCCTCAGGGTACAGATGGGAAAGAGGTGGTAGCAGTATAGGATCCATGTGCTTACCTAATTCCAGGGAGGGCAAGAGGTCAGCTAAGGGGTGCCCAGCATCCAAGAAGGGCATCTGAAGGCTTCTGAGTGGGGTGTGAGATAGGGAGTCCTCTCCAAGAGGTTCAGCTAGGCTGGGAGGATGGTCAACGCGACGTCACGGCAGCAAGGAGGCGCAGCCGATTAGGCTTGTCACCAGGTGACTAAAGTTCATGCAGCCCCAGGAGGGCTCTGAGCGGGGGAGGTGGGAGGTGCTAAGAGTCTGGGAAAGGGACTCCCCCCCCTTCCAGATTTGGTTCCCTCCAAGGGGCAGAGGCCACCGGTGAACCCTTCCAGACAGCCCCTGCTAAGTCCCTCTGTGAATTTGGAGACAGACACAATGTCCTCAAAATGTTCCTGAGGCCATGAAGTAGCGGTAGCCCCAGGCACTAGACCATTGCTCAGATCTAAGAGGTCTCATTGTATCCTATTGGTCAACGACAGCTGCGTGTTCCTGGAACAGGGCCTGGGGCCTCAGCCTCCAGACGGGTTCAACCACCATTCAAAGAACATTAGCCCACAGACCCAGACAGTGACAGGGAGCTGCCTAGAAAGACAAGGACCAGAGAAAGCCAGACCTGGCCCAAAGTCATATAAACCAGCAGGGCAATCCTGCTACAGATGCAGCTGTGGGTCTGCCTCAAGGGGCATCCAGTTCCCTCCTGGTCTTCACTGGCCAAGGTGAGCAGTTCCCTGACTCCAGCACACAGTGTGGCAGCTCCCATACTCAGCAGTGCTTAGCCTCATAAACCTAGAGATGCTGGGTGCCGGCATGCTGCTAATGCTATCCTCTGAACACTCCCCTGCACATACCACACACACACTGCACACACACACTGCACACACATTGCACACATACTGCACACACACACACACACACACACACACACACATCCACACAAACACACTGCACACACACACTGACACACACACATTGCACACACACATTGCACACACACACTGCACACACCACAAAACACACTGCACACACACACATTGCACACACACACATTGCACACACACATCTGCACACAACACACACCACACACCACACACACATACCACACAAACACACTGCACACACATGCACACACACACATTGCACACACATACTGCACAAACACACTGCACACACACACATTGCACACACACACTGCACACACATACTGCACAACACACTGCATACACACACATTGCACACACACACACACACATACACATAACACACACACACACACTGTACACACACTACACTGCATACACACACTGCACACACATTTCAATCACACACCACACATACACAACTGCACAACATACACATATACACACACTGTACACACACACACACTACATACACAATTACACACCATCACACACTGTACACACACACTGCATACACACACATCCCACACATACACACACACCACATACACATACTGCACAAACACACTGCATACACACACACTGTACACACCACACTCTACACATAACAACACACACACTCACACACACACTATCATACAACTATACACGCATCACACACTGCACACACACATACACATAACATACACACTATACACATATAGCACACACTGTACACACACATTGCATACACACACACCACATACACTACATCACATAATACACACATCACACACATGCACACACACATTACTACATATACACCACACTGCATACACATACACACACACACTGCACACACACACACACACATCACAACATCACACACTGCACACACACATACACTACATGACACACACTATACACATATAGCACACACTGCATATATCACACACACTGCACACACACACTGCATACACACTATACACACATGCACACACTGCACACACACATACATATGCACACACACATATACACACCACACTGCACACACACACTGCATACACACTATCACACACATAGCACACATGCACATACACATTGCACACATACACAGTGCACACATATAAACTACATAACCACATACACACATACTACTGCATACACAAACACATACCACATTGCATACACACACCCATATACACACACCACATGCACATACTGCACACACATTCAGCACATACATACCATACACACATCACACTGCATACACACACACACACCACATACATACTGTGCACACACCATATACAACATACTGAACACACATGCATACACACATTACACACACATAATTAAACACAAAAACACACATTGCAATGCACACACATACTGCACACACACATGTACTGCACATACATGTACAGCCAGACACCTACACATACACCTACCACACACACAATAATCACACACATATACTGTGCACCCACACATATCATTCTGCAATGCACACACACCTTACACACACATATTGCACACATGAACATACACATACACACATGACACACACAATATTACATATACACTCGAGCTGAATCTAGGCTGAGCAAAGTAGGTTCCCAAGATGCTGTGGAGAAGGGTGGTATATAAGACAGACAGACAGACCAACAGCCAGAACTGTTTCTTTCTGCTAATCCTTCAATAGATCACAAAGCTGTGGGCTGCTATGAAGTCCCAGAGCACGAGAGTCAAAGTGGGCACAATCAAACAACCCACTGTCGAGAAATGAGGTTTAAGGCTAGGCATGGTGGTGTAAACCTTTACCTCCACACTAGGGAGCAGAGGCAGGCTGTTCTCTGTGAGTTCAAGGCAGCCAGTGCTACATAGTGAGATGGTGTCTCAGAAAAAGAAAGAAAGAATGAAAAAAGAAAGAGGAGGAAGGAAGGAAGGGAGAAAGAAAGAAAAGAAAGAAAGGAAGAACAAGAAGCAAAGAACTGAAGTTTAGACAAAAGTAAATTGTTCAAGATCACTGTGCCAGGGAGGTTGGCAGACCACACACGGGTCAGGACATCTCACCCCACTCCATATCCTGGTAAGGACACAGATCTCTTCAGCCTCTCAGGCCTGTCTGTATCCTGATAGGACACTTACTTCCCCCAGACCTGAAGTTGGAATCTGCCTTATTTCCTACCCAGACTGGTGTGGACTGCAGAGGATCAGGAAACACACCTATAATCCCTCACAAACACATGTATACCCCTTACACACACACACACCACCACACACACACCCCTATACCCCCTTACACACACCTTTACTCCTTACACACATACCCATAACGCTTACGCATACACACCTGTACCCTTCCTTCCAAGTGAGAGTGCTTTTGGTGAAAAGCACTGTTTGCGGGGTAGCCTGATGGACAAGATTAAAGTGCTTAGGCTCAAAGACCAAGAGGTGACAGAGCCTCCAGGAGCTGGGTAATGACTCACCACAAAGGTCTCTGCCCCACCCCCACCCCAAGTCCAGAGAGGGGCAGGCATGGCTGGAGGGCACAGCGCCTCCGGGATCGCTGACCCTCACTCCTGCCGGAGCGCTCACATCCTTTTGGGTCTCGGGCTGCTTCTCTCTTAATCTCAAATCTACTTCCGAGAACCAGGACCCAAACTTCTTCTGAGCTGTCCGGTGACTCCACTCTGCGCCCCTAACACACGCCTCACGCCTGGGTCAGAAAGAAAGGGAAGCCTGGACAGGCTTTCTCAAGCCCAACTGTCTGGTAAGAAATAGGGCTCTGCCTACCTGTGTGAACCCAGGGGAACCAGGGCACCTGCCACCCCGTTATCCTGGAGGGTGGTGCACTCCTGTTGCGCAGGTGGCTACACGGAGACTCTGAGAGGATCACCTGAGCCTCTGCAATGGCATGGGACAGAACTGAGGGACAGAACCAGGTCTCCAAACATTCTTGGGGGCCCCCAAGTCTAGTCGCCCCACCTACGATGTCCAGCAGCTCAGAGCCGGTGAAGAGGGCTTTGGGTCATACAGCAGCTGGGCCACAGCCAGACACGTGCTGCGTTCCCTTCTCAGCTCCACACTTGCGGAAGACTAAGTCCCCATCCCCAGCAGTGACCCAGCTCCTCCCTTCCCTCCCCTAGCTGGCCTGGGATGGGAGGAGGCTTTAAAGGTACAGAAACTACTCCAGGTAGAGAGAGGATTGGCTCCAAATCCAATCCCTGATGCATCGGTAACCTGGAATAGCTCGGGATAACTCAGAGCGCGCCAGAAGTTCCAGAGAAGAAACCTGAGCCCTGAGGGGTCTAAGTGGAGCCTTAAAGAAGCTGTATTTCAAAGAGGAGGCACGACTTAGGCCCCTGTGTTCAAATAGGGGTCATACGGAGCGAAGGTGTAACCAGATGTCCTATCCTAGTAGGGATTATGGCTGAAAACCTCGGAGGTCCTACAAGATCCAAGGAGTCTGAGTGACTGTCAGATCGAGGCTGGCCCTCTAGACTATCGGAACCACGAGTGGAGAGGGGCTGCTACTTATGTATTCCGGTTAACTGGATTGAAGTAGGAGTCTTCTCGAATTCCTCAACTTTCTAGATAAGGGCAGACTGGCAGATTGTGTGAGTGTATGTGTGTGTGTGGGGGGGGGGCACTTGGCAGAGGAAGTGGGAGCCCCTCTGTTTAAGCCCTGGATTAACTTCTCACTGAATGAGATAGAGTCAGTTTCTGACACGCATGCGCGCGCGCACACACACACACACACACACACACACACACACAAGAAATAAATGTTGGAGCTGAAGATATGACTCAGCAGTTAAGCGCATTGACTACCTTTTCTTCTGACGACCCAGGTTCGACTCCCAGCACCAACACGGTGGCCCACAAACATCTATAAACTCCAATTCCAGGTGGTAATCGGTTTTATTCTCTGACTTCCTTGGGTTCTTGCTCATATGTGGTGCCCAGTCATACATGCGGGCAAAATACATACATACGAAAAATAATAAAATAAAACTTAAATACTTGTATTGTCATTTATGTGTACATGTGTATGTCTGTGTATGAGGTCAGCGGGGCGTCAGAGTACTCTGAAGCCAGGGTCATTGGCAGTTCTGAGCTGCCTGTTGTAGGTGCTGGGAATTGAATTTGAATTCTTTGCAAGAACAGTATGCACTGAGACATCTCTCCAGTGCCAAAATAAGAAAACAGAACACAGACTGGAGAGATGGCTCAGCAGTTAAGAGTACTGACTGCTCTCCCAGAGGTCCTAAGTTCAATTCCCAGCAACCACATGGTGGTTCACAACCATCTGTAATCAGATCTGATGCATGAACACAGCTATAGTGTATTCATAAAATAAATAAAACAAATGTTTAAAAAAATAAAAAAGAAAAGAAAATAGAACACATTTTAAAAAGAAAGACTTAAAATGAACGAATAAACAAACAAAGATCCCAGGAACTGGAGAAATGTTTTCATGGTTAAGACACTGGCTGCTCAGATGGCTCAGCGGTTAAGAGCATGGGCTGCTCTTCCAGAGGTCCTGAGTTCAATTCCCAGCACCCATGTGGTGGTTTACAACCATCTGTAATGAGTTCTGATGCCTTCTTCTGGCATGCAGGTGTACATGCAGATAGAGCACTCATACATAATATTAAATCTTTAAAAACAAAACAAAAGACGACACTGGTTGCTCTTCCAGAGGACCCAGGTTCGAGTCCGTCATCCACAAGTGACCCCACAACTGTCTGTAACTCCAGTTTCAGGAGATCTGATGCTCTATTCTGATCTCCAGGGGCACCGGGCACACAAGCATACATGCAAGGAAAACACCATACACACACACACACATACACAAAACAAACAAACAGTGCTTTCGGCCGGGTAGGGAGGCTGGGGCCTAGAGAGGGGGCAGATGTTACCATGGAAGCCACAGGAAAGGGTCAGAACTAGAGCTGAGACCAAATGAGATAGGAGGAAACCTGTGAACTTTGGAGGCTGGAGCTGGCGACTTCCTGAAGAGGCAGCTGCGGACCATTGATGGATGGTGGTGGAGGCGGCTTGACTTCCCTTGACCTCACCCTTGAACCCTTAAGGTGTCTGGGCTGGAAAAGCCCTACAAGCCTAGACCTTGAAAGTTCGGCCAGCCTGGACTTTGAGAGCCCTGGGAGGCTAGTGAATATATCACCATGCTGGGTAACCCATTAACCCTGGCTTGCTCATTAAGACCCTTGTGGGTGCCTCTTTGCTCCTTGGTTTGCTCTGGGGAACTGGGCAGAGGGCAGCCATGAGAAGGGACTGTTGGTGGGAACACTGGCCCAGTGGCTCTACTGTGTGTTTATTCCTGCAGGAGCTTTTGCCTGCCAGGGTGGCCTGGGGTGGGAGGGGGACCACACCTCCACTGCCTTCCTGTGCCTTTCATCTTAAAATCACTCTTTTGCTAGAACTATCAGTCCATGCCCTGGGGGGTAGGGGGTGGGTGTCTTGGCCAGGCTGGAGACTTAGGAGCCTATTTAGGGGGTGGCTGGAAAATTATTCCAGCTCCCCTGCAGAGAAATGGGTTCACAGTGACCCCCAAGGTATTTCCTGTTTTAGAGGGCTTATCTTCCCACACCGGACCTTAGTAAACCAAGTACTGGAAAAGCAAGACTTTCGGTTGTCAATACAGGAAACCAAACGCTGGGGGTTGCAGCTTGGTAGATTGGGGAGGGATTCAGCCAACCACTTCCTGAAACTCTCTTTGCAGTCTCCAGCCACACCCTGTGACCCCGGGGCACCATCAGGTCCCGCAGGCTGACTTCACCTGAGTGGCAGGAAGCTCTGGGCAGGGCTTGAGCCCTTAGTGGGTAAGGGTCACAGCTGAGATCCATAGTCTGAGCAGCAGATGTCAGCATGAGTAATCAAGATGGGTGGATCCCTCCCCTCCCCACACTCAGGTTCTCTTGGGACAGGATCTCCCTCCCCACCCTGGAAGCCGGCAACTCTGATAAACTGGTAGAATGAAACCGACTTCGAATCACAACATCATAATAACTTAATTAACGTGAGGATCACAGAACTTCAACCTTCCCTCTGGTTTTCCAACACCCTAGAAATGTCCACCCTGGGGGAGTTCTTCATCTCTAAAAGTAGCTGGCAAGTTCTCCCCTGGAGTCGAGTCCCAGCTTGCCTCTCCCATTGCCTTCTACAAGCTACAAGAGTCGGCTCATTTTTGGAGGGACCTGGTCTCAGATCCTTCTCCGAACCGCAGACCACAGATCAGAGATGCAGAGGACACCCGTGCCTTGTGACTACTTGCTTAGAGTGCTTGACCACGCACAGACCACAATGACCAGTTGGAAGAATCTGCAAATGGGCCCCTGTTGCCCAACGGTGTTGAGGGAGTAAGCTCTGAATGACCACATCACAGCAAGGTCAGATTTTCTGTACTCCTCGACATCCCCTCCCCTCCTCAAGCCTGGCTTTTTGGTACTGCTCCCCTCCTCCCCATCCGAGCACTCACCTTTGCTGTGAGTGGAGCCAAGTGTGTGGTCCTTCAGGTGGTCAGCTTGTCAATACCTGGGAGCATTCAGCAGCAGGACCAGCCTGGCACCTGGTGGATGGAGTCCAACTCCAGAATTCAATGGTAGAAGAACCACAGAGATACGGGCCCTATAGCTCCCGGTTTCATACCTGACCTCCCTGAGAGCTGCTATGGGGACCTGGGAAGCTTTTCCCTTTCTAGCCTTGGACTAGAGGACTGAATGAGACGACAGACAGGACAGATGACTTCAGGAGGCCCAGGAGCTCATCAAAGCCTCAGTGCTGGCCTGTCTCTGACTCCCAGATCTGAAGTCACTTCGGCCTGATGAACAACTCAGAGCCAAATCCAAAGTGCCCCCTTCCTGCCCTCCCTGCACAGGTGGCATTTATTGTATCACTTGGTAATTATCTGCGCTGTCTGGAATCTCCAGGGGGCTGGGAGGAAAGCCCTGTCTTACTGGAGTCCTGGTCTCCCCGACTCCCCACCCCACCATCAACACGACACAGGAAAGCCAACTAGCTCACTTCTGTCTCACGGCTTCCTGGACCACAAGGCAAGCAAGCACACCTGTCTACCCACAACCTCCCTGCGACTGAATTGGTACCCAAACGGCCCAAAAATTTCCCTACGCACTCACCATACTCAGTGTACCCAGAGCTCCCTTCCTCTTTTTGTGTGTGTGTGTGTGGGCAGTTCCTCTGCCTCTTCTTTACATCTTGGATGCTGAACTATATTACATTGTCCAAGTCTGAGCCACCGGCTGTGTCAGATGCCCAAGGTCAACAAGCCCCAACCTGAGCTGAGAGCAACCACCCTCCTCGGACCTCTACCAGGCCACAGAAGGCAGAGTCCAGCCCCTCAGAAGCCACCCCCACCTCTTGACTGGTCCCTTCCAATTGGTGTTATCTGTGACTGCCTTCAAACCACACCTAGCACCCTCCCCGCCACTCCTATCACCTGGCGACGCCCATGGTTGCAAGCAAGGCTACTGCTACCTTCATGGAACTCCAATGCTCCACATGTAAATAGGAATTGCCTCTCCCACTGGAAAACCCTTCAAAGGCCCCCTTTGCCCTGCAGAGAAATTCTTGCCTTGCTGGTGCCTGCCCTGCCCTCTCTCTGCCCTCGGTGCTCCTGCCAGGACATTTTACAGGCTAACTACCTTGGCCTAAAGTGTCTTCCTTCGGACTCCGCTAACTTATGACGCCTTCCTAAACCTCTCTTTGCTCCCCATTCTGAGGGCAAAGCTGTCTGTTACTCTTACTACCAAAGTCTGGGTAGCATGCACGGCACCCAGTAATCATTCCTGAATGGATTGATGTTGAGGGGTGGATGGGGAGGCTCACTATAAAGCCAGAAAGGTAGCATGATCGGCAAGCATGCCAAAGACCCTGGGCTCAAATATCAGTACCGGCAGGAGATGAAAAATGTCACAGAAGATTAATTACATAAAAATAGATAAATAAAGGCACCCTTATGCAGCCCTGTGCTATGCCAGTCTCTAATCCTATAATGCCTTTGCCACTTTACAGACAAGGAAACCGAGGGTTTCAGAGGCTTCCGTGGTGTCTTGCTTTTCCCTTCCACGGAGCTCATGCCCACTAGGGAGCTTAAAGTGTGACCTTATTTAGAAAGAGTCTTCGCAAGATAATTAGTTCAGATGAGATCATACTGGATTAGGGTAGGCCCTAAATGCAGTAATTAGTGGTCTTACAAGATGGCCGTTTGGGCAGTCGCACCGGGAAGACAGCCGTGTGGAGTTGGAAGCTGAGGTTAGTGGGACACAAGTACAAGCCAAACAGTCTCGAGGATTGCCAGAAAGCTCAGAAGGAAGGGAAGCAAGGAAGGATCCGGCCCCATAGTCTTGGGGCGGGGGGAGCATGGCTCTGCTTACGTTGGATTCCAGGCTTCCAATAGCCAGAACTTGCTGTTTTAAACCATTGAACTTGAGACAGCCACAGGACCCTACTTCGTCTGTGGCTACACACTCAGCAAAGAGCAACCTAGGGGATTGAAATCCTTATCTCTTGCCTCCTTTCCTTTGTGGAAACTCCTGAAGGCAGAAGACCCTGTTTCCAACAGAGTAAGCTCAGGGAAACTGTCTCGCCTGAAGATCTATCTGCCTCCTTCCAGTTTCAAAAGCATTCTGAGGCTGGGTGTGGTGGTTCAAATCTGTAATCTCAGCACTCTGGAGGTAGACAGAGGAAGATCTGGTGTTCAAGGGTATTATCAGCTACATAATTGAGACCAGTATGGGAGACTATCCCAAACAAACAAATAAACCAACAAGGAACAACAAACAACAGAGATTGCATCCTTGGTAGCCATTACCAGGAAGTTGGAGATCACCTGGTTACTGGCCGAGATAACAGCCTTGGGTTAGTTTTCGAGTTTGGGCTTTCTGGGTGAATGGAGAAAGAGACCAATGGAGTTAGCTCAGTTCCATACCCTTCTGTACGTAGCCTGGTCACTCATATCTTGGCTTCCTGTCCACTCCCAGTGAGTTACCACATGAGCAGTGAAGGACTTGGAACAGCTAAGGTGTAACTGCTGCCAATAACTTAGAACTCTCCTCCACAGGCAGTTCCCTCTTGGGGCCTCATATGTCCCCATTAAGGCGTGGAGTCTGAGGACATCCTCCTTCTCATATCCCTGCCACCCATTTTTATACCCCCTGTGGGTTTAACTAAGGATGACAAGGCTGCCATGAAGGACCCAGGTCAACCCTCTATGCTCAACATTATCCTAGAGATTGAGACGACAGCATCAGATCTCTGCCTCACCACGGGACTGCCAACAAACCCTGCTGCCCAGGACAGCTCCCGGGAGAAGGGCCAGCAGCCTTTAGTTCAGTGTACTTGAGAGACCAGTGAGGTGGAATGATAGCCCCACTCCAGAGGGGACAGCTCAGTCTATGGGGGCTCTTGTCCAAGTCAAGTTATGCCAGAAACAGTGCCCAAGATCCAACTCACCTAAGCACCGGGATAGCAGGCTAACAAAAGCTCGCCCAGGGATCTGGGTCCAGATATCACACTTCCTCTTTTCCTGGAAAAAAAAAAAAAGTCCTCTAGGAATTTCTTAGCCAGGGAGGGGTCACAGAGGAGGAGTGGGGACAGTTTTCTACCTGCAACGGGACTAAGGTCTAGGCATTATATGACACCGATGCCACAGCCCTTTCTCTCTAGCTTGGTGCTCAGCCTCCCCTCCCTCCCTTCTTTCTCCTCCCCCTTGGCTCCCACCTTCCTCTTCTCACACTCCAAGGTATGATGCCTAGCCCTGGCTTAGCCTCCGGAAACAACATGGTCAGGACTTGGAAGGAATCCGTGTCTGTCTCCAGCCCTGGGGATGCGGAGAGGAAGAGGGCTTACCTGGCTCCCAGCTCTGGACAAGGGATCTGAGGAGGTCCTGGGATACTTGCTGAAGCTCAAAGCTCTGGCTTTCACTCACTGTCAAGTCAGTAACAGCCTTGGCCCTGGCAGAGGGCAGGCTGGGTAGTCATGCAGGTTTGCCAGGGAGGAAACCTGTCGTGCCAAGGTGGTCGGCCCTAGGACAAAACTGCTGCAGAGGAGGGGATGGGAGGCTGCTGGGGGCGGGTGGGTGGGGGTCCAGGAATCAGACCAAAAGTGGTTAGAGGGTATTAGTGAGTGGTGCAAGTAACTACACAGTCTGTTGACTTTTGCCATGTCTAAGTGTCTCAGTCCAGAGGATCACAAAGCCTGGCGTCCAGTGTCTCACCTCCACCTTCAGTTTCTGGTCAAGCATTGCTTGACCCAAAGGAAGGATCCTGGGGGCATCCCTCACTAAATGTCCTGGGATGGGTCTCCCCTCACATGCTTCAACTAGGCTTGCACACTTGCTCAGCCGGCCATCTCAGACTCAGGCTGGGCACATGTTCCTTAATTAGGAGTTCGAGGTGGGAGTCTAGAGCTCAGAGCCCTCTTCCCTGTAATATGAGAAACTAGAACCATGTCTAACTGCATTGAGCAGCAGGCTTCCAACAGGATCTGCTGAGGAAACCCCACAGGAGCTAAATGCTCTTCAGAGGAACCAGGGACACTGTAGAGCCAGGAACATATACGCAGGACCTGGTGACAGGCTGCCCAGAGCTGGCCTTAGCCTGTTCATCTCTCAGTCATGGGGGGTCATGCTCAGCCTGCCTAGGCCTGCCTCTATCCTCCTCTAAGCAGGAAGTGTCATTCGGGATTTGCCGAGGCTGGTAACACCCACACAGAGTGGACAAGACAGATAGACTTGCTCGCAGGGGTGATTCCTGAAAGCGGGTGCAGGCATTGCCTAAAGCACCCTCACCCGCCTTTTTTTTTTTTTTTTTTTTGTACAGTCAGACAACGATTTTCCCCCAAGTCATCCCTGACTGGGGCCACAGGATTGAGAGGTGCCAAATGCCACCTTGTCCTCCGCAGCGTCTGCTCTGGCCGCTCCCGGGAAGAGCTCCAACGCCAGGTCGTACGCGGGCGGGGCCCTCGACAATGAAACCTCTGCCAAAGAGGAGTGACCCTGGGCTCCACGCTGGCGGCCAGTGTCTGGGCGCGCAGCCGTAGACCCGGCGCTGCCCATCCCGCGCATCCCGGGCGGGGCGCGGCGCGGCTAACCCGCCTTCCTTTCACCCTCCCGGCGCCCGCCCGCGGCGGCCATGGGGGCGCGGCTGGGGCGGCGGGCAAGAGCAGATGCCCCTGCGGCGCCAAGTGCGGGGCCCGCGCCCTACGAGCGCCGGGTGCGCTGGCTGCGAGAGATCCAGTCCACGCTCCGGGAGCGGCGGCCGGAGCGCGCTCGGCAGCTGCTGCGCCTTCTGCGCCAGGCGAGAGAAAGAGCGGGGCGCCTGGGATGGGGGGTGTGTGTGTCAGGGAGGGGCCGGGATTGCAGGCTCAGGGGTGGGTGCGTTCCTAGGGGTGCGGGTTTTGCAGGCGTGGAGGTTCTTGCCTGAAGGTGGGGGGTGCGGATTTAAGTAGGGGGACCAGGTGGGGCTGGTGGATTGCTTGCTAAAGATGGGGCTGGCATGTTGGGGAACTGGGATTTGAAGTCTGTCGTGTTGAGTGTGTGTGTTGAGGGACCACCAGTCTGGAGCTAAGAGCCTACATTTGGACCTTCTCAAGAGCCGGAGTGGGCGAGGGTAGGGGCATCTCACGCTGAAGGACAATGGGAAGAATGCAGCTCCCCATGCTGCAGGAAGAACCGAAGCAGCAGATCCGGGAGCAAGGGTCCTGGGAGGCATAGCCCAGATGGCCAGGAGACAGACAGATACCATGGCAGCCCAGACAAAGCCACAGCGCACGCACCACCCAGTCTAACAGGCAGTTTGAGCCCACCGAGGATGCACAACCACATTTGTACATTGCATCGCCACATCTGGGCATTTGGGAGACACGTTTGGTACCCTAGCTAGATTTCCTGAGCCCTGAGTTGCCCTAGGGAGACAGGGATGCTTGTCCCAGCATGACCCCTGGGCAAATCACTTCCTACTCAGCCTCCTCACCCTTGACTCTAGCTGCTGCTCCCACTGTGAAGGTAGATGCTTAGAATCAGAGAAACTGGAAGACATGACAAGCCAGGGCCCAGACAGAAAGCTGAGAGAAGGCGGGGCTAGGGATGTAGTTTGCTGATATGGAATTCGAGAGGACTCTGCTCTGTTCTCCCCCAAAACCAGGATAAACCAGGCATGGTGGTATATGCCTGTATTCTCAGCATGTGGGAGATGGAGGCAAGAGATCAGGAGTTCAAGGTCATCCTCTGCTACTTAGCAAGTTCAGGACCAACCTATAAGAGAGAGAGAGAGAGAGAGAGAGAGAGAGAGAGAGAGAGAGAGAGAGAGATTCCAGTCCTGCTCTTCCTTTGCACTGGGTGTCCTCTCTGTAGACTCAGCAGTCTGCGAAAATGGGGCTGTCACTTTAAGAGGCACTGACCAGGCCCATGGAATGTAGGCTGGTGTCTGGGGCTCTGTCTGGGTCTGCCTAGACACACACAAGCCTCCTTCCTTTGGGATCCTCCCCCACCCCCACCCCCTTTAGCTGGCATCTGTGGCTTGAACCATACTGAAAATATAAGCAGGATAGTAACTGGCAGGCAGCACCCAGCCAGGCATATTGCCTAGAAATACAGATAGCCATCTGAGATGGTGGAGCCCAGGGCACTTGGCTTGCATTTTATCCGGAAGTATCAGGGAGGGAACCAACCCTCAGAGAGCAGCTAAGTCCCCTCTTTGTCACCCAGAAGTTGACATTTGAGGCATACCCAGGAGCCTACCCTGCCCCATCACCTCCTGGAACTCTGTGACTGTGCCCCATTGTGTTCCTGCTGCCTGGCCTGACTTCCTGTCTGCTCAGGATGACACAGGGCATAGCCTTCTCTGGCTAAGGGGTTAGGGGATGTCACATGGAGGCTGGATGCTTTCGGGTCCTCTAAAAGCATTTCTTTAATCTCAGTATGTAGGAGACAGGGCAGACGCATTTCTACGTTCCAAGCCAGTGTGGTGTATATAGCAAATTCCAGACCAGTCATGACTACATGGTGAGACCCTAACTTGAGAAAATAAAAATAATCAAAGATGCTCATCCTCACATCATACTCATAGGCATAGATGGGAAAAAGCCAAGGGATGAAGGCAACGGGACCAGGCCAGGGCCCCGCTCCTGGGGTCTGGTTGAAGAGAAGTTCTGGTAGTCTGAGAAGGGTGTGATGGCCAAGTCCAGGCAATCATGGCTCCGCACACTCCGTGAGTCTCTGATGGCACAACGTCTAGGTTTAGTCTCCGCCAATGGAGTGAAGGTTTGGTGTGTTTCACAGAGTGGCCCTGGAAGCCCAAGGATGGTATGGAAGGCTAGGAGCCCTGAGCAATAGCGATTAGGAATAAGGGCTGAACCCTGGACAGCAGTGGGAGAACGGAGGAGACTTACTTGGTTAGCTGGGGATAGACGGAAAGGATGCTATGTGAGTCCTACAGAGGTGGACAGGGCAGAGCCCCCTACTGCACCCTGGCAAGGGACAGAAGGCTGGCAAATGAGCAGGCTGACTTTGAGTTGCCTTTGGGAACATGATCTGAGGAAGAGGCTCACTCCGCAGGCAAAAAAGATGGCACAGTCTGAGGGACCTCAGGGATACGAGGGTGATGCAGGACCGACAGAGAGTGCTGGGGACATCAGCATTCAGAATCATTAGAGGAGTAAGGTGTCACAGCGAGATATTACACACACAACTACTCTGAGTAACGTGATTATCAACCCCCTGAGGCCTTACTATGGGCCCCTCTCTCTAGACACTTGCCTGTCACCATGTGTTGGGAGATTCCAGCGAGCCCCCCGGTGCGGGGGAGTGTTATAAACATGGGAACCTCTGAGGGCTGCCTTCTCTCTGACCTGGAGATGGAAAGCCCTAACCCCCAGCTTACTCAATTGTTGCTTTGCCCCCTATAGGACCTGGGCCTTGAAGGGAACCTCCTCACTGACATTCTCTACAGAAATGTGACTTTCCTTAACCTGGTGGACCCCATCTCCCATGACCTGCTGGTGAACCTGGCCCGGGACCTGCAGTGCCCTAAGAAGGTAAAGTCACATGTGTCCCTGGCACAGGCCCCAGGGACATTGGGTTCTCATGCTTGCTGGGTGGCCTTAGGAAGGCTACACTCCCTCCTACAAGAACAGCTTCAGGGCAGTTGTGAACTGCTTTGCTGATCCCCAATACCATGCTTGTAGGTAAACCTGTTTATCCCCAGGCTGTGTACCCCCATCTGGGCAGAAGACCTACAGGGACGTAGAACACAAGCTGTCTTGTCACAGCTATGATCAGAACCATATTCTCTTACTCCTGGGTCAGACGAGAGCCACCCTAGTCTGAGGCCCTTGGTCTCTATCCTACCTGGACACCTTTGGGGACGGGGATTCACTGAATCCCTTCCAGTGCTATTTCAGTCACAAACAAACCCAATCCCATGCTACTTGCTGCCCACTGTGAACAGGGACACAGCACTGGCCTGTATGTCTGTGGTCAGTCACCAGTCCCCAAGAATCTTGAACACAATGAAGTTCCCTCCCCCATGAAATAAGGGTCTATCAGCTCTGAAGCCCATACATATACTCAGCTGTCTGGTCCACAGCCCTCCTTGTAGCCACCTAATCTGCTGTCATTGTGTATTGCATGCTGGGTGGTGGTGGGGGGTGGCTGCTAACAGTATAAAAGAATGTTCTGGATGATGGAGCATGCTCAATGCCAGCTCTGTGGAAAGCACACCTTGTGTTTTGCCCCAAGCTGGGCCTCTTTGGGAATACAGTTAGGATCAAGAAAGAACCATGTTGTGCAGTAAAACATAAAACCCCCCGGCCCTGTCAGCCCAGACCCAGGCCCCACGGGCGCAGCGTAGCTTGAAGAATGAGAGGAAGAGCATGCTGACCTGTCTTGTTATTCTCTGGGACTGGCGTCTCTGGAATAGGGCTCCCTCAAGGGGGCCCGGTCTGGCCTTCTCCTTGTGACAAGTCCCCTGGGGGTGTTGAGGGTGGCAAGCTGCTGGCTGATAGCTTGAGCTACTGGCCTTAGGCCTGAGGACAGTGAACAAGGGCCCCATTGTCTGGGCTTCCTCCCACTGGGCACTGCGGGCCTCAGACTAGCCTTTCCAGCTCCCAGCAGGCAGCCTCTCCTGGCTGTATGCCAGGCTACAGCCAGGCAGAATGGAAGGGGCTCAGGCTCATCCTGACCATGGCACCTCCTCTTCCTCCCCCCACGTAGGACCATGAGCTCTGGAAGTCCTCGGATAAGATCTGTCGGCAGCTCATCTACCACCTCACTCCGCACTCCAAGCGAAAACCCCACAGGAAAACCCAGAGCAGGTGAGGAGAGCCCAGCCACAACCCTTGAACACTGTTGTTGAGGGTCCCTTCTCTGAGGGCTGAATGTGCCAAAATCTCGCTCTGTTGTTCCCTTGCCTTACTCTACAATAAGACTCCAGCCCTGACAGCAACCGTGGCTGGCAGCAGCAGATGCCCCCCCTAAGCCAAGCACCATGCTCCGTGTGAGTTGCTTCTCATTCCTTGCAGGACAGTGACACCTCCTGCCATTCACTGGTCCCTCCATCCCTGTCCCTTCTTAGAGCCTGTGCCTCCTTGGTCTCCACCAGATACATTAGGTAAAATCTTTAATAATAATAATAATAATAATAATAATAACAAACCCCATAGATTCTGAGTCTCCCATTTCACAGGGAAGGACACCAAGTTTGGAGATCTTGCCTAGGGGGCAATTCCTTCCCCAATTTTCCTGCAACACTTTGGGAATTCATCAGCTCCAGATTTCCTGAGGCAAAGACTTTCACAGCCTCCCCATAGCTTGCTCCATTCATGGTCCCCTGTTTTGGTCACTAAATCATAGCCCCGAGACACAGTCTTGGCCCACAACCAGTCCTGGCATCCTAAGGTCTAGAACCACAGCTGGGAACTGATTGAGCACCGTTTATCCCATACCCTGTTTCGTTCTTATCCTTTGTGGTTCAAGGCAAACCCAGAAACCATGCTTCCTGCCATAGCAGATGGGGCCCTGGTATTCAGTATTCAGTCTCAGTATTCTTCCTAATCTACCTCCCAACCTGGTCATGTACAGGCAAAGAGACCTGTTTCGCTTCCTGTCGTCCCTTTGTGGGCTTATCATTGATACACTCTTGGGTTGTCATGAAAATAAGTAATTTTAATACAGGAAGCACAATAATAGTTTACATATAGAGCCTTAATTCATGTATCTAACCTTTACAACAACCCTGGCCCAGTTTCACCAGACGGGAGACTGATCTCAGAGAACACTGCCTTTGGCCACCAATGTAAAACAAAAAAATTGGCTTAAAAAAGATTTATTTATTTATTTATTTATTTTTTAGGGTGCAAATGCTTTCTCTGCATGGATGCATGTGTGCTATGTACTAGAGGATAGAGGTATTGAATTCCTTAGAGCGGCAGTTCCTTAGATAGTTATTAAGTCATCATGTGGGTGTTGGGAACTGAACTCAGGTCCTCTGAAAGAGCAGAGCGCACCCTTAACTACTGAGTTATCCTCCAGTCTCAGAAGTGGAGCTATTAAACCAGGCTTTGCCAGGTCTAGGAAATCAAAGTTGCCCTTGGTGGGTAACTGTCTGCTGTGGCTGGGGTCCTGCCTGGGCCCGGGTCCTGGTTCACCGTACCCACCTACATCCCTCCCTCCATAGCCTCAAGAGCAGCCTCCAGAAGACTCTGCTGGTAGGGGAGACTGTGGACCTTTCTGGCATCCCGCTATCGGCTCGGATGTGCAGCACATATCCCGCTACCTGGACAGTCGTGGTGTAGAGCTGGTGGTCCTAGACCTGAGCTTCACGGAGTTGAGCGATGAGCTGCTGCATCTGCTGCTGCCCAGCCTCTGGGCTCTGCCCCGCCTCACCCAGCTGCTGCTCAATGGTAATCGGCTGACGAGAGCTGCTGCCCGGGAACTCACCGAGGCTATTAAGGACACCGCCAAGTTCCCCGTGTTGGCCTGGGTGGACCTGGGTAACAATGTGGATGTGTCTTCGCTTCCCCAGCCCTTGCTGGTGGGCCTACGAAGGCGACTGAGCCAGCACACCTCACTCCCTACCATCTACGAGGGCCTGGACCTCGAGCCTGGGAGCGGGATGTCTGAGGCCACTGCTGCTGTCTCCTCCTGGGGCTCTGCAGCCACTGAGGCAGGACCAGAGCCTCAGGGTTGTTGTGCCAGGTGACTTGCTACTGTTCTGGTTCAATGCTAATGACCGAGGTCTTTTAAGAATGCGGTATTAGAGGCCCACAGTGTCCCTCAGAGAAACAGCGACAATGTTCAACTTGGGGTGGAGTGGGTGGAAGGAGAAGGGTTTCATGGGAGGCAGGCCAGGCAGCCCACACTAGGGGCTCCATCTTGCCCAGCAAGAGGTGCCTCAGCACCCACAGCCCAGACCTTCCAGAAAAGGATGCTATCGCCTATTTCAAAAGGCTTTATGGACCACATACTTCAGACCCACTGAGTTCCAGGCCTGCTGCAGAGGTAGGGAAACACCACCTGCCCAGTGTAGGTAAACCACAGCCACGGTGATGCTCCCTTAGTGCTCACTGGGAGGTCTCCATGGAAACAAGATGGAGAGGTCATGGATCAGGAGTGGTGTTGGCTCAGGAGTTAGAGGAGAGACCTGACCTCAGGAGCAGGGTTTGAGCTTCAGGGGAGCAGGTTGGGAGACACAACAGGCAGAGCTCCGTATGGAGCCCCAGAGTAAATGCGATCAGGGCCCTTCGGTGTGCTCGGGGCTGGGGACAAGGCTCCACACACCAAAGGCAAGGCCACTGACTCTGTTTGTCTCCCATGGGACACAGCACTGGCCACTCTCGCCAGCTGTAGTCCCCACGCTTCCTGTGTAGGCTGACTGAGGATCCTGGCAGGGTGTGGAGATGCATCTGGCTGGAGACAAGGAGCTGCAATGTTTCCTTTGGTTTTGGGATCACACACAGCATGTAAGGGGGTGGAGGTGGGGCCCAGCTAGCATCAGGAGTTCTCAGGGCAGAACAGACCTAATGGTGTCTCTTTAAGACGCTGCTGTCTTCCTTTCCAAAATCCCTCAAGGTGACCTTCCAACTAGAAGCCTAATGTCTGGTCACCTTCCCTGACCCATTTAGGAACTACAGTTTTTAGCCCAACTGGTAGACAGGCAGGGCAAGTGCAGAAGGGACTCAGAGAAGAGCAGGGTAGGAAAGCCAGTGACCTAAGGCCTCTGAGTAGAGCCAAGACTTAAGGCCTGGTGACAGTGGAGGGAGACCCAGTAACAGGGGTTAGTCTCAGAGTCAAGGTAAAGGCTGGGGTCACCCTGGACCTGTTGCCTATGGCCCACCAGCTCTGACCACCCCTCCCTAGCCCCCAACCCCCGTCTAAATCCAAGTGGCTATGGACAGTACATCCAGGAACCCATGAAACTCAGTGGCAGCATATCCCCAGCCAGTGTGCCCAAGGAGGGAGAGAGAGCTGATTACATCAGCTTCCAGGCCTGGAAAGGGACAGCTGAGAAAAACCATTATCGCTTCAAGCTCCACAACTTTAGACAAATGCTTATCAAAACACCGTGAGAAGGGCACAGAACTGCTCGATGGCTCTGCTCTGTACTTGCTGGGGACCTGGCTAGGTCTTCTGACTCTTGAGTCTGGGATCCAACTTCCCCCTCTCTGTTATCTAGAACTTGCTGTCCCAGATCCTGGTACTTCATCTTGAATGACTTCCCACCTCTCTACCCCGACTTCCCCCCCTGTTTTAAAGACATGGCTTGGAGTTATTGGACTTGCCCTGTGCCTTAACAACTCGGGAAAAGGTTTGGGGCTTTCTGGAGCCAGGCAAAGCAAGACAGAGTATGGGCCAGCAGAAAGAAGGAAGGTAGGGCCAGCTTTGGGCCCAGCCGACTTATAACCTCACCACATGCTTAGGCAGCTGAGTTTTCCCTGTAACTCCTTGCTGTACAGAGGCAGCGTTCTGAGACTCCCCTGCCCTTCTTACCCTCTGCCCACAGCTGGTCTGAAGCCAGCCCACAAACCTTTAGATATCACGGTGCAAGAAGATTCTTCCTAGGATGGTGTGTGAGGACCGAAGCAGGGGCTTCCCAGCAAATCCAGATGGCAGCAGACGGTCTCAATTTCCCCACCTTTTCGAGGCAAGTGATACAGTAGCTGTGCCAGATTCTGAGACAGCTTAGGAGATGTGGGCAGCATTGGCTTCGCTGCTATGCAAGTGGCCCTGGTCCTTCACGGAGTTCTCATGACTACCAGTAGGGAGATTCCACGGGTCAGGACAGAGATTTCCAGAGAAGGGAGGGTTGGGCCTTGTCTTTGTGCTACTGTAACAGAATACCACATCCTGGTAATTTATAAACAATAGAAGTTTACTTAGCCCATGGTTCTAACGGCTGAGAAGTGGAAATAGAAGAGGAGCATCTGGTGAGGGCTTTCTTGCTGCGTCATTGTCTGTGTCACATGGCTAGAGAGCGTGCAAAGGGCAATAAGGACTTCCATGCACCAGGGGAGAACCCTGCTGATCTAATTACCCTTTACATCGCAGATCTGTTGGGTTTCCCATGCCTGCGCTCTGAGTAGGCTTCACTTAGGTTGGTGAAGACTGGCACTGACCAGGAAGTAAGAAGGAAGCATGTGTGGTGGGGGGGGCTTGCTCACGTGTCAACCTGGAGGCATTCAACCATCCTTGGTTCAGACCCATCACTTCCTAGCAGTGCAGTCGTTTGGGAACCAGGCACAAACATCCTCGTTGTCCTGTTGAAGTGAGGAGGAGATGAAGTTCGGAAAGAGCCTGTCACAGGACTGGTGCATTCTGTAGTGTCTGTTGGTGAGTCCTTCACCTAGGCTATCTGTGTGGTGAGATTTGGCGAGAGCTAGGCTGAAACATCTATTCTATCTATCTATCTATCTATCCATCCATCCATCATCTATCAATCAATCTATCCACCAATCATTTATCTTCCATCTATCTATCATGTATCTATCTGACCCGACCTGCGGGTCCTTAATAATTCGTGATGACTCGAGGAGGACCGCAACCTGAGAAGAATGGGCAGAGAGAAGAAGGACTCAAGGAAGCATTTGCTTGTCAAGAGTTGTGTATTTGAGCGCAAAACGCTTTTTTATACCATGTTTTACAAGGGGAGGGGGTAAGAGGGACCAGGTGGTGGGAAAGTACAGAATCTCCTCAGCCTGTGCCCTGGAACAATAGGTGGTCTACCTGTTTTTCTTAGAGACATGGTACACTGTTTCTGTGGTCCACCTGCTTTTCTCAGAGGACATGGTACACTGCTTTTCCTATCTGTAGCTGCCAATCCATTCTGTGGTCTACCTGCCTTTCTCAGAGGACATGGTACACTGCCTGAGAACAGCTTGCAGCTGCCAAACAGAATCTTGCGGCTGCCAAGCTGCAGGGGGCACTGCGCAGGTGGGGAAAGGTAGGGGGTGAGTAAGGGGCGAGGGTCCTGGCTCCTGATATCTATCTATCTATCTATCTATCTATCTATCTATCTATCTATCTATCTATCCATCTATCCATCCATCATCTATCAATCAATCTATCCACCTATCATTTATCTACCATCTATCCATCTATCTATCTATCTCTATCTATTATCTATCTTAGCACTGAGAATTGGACTCTGGGCCTGAACCTTACTAATCAAGAGCTTTTTCACCATACAGTATTCTGTATCCTAGATCCCCCAATCTCCCTCTCTCTCTCCTTCCTTACTTAGCCAGTCTTGTGTTGTAGCCTACACTGGGGTTGAACTTCCAGTCACTCTGCTTCTGTCTTATGAGTGCTGGGATGACAGGCCTGTGTCACTGTTTCTAGTGTAATCTCTCTGAGAACACAGAACCATGGGCAGCTGGTTCCTGATACACCAAGGTTTTCTCTGGGTGAAAAGAGAAGCCTCTCTTGTCCTGGAAGATTGTCTTGGATCGCCACCACTGCTGTCATCTCCATGAACAGAAACCTTCACTACTTTCTTCCCAATGGCATATTTTGTTTTGTTTTAAACAGTAATTTATTTAAAATACAAACAAACAAACAACAACAAGCTGTTACGAACTGGGCGTGGTGTCACATGCTTGTAAGCCAGCCTTGGTTATATGGTGAGCATCCGTAAAATTGCAACATAATAAAGCAAACACACTGTGACAAGTTTAAAGTGTGCAGCGGAGTTTGTCGTAATTACACAATCATGAACATCATGGTAGTAAAGGAGTCTGTCATCTCCAAGCCGGCTGCATCTCCTCCTTCCTTCTACCACAAGCTCTCAGAAACCATTGCTCTGCGTTCTGTCCCCTCTCCCACAGATTAGTTTACATCTTTTAGATTTCTACCAGTTCATGGAATCATACAAATGTACTCTTTTTTTTTATATAGATTTAAAAAAAAAACAGCACAATTATTTTGAGACACCTATATTATTGCATGTATCCAGACCTGCCTTGTGAATCATATTTCATGGGTGTAGCCATTTTATCCGTGAGCCTGTTGACAGACATCCAGTTGTTTCTAGGTTCTGGCTATGTCAGAGGAAGCTGCTGTGGGAATTCATGCACTAATTGTGGCATGAAATTTCATTTCTCTTGACTAAGCACCTGAGTCTGTAAATTAATTAGCCTTTCATTGCTATGAGGAAAGACCTAAGAGAAACAACTGAGGAGAGGAAGAATTTACTTTGGTTCATGATTCAGGGATGTCCTCCATGTTTCCTTGGTCCCTTGACCCTTGACCCTATACTCTTGGGCCTGAGAGTAACCATGTTCAAGCAAAGCCATTTACCTTGTGGCTGCTAGGAGAGGAGAGAGAGAGAGAGAGAGAGAGAGAGAGAGAGAGAGAGAGAGAGAGAGAGAGAGAGAGAGAGAGAGAGGAGAGAGACACATACACACAGACACACACAGAGACACACAGAGAGAGAGAGACAGACACACAGAGAGACACAGACACACGAACACACACAGAGTGTGTGTGTCACAGACACACACAGAGATAGACAGACAGACAGACACATACACATAGTCAGAGACACAGAGAGAAACAGACACATACACACATACACAGAGATAGATTGTTAGATAGATAGATAGATAGATAGATAGATAGATAGATAGATAGATAGATAGTAGATAGATAGAGACTTTGGGTGAACTTCCTCCAATAAACCCATCCAGCTCTAAACTCATTGATGGGTAAACCCACTGATGATCCAGTCACCTCCGTAGGGCACCACCAGCTTATGAATCAAGCCACCAGCACATCAGTCAGCCTTTAGGGGCTACAGTTCCTATTCCAACCATAATGGAGTAGAATGGCTAGGTCACATGGTCTAGGCCACATGGTCGGGCATCTGTAACACTTTAAGAAAGTCTCACACTGATTTTCAAGGTCTTGATATATTATTTCATAGTCTGAGTCGTAGCACACAGAATTTTGGGTCCTCTCATTTACAGTCACTAACTGAAGACGTTAATAATAGTACGGCATGTAGGGGTGGGTGGGAAAATGTTCCACTACACACGTGAGGTCAGAGGAGAACTTTAAGGACTTAGTTTTTCTCCTTCTATACCTACATGGGCTCCAGGAATTGAACTCAGAATGCTAGGCTGGCACAACAAGAGTCTTTACCTTCTGAGTCATCTCAATGGCCCTGTGGTGTTTAATTTGATTTCGCTATTGTCTGGGAATGTAGCTCAGCTCTGGTACAGTTCGAATGTATTGACTGGTTTTACAGCTCATCATATGGTTGGCAACTGGTAAATGTGTGTGCTTATAAAGAAAGTACATTCCACTGAGGTTAGGTAACTGGTAAGCGGTAATAAAAGTCAGAGTGGTTGACAGCGTTGTTTAAGTCTATGCTGTGCTTGCTGATTTTTCTGCCTATTTGTTTTATTTGGTAAGAAAGGATACTCAAGTCTCCGACTATAGTTACAGATTTCTCTCTCTTACTGATGTTCTGGTGATTGTCCTTCTTCTGAAATGTTATTTTTGTTTTGTTTGAGACAGGGTTTCTCTGTGTAGCCCTGGCTGTCCTGAAACTCACTCTGTAGACCAGACTGGCCTCGAACTCAGAAATCCGCCTCCCTCTGCCTCCCAAGTGCTGGGATTAAAGGAGTGCACCACCACTGCCCTGCTTCTGAAATGTTCTTAACTAATAATATTAACTAGTCACCTGATGCTTAACAATCAAAGCTAGATTATTATTAATGGCTAGCTTTTGTGTTAAGTTGATACAAGCTAGAGTCATTTGGGAAGAGGGAATCCGTTGATAAGAATGTGCACACCAAATTTGCCTGTAGAGAAGCCTGTGGTACACTGTCTTAATATAGTGATTGATGGGGGACGGCTCAGCCCACTGTGGGTGGTGCCATCCATGCCTGGTGATCCTAGGTTCTTTAAGAAAGCCCACAGCAGAGCAAGCCAGAAAGCAGCACCTGATCCATGGCTTTGGATCACGATGAGTGACTCAGCTCCTACCTCTGGGTTTCTGTCCTAATTGAGTGCTCGCCTTGAGTGCACGTGTGTGTGTGTTGTGTGTGTGTGTGTGTGTGTGTGCATGTGTGTGTATGTGTGTGTTCGTTCATGTGCATGGGTGTTCAGGGGACTCCTTTGGCTAGTGGCTCAAGAAGACATAATCCATTCCTTGCCCTGGAGGTTTTATTTGGTGGCATGAGATTCTAGTTGAGGCATTGTCCTTGCCATTATACACTGACTGACTTCATTCAAATGCCTTTCATAGATGTGGATACATTTAGGAAGCTTCTGCAGTAATATGCCTCTGTATACATTTCCAAAAGGCCTTTCCTGTTACCCTTTCCTCCTTGTATGCTCTCTTTCACCCTACCCTCTCATACCCGCCCCCACTTAATCCTCCTATAATAGCTTCCTCGTTGCATCATTATAACACTGTACTCTGTTTCCCTTCCTTGGAATTTGCCCTCCTTCTGCCTGGTCCATTCATGGATAGCTAATCTCTGTGGTCATTCAGAGTGGAGCACACATATCTAAAGCTTAGAAGTCAAGGTCCTCACGGAAGAGAGAGCATGCGAGATTTGCTTTTTAGCTCTGGGTTACCTTACTTCAGAGGACTTTTTGTAGCTACATCCATCCATCTGTAACTTTCATGTTTTCCTTAACAGCTGAATAATATTCCATAATATCAATGTAGCACATTTCGCTATCTGTGAGGTCATCTAAGCTTTTTCCAGTTTCAGGTAATTATGAAGAGAGGAGCGATAAACCCGGATGAGCAAGTATCTCTGTAGAAAGATGTAGGGTCCTTTGGATATACACCCAAGAGTGGTGCCTTAGTCAGGGTTTCTGTTCCTGCACAAACAGCATGACCAAGAAGCAAGTTGGGGAGGAAAGGGTTTATTCAGCTTACACTTCCACATTGCTGTTCATCACCAAAGGAAGTCAGGACAGGAACTCACACAGGGCAGGAACTTGGAGGCAGGAGCTGATGCAGAGGCCATGGAGGGGTGCTGCTTACTGGCTTGCTTTCCCTGGCTTGCTCAGCTTGCTCTCTTATAGAACCCAAGACTACCAGCCCAGGGATGGCACCACCCACAGTGGGCACCACCCACAGTGGCTTTCCCACCCTTGATCACTAATTGAGAAAATGCCTTACAGCTGGATCTCATGGAGGCATTTCCTCAAGGGAGGCTCCTTTCTCTGTGATAACTCCAGCTTGTGTCAAGTTGACACACAAAACCAGTCAGTACAAGTGGTCTAGCTAGATCATATGGTCGATCAATTCGCAGCTTCCTGAGGCGCCACCACCCTGATTTCCATAGCGGCTGTGCAAGTTTGTAGTCCCACTATTAATGAAGAAGTGTTCCCCTTTTCCAAAACCGTTGCCAATGGATACTGTCTTTTTTTTTTTTTTTTAATTGTTCTTGGCCATTCTGACCAGCCAAGATGAAATCTCAAGGAAGTTTAAATTTGCATTTCCCTGAAAGCTAAGGATGTTGAACATTAAAAAAAAAAAAAAAAAAAGAATATTTCTCAGCTGTTTTTAAAATATCATCTTTAGTTGTATATACTATTTTTAAATTGAGTTATTATTGTGGTATTTTGTGGTTTTAGTTCTTTATATTTTCTAGATACTAATACTATCGGATGAGTAGTTAGTAAACATTTCCTCTCTGTTCTTCAGGCTGGTGCTGTACGTGAGTGATGGGTGGTTTTTTTTTGTTTGTTTGTTTTTTTTTTTTGCTATATGGAAGCTTTTCGGCTTCATGAAGTCCTATTTATTAATTGTTGTTGTCTTAATATCTGTTATTGGTGTCCTATTCAGAATGTCCTTTCTTGTGTCAATGAGTTAAACACTATTCCCTGCTTCCTCTTCTATCAGATTCAGGGTATACCTGGTCTTCTGTTGAGGTCCTAGAGTCACTGGTAGTTGAGTGTGTGCAGGACACTAGATATGGATCTATTTCCATTCTTCTATATGCAGAAACCCAGCTTGAGCAGCAACATTTGTTGAAGACATTGTCTTTCTCCAGTGTGCATTGTTGGCTTATTTGTCAAAAATCATGTCTGTCGGTGTGTGTAATCATGTCAAGGTCTTCAGTTCTATTCTATTGGTCAAAATGTCTGTTTTTATGCCAATACCATGCTGGTTTTATTACTATGGTTCTGTACAACTTGAAACCTGGGATGGTGAAACCTCCAGCGCTTCCTTTATTATTTATGTGTTTTGCTTGTTTGTTTTCTGTGAAGAGCTGTGTTGGAATTTTGATGAGGACGCATTGAATATGTAGATGCTATTGGTAGGATGGACATTTTCACAACATTAATCCTACCAATTGATAAGCATGGGAGGTCTTTCCATCTTCTGATGGCTTCTTCAGTTTCTTTCTTCGGCTCCTTAAAGTTTTATTATACAAGTCTTTCACTTGCTTGGTTAGAGTAATCCCAAGGTACTTTTTCTTCTTTCCTTCCTTCCTTCCTTCTTTCCTCCCCCTCCTTCCTTTTTTTTTTTTCTGTGAAAGGTACTGTTTCCCAGTTTTCTTTCTGATTGTCATCTGTACATGTGAAGGCATTTTTTGTGTGTTAATTTGAATTCTGCTACTTAGCTGAAAGTGTTTATAAACTCTAGAAGATTTCTGGTTGTCATGGTTTGAATGTGCTTGGCCCAGGAGTGGCACTATTTGGAGGTGTTGTCTTGTCGGAGTAGGTGTGTTACTGTGGGCATTCGCTTTAAGACCCTCCTCCTAGCTGCCTGGAAGCCAGTCTTCTCCTAGCAGCCTCCTGATGAAGATATAGACCTCTCAGCTCCTCCTGCACCATGCCTGCCTGGATGCTGCCATGTTCCTGTCTTGATGATAATGGACTGAATTTCTGAACCTGTAAGCCAGCCCAATTAAATGTTGTCCTTGTAAGACTTGCCTTGGTCATGGTGTCTGTTCATAGCAGTAAAACCCTAACTAAGACACTGGTTGAGTTTTTAGGCCCTTCTATGTATAGAATCACACCATCTGCAAATGAAGATACTTTGACTTCTTCCTTTCCTATTTTGTGTCCCCTTGATCTCTTTCATTTGTCTTATTGCTCTAAGACTTCAAGTACTATATTGAGCAGGCATGGAAAGAGTGGACAATCTTGTTCCTGATTTTAGTGGATAGACTTTGAGTTTCTCTCCATTTAGAATGATGTTTGTTGTGGGCTTGCTATAGATTGCTTTTATTATGTTGAGGTATGTGGAAGAAATTATTTAAAATCGGCCACTGACCAAGCTGACTATCTAAGCTGCAGCGACTTGGCCTAGCTCAGCCGCCATGTTCCATGGTCAGAGGCCATGTGCATGCAGCAGCTAGAACCGGCCAGCCAGAAACACCAGTCCTGCCACCCACGAGACGCCAGCACGGGAGACAGCTCTGCCAATCTTCCATGCTGTCTCCACAAGGCTGGACATTGCCCAGACCTTCCCACCATCCATGCAGGCCCAGTAGAAAGATGAGACTCTAATGCTTAAAGATTAATCAAAGGCTTATTTGGTAATGATCAGTAAGAAGATACCCATACAATCAGAAGTGTAACCCAATACCCAACCTAGATATACCAACTACCTTTGACTGCTACAGATATGTGAACATCTGCCTCCATCTCCCCTCTCTCCCTCGTTCTCTCCTCTCCTAGCTCCTCCCCTTCCTTTTCCTCTTCCTCTCCTAACTCCTCCCACCCTAGCTCCTCCTACAGAGGTATGTCACTTTAGTCTCTCCAAGGACTTTTATCATGCAGAGATGGTGGATTTTGTCAAAAGACTTTTCTACATCTCATGTCTTTCATTATTTTGATGTGGTAGATAATGTTGATTGATTTCCATATGTTGGACCACCCTGCATCTCTGGGATAAAACCAATTTGATCTTGGTAGATGTTTTTGATGTGTTCTTGAATCATATTTACAAATATTTTATTGAGTGTTTTTGCATATATGTTCTTTTTTTTTTTTTTTTTTTTTTTGGTTTTCGAGACAGGGTTTCTCTGTGTAGCCCTGGCTGTCTGAACTCATCTGTAGACCAGGCTGGCCTCGAACTCAGAAATCCGCCTGCCTCTGCTCCAAGTGTGGGATTAAAGGGGTGTTTCACCACGCCCGGGGTTGCATTTTGTTCTTAATGGATATTGGTCTATAATTTTCTTTTAAAGGCATGCACAACTATTGCCAAGCTAGGCCACAGGGTCTTATTTTAATTTTCTATATCTGTTGAGACTTCCTTTGTTAGCTCCTCCCTTCCTTTTTTCCTCTCTAACTTCCTAGTCCTCTACAGAGGTATGTCACATTTAGTTCTCCAGGACTTTACATGCAGAGATGGTGGATTTTGTCAAGACTTTCTACTCTCATGTCTTTCTTATTGATGTGGTAAAATGTTGATGATTCCATTGTTGGACCCTGCTCTCGGTAAACCAATTGATCTGTAGATGTTTTTGATGTGTTCTTGAATCATATTTACAAATATTTTATTGAGTGTTTTTGCATATAGTTCTAAGGATATGGTCTATATTTTCTTTTAAAGGCATCACAACTATGCCAAGCTAGGACACAGGGTCTTATTAATTTTCTTATATCTGTTGCCTTGCTTTGTTGTTGGGCCCATTTTGCCTGGTTGGGCCTGAGGACAAATCCCAGGCTGGTTCGAGTTTGAGACCTGTCTCAGTCACTTCTGTACTGGGTGACTCAACAAGCCTTTTGCCCTGCCTCTCCCAACTGTTGCTGATATAGAGTTTGCCATTGGCCCTGTCAGTCACCCCATACCCTCCGTCGCCCTTCCCCACCCCCTACATCATCTCACCCCACCAAAACTCCTTTTCCCTATGCTCCAAGTTTATATAAGCAAGAGGCTGATACATTAAAGTTGAGTTCCTGCTTTGACAAGACTCCCGGCCTGGTGTGCTTCTTTAGGGACGTTGACACTCACCATCCCACTCAGCCCCAGAGAGAGACCGGGCTGGACTAGGACCTCTCTCCTCTTGCCTGGACCTGCCGGCAAGGAGCCGACACTTTGTGTCCTAGAATATGGTCAATGTTGGAGAAAATTCTATGAGCTGCTCAGCAGAAAGTATATTCTGTCGTGTTTGGGTGGAATGTTCTGTAGATGTCTGTAATTCTGTAATCAAGTATTGTCTTTTAGTCTGTGTCTTTTTCTTGATTAATTGAGACCATTAATATTGAGTTATTAATGAGCAGCATTTATCAATTCCTGTTATTTTATTACCTGTGGGTTCTCCCCTTTTGCTAAGTGTTCTGGGATTACCTATTCCTTGTATCTTTTTGTGTGTAGCTACCCTTCTCTTCAGACTTAGGTTTTCTTTCTAGTGCCTTCTGTAGAGCTAGATTGGTGGGAGAAATTGTTAAAATTTTTCTTTATGTGAAATTATTTTCTTTATTGATTATGGTGGATAGTTTTGATGGGTATAGTAGTTGGGCTGGCATCTATGGTCTCTTAGAGCTTGTGGAACATCTGAAAGACTTCTTTCAGCATCTCCATTGCAAAAATCAGGTGTTATTCCAATGGCCTTGCCTTTAAATGTGACTTTTTGGTTTTTTGTCCCCCCTCCAAGCTTTTAATATCTTTTCTTTGTTCTGTACATTTAGTGTTTTGATTATTCTGTGTCATGTAGAATTTCTCTTTTGGTCATGTCTATTTTGTGTTCTGTATGCTTCTTGTAGCATCATAGGCATCTCCTTATTTAGATTGGGGGATTGTCTTCTATGATTTTGTTTAAAATATTTTCTGTGCCTTTGACCTGGGTTTCTTCTCCTTCCTTTATCTCCATTATTCATAGATTTGGTCCTTCCATAGTGTCCCAGATTTCCTGTGCTGTTTTGTGCCTGAGTTTGTTTAGATTTACATTTTCTTTTACTGGAGTATTTTACTGCATCTTCGATACCTGAGATTCTTTCTTCCATGTCTTTTAATTTGTTGGTTGGGCTTACTTCTGAGGCTTTTCATTTGACAAACCATTTCTAGTTTCATTTCAATTTGGGTTTTCTTTAGTGATTCTATTTCTTCATTAAATTTTACTTTATGTCTTGAATTGTTTTCAATATCTCATTCATTTATTTGTGTTTTACAATATAATTAAGGCATTTATTTATTCATATCCTCTTTACAGTTCTTGAACATATTCATAATTGAGATATAATTATTTTATGTATGAGTGCTCTATCTGCATATACACCTGTGTGCCAGAAGAGGGCATCAGATTTCATTATAGATGGTTGTGAGCACCATGTGGTTGCTGGGAATTGAACTCAGGACCTCTAGGAAGAACAGCCAACACTTTTAAATGCTGAGCTATCCTCCAGCCCACATAATTGATATTTTGAATTCCTTGTCTTGTGCTGCAGCTAAATTGTTTTTCAGTTCCTATTTCAACTGGAGGAGGCATAATAATGTCTTGGGTGTTCATGTCTGCATTTTTATACTGGGTTATAAGCATTCGGAGTAATGGTTCTGAAGTGTGTCTTGGTGTAGATATCTCTGGCCTTGTTTCTTTGAGTGGGTGTTCCATTCTTTTGGTTGCTGTTGCCCGCCTGGATCCTTGGCAAATATGGTGGCTGTTGGAATTCCTAATCGTGTAGTTCTGCTCTCCCCTGGGGTCACAAAAGAAGGGAGATGGGCTGGACAGAAGGACAGGCTGACAGGGGCAGCAGCAAAGAACTGTGGGACCCAGGTCTGCACCAAGGCAGTGTCCCTAGGAGATGGAGGTGGGGAGGGGTTCACTTTTTCATTTCCTTATTCTACTATGTATAGTTTTACATGTAAAGTTTGTTTCTGAGCTTGGTATGGTGGCATGCTTAGAATCCTAGCACTTGGGAGGCTAAGGCAGGAGGATTGAAACTTTGAGGCCAGCCTAAGTTTCACCACAAATCCCAGGACAAATTTGGAATACAGAATGAGATCCTGTCCAAAAAAAAGAAAGAAAGAAGATGATATGATGATGATGATGTGTTTGTGTGTGATGATGACGATGTGTTTGTGTGTGTTTGTGAGAGGGTGTGTGCATGAATTCGATAGGTTTCCAGGGATTAACAGGTTTCAGGTTTGCGTGGAAAACACTTTTGCCCATCTTTCTTGAGACAGAATGTTCTTGCTTAGTCCAGATTGGGTCTGGAACTCTAGTTGCAATCTTCCTGCCTCAGCCTTCCAAGTGAGTGCACACACCACTCATAGACATCATTGTAGAGTTGATTCCCTCCTTCCCATCAGGTGGGTTCCTGGGGATTGAACTTAGGTTGTTAGGCTTGGCAGAAATCGCCTTTACCCACTGAGCCCTCTTGCTGGTCCAGCAATGTTTTTCCTTCAGTTACTGAGAATACCCCCACTAGTTTCTTGCTTGTATTGTGTTTCAAAAGGGAAAGCTGCCATCCTTATGTTTGATCCTTGGATCTTATCTTTATTTGCGGCTGCTTTTAAAGATTTTTCTTTTTCCCATTTGCTGTGAGTTAATAATATGCCCTTTCCTCGTGTTTCATTGAAGTTCATTTAATTTGTTAAATCTGTGGGTTTAATTTTCATCAAGTTTGGAAAAATTCTGGCCATTATTTTTTCAAGTAATTTCTTTGGTCTTCCTTTGGGTACCCAGTTACTTCTTTGGTACCCCAGTTATTCCTTGTACCCCAGTTACTCCTTTGGGCATCCCAGTTACCCTTTGCTATCCGGTTACTCCTTTGGTACCCAGTTACTCCTTTGCTATCCAGTTATTCCTTGTACCCCAGTTACTCCTTTGCTATCCCAGTTATTCCTTTGTACCCCAGTTACTCCTTTGTATCCCAGTTACTCTTGTACTTCATACTTCTTGGTATCCCAGTTTCTCCTTTGGGTCACTTGAATTTACCCTACAGTTCACTCTTTTCTCAACTTTTTTCTCTTTATGATTACTTTTGGGGTAGTGTCTTTTAGTTATGCCTTTTCTGGGTTATTTTGATATTGCTGTAAATTAAACACCATGTCCACAGCAATGTATGAAAGAAAGCGTGTAAGTTGGCTGACCGTTTCAGAGGGTTAGCGCTCATGATCTAGAGCAAAGGAAATACTGGGGGCTCACATCTTGACCCACAACCACAAAGCGGAGAGAGAACACTGGGAATTGAACGAGTCTGTTGAAACCTCAGAGCCTGTCCCCAGTGATACACCGCCAACAACGCGACAGCCACTGTGCCTCCTAAACCAGCTGGGGATGAGTTCCATCAGCTGGGGACCAAGTGTAGAAAAATATGAGCCTAAGGTGGCCATTCTCGTTCAATCCACCACGGGCCTCAAATTCATATTCTTTACCTATGCTGGAGAATCAATCTAGGGCTCCATGCGTGCTAGGCAATCCTCTACCACTGAGCTATATCCCAGACCTTTGTTTCCATCCATTTTTAAGGTGTGTGTCTATGGGTCTTATGTAACCTATGTTGGTCTTGAACTCACTGTGTTTTGGAGGTTGACCTTAAGTGACTGCTCCTTCTGCTTCTATCTCCCAAATTCTGAGATTACAGGCATGAACCACTAGGTCAGTCTTAGAGCTTTTCATCTTTCCGCTTCTGCCACCTGAGTAGTTGGGATTACAGGCCCAGCTAACCCACTTTGTTAAACTTTTCTTGCGAAATAAATAATCTGCTGTTAATCCCCCAGAGATTCCCTCTGGATTTTTCTTCCTCCTCCTCCTCGCTCCAATCACCTTCCATTCAAAAGTTTCTATTTAATATTTACTTACATTTATTTTATGTGTACGAATGGTTGTGTACCGTGTGCATAGTGTCCCTGGAGACCAGAAGAAGGTCTTGGATCCCCTGGAACAGGAGTTACAAATGGTTATGAGCCTCTGCATGCTCATAACCTGGAAACGGAACCTGGGTCCTCGGGAGAGCAATAAACACTTTTAACAGGCGAGCCATCTCTCCAACCCCTCTATTTAACCGTCGGAAGATACAGGATGCAGTTGTAATAATTCTATTAACGTCATTCTCTGCTAACGTAACATCTGTATCAGTTTTGGACTTCCCTTTACTCTGTCTGATTAGTGACTGCGCTTTCCTGTCTCTTTAGCATGGTACCCATTTTTGAGTGAATGCCAGACATTATTGATTTCACCTGGATGCGGAATATTTTTATACTCTTATGACATCTTTTTGAGTCTTATTCTGCTATACACATTTTTAAAAAACTGTTTGGTTTTGAGGCAGAGTCTCATCTTCTCTAGCCCAAGCAGATCTGGCAATTATCCTGTTCCCAGGCTGGTCTAGAACTCATCTTGATGCTACAGGCATGAGTTGCCACACCCAGCTTATTCTGGGATATATACTTAATTGGCCTAGATAAGCAATTTGAGTTTTTTCAAGTCTTGTTTTTATGACTTGTTAGGCAGGTCCACAGCAGTGCTTGTGTAGGCTAATTGTTCCTCATCTATGAGACCAGGTCTTTCTGAGTACTGGTAATTAATCTGTTTTCTTTTTAAAAATGTAACACCCTCTTTATTTTTCAGTTATTGAAGTCAAATATTAAATAAAGTGTTATTTATACACATAAACCACATATAATAGTGTAACTGTTACTTGAAAAAAATAAAAGATGAAATGTTATATTCACTTCCTTACATATTGCCCATTACATCAATAGGCTTTGAGTGTGTGTGTGTGTGTGTGTGTGTGGTGTGTAGTATGTGAATGTGTGTAGGTGTGCTCTGCTGATGGCTTTTGGCCTTATTTCCTTGAGACAAGATCTCTCACTGAACAGGGTGCTAGGCTGGCAGTTAGGAAACCTGCCTGCTCCTTCCAACGTGGTGTTGAGAGACTTGCATGGCCATGCCTAGCTTTTTACATAGATGCTGGGTATTTGAAGTCAGGTCTCCATTGGTGTGAAGTAGGTGTTTTCACTCACAGCCGTCCTCCCAACGCTGAGAAGCTCTCTAAATACTCTGTTGTTGGTTTATGAAAGTATGTTTGGAGAGACAACATACTTAAAAGTCACGTCATGTCACCAGACATTATTGTCCTTATAATTAGACTCAAACTTAAGACTCAGCTTTACCCTGAAGTATAAGGCAGTAAAACCCCAAACTGTGGGTTGGGGTAATGGCTCAACAGTTATTAGCGCATGTTGCTCTTGCAGGGGCCCAGGTTTGAGTCTCAGAACTTGCACGGTGATTCACAACCATCCCTAACTCCAGTTCCAGGAGACCTTTTGACCTCCGCAGCACCAAGCATGCACACAGTACATCTACATACATGGAAGAAAACCACTCACACAAGTAAAATATATAACCTAAAAGAATTCTGAGCAAATAGACTTTCCATATTAAACAATGAAAACATTTCTCTAAAAAAGAAATGTAGCTATCTAAATAAATAGTGATTTAAAAATGGGAGACAATAAGCAGTAAAGAGCATTAAAAAAAAACCCTTTTATTGACAATATTGAATAATAAATCAATTTTGTTGGGTTTGGTAAAAGGACCTGTTACACAAGTCTGATTCCTGGGTCCTCTGGTGGAAGCAGAGAACCAACCCCTGAAAGCTGTTCTCTTTCCTCTATATGCACCCCACTTCCACACTCACAGATACAATAATAAAAAATTAAAATAAGACTGAATCTTTTTTAAAACACTTCCTTGTTTGTAGACATGTTTGTCCTCCTAAATAACTGGGATAACTGGGGTTTGTCACAAAGAGCCTTGATTGGGTTTTAGTGTTGTGACCAATCTTTTTTCTTTTGAACTTTATGAATGTGTGCTTTGTTATTTTGCATTCCTGGTAATCCCAGAGAGAAAGAGAGAGAGAGAGAGAGAGAGAAGAGAGAGAGAGAGAGAAAGCTCACAAGAGCTGCTGCTCTCTGCTTCCTCCTAATGACTGCAAACAGTGGTTTTTTTCATATGCAAACCAATCAATCCTAGATCTATCCCCTATTTATCTAAATTGTACACAAAGCCAGGGCCAACCAAACTTGATCATTGAAGACCACTCCTGTTACTCAGAGCCTACTAAAATTTAACTTGTCTTACACAGAAACCACCGTCAAGGCCCCAAGCCAGTCTCCCCTTGTCTCTTTTGCTTCCTGACTCAACCTTGGTGCTTCTCCAGGTGAACTGAGCTTTTCAGAAAAATCCTATCCCTGTGTTAAAGATTCAAGACTGATTTACTGTGGAGATTTGGAATTTGTCAGATCCAGAGCCAAATCATCTCCATATATCTTTGGATTGTTCGATAGCCACCTATCACCCACCTGTATCTGGCCTAGTAAGCCTGAGATTATCAGGTAAAACTTCCAGAATGCATTGCTAGACCGCGAGCCTTCAAAAACTCCACAGCTAAGCATGTCATCAGACAGCACCTGAGAGCTATATGTAGCAGACTTTCTGCTTATTGTAGCCTGTTTTCTCAATCATGTACGGATACATCTTCTGCTCAAAACTCAAGACCACCCTACAGATATCCTGGGTTCTTTGGGCTTCTATTTTCTTAGCTTTGATCTTCATGAAGGCAGGCTCCAGGAAGGCTCAGTCCTTGCTTTCTGGTCCACAGGGCGGAATCTCTTTGTAAACCGTAAGCTGGACAATAGGTAACTCAACTCCCCTATATATTAGGAATTCGTTTCCTTCAATATCTGAGGCCTGGGATTTTGAAGACTAATTTCATGTATTGTCTGCTTTCTTTCTTTTTCAGGGACATTTGTAAATCTAATTACTTTCTTTTGTTTTGGCCAATAGCAGAAAACAAAATCCTATGCCTAATTTACTTTTCATGCTGGGATAGTTGGTACCATAGGTAGAGTATAAACATTGCTGTATATAGGAAAACAGTAGTTGAGGTCAGAACCAATGTAACATGTTGCCTTTTGGGGGGGACTAGTTACTGTGCTATGGTGTCAGCTTTCATTCTTTAAAATAAAAAAGTTACTTATTTTTAGCCAGGTGGTGGTGGTGCCTCTAATCCCAACGCTCAGGAGGCAGAGGCAGAACTCTGTGAGTTCTAGGCTAGCCTGATCTACAGAGTGAGTTCTAGGACAGGCAGGATTACACAAAGAAACCCTGTCTTGAAAAACCAAAACCAAACTAAACTAAACCAAATCTGTAGTGGGATATTTTTCCCACAAGTTGCGAGGAGCTAAGGTGGGAGGAGTAAGGAGAGGAAAGGAGGAGTAAGGAGAGGAAGAGAAGGAAGAGAAGGAGCTAGGGGAGAGAGGACCAGAGAGAGAGGGGAACATGGAAGCGGACTTGGGTCTGTCTCTAGCAGTCAAGGTAGTTGGTATGTCTAGGTTGGGTATTGGTTACACCTCTGATTGTATGGGCATCCTGTTATTGAGCATTACCAAATATATAAAGCCTTTGGATAATCTAAGCATTAGTGTCTCATTTGTACCGAGCCCACGTGGATGGTGGGATGGTCTGAGCTCAGCTAAGCATTGTGAAGACAGCGTGGGAGATTGGCAGAGCCATCTCCCACGCTGGCGTCTTGTAGGTGGCAGGGCTGGTGTTTCTGGCTGGCCGTTTCTAGCTGTGGAAAGCTGGCTACAGGCCGAGGTGCATGGCAGCCTGAGCTAAGCAGAGCCGCCAGTCACACAGATAGTTGGCCCTCCAGCGGCCTTCATTTAAATATCTAACGCAACACAAACCAACCAACCAAACCAAACCAACCAAACCAAACCAAACCAAACCAAACCAAACCGAAATCAAAACAAAAACAAAAACAAAAAAACGATAACCAAAAACATATATAAAAAAATTACTTTTTAGTTTTGTTAGAGAGAGGGTTTCACTATTTATCCCTGGCTAGGTTGGAACTCCATACAAAGACCAGGCTGACCTCAAGCTTACAGAGATCTGCCTGCTTCTGTCTTCCAAGACAGAAGCATGAGCCATCATATCCAGCCTTGTCGTGTTCCCCAGAGAATTTGTCTAGCCTAAGAAAAGCCTAGAGACACTGGGCTGAGCTCTACTCAATGGCTGAGTACTTCCTTAGCATGTGTAGGCCCTGGATTCAATTCCTCAGCACTCAAAGTTCAACTAGACTACCCTACTAACAGTATTCCTGTTAGTATTCCACATATACATATTAATAACACATACACATTAGCAATCACTAGTAATCTGTTTCTTAATGATTGTCAGGCAAGCTAAGAATCCATCATAAGGAATGCCAAAAACAAATAAGGAAGAAAAGCTCACATAAGGGGATAAACGCATCGAACACATCAATGTTCCCAAAGAGAAGACCCTACCATCAAGAAACATCACTCTCAAAACAAAACTTCAGGACATTCAGAAAATCACCTTGGGGTAATATTTCCTAAAGACTGAAAACTGGGCTGGCAAGATGATTCAGTGTGCAAAGGTACTTGCTGCCACGCCTGATAACCTGAGTTGACCCTCAGAACCCACAAGTTGTTCCTAGGCTGCCACTGGTATGGCATGGGAGGAAATTATTAACAAATAAGGCAAGAAAAGTTTCCGAGAGAAGGGCAGGATCCAGGCTGAAGAGTTCACCAAGGACTTGCACAACACATGGTAAGGACGATGTCTCAAGTATGCTTTATGGTGACATTTTACAACACCTACAAAATTATACAGTACCAATGCCTTCAGGTCTGAAGTGTTATATAGTAAAGTCCTTGAAGAATAAATATTTGATTTGCACAGAAGCTCAAGACATATTTTGAGGGAAACAGAATCTTCCTGCAGGAAGCTCCTTGGTTCAGGAACTGAACAACTCAAAAGGCTTAAGAAAGTCCCTGAAACTGATCAGATTCACCATGCTTCTACCTCCCAAAACATACAGAAGCAGTTAAGGACTGGTGACACACTTAAGACAAGCTTAGTTGCCTAGAAGAGGCTCAGACCAGCCCAGGTTGAGCTGCCTGGAAAGGACATATTCCTATCTGTTGAGGTCCCTGCAGGTCATGCTGTGCACTCCAGGTTTTAAGGTATCATGTCAGAAGCCATGCTGGGGTAAGTTGTGGTGGTATCACTTGTCATTTTCTGCTCCTGTTAGTAACCCTCCACCCATATTCTTATAAATAACCCTAATAAAATGTATTGGCTCACCAAGTTGGATTCTGGTAATATCTGTACTTGGGTCTGTCATTGTTTCACTGTCTGGGATGAGTTTGTTCCTGGCTCCCCAGGAGCAGAATCACTCAAAGGATGGAGAACTAGTTCTAACTTAGAATTCAGACAGGCAGTCTCGGGGGGGGGGGCGGGGGAATCACTTTTCGTGCACCATTTATTAATTAAAAACAAAACAAAACAGAAAAAACCTACACAAAGAACTCAGTTAAGCTGAGTAAGTGGATGGCAAGAACTTGGGATGACACCAGCAGGGTAAACCAGTTCAGACTGAACAGATAAAGAACCGATAGCAGAAGGATCAAGGTCTTTGAGCTAGGGATACACTGGAACTAAAGCCAAGGTAAAAGGCAAGATACAGGCAGGGGCCAGCACATATGGACTTACTCTTAGGTAAGCAATCGACTCCATGGCTCACTAGTAATAATTTAACCAGTCATGATCTAACAAGGAATGCGATGGCATCGGCAGAATTACAATCAGGAAGACAGGTGGTGGGGAAACACAAACCATAGCCCGAAGAAGGGACAGCAAAGGCTAAGCACAGACACATTTGAAAGGAGTAATGAACTGAAAGCTGGGGGCTGTGGGGACAGAATTGCTGTAAACCCTGACAATCTAAGTTTGATTCCTAAGAAGATGGGAGAGCCGACTCCCAAAAGCTGTCTTCTGACTTTCACATGTGTGCCATGTGTGCTGTTGTCAACTAAGTGAATAAAAAAAAAATCCCATAGTATGTGTAACTTAAAAAAAAAAAACATATATGAGGGAAGGTGTCTAACCCAGGCTGACCTGGAATTCATTAAGTAGGAAGTCCTGAGCCCAGAGATCCACTTGCCTCTACCTGAGTGCTGGGGTTGTGCTGTGTACCACCATGCCCAGCCTGAAAGAAATGGTTTCCAGCACACACTAGGGATCCTGTTAGAAATGAAGACCCATCTGTCCCTTCTGCATGGTGTTCTACAGAGGCAGAGACTGGGGTGAATTCAAGCTTTGGCTTCTAGCTGGGCATAGTGGCATACACCTTTAATCATGGCACTCAGGAACCCATGCATGTTCATTTCTGAGTCTGAGGCTACTTGGTTTACATAGCAAGTAGGTCTATATAAAGAAAATCTGTGTCAACTGCCACGCCCCGGCCACCCCCAGCCGTGGCTGAGGGTAGAAGGCATTGCTGCTGGAGGGTAAGGATGTTAACACTCACCATATAAACAGCTGGTGACTGCTCATCATGGCTTACTGGGTGGACAGGCCATGCTGCAGGCTTATGCTTGTACCCAACCCTGAGACAACACATGTCAACTTGGCAGAGGCAACAAATCAATCAACCTATTAGGACATCAAACTGAATGAAAAGGAAAGCTCTGTAAAGTGGTTGGTTACAGCTGTAGTAAAGGAGTACAACCAAAGCCATCAACAAAACCCAAGGACTCCATTAGGCCAAGCAATCATCAGAGTAACTCCAAGTGCAAGAAAAAACAACGAGGGCTGGAGAGATGGCTTGGAGGTTAAGAGCTCGTGCCAACTGACCCCTCTCCTTGTTCTGCTACAGCGCATCCCAGAACGAACACTTTCTTCCCAAGAGTTGAGTGGTTCAGGCTGTTTTCCCAATTTGTTTATGTCAAACATTCACTTTGCACATCTTATCCTCCCTTGGATAATAATTAGTGTGCTAGGGGCTGGAGAGATGGTTCAGAGGTTAAGAGCACTGTCTGCTCTTCCAGAGGTCCCGAGTTCAATTCCCAGCAGCCACATGGAGGCTCATAAGCATCCATGATATCTGGTGCCCTCTTCTGGTGTGCAGGCATATATTCAGGCAGAATGTTGTATATATAATAAAATAAACCTTAAATAAATAAAAACAAACCAGTGTGCTAATCAATGCGGAGACGCTCACAACACTGTGTGGAGCCAGTAGAGTAGCTACAGAGAGGGGTCCCTCAGGCACTGTCAATGCTCTAGGATTACTAACCACTAGGATTACTATATCACTGATCAGAGCAGGAGTCATTCCCACGGGTCACCCTGCTGGGGTTGTCAGAGACGAGCTGCCCACAGAGGTGAACTGGGAAAGTGGCACACTGAGTGCACGTGTCAAAGGTAACACAGGGCTCTGCTCTGAGTGAGGCTTTTCTTCGCTCAACTAGAAACTGGCTTGAAGAGCACTTGAACTCTTATCACTAACTGCTATGTGAAAAGTACTGGCACTTCCCCAGCACATGTCCAAAGGTGTCAGATGCTAACCTGCTGCCAAAGCAAACTACAAAACGAACACACAGTTCTTATTCTTTAAAAACAAAACAACCAAATTTTATTTAGCTTAACAGTTTCTCTGATACAAAGAGAAATATCAAAAGAAAACCTAGGACATATGCACATGTAAGCCTCCCCACCCCCACCCCTACCCTCCAATAACCTAAGAGAAGAAAGGACAAAGTTCTCTTCAATGGAGAATATTATCTTCGCTTCTGGAAGATGTTTCCACGCCCCATTCCACGTCCTCTTCCCCTTGCAGCCACTGAAACGAAGAGGAGAGGTCAGTGAGGTTGGGGTGCTCGTACCGAGCACTAGCTGAAGCCGGGGGGCATCAGCTCGGGAAGGGACCTGAAAGGCCATCTGGACCAACAGTCCCCGGATCGCTACTTGTCATGTGGTGAGGAGGAGGAGGAGTGGAAGTTGGCACTGAGCACTGAGAGCTGGTGTCAGGTAGCACTGACAGCACAGCAGTCTGAATACCACAGAAACGACGAATTCTCAGAGCTATCACAGATATAGATGTATTCAATTCAGTTTGTGTGGGTAAGAGGGAGGGCCATGTGCTGTGTGAACATATACAGGACATAAGATGACCTCAAATGCTGTTCCTCACGTACCATCACTACTTTGTTTCTTTAGACAAGGTCTGTCACTGGCCTGGACCTTGCCAAGTAGGCTAGACAGGCTGGCTAGGAAGCCCAGGAGTCTGTCTTGGTCTTGTGGAGTACTAGGATTACAAGCAGGTACTACCACACACACAGACTGAACTCAGGTATGCACACTGTGTGATAAGCTCGTTACCCACTGAGCTATACCACCCTGGCTCTCAATTCAGTTTTACAACTCTGAAATAAGACACTTAAGTGCTAGCATCTGTCAATTCTGAGTACTATTCTGGGTATTATTTTTTTGAGTTTTTCTGCGTGAAAGGAATGCTTAATAACAAAGACAAAATAACACTAGTCATACAGATGCACAAGACTTCCACTCCATGACCCAATGTACCTAGGAGGCTAGAAGCTCTATAGGATGGATACTCAGGAAATTCTGAGGACTGACAAAACGCTGTCTCATTCTTCTCTGTTCTTCCAGAGACTGATGAGAACCTACACACTCGCTGATAGGGACAGAAGCCAGGGGTTGGGAAAAGCACAGGTGGCTCAGGGCTGCAGTCAGTGGGTCTGGGCAACTCACTGCCTGAAGTGCACAGCGATGTGACTGGTGAAGACGGACAGCTACCTCATTATGACAGCAAGAGCAGCCCTCTCCAAGGCAAAGGGAACATTTTCTCTTCTTAACAGTGTGTGTGTGTGTGTGTGTGTGTGTGTGTGTGTGTGTGTGTGTGTGTGTATTGTGTGCACAGAGAGGTCAGAGGACAACTTCTGTCAGGGTTGTGTGACAACCACCTTTAACACCAAGTTATTACTGGTCAAAAATTGTATCAGCTTTTTTTAGAAGTCTTAAAACAAAACAAACAACCCCCACCCCAAACTATTTAATCTTTAAGCACAGAACCTACTTCCCGTATAAAACACTAACATAGGCGCTGAAAATACTGGGGGAGGACCAGGGCCTCTCACACCATCAGATCGTTTTTCCAACACCAATGCCGTTGTTTTCAGGACTATGCTTTTGTGGCTAACAATGTGGCAGAACTTTTCAGGGACTCAAATGCAAGCCATAATTGGGCTAGCCTTCCAAGAGCAGCTAAGATGTCTCTGGAGACAGTGTGGTCATAACTGCTGGTAAGTGTCAAAGGACAGATTTACTGCCAAGTTTAAGAAAATATGAGGGGGCTGGAGAGATGGCTCAGTGGTTAAGATCACTGACTGCTCTTCCAGAGGTCCTGAGTTCAATTCCCAGCAACCACATGGTGGCTCACAACCATCTGTAATGGGATCTGATGCCTTCTTCTGGTGTGTCTGAAGACAGCGACAGTGCACTCATATAAATAAAATCTTAAAAAATATAAAAAAAAAAAAAAAAAAAGAAAAGAAAATGTGAAACAAGGGGTGGCAAGATGGTTCAGCAAGTAAAGGAGCTTGCTGCCAATCTATGTTCAATTCCCAGATACTCCATGACCAACTGACAACTGACAAGTTGTCCTCTGATCTCCACATCTGCCCCTACCCCTCAAATAAGCTAATTCAGTTTTAAAGAATAAACAAAAATAAACAAGATGGCGCTAACTAGAGGGCTGGGGTGCAGCTCAGTTCGCAGAGTGCCTACCTGTTGAGACTCTGTGATCATCCATAACCTAGGTGGGATGGCACAAGCCCTTGGGAGCTGGAGGCAAGAGCGCTAAAAGGTCAAGCTCAAGTCTGTCTGGACCACACAGAGGCATTACAAGACAGCACTTCGTCTCTGTGCTGCTGCTGTGGACCATTACTTCCAGACATGGCATGGCCGATTACACCCTGAGATCACAGCAGCTGTGGTAAGCCAGAGCAGACCCTCAGCCCAGATGCTAGCTGCTCACTCTTCTGACACACTCTCCTACCCTCCCAATCCTGCCCCTCCTGGCTGCAGTCTTGGGAGGTGATAAATATAGTGGATGGTTAATTGACGGGCTCCAGTGACGCCACAAGGGCTACCACGGTCCTGAGCAACCCCAATAGCTCATTGGTTTATCAGGACAGATCTGAGTGCAACTGATTCTTTGCTTGTTACCCTTTCAGTCTTGGGTGAATAGGAAAAAAAAAAATTTCTTGTGTATGTGTGTGTTTTGTGTGTGTCACACACAGTTCTGCAAATGCTACTGAACATTTTCAGGCATTAATCCATATCCTCACTAGACCAGAGCAAGTTGCCCAGTCTTCTTATATAGAATTTCTGAAAAGGAGGGACCTTCACTATAGACTGTATGACTTAGAGTTCTCTCTGCTGGTCCCTCCAAGGTCTTGCTACGTATATGTTTCTCAGGCTGGCCTCCAACTCACTGTATTCTTTCTGCCTCAGCCTCTTAAGTGCTGGGATTATAGATGTGAGCCATCACACCTTGCTTGAGACTTTGGATTTTACACTAAACTCTGTGATAGGATCAAGTAAGATAAGAAAGGTAACAAACAGGGAATGGCCTCATTACCAAGGATTTCTCAAGCCTGGGGATAGATCAGGCCAGGGTATAGCAGCGAGTGTGGAGGGCGGTGGTGTCAGATTCACCCGTCCCCATGCAACAACAGGGCTTTCCCCTAAAAGAAACAAGGTAAGTAGTAACTCTAAAGCCAGCCCAGGGTACCTACCTTGGGCCTTCAGGATAGCAGCTTTTCCTCGGCCGGCCCCTGAGCCTTGGTTTTTATTTTTCATGCTCTTTAACATGGGTGCATTTTTCAGCATGTCAGGCAAAATCAGAAATCGGATCTTGCTGCCACGTATGTATACTTGTTCCAGCTGTGCCACTCGGCCATCTCTGTATGTGACTGTGATGTTGGACATCTAGAAGGAATCACCAGTTTATTTGTAAGGTCATAGCACTGGAGCACACAAAGCCAGAGAGCCCTAACTGGAGTTAGTTTAGAGATACAGAGCCCTGACACCAGCATAAAGAAAAGAAGCAGACAACGGCAGTGGACTACCCTAGCAATGGCTGGCACTTTCTGTGTCCATCAGGGACTGTACACTTCACAGAAACGGCAGACGGAAGTATGAGTTATCCCATTTTTATAGACTGTGATCAAACAATACCCACATCAGACTACTTTGAGCTCAGATGCAGAGCTCAGCTTGCATCTGCCTGGGCCAGGCTGTGAGTGACAGTTGATAAAGCCTTTCTTACTCCATGTCTGAAGTGCAGCCTAGGGACCTGCTGGCACTCCAGCTGGAACGGCATCTTCAGGGTCATATACACAGGCAGCAGACATAGTCCTGACTCAGTGTCCATTAGCAAGGCGGTGACTAGACTAGGACTGAGAAGCAGATATGACAGTGTCTGCTCCCAGTCTACACAAGGAGAGGAAGACCTGAGCAGAAGCCCTCAGCACACGTGGACTGAAGCAGCACATCTGGACAGCACTGAGGACACCACAAAGAGCCGCCACTCAAGTTTGTGGATAGAGAGACGCCTAGCAGGGCTAAGGCATGGGAGGACAAACGTGTCAACATGAGTATTCGGAGGATGAAGGGAAGGAGGAATCTCTGAGTCCAGTCAGGAGACCTACAGGGAACAGGAAAGTGACATAAACCTGCCAGCACCAAATCCACGACATGCCACTTTTACCACAATTGTTTAATTGCTTTCCTGTGGGCAGAAAAGACTAGACTTTATCTAGAGTAGGTGAACCATGCTGCAAAGATGTGCCAGCTCCCAGATTTCTTATAAAATTTTAATCACGTATACTGTTACTGTACATTGGACATATTTCCCTGCCCACTTCCCCCTTTCTTTTATTGCCTCTTCTCCCCACTGTTAGCCCCTTACCTCCAACAACTCAACTTCTGCTTTCTACATACATACATACATACATACATACATACATACTTTTATGTGAGTAAAATCTAGGAACTACGAATGAGAGAAAACAGCTATCTTTCTAAGCCTGGATTAACTGCTTAAAGAGCACCTTTAGGTGCATGGTCTCCCAGGACCAGCCTCTATGCTGCTGCCTTACACTCCTTTGCTCTTTCTAAAGGGCCAGATGGTTTCTGGTTGAACACCAATGTGAAAACCAAAACCAAAATCCATCAAAGCTCTGAGGCTGTCCTCACTGTATCTGAGCAACGGGAATGGTTTCAGGATTGCAAACCACTGTTCCTGTTCTACATTCGAGGTCAAGAGAGCACCAGTTTCCCACCAACCAGTTGCAGGTTTCCCATTGCCGTTTCCTTATAATCTCAGTTTCTAAGTCCTTGCCACAGTCCCCTGGACAAGTACCAGAACCTCTGCTACCACAAATAAGTAGTTATGGGTTAGCTCACCCAACTGAAAAACCCAGATTCCACCCAATGCCCTCAATTCCAGGCGTCTTTGTGACTCTGCAGAAGACACTGAAGTGATATGAGGACCTCCAGTGAGAACTGGGCTTGCCACCTTCCAGGTGTAACCCTGAGCACATATTCAGAATCTTCTGAGTCCCAGTTCCCCCACTAGAGGAGACACACTGTAAGAGCCAGCGTTTCCTGAGCACGAATACAGACAGCAGGTACTGCCCCAAATGGCTGATTTTAGACCACAGAATACTATAGGAGACACAACCTGTCAGAGGCAGATCTGTTCCTGAAGGTCCATGCCTTTACTCACCCTGTCCTCACAAAGTCTCACTGCCTTCATGCGTTTTGTAAGTTCAAACCAGGTCTATTTGACTCTGTACTACTCCCTACTTTGGGGTGGAACAGACCACTTTCCAGGAGCTGTTAAAAACAAAACTAAACAAGGCAAAGTATGTCTAAATGGGGTTTCAACTACCTAAGATAAAGCAAACCCAGTGATGTCTAATTTCATTTATGATGTCTATTTTTGAGATGTATTATTATAAAGTTTCACTTCCCTCCCCACTCAGCATCTCTCTACTGTGCCTTGAAGCTTTCCACAAGGCTGTCATACAGATCCAACAAGATTTAAACTAGGTGCTTCTATCAATGTCCTATGATGGTTCTCAATGTCACTTGACAAATATTCCAGCACCAACTGATATTGTTCTAATGCACTCCTGTCCTGCTACTGGAAAACAGTGACAAGGTCCTAGGGAAGGCCCAGTGTTTCCATCATACAGCCAAAGGTATCATCTCTTAAGCAACATGTTTATCTTAATCATATTTAAAATATTTAAAGATTTATTTTATTTAAGTGTAGTGTGTGTATGAGCTGGAGACAGTGGGGTTAAGATCCCCTGAGTGCTAGGAACCCAACACTGGTCTTCTGGAAACGTAGCAAGTGCTCTTAACTGCTGAGCCATCTCTCCAGCCTCAAGAGCTTAGGTTTTACTAAAAGTCAGGCAGGAACACAGTTTATGGTTTTCCTGTCTAGCCAGCCACAATAAGCAACAGACTAGACATTCATCTGAAATGGCATCTATGGGCCAAGATGGAGAAAAGCGTGGTGCAGGATTGTGAAGCAATGCTGGAGTGTATTATGTAGTATTTTGTCTTTGGTTCTGACCTCATAATTCTTTTTGCGCCCCGTTTCTCTGTGTACACTTGGCTGTCCTGGAACTCAAGAGATCTGACTGCCTCCCCCTTTTGAGTACTAGCACTAAAGGTGTATGCCTTTTTAAGACAGTCCACAAAAGCTAGAATTTTCCTTCCCTTTGTTGGTCAGAGAAACTAATTCTGATCTGTCTTTCTGTTCTGGAGTTGTCTGTAAGTAAATTCCCATGACCTTCATTTCAGAAAGAGTAATGGCTGGGCTGGGATATAGTTCAGTGGTAGACACTCATCTACCATGTGCAAGGCCCTGGGTTCCATTCCTAGTACTAAGGAAAACAGAAGTCCTGTTTGCCCACTTAGCCTGTTACCACGGGATCATACTGTTGTTTTCTTTCCAAATCACTTTTTTTTTTTTTTTTGCATCATCATCTATATTTCAGTCCTGTCTGTAATTAAGTTTCCATAAAAGCTGCTTTAGAGAAGTTGCAGATAGCTGAACATGTGGAAGTTCCTTGGGTGGTGTGTCATGAAGAAGCATGGAAACTGAGTCCAGGCCTTGCTTGACACATCTGTATCCTTAGTCCTAGTCTCTACAAATACCTGTAAATGAATTCTTTTTTTTTTTTTTTTTTTGGTTTTTCGAGACAGGGTTTCTCTGTGTAGTCCTGGCTGTCCTGGAACTCACTCTGTAGACCAGGCTGGCCTCGAACTCAGAAATCCGCCTGCCAAGTGCTGGGATTAAAGGTGTGTGCCACCACCGCCCGGCCACTTCCCTGAATTCTGTGAGCTGGTTAAACAAAGGTTGATTAAACCTAAGAAGGGGACCGAAGGGACACCGACTTTATGCCTGTTCAGATAGTTCAGGTTAAAATAAACTGGGACTTTTATTGGAATCTAAAGAGGTGACAGTTTTGAGGGCTGAGCCCTCAACCAGAGATACCTGACACTTTCTCTTTGAAGCATCAGAGCTGAGCTACACAAGGGCACACTCAACTGGTCAGCACTGCACAACTGACTTCTTTCTCAGCATGTGGGCAAACTCTTACACCCAGTGTCAGAAGGGATCCCTGTTGTGAGGTGCAGGAGACAGCGAGCATCAGAAGTGGTTTTTCCATCTGTATGGCCAGGACTGTCAACATGCTAAAACTGTACACACACTTGAGGATAATTTTAACACACACACACACACACACACACACACACACCACACTACTCATTAATTGCCAATGATGTTACATCACTATCAAATGATTTGATCTATTATCTTAGTTCTTAGGAACACACAGAAATGTTAATAAGTGCAAAGCCATGCAAAGAACATAGCTCATTTGAAAATAGCTCATATAGCCTGAACGCCAATTTTTCCTCCCAAGCTAGAGAGCTTAGGTTATCTACAAAAATTTAATCACATAGCCAGGCAAGGTGCCCTTTGTTTACAGTGCTAATGACTGGGAGCTACGGCAGGATAACCCCAAGTTTCAAGCTGAACAGGGCTACACAGTGTCTTAAAAATAACACTGAGTGAGAAATCTCAAACTTTACTGGTGTTAGTTACTACAGTGTTTTGCTTTTTCTAAGCAACCCAATCCTGGATAAGTTTCTTGTAGGCTATAATTTTTGTAAGGTAACACTCAATTTCATGCAGATCATTTATCTCAGAGGGGTTGGTAACAACCAAGCAGATAGGTCAAACAGCGCCCTCTTGGTCCCCGAAGAATCATTTTAGTTTCTGTAGAACCATCGACTCTACCACTCTCTCCCACACAAATCACTGAGAATTTTCTCTCTCCATATAAGGTGAATACACCTGTCTGTTACTCTCTCCTTAAGTTATATTTACTGGCACACATGCTCATCACTGTCTTTGTAAAAAGTTATTGCTTTTAAAACTAGAAAGGGTCTCTTTATGACACCCAGGGTGGCCTCAAACTCCCAGCTCAGCCTCCTGAGTTACACAGGCTGGTGGAGAACTCGACAAGCAAAGGTGAAGCTCTAGGTCTGACCCCTTATACCACATAAGCCAGCCACAAACACAGATAACTGCAGGACGTGAAAAAGCTCTTGCTGTAGAACATGCTGAGATTTGTTTTTAAATAAACATAAGTAAAGTTTGATTTTTAGAACCTTAGCTGCTCTGTCAACTTTGGAAACATATCCTACTTTAACATGCTGAGTTGGCACTGGAAAGAAATTAACAGCCACATGGGTCTAGAAATGTTAAATGTGATTTTTCTCCATTTTTATAAGGATAACACACTGTATTAGCTATATAACATCTTATCTATGTATATTTGATTATAGAAACCAATAAAATATTCTATAAACAATGAAAAAACAAAACAGGCATATTTAGCACTATGCCTGCAATCCTGTATTTGGGATGTGGAGACGGTATGTGTCAGAAATTCAAAGTCTGCTACATTGTGAATTTAATTATAGCTCATTTAGCTCTACTGGACCTCAGAGTCTTCCTTACAAACAACACTGAAAGGGTCACGCAACAACATAACTTTGTCTATTATTCTGAACCGAAGGCACCATTACTGTATCAAAAGACTGACTGACTAAGTCTTTTCCAGTAAGAACACACTAACTGGCAGCCCAGCTAAGAACTTTTCAACAGTACTATCAACTTTGTTTTCAAAGTTGATTAGTGTGATCTGTAAGTAATAATCTGCACATATAATTATCAATAAGGGTACAGTGACATGTAAAAAGTATATAGATAATACAGTAACCTCCAACCATAAAGGATTATACAATATCCTTAGTATTAGCATCTTGGACTATGGTCTAGAATGAATCACAGTAAAAATTAAGAAGCTGGTCATGACGGTAAACACATGTGATCACAATACCTCTGGGAGGTGGAGATAGGAGTCAATGATTTAACAACAGCCTTGGGTTTGAGATGGAAAAAAACAAAACTACCTCCTATCCCAAGCCTAGGAAACTACCAAAAGCCAGGCTGGAGAGATGGCTCAGCAGTTCTTCAGGCTCTTTCAGTGGGTCAGACTTCAAGAGGCTCAAAATGTCCTCTTAAAGCTTTTAAGAGTTTTTATTTTTTTCTTAAAAAATTACTTATCTGTATATGTGTGCACATATGTATGCATGCCATAGCTAAGTATATGGTGGTCAGAATCAGTTCTCTCCCTTCACAGCGTGGACTCAGGGGATTGAACGTCAGGCTTGTTGGCAAGTGCCTTTACCCACTGAGCCATCTCACCAACCTAGCTTTAAAACATCGTTAAAAACCGTGTGTGTGGTGCTATGGTATGCTAAGCAAGCAGTATCACTAAGTTATATTCCTAACATTCTGGCTTTTAATATTTATTAAATATCTGACTTAAGATTTTCTTAGAAATCTTTTGTAGAGAATCTCATGTGTACTGTATGAAAGCACCACCTGTCAATAAAAAGCTGATTGGCCAATGAGCTGAGGCAGGAAATAGGCGGTGGGAATTGTGGAGAGGGGATTCTGGGATAGTCAGGTGAGGTCAGGTGCAGAAGAGATTTGCCCTAAACGCTGACTGATGCTGATGGAGAAGGTTGTATGAACCCGAGAGATAACTACCCGTGAGGCAGGACTCAGAATAGAATAGACTAGATAACTGAGTTATGAGCTAGCAGGAACAAGCCAAAACTTTGGGCCTAGGCAATGACTCATGAATAATTCAGTCTCAGAGTTGTTATTTCAGGAACATGCGCAAGGGTGGAAAAGTCTGTGGTTACATCTTTTCTTCTGAGTTTGAAGTTTTTTCTCTGATATCTACTAAGACAAATGCTTCAGGCTATGGTTACTAGACAGAGCTAAAAACAAAGACTGCTCCATTTGAGGAGCCTCTAATTCTAAGTCATCTATTCCCAAGATGGGAAAGAGACTGGGGGTCCTCTACATCTGCTACAACAATTAGCTAAAATGTGGAAAACCATAAGGACTCCTGACCACTTCCATCTACCTGGAACATGGCACCACCACCCAGCTAATGCCACACCTTTAGTGGTGGGGGTACATGCAGTGGAAATCAAAGATCTCAATCTTCCTGTCCAAACTAGATGCCCAAATGTGTCTGACCCACTAAGTTCCATTTCTGGGAACTCATCAGAGATTTCATACACATCCACATCCATGCTATACTTTCAAATGACATAAACTTGCTATGACAAAGTTATGTTCAGACAATCAAATTCTAGTTATGTGGTTCAGTGACACAATGCTTCCTTACTGAGTGCCAAGGCTCTTGGGACCCTAAAAGAAGGCAGATTTACACCATGATGTTGGTAAGATCATTACAACAACAACAACAACAAAACTTTAGTGCATTTGCATGCGTGTGTATCACAGGTGTGCAGGTGCCCTCAGAGGCCAGAAGAGGACATCAGATTCCCTGGAACTGGAGTTACAGGTGGCTATGAGCTGCCATGTGGGTGCTGACAAGTGAACCTAAGTCTTCTTAAAGAGAAGCCAGTGCTCCCAACCTCTGAGCCATCTCTCTAGCACCTAAGAATATCATTTAATAAGATCTTCTGAATCTGAATGCAGAGAAATCTGTATCTCATGTATCTCAAAATGATTTCCTTCTGCCTGGCTTCACACCTGAATGTACCTTTATTAGATGCATAGGAATTCAGGTTTTCAGCCAAGTACTAGCTGTCTGGCTTTCTAATCAAGCTTAGTGGCACCATGGCCCATTTCCTACTGTGAAGCTACCACATAAAGGCACAGGGGCACAGCTGAGTAGAGAGAGTACTTGCTGGATTCTACTCCTAGCACTGCAAACACATCCCACTACATAACGTTTCTAAATCATCTCTAATTAAAATATACATAAGCAACACAGGTAAAGAAGTCTATTTGTGTGTCAATATTCATGAGAAAGAAATGGTTATAATGGAATCCTCTCATGTTCCCAAATCTTTTATATGTGTTAATATTCTGTCTCTAAGTCTTCCACCATGCCTGGCACTGCCCGAAGTTTATAAGAAAATGTTATGCAGGGAAGGTATTTGGAGGATGCCCTCATTTCTAAAGGACTGGGGGCGAGAAAGAAGACAGCAGGGGAACCTACAGGAGCCATCACAGTCTCAGAGAGATACAAGTGTTCAGACTCTATAAGTAAATCAAAATAAGCATTCACCTGTTAGTTCATCACTGATTTTGAAGAGGTTTTAAGGAAGACATAAAACTCACACACAAGACATACTACTTTCCAAGTTGCAACCTGGTAATACCAAGATCATGTGGGCTGCGCCTCTGAGAATACCATGATCATCTAGTCAGATAAATTCAGCTTAGGATGTGTATTACACATTACATTTGGACTGTGTGAGGCCCTTAAAATCAGCAAGTTTTTATATAAAGCAGCATAATAAACAAATTAATAGTCACTGTCTGAAATCTTTACTAAAATCCTAATGTCCTAAAATAGACAAAGACACCCTAACTGAGAGGGCTGGAACTGTGAAAGCAGTCACAAAGGCAGATGACTACAGCTCAGGACCTTACAGCACTAACTCAGCCACGCCTCACAGGACCTTCCTTTGGAAGGAAACAAGTAGTACAGGACTTCAGAAAGCCTCACAGTTGGGTGGGGTAGCTAAAATTACAGAATGGACACTGAGGCAGGAAAATCAAGTGCTAAAGATCAGATTAGGATCTACAGAGAGACCTCATCTCACAAGCAACCCCAAACTGGCAGATGGTATAGTTCATGGGAGTGTGCTTAACCTATCTTGCCTGAGGCATGGGTTCCATTCCCAGCAGAGGGAAAGGAGGGCATGAGTGAGCTCACACACACACCCAACTCTAAGCTAAATCTTGTTTTAGTTTGCTTTACATTGTTCTAATAAACATCCCAGTCAAAAGTAACCTGAGGGGAGAAGGGGAAAGAGTTTATTTGGCACACACATCGTGATCACAGGCCATCATTAGTGGAAGCCAAGGCAGGGTTCAAGTTGGCAAGCACTGAAGCAGAGACTACAGAGGAATGCTGCTTACTGACTTGCCCTCCAGGCTCATGCTCAACACACACACACTTTTTGTTTTTTTGTTTCTCTGTGTAACAGAGCCCTGGCTGTCCTGGAATTTGCTTTGTAGGGCAGGCTGACCTTGAACTCACAGAGATGTGTGTTTTGTGTTTTGAGATAATCTATGTAGCTCTGGTTGTCCTGCCTCTGCCTCCCAAGTGCTGGGATTAAAGGTGTTGTATCATAATACTTGGTCTTCTCCTACCTTTCTTATACCCCCCAGAAACAATCTGTATAACCTGTAATGGGCTGGGCCCTCCTACATCAACCAGTAATCAAAAAAATGTCCCACAGACTTGCCTAGAGGATAATCTGATGGGGACGTTTTCACAATTGAGGTTCCCTTTTTGAAGCTTGTGACAAAAACCTAGCCAGCACAAGTGTGTTGTTTAAATGAAAAGTGTCCTCCATAATTCAGACATTTGAACACTTGGCCCCAGTTGGTGATGCTTTTTTTGGGGGGTGGGGGGCGGCTAGGGGTGGCTAGGGGATGCAGCCTTGCTGAAGGATGTCACTGGGGGCAGACTTTGAGCACCCTCTGATACTTCCTGTTTGCTCTCTTTTACTTCATGCTTTCTATTGAAAATGTAAGCTCTCAGCTTCCTGCTGCTGTTACCAAGCCTCCTTGCCAAGACAGATTCATCCTTCTGGAACTGTTCTAATGGACAGTATGGCAGCCACAGGAAAATAACACAAACCCTAAAAAGCAACAGTCAGGCCACCTTACCCACAGGCATGACCCTAAACAAGGCACTGCACCTCCTCAATCTTTCGTTTTGTCACTTGGAATATAGCAACAGAGGTTACATATTCATTCCAACAGCAAAGCACTGAGCTGGCTGCTGCCAACACCCGTCATCTCTTCTCTGACATCTCTAGACCTGAAGCAGTCTTGGGATACTATGTTCACTCTTTCAGGAGACAACAGGCTGGCAGGAGTGTGCAGCTGACTGACAACCTCCAGCTGCCACTGGGGATCCATCCGCCAAGCACTCCCACTGTGGCAGCCCTCCCTCCGCACAGGCTGCCAGGGACTGACCACAGCAGAAACACCAGAGCCAGGCCATTTCTGCCTCCAGTTACTCCTCTTACTTGCACGGAACTTCCTCAGCATCATGTTGCAGTCTGAGGCTCCTTTTCCTCAGCCTGCCTTCCTTTCCCTGGATTGAAGACTCTCCCGCCACCATGATTAATATTATCAACTTGATGGCTTTAGACTGACTGAGGGACAGGCATGTCTGAGAGGGATTATTTAGATTAGGTGGAGGTGAAAAGTAGAAACTGGTCTAAACCTAACTGCTTCCTGATTGCAGATTCAATGTGACCAGGAGTCACCTCAAGTTCTTGCCACCACGACTTCCTCTGCAACAGACTAGATCACCACACTGTGAGTCAAAATAAACTCCTCCTCAAGAGGCTTTGGTCAGGAATTTGATCACAGCAACAAGAAAGGTAACCAATCATTTCTGTAACCGCACTCGGTCCACTGGCGTCCTTCACGCCATTTCCCCAACACCTCTCCTGTGTATTTAATTCTGGGTTGGCATTGACAGCACAGAGGAGACAAACCAACTCCATCTTCATTTTATAGAGGGGAGAATAAATGACTAGGATACCCAAGGTCCTATAATTATGGCCCAACTCAGTTTGGAATCAGGGAATTCTCTGATTCCAAAGCTCAAGTTCTTAATTAATGGGGGGAAAAAAAATCCAAAACCATACTGCCAAAACTTTAGTTTTATCAGAAAAAACTTTCACCAAGACAAAAGTAAACACACAATATGTGAGCAGATTCTGCAAATTATAAACTGTGCTAGGAAGGGGACACTGGTTCTGAACCGGACTGATTCTAAGAGATGAGACAGAGAGCTAAACATAATTGGTTGTTTTACAGACAAGTACTCAGCAACAGTATTTGCCAAAAGGCTACCTGATAGTACATATAGACTAAACCCTAGAGAAATCTAGGAAAAGAGGTTGTGCTCTCAATTCAGCCTTTTGATTCCCCACCAATAGCAGTGCGGTCTTGCTATAAAGTCCATACTGGCCTCGAATTTGAGAATCTACCTCAGCCTCCTAAGTGCTGGGATGCACATGTACTACCGCACCAGGCTGTCAAATGACTTTTCTGCCTCAAGGCTAAGTCTCTACTGACACACAATCTCAGAGCCCGTCAATAAGCACTCCGTTAATAAACTATTCGGTGAGAATAACTTCATTAAGACCTCCAAATACACCTTTCTTATCCCCCAGGATAGACGCCACAGTTCCTTCCCAGCCCCAGGTGCAAAGCAGTATACCTGACAGTTCATGTTGTCTTCTGCTTCGATGAGCTTCCCACGATATACTTCGCCAGTGTTGGTCTCACATGTCACTATGTGGCCTTCTGCCTCGTGCAAGACTTTTATCGGCACACCAATAGACATCTTGGCAGGACTCTCCCCGTGCTACAGTGAAAGAAAGACAATGGTTATCTTTCAGAACTTAAGGACTGACATTCGCAGGCTTTGCAAATTATGTCAGAGCTGCATCTTCTGTGGAAGGCTCTTGGCTTGAAGGAACTACCACGGCAAAATAGCGCAACAGATAGGTAGGGAAGGATGGTAAGTTGGACAAAGAAAGCTAACCGGAACAAGGAGTACCTTCTTTCTCATCCCAGTCATATGATCCTTTACAGTCATTAAAACAACTATGATATGGACCCGGAGTTTACATGTCGTTAAAATGCAAATTTAAAAAAAATAAAAAACCTCAGCGCCCTCAGTCACACCAGTAATATTCCAAGTACTCAGCAAACGAATTTGGATAAAGGCTACAGTACCTGATAGTACATATAGATCTAAACCCAGAGGAATCTAGGAAAAGACGTTGTGCTTTTCAATTCACCTTTTGGACTCCCCAGCAAAAAGCAGAGCAAAACTGTTAAGGCTACGTGCTATAAACAGGAAATGCTCATGCAGGGAAATGACTTAGTAAAACGCTCGACTTAAAAGTCTCATTAAAAGACAAAGACTATGCACAGGGCTTTAAAAAGTCTGAGATAGGAAACGACTCAAGACCCGGAGCACAACACCTATTTTCATGAGAAGACTATAAAGATGCTAAAACACACTCTTCTCGGTGAGGAACCACGGCTTTCAACTTTAGGAGTGTGGGTTTCGTGCTGAAAATGGTAGGGAAACACCGCAGGATTATAGCCAATGGCTCAAAAGAAAAAAATTAGTAGTGTCTACAAAGTGGATCGAACATATAGCAGAGCAATCTGCTAAAAACTTCTGCAGCAGCGTGGAAAGCAGGAAAGGGTCAGTGCAGGAACGCGGGTGGAGCAGGGATGAAAAGGACGTTGAAAGTGATGATCCAGAAGGAAAGGAGGTAATTAATAAGAAATGACTACTTGTAAGCTTCGAAAATCCGTGACCTGGAAAGGCACCGAACGTGCAGACTAGGCATAAATTAATAACTGTTCCAAAGCTAGTGAGATGATATTTAGTTGGATAGGCCCTGGCTTCCCGCCCTCCGCTAAGCCCCGCTGAGCTCCTCCGCAGCGTCCCTCCCAGCGCCTAACCCTCTGCGGGAGCCCTGGCCTCCTCTCTCCCGTTAGCCGCCTCACCTCACCAACTAATGCAGGCTTTTTTTTTTTTTTTTCGGTTCCGGCACAAACGTTAGAAGGCGAAGGCGTGAGGCGAGGAAACGACAGGCCGGAGTGTCGCGAATACCACGCGCTCCCAGAATGCCTTGCGCAGGCCCCTCCCTTTCCTTTAAGCCTACTTGCCCTTTACTCTCACATAACCGGCTGGGAGGAAACCAGGGCTCTAGCACTATAGTTCCGGCACTGGAAAGGGACCGGGGACCGCCGGAAACATCCATCCTCGAGCCCATAAAGGAATATGGTGACCCATGCTTACTGAGTACAGTAGTGACGGATTGGGCGGGATCTGGGCTTGAGCCCAAGGCTCTGGGGAGACAGGAAGTGAGGCTTGGACTAGGAATTTAAGCTTTGGATCCGGTCACCGTCAGGTAAGGGACGCACTGAACACTGGGAACTATCATTATTCGTTGTCTAGGAAAGAAGACCTAAAGGGAGTCGGAAAAGGATTCCTTGGAGTCTCGATGAGGTATTGCGAAGGACCAGAGCTTACATCCGAGGTTGCAAAAGAACAGACCTAGCAGAGGGAGAGTGCTAGGTACCTTGTAGGGAGCCAACGTCGCTTTGGGGGCGGGGCTGGGGAAGGGGGCGGGGCCACCGGAACGTTTCGGGGGAAGGACCTGCCGGTAGCCGAGTTTGGAAGAGAAGTGGGTGGAAGGGAAGAGGCGTGGCTTATGGAAGGGGCGGGTTTCCAGCTCCCAGACCTGGAAGGGATTAGGCGTGGCTTGAGGCGGCCTAGCCACCGCCTACCCGGGTCTGAACCGCGGTGGCGGCGGCGGAGGACCTCTGCGCTCACTGGCCGCGCTCGCTGCCCAGCAGAAGTCGCAGCTGCAATCAGCTCCAGGCCGGGGCCATGGGCGCCCTGCGCCACCCGGGTCATGAGGACGGAGGCAGAGGTAGCGGGACAGCCGCTCGAGCCCGGTCAGTGCCTCTCTTAAGGGCCTTGCCTTCACCGGGGAACCGAGGGGGACTCCACCCTAGAGCCGGGCAGGGTCTGGCGGCGCGCGACCTTGGGTCATCTTCGGCCTCAGCCCAGCCTGGAGCTTCTAGTGGGTCCTAGCTAGGTGGATATTCCTTCTCATCTCTTGTCCTCCACTTATGGTTGTTTCTGAATCTCCGGGGCTTGAAGCTCAGGGAGTTCGGAGAGCCGTCAAGTGGAAAAGTCCAAGGGGCAAAAAGGCACAACCTTGCCCAGAAACGAATAGCCCCGCTTGAAGCACGTTGGGTGATCGTGTTCCCCGGGGAACTGTAGAAAGCCTGAGGCCGGGAAAGGGGGGAAAAAAGAACGGTCTGAGAGCGCTCAGCAAAGGAAAGGTCTTTTTTCTCTGGTTTCCCAAAGTCAGCGCTTTTGTCTTGCTACTGTTTTGGTTACTTGCTCGCTGGTTCCCTCTGCCCTGAGGAAACCCGAGCCCCTTCGGTTACTCACGAAGTGGGGACAGCGGGAAGTTATGGTAGAGCTCTGCTTAAGGCACAAGAGTTGATATTAATAAACTGTAAACAGCGAGGTGCCGTCTCAGGGGAGGGGTCAAAGGGTGTTGGACTCAAATCCTTTAGTGTCAGTTGGAGAGTGGCTTCATGTTCAGGGAGTGGTATCTTCTGGTTGTAACCTGGAGCTGAGCTTGGACCTGTACTGGGATTACATATTTACTTCTCCAGTTAGCTACCCCTGTGAACTTTGACTAGATCATTACCCTTTCTTAACCTCAGCAGATAATGGCGCACTTGTGTAAGGCACTAAGGTAGATGCAGTATTAAAGTGTTTATAGATAGCATAGAATTAATTTTCATTGCCGGCGGTGGTGGCGCACGCCTTTAATCCCAGCACTTGGGAGGCAGAGGCAGGCGGATTTCTGAGTTCGAGGCCACCTGGTCTACAGAGTGAGTTCCAGGCCAGCCAAGGCTACACAGAGAAACCCTGTCTCGAAAAAAAAAGAAGAAAAAAAAAAAGAAAAAAAAAAGAATTAATTTTCATAATCCCAGCGAAGTAGGCTACTGCCGTTTTCTGTACCTTTGAGGTGGAGCAGACAGGCTGAGAGGGTTAAATACCAGGAAGAATTGACTGCCTTCTGTCTCTTGTGACCACCACAGGTGAAGCTAGGCCAGGGCTTTCTCCAAAGCAGACCCTAGTTCTCAGGTGGAGGACTGTCTTGGTTTAAGGCATCAATATCCGAAGCAGTTTTGGGCTTTGAATGCTAAAGCTGTTATCAGGACAAATACCAAGGCTTCCTCTACCCTTATCACATAGCCCCAGAAAGCATCTTCCCTGTGCTAAGTAAGATCAGGATAGCTTAGCAGGGAGGGATGTTTGCCTTGGGTTCTACAGGTTCTAAGGCTGAGTAAAAGAGGAAAGACACCTGAGTCTCTTAGGATCCTGAGGAGCAACTGTCCTATACCACATTTTAGAGGGCATAGCCCTACTAATTAGAAGCAGAGGTCAGGCCATGGAGTAAGGAGGGTTGTGATCTGGAAGCCTAGAGCTAATGGGCGTTTATAGTGACAAGTAGATATTTCAAAGGGTAGAGCCTTAAGAAATCAAAATTAGCCCAAACCCTTTTCAACAGCATGAATGAGTGCTAGCTGTGGGTGAGGGTTGGAAGGAGGCAGCCCTGGCCCTATATGGCCACAACAGAATTCTCAGGCTGACCAGGGAGAAGGCAGATGCCCCCTCTAAGAGCTTGTCAAAGGGCAGAGAGAGAGAACACACACACACACACCACACACACACACACAGGGGTCGGGGAGAGAGAGAACACAGAGGATTTGGATCTCAGAGATGAGACAGAAACATTCCAGACCACTTGGTTAGATAAAAACAAAACCTGGGTAGCAATCTGCCTGAGTAGATCAGAGCCGTTTGCAGCTTCAGTGAGGGTTCTGAAAAGGGAAGACACCCATCTTGATAGTGCCACACCCTGTAGAGTGTTTTCCTTTAGCATGTTGTGAGAGAACTGTTTTAGCACATAAGTCCCCGGGGACTAAGGTTTACGTCAATTTGTAGCACTGGGGATTGAACCTAGGTCCTGAACAGTGCTAGACAAGGGGTACACCCCCAGCCTCAAGTGTAATAGTTTGAGTGTGTACTAAGCATCAGACACTAGGCAAGAAAACAGCAAACGAGATGAGCCAGTTCCTTGGTGTCCGAGTTCATTCGTACAACTGGAAAATTTATAAGCAATAGGAATTTATTTTCTCACAGTTCCGGAGGCTGAGAATTCTAAGATCAAGACACTGGCAAGTTCAGTACAAGATCCATCCATTCCTGCTAGACTTCTCTACATGGCAGGAAGAGAGGAAAGAAGAAATAATAATGTGTCCTCTAACAGCAAAACATGAGAAAGATAAAGAAAAAAAAAAGGCCTATGGTTGTTAGCTTTCTTTCTAAGATTTACTTTATAAAATGTTATGCGTCTTGGGTGTTTTGTCTGCATGCAGGTGACCTCAGAGGCTGAAAGTGAATGTCAGAATCCTCTGAACGGGAGTTAACAGACAGCTGGCTATAAGCCACTGGATGGGTGCTTGGAGCTGAACTATGCCTGGGTCCTTTGCAAAAGCATCAAGTACTTTTTTAGCTGCTGAGCAATCTCCAGCCATTTATTTTTAATTGTCAACCCGATAGAATCTAGAACAATGTGGGAAAGGAATCTTAGTAAGAAGCTGTCTAACTCTGCCTATGAGAGATTTTCTTAATGGGTTAATTGAGCTGGGAAGAGTCACCCCAAATGTGGGTTGGGCCCCAAACTGATAAAAAGGGGGAAGGACAGACATGTGTATACTCTTTGCTCGTCTGTTCCTGATTTCGGATATGATATGACTGGCTGTCTCTAACCACTGTGACGTCCCAGAAATGATGGGTGTAACCTGGAATTGTGAGCTAAAATAAGCCCTTTCCCCCTAAGTTATGTTTGTCAGGGTCTGTCATCACTGCAACTGGAAAGGCAACTAAGGCAAAGCCTAGGTCAGTGTTTCCTGACCTTTTATAAGACCCAAACTTGCTGGGCAGGGCAGTGGTGGCTTTAATCCCAGCACTTGGGAGGCAGAGGCAGGCAGATTTCTGAGTTGGAGACCAGCCTGGTCTACAGAGTGAGTTCCAGGACAGCCAGGGCTACACAGAGAAACCCTGTCTCGAAAAACCAAAACCAAACCAAACCAAAACAAAACCCCCAAACTCAGAAACCTGATGGGACTGGGCAATTACATCCCAAAGACCCAATTTCTTTCTTTTATTTATTTAAAGATTTATTTCAATTTTGTGTGCATGAGGGTTTTTTGTTTTTGCTTGTGGGTTTCACTGTATACCATATGTGTGCTCTCTGCTCTCAGAGGGCAGAAGAGGATATTAGAGATAGGGTTTGGGGTTGAGGTTGAGTTTGGATTTTGTTGGAATAGTGGTAGGGGTGGGTAGTGGATCAGTGCTAATGTAAGGGGTAAGGTTAAGTTTAAGGGGAAGGTTAAGTGTAGGGTAGGGGTAGTGCATGTGTGTGTTCTCATATATATGAATGCATGTGTGTGCATGCATCTGGAAGCCCAAGGCTGACTTCAGGTATCTTCCCATATGTTGAGGCAGAGTCTCTTACTCAACCTTGAGTTTGCTGTTTCTCTTAGTCTGCTTAGCCAGCTCGCTAAGAGAGACTTCCTGTCTCCATCCGCTTGCTGGGATTACAGGGCGGTGCGGGATCTGGGTATCTGAACTTGGGTCGTCCTGCCTGACCTCTTTATCCACTGAGCCATCTGCACATCCCAAGGACTCTAAGGATTAGAAACTAGAGACGAAATTCTTCTCCTCGCTGTGCGCAGGGACAGGATTTGGGAAGGGGACAGGCAAGATGAAATCTACAAAATGCTAAGAGGTCAAGGGCCTTGGAAAGATTGAGGCTCAGAGCTTCCTGGAGTAAAGACTGGATAAGATCTACATTCTGTAATGTTAAGTGTGAACTCAGGTGTAAAGGATTACTCAAGAGGGATGGGGAATGATCAGCCTGAGGTTAGGGAAGGCCCATGAAATACTGGCCTTTCTGCCAGTCCCTGAGCATACAGGAGAGCAGAAGGCAAAGAGTCAAGACATCAAGCCTCTGGCTAGTGAATCGTCCTCTTTTTTGACACACACAGAGGGAGTGCTAAGAGAGGGCCTGGCCTGGTAGGTAGGCTTTGTACAGAGCTGGCTACCTGGTCCAGAGGAGAGCCTGGAAATCCACAAAGAATAATTCTAGTTGACTGAGTTTTCATGTGTGAGTAAGTGGTGACCAGTATAAAAAAGTCCTTCCTGATTTTTTTTAAACTCTAGATTCCCCGCTCTCCCCTCCCGTGTGTGTGTGTGTGTGTGTGTGTGTGTGTGTGTGTGTGTGTTTGAGAGGGGGGGCCAGGGAGTGTAGTCCTTCCTCTGTAGCCAGACTGGCCGTATGCTCCTCCTGTCTCAGCCTCCCAAGCCTGTGATTATAAATTTGTGCCACCATGCCCAGCTAGACTGAACTTTGTGCATATTCACCGGCTAAGCTCCCACAGGTCACGTGTCAGCTTGTCCTCCCTTCAGGGCCTCAGGGAATGCTGTTTGCCTTTGCCATCCGTGTTATTTTCTCTGAGGCACACCCTATCGCTTTCCCAACCGAAGCTGCCGGGTATCTGCTCTTGTTACACATTGGGACAGCACCTCGCTGTGTTACTGGTCACTACTGTAGCACATCTGCCAGGCTCTTGGAAAACTGGGAATAGCAAAACTCAATCCAGTGAGAGGAGGATAGTTGCCCTCCCCCACTCCCATGCCCAGTCAGCCAATGGTACCAGAATGCCTAGGTGTGGCCCTTTCTGTTCCACTTCACAGCTCAGAATGGACAGGCTGAAAGGTTTGCCCAGGGACAGTGCTAGCTGGAGTTTGGAGGAGCATTCTGCTTACCAACTTGTGTGACATTTCCCTTCTCTCAGTCATGGTCTGCCCATTTGTTCACCCTGGGAACTTGAGCCAGGCAGACCTCGTGGATCACTGCTGAGAGGGGCAGCACTTTAGAAGAGTGAGGTGGGTGGGTGTTAACTTGTGGGGAGCCAAAAGCATCTAGGAGATTGTGTGCCGAGAGCCCCCTGCGTGCCAAGTGTGAGGGTCATGGCAGAGGCTGATGTAGCCTAGAGTGGACCATGGTGACTCAGAGGAAACTGGACATGCCGGGGCAGCCGTGAACACTGCTTTGTTGTAAAGTGGGGACCAGCACCCAGGAGGACAGTGTGCAGGGCTTACTGGCCGTGGCTGGTGTGTAGGAGGAAGTGCTGGTGTCGTAAGGATAGCGAACTGTGGGAAGGCCCTGAGATGCTATAGAGTTTCCGTGGAGGCTGTCATGGTGCTTCCATGGGGGATGGCATTGGCGGGCACTGTGCAGAGTGTCTGAGACCCCACTCTGGTTTCCCTGCAGGGGACTTTGTGCAGCTGCCTGTGCCTGTCATCCAGCAGCTGTATCACTGGGACTGTGGCCTGGCCTGCTCCAGGATGGTGCTTCGGTGAGTGTCCACACCTGCCATGGCTCAGGGGTGGGACAGGACGTGATCTGGAGGGGAGCCAGCATCTATATGGGTTGGCTTTGTTTGAACCCTTGAAGAGGCCCAGCTTCCATTTAGGCCCTGGCATATTTTAAATATGGACAAAGGGTGGGTCAGGCTGCCCAAGTGTGTTGGGCATGGGAGCTTGGGGTGGTCAGGGAAGTCCCAGGAGTTCAGGGTAGGTAGCTGGTACATCTCCCACCCCTCAGCTATCAGGCCACTGGGATACTGCTTAAATATAAGGACCTTGATAGTTTGAGCCAGAAAGGACTGGTACCTCATTACCTTCGGCAGGAATTTTTAACTGGCTCTCTGGAGAACTAGATCCGTTCTCCTTTGTATATCTTACATCCTAGGATTCTGGGGAAGATGGAACTGCACAGAGTGTCTTGCGCCTGCAGTTTCTGAAAACCACTTCTGTGATCCAAGCGTTTCATCTTTGATACGCAGTCAGTGAGGCCAGAAAGAGCAGCGACTTCCTCAGGTTCACTTAGTCCATAAGAGATGCAAAATCCAAGATCCAGGCCCTTCCCTCTGGGGGCCAGACCGTGTCCCAGGCTGCCTGAGCCCTGAAAACCTCAGGCTGTACTCAGTTCCAGGTGGCGTGCCATGGGGGTTCATGATAAAGGATTAGAAGTGTAAGCAGTGCCCGTGGCTCTCGTATGAGGGTGTGTGTGACTTGGCCTAGCTCGCCCGCAGGTACCTGGGCCAGCTAGACGATGGGGAGTTTGACAGGGCCCTGCAGGAGCTGCACCTGACCCGGAGCATCTGGACCATCGACCTGGCCTACCTGATGCGCCACTTCGGTGTGAGACACCGCTTCTGTACCCAGACTCTGGGCGTCGACAAGGGTACAAGACCAGGTGAGCAGCTGGCCCTGGGTGGGCCTTCGAGGCTCCCCAGTTATCACTGTTACAGGAGAAACTGTTAAAAGCCTGAACCCTCAAGTGCATGCACGGGGTACAGACGACAGACAGGTGGCCTTGAGGTCTAGCTGTGTGGAGCATCTACACGCTGAGTCTTGACTTCTGTCTGCCTTTCTGAGTCTTTCTCCACTGTAGGACAGGGCAGGTCGAAGGTCACAGAGTACGCTGATCCCATGACTATCTTTGCCTTGTCTTCTTCCTTCTCACCAGGGTAATTGGCATTCTAGAAGAACATACATTAGCTGCCTGTGGCGTTTCTGCCTTTTCCTCTCTGTTTTCCTCTCTAGAAAAATAAAGCCACCGTGATGGCTGTGCCAGCACACCAGCTTGTTCCGATCCCTCGGAAAGCCAGATCCGGGCTTACCTGCCCTTGAGGCGATCTTGGCCCAGGCGCCAAGCCTTGGCAGAGTAGTCTCTGCAGGCCTCGTTGGCAGAACGGCTGTCACATGCTGGCCAGTGGCAGTCAGCCTAATTCTTCTTTGAACCTTCCATGCCAGGTAAAGAAGGCTACTAAATCTTAAGACAGAAAAGGGGACCTGGGAACAGAATGTCTTTGGCCTGCCTCCTGGGGCTCTCTCTGGTCACATGAGGCCCCAGCACCAAGCAGAGTATGTTCTGTGAATCACACTTGGCTACCTGGGCTATGACTGAGGCGTCCTGACGGTGGTTAGGAGGACAGCCTTGCTTTAGGCTCCTGCTAATGTCTACCAGAGAATGGCCTGACCAGTCCTCTGAATCTAACGCTTCTTCATCTCTTGAGCATCTTCTTCATGCCCCTGTATGGTCCTGTCTACTCTCCAGCCAGGGACAGACAGGCTTTCTTCCTGGGCATGCTGGGTAAAGCCACCTGCCCATCAGTAGGGCTCCTCTATGCTCTTACTCCTACTTCTATAAACCAGTGTTTGTTTCATTTAAATGGAGTGTGTGCGTCCAGGATGGGTGACTCCAGACTGTCCTTCTCTCTTCAGTCCTTCTATAGGAAGCACTTTGACACGGAGGAGACCCGAGTGAACCAGCTGTTTGCACAAGCCAAGGCCTGCAAGGTGCAAGTGGAGAAATGGTGAGCCTTCCCACCCCACTCGCCTGGGTCACAGTGACAAGGCAGGACACTTGCCACTAGCAGGGAGCTCAGGGCAGAGGGCAGACAAGCCAAGTCCTTACGTATTACAACACTGGGATGTAGGTGCAAACTGGGGACATCATCTGGGAGATGGGGACAAGGCCACACTGGCACTGGCTGACCTCTCTCCTGCCCACAGCACAGTGAGTGTGCAGGACATCCAAGCACACCTGGCGCAGGGCCATGTGGCTATTGTGTTGGTGAACTCCGGGGTGCTGCACTGTGACCTGTGCTCCAGCCCTGTCAAGTACTGCTGCTTCACTCCCAGTGGCCACCGCTGCTTCTGCCGCACCCCCGACTACCAGGGCCACTTCATCGTTCTGCGCGGCTATAACAGGGCTACCGGCTGCATCTTCTATAACAACCCAGCCTATGCTGACCGTGAGTGCCGGGGGGCAGGTGGGCCAGGGTGGCCTGTGTTTACTGTCCCCTATGCCCAGACCGCACAGCTTCCTCCCTGTAAGCTGGTATGGCCGATGCCTGACTCCAAAGCCCCTGTTCCTCCTGGGGTTCTGTCATCAGGGCTTGCCCCTTGGGTCATACAGACAAGACAGCTTCTGTCTACTGCTCAGCTCCGCCTCTGCAGGCCTACCTCCGGACTTCACAGGGTAGCCAGCACCCAAGCCGGGAGTCTGGCCAGACCCTGCCCTTGTTGTAGACTGCCCACTGCCCTCATGCCGTGGACAGTCCTAGAGGAGGACTTCTCTGAGTAGACCAGGATATACGTCCTGGGATAGAGTTTTTTCTTCCCTTTGGGACTTGCTTTCTCTATCCACTAACTGGGAAGGAGTCAAAAGAAAGACTAAACTCTTGAAGGTCAGAATGGGCAGGAGAGCTTCCCTAGGGAAGGAGGCTTGAGCTGAGAGGTGGCAAGGCAGGTAGAACACAGACCCCACCAGTCCCCTGAGTACCAGCAGCGGGTGTTTACCCCACCCACTGATCCCACTCTGTTCTCCTTCCACCCTCAGCAGGAATGTGCAGCACCAGTATCAGTAACTTTGAGGAGGCCAGAACTAGCTATGGCACAGATGAGGACATCCTCTTTGTCTACCTGGACAGCTGACAGCAGGAGCCTGACATGCCAGGTCCTCAGACCCTGTGTTCTGTCTCAGCCAGGCCCACTCAGGATGCCCACGCCCAGGGCTGCTGGGGCTGGGGTTCAGAATTGTAGCCTCAGCCTGTTTGACAAAGCTCTTGGGAACTCTGTGACTGCTTTGTCCACCAGTGTCATCATGCCATTTGTCCTAAACACCTTGTAGTTGCTGGAGACAACTCAAGAGGGGGTATCTCTCAAGACCCTAAGACTGACTTCAGCCGTGCCCATGGAAGACCTCAAGTCTGCCTCCATCTGTGCCCAAGGCAGGAACCCTGGAAGAGAAGCGTGTTTGGGAAGAGCAATGCAAATTCCGGCCTGTGGCTCTGGGCCACTCTAAGCCATAGTGGATGGTCTCACTGCTCTCTCCTGCCTTCCAATGGACTCAGGTCTCTGGGACTGGTTACTGGGCCTTGTTATCATGCAGCATAAGCATACCTCACAGCCACTCTGAGGCTCTCTGACCCCTGGGATGCCAATGCCTTCTTAGCCTCTAGGTACCTTCTGTAGAATGGATAGCTTTTATGAGTGGGCAGGGCCAAATGGATGAGAGGGGAAGAGAATGTTTTAGGAACAAGGAGTTGACTAGAGACTTCCCCAGAGAGCCCCTGCGTCCACAAGGCCTCCTGATAACCAGCTTGACTTCCACAGCAAGACCTGCCCTCTAAATCTGGGAGCCTTCTGAGGCTGGGTGCTAGAGGGCCCAGGCTCCTAAAACAGCAGGCAGGTTCCCACCCACCCTGGTGCACACACCAGGAGCATTTGCACAGAATACTGGGTCTCTTCTGTCTTGAAGAAAGGCAGTGTCAGAGTCACACAACACAGCAGGTAGCATCCACTAGAGCTAGTTAACTTTGTGTTATTTTGCTCTTGGTAGCAAGGGTGTTTTAGTGAGACTCCGGTTTCCACCATGTGGGGAGTCAGACAAGAATAGATACAGGTACTTTGAAACCACTAACCCTTCTTTACATGGGGCACCTAGGCCAGTCCAAGTCCTTTCTTAATAAGATGGCGGGTCTGGCCTGGCCAGCAGTCCGCATGCTGAAGCTGCACCAAAGACAAGCGAATGAATCACTTCTAAAGAGACCAGGGAGCCCACTCCTCATGGGCTCGCTCTGGTGAAGAATAAAGGGTACCCCAACGGCCTCTCACCGTCACTGTCCTCCAGGGGCCTTGGACTTTCCGTACTCAAGGCATGACGTGGCAGTAGCTGCTTCCCCTCCCACTAGCTGCCCCCTCATGGTAGTCTGGGGGACAGAGGTGGTCTGTGTTTACAAGGGCAGTCAAGACCAGTCAGTCACCCATATTATTCGTCAATATTAGAAAAAGCCTTGGGCTGAAGGGAGGTGCTGTCAGCTAGGCAGCTACTCTGGGTTTCAGAGAGTAGTTTTGTTTTCAGTCTGGTCTCATTTCCATTGCCTTAATGCTGAGTGGTCAGGACCCCCAAGGAACTCTGGATGTAATCTCAGAAGTCCCACATAGCAGCTATGGGTATGGGAGTCCTCCGAGGAGGCTGTGGTGTAACTGTGAGGACTATAGGAAGAGGGAAGGCCTTCACAGCAAGTGGATGGGCTGAGGTGTGGCACACACCCACGTGAGTGCTCATGGGAAATGGCCTCCACAGAAGGTGGTCATCTTCATCCTCTAGGACGTTTAAAACATGCTCAGTCCCTGGACCCAAATAATGGCTTCTCAGGGCAAGTCGTAAGTTACCAGGTCCACTTGTCTGTAAGAATAACAAGAAAGCTGCTGTCTTCGAGATCTACCTGCCTGAGGCGGGGCACGGGGCACACTGTTATACTGCACTAGCCATGAACTGGGCTAGAGGAAGCCTTGTTGTCAGATACTTAGCATAGCATGTGCTACTCAGACGCCTCAGCTCCCGTGCATCCCTGTAGGCTCTGAGGCCACATGGGAGCTCTAGATGGTTCTGATCACTCTAGCCGCAGGAGGATGAAAGGGATCTTTTGCATAGCAGAGGATTTTATACATAAATATATTTTGTTTGTAATGAGCCATCCTCAATAAATATTCTCACCGTACAGTGGTAGCGCCCTTTGTCCAGCCGTCGTGAAGCCCCAGTTCCTTGGCTTGACTGCCTGGAACCAGGTCCTCGGAATGCTCTATCTAGTTTCACTGCGACTGGAATTTCATTTTCTGTCCTCGAGGCCTCAACCAGGCCTTGATGCTGTACAAGGCTGAGATAGACAGCACCTACACATTTCAGAACTCAGAACTGCTCTTGAAGAAGATGGGACACTTGGCTGAGGTGAGGGAGGTAGTCTCTCTATAGGAGGGGAGCATGGGGCACAGTGGGAGGACACCAACCTTTCTGTTTCCTCTGCCCCAGCCTGAAGCCAGATGACAGGTCTCTAGGCTTTTAACATAACATTCTGACACCTCCACCAGAGGAGATGACTGATGATCTCTGACAAAATTGAGTTTTTCTGGGCTGAGTGAGAGATTCATCAATCCAATTCCTTCCAGAAGTCAAGGGCAAGCTATCCTACCCACCCCCCCAGTTCTTCCCGCTCCCCCCCACCCCCACTCTACCACCAGCAGGAAAAAAAAAAGACCTGGAACCATCTTGGATTACCTCACCTCGCTGTCCTGTTGGGCCTTTGTATGGGCTTCTTTATAATTAGCACCTTTTGAGCAATTTCCTGACAACATTGTCCTGTCCTGAAAGTGTCCAGCAAGCTGTGAGTCACTCTCCCTGAGGGTCTGACAATCGTAACACTCTCTTTAAAACGCTGTCAAGGTTCTGTAGTTGGTAATTTTGCTGATTGGAGCGTCTGACAGCAGGAAGCTAGAGGTGGGTCTGACTGACTGTATAGCTTTTAAAGATTTATTCTTATTTTATGTATAGGAGGATTCTGCTGGCATGCATGCCTACACCGATACATGCCATGCTCAAGGAGAGCAGAAGAGGGCCTTAGACTTTCTAGATCTGGCATTCCAGATGGTTGTGAGCCACCGTAAGGGTTCTGGGAGTTGACCTTGGGTCCTCTGGAAGAGCAACTTATGCCCTTAACTGCTGAGTCAACCCTCCAGCCCTGGTTAATAATTAAAATGGAGTCCTTAACTGGATATGGTGGCACATGCTGGTACTCTCAACGCTGAGGCAAGAGGGTTGTGAGTTCAAAGGCCAGCCTCAAAGATGATTCTTGAAAGCCATGGTAGGAAAATGGAAGTGGGCTATTCAAACACAGAGCTACCTGGGGCCGGGTGGTATCTCAGCTTTACATGAAAAAAAAAAAAAAAGGGCAGCTAGCCTTTTAGGGGAGTACACAGCTATACTTAAAGCCACAGGCTTCCAGCGGGCCTTAACGTGGTTTCTGCTGCTTTACTGATAGCTTGACCAAACCGAAACTGTGCTGGTATCTACCAGCCCTGGTTATTTACTCAGATCAGAAAGTGGGTGGGTCACTGCTCTGTTGGCAGAACCTGTCCATAGCTCTGGACATAGTATCTCAGGCTGTTGCCAGTGGCCCAGGTTAGTCTGTCACTTAGAAACCCTCAACTGGTATTTAAATTTATTTTTATTTTATCTTTAAATTCTTTTTTTAAAATTTTATATGCATGGGTGTTTTGCCTGCCATGTATGTCCTTTTGTGTGCTTTGACTGATGGATAGAAGAGAGTGTCAAGTTTCCTGAAACCAGAGGTAGAGACAGTTAGTGGTGGGGATTGAACTCTGATCCTCTGGATGAGCAGCCAGTGCTTCTTAACCACAGAGCTATCTCTCCAGCACCTCCAACTGGCATTTAAAGACTCCTCTATTTGGGTCTGTGAATTAGGCAATCTGTGGCTGTGATGTATAAATACATAATGCTTATTCTAAGAACTCGTTTTCCTTTGAACCAATTGGAATGAGGCTGTTGACCCAGTCTGCATGACCTGGATCCTATTTATCACCATGTATATTCATTCATTTTGTGAGGTGGACATACCGGAATGACTGCTGCCAATCAGAGACTGCCACAGTAGGCCAGGATTGTGACTGGCCAGTTCTTTTGCAAGCAAAGAGATCACCTTGTACAAAGTATGGCCCAGTCTTCTCCTGTGTAGTCAGTTACTCTTGGCTCCCACTCAAGGGGTTCTGCTTTGTGAGATAGAGGGTATAAAAGCATCAAGTAGAATGTCCACCTAAGATAGATGATAGCTCCCATATGTAGAGTCCATGAGAGGATTGGCCCTCTTTTTTGGTAATGATGACGATTACAAAGCAAACAGGGACTAGTCACAGTCGCTGATCGCTATTGACACTTTTCAATATTATTGTATTCCAATTTGATCAGCCAGCTCTGTTGGAACCACAAGGGCTACTGAACAGATTCACCATTGAATTTTGGCTTTCTTAGCTATCTGTAGTCTGCCAGCGGTGAACTTTTGTCACAGAAGTCACGCAACAGTGGCTAACAATCAAGGTATCCACACTTCCTGCCGTCTGTAAGCATCCGACGCTATTGAGTACTAGAATGGCTTCCTCAAAAATCAACTGAAAATTGTGTTTTGACTTTCACAACCAAGAACGATTTACTGGAAATCAGGGGACCCTGTGATGTTGGCAGTCTAGATTGGGAGAGCAGTATCAGACCTGGTCTTCCATCCATGTTCGAGGATCCTGGTTTCACAGGCACGTATTTGCCTGTTTGTGCAGAATTAACAATCTCAGTTTTGTACAGATTAGCTTGCAAGTGAGCCCCAAACACCTAGCTCTTCAGGGTTTCCCAGATGTTTGTGCTTTTTATTATAGTGAATTCCATTTCCTGAAATCCAGCCTGAAGATAGACTCTGAAGGAACGGAAACACGACAGGCTTAACCTTTAGAATGTATGTGCTTGCATGTCTGGTCACAGCAATACAAAAGCGTGACTAAGTGAATGAATTCTTACTTTGAATGAATGCTTATTTTGAATGTAGGAGAATGTAGTAAGGGACTCGTCGCACGTGAGATCCACAGGTTGTAGAAATAGCTTTGAAACCAACTTTTTATGATGAAGGAAAGTGCTCATATCATGAGCATTGTAGACACAGGGATCCAATTCCATTAAAATAGGCATTAAAGGTATGAACAGATTTATGTCAAAACACTAGTTATGGGCTGTTCCCGGGGGATTACAGATGAATTTTCCTCTTCTTATTTTTCTCACTGTCCACATCATCTATGAAATGCTGATTTTTGGAAAGGACGTGCTGATTCTTTCTGGTTTCACAAGATCCTTGGCTCATCCTGAACCAGTGGGTGACCAGGAAGGCTTTCCCCAGCAGGCGTCTATCCAAGTCAGCAGGTGCTTGGATGCTCTGTGGTGTGAGCATGTGGATGAAGGAAGGATGACAAGCCTGGACTAGCTTCCCTCTACCCTGGAGACAGGACTACAGCTCTGGCTCCAGTTTTTGGAGGGAAGAAGACAAGACAAACCCTGTGTTTTCCTGTGTCTCCCTCAAAAACCTGTCTCCTGTGTCTTAAGGTGTTTTCAGGACTGAGGTGCCCTCTCCGATGATAAAAGAACTGTAAAGTGGCTTTGTGCTAAGCTGGATATGGTGGCCTTTGATCCCACCTGTTGGGAGGCAGTGTCAGATGAATCTCTTAAGTTTGAGGCTAGCCCGATCTACATAGCAAATTCCAGGCCTGCCCGGGTTACATACTAAGACTCTGTCTTTAAATTTAAAAAAGAAAAAAAAAAAAGCTGTGGTAGAATATGTTGACAACCTGAGGTAAGTTTGGTCTAATTCTATCTACAAAATTGATTTGTTTGGCCCAAAGCAGACTCTAGTCACAGTGAACTGTACCCTAGATTGATGTGTAAACAAACTATAATTTGATCTAAGAGTAAATACCCTGGTAAACAAGCAACCAGCCAAGGATCTGCCAACTGCTAGAGTCAAGCTTCAACCAATCATGAATTGCCAACTAATTAGATCATGCTTATAAAAAGCAAATGGCTAAGGCTGGAGAGATGGCTCAGTGGTTAAGATCACTGACTGCTCTTCCAGAGGTCTTGAGTTCAATTCCCAGCAACCACATGGTGGCTCACAACCATCTGTAATGGGATCTGATGCCCTCTTCTGGTGTGTCTGAAGACAGCTACAGTGTACTCATATAAATAAAATAGATATTAAAAAAAAAAAAAAAAAAGCAAATGGCTAATCACACTGTGACCATAATGGCAAGCCAGTTAGGTTATTTCTTAGAAAAGAGTCTTTGCCCCACTCCCCAGCATACACTATATATATGTACACACACACTCACATATAGCGTATATAGCATGATTATGATTATGATATCGGGGATTTCAGAACCAGCTGACACTTGCTATGTAGCCAGGCTGGCCTCCAACTTATAGAACTGCCTGCTTCAGCCTCCTGCTTAACTCCTGCTTAACTGCTGCTGTCTCTCTAGTTCACGTCCATCTTAATTTTTAAGAGAACAACTCTTGCTGAACTTCGAGTCTAGCAATCAGCTAGACAGTCTGGCCAGCGAGCTCCAGGAGACCTCCTGTCTGCTTCCCTATCATAGAGACTTCAGGTTTGTTACACCGGTGCTGGAGGGTCTCACTGGAGTCCTCATGCCTGTGTAGTAAGTTTTGCTAACGACCGGCTTTGCTGATCTTTTTGAAGAACAAACCATCGGTTTTATTGATTTCCTCTACTGGGGATGTTATGCGCATGTGAAGGTCAGAGGTCAACTCTCATCTAACAGGGTGCCTTCCAACACCCCCCCACCCCCATTTTTGAGACAAATTCTTTCACTGGTCTGGAAGTCCCTGAATAGGTTAGGCTAGGCTGGCTAACCAGAAAGACCCAGGGATCTTTCTATCTCCTCATAGACAGAGATGGATCTAGCACACGCTGAGGTCTTAGGGCCACTAAAGCACAGAAAGGTTAAGGACAGCAGTGTAAACATGATCAGGCAGTTCCACTGGACTTTGCCAGCCAGGGTGCTATCACTGACATGGGGTTGTTTATGTAATTTTGTTGCTCGGCAACGAGGTTGTCTTCTCGGATAGGAACAGGATGGGTGGAACTACGAAGTACTGTAGTATAAAATTTAGTAAATCTCGTGATGGCACATTCCTTGATACCCGCCCCAAAATTCTGGATTCCTGAATGAAACACACACACACACACACACACACAGCCTTTATATATTTTGATACACTTAAAATAACTCAATGGCTGGGCCACTTCCTAACCTTCATGTGACTAATCCACGTCCCTCCGATCATTCTGAGTTATCACTTATTACATTCTGTAGTCTACCTTGGCTGCCCTGGACCCAGTAGGGCAGCCCTCTTGGGCTGGACTCCCCCCAACCCCTTACATGGTGGCTATGCCTCCCTGTCCTGCACATTCTCAGGTGTGGAGTTCTCCCTCCCCTCCCTCCCCCTCCCCCTCCCTCCCTCCCCTCCCTCCCTCCCCCTCCCCTCCTCCCCTCCCCTCCCCTCCCCCTCCCCCTCCCCCTCCCCCTCCCAGCAGATCCTTTCTTCCCTTTTCTTTCTCTTTCCCTAGCCCAGGAATCCTAAAAGTCCCGCCTCTGTCTGGCTGCCCAGCCATTGGCTGTCGGCATCTTTATTAACCAATCAGAACCAACCGGGAGCAGGGTCCCTGAGTGTTTTCGGTATGGACACATGAGCAGTTTGGGGGACTCAAATGAACATAAGAATACAAGCTGCTACAAAGTACCACCTCCCATTCTTGACACTGGTCAACAATAGTTTGAGGCCCTGCACTCTACCCCAGAGCTACCCCTCTGTCTATGTGGTTGGTAGAAGGACAGCCCTCACAGGCACTGCACTGACAACTGCCAAAGGGCTTTATGGGACATCTAGTCTCTCTCGCCATCATCCTGAAACATAAAGCAGGATGGCCAGGTGGCTCCATTATACAAATGCGTAGGCAGAGAACTGAGTGTCCTGATGCATACGTCAGGGATCGACCACCAAAGTGAGAATCATAAAAAGAACGGGCAGAAGTAAACGACACCAAGAGATTAGTACAAGGGACTTTCTGACAGGATGACAGGAAGCCTGGCCACACAAGCCTGAGACCCACAGGGAAGGCCACCAGGAAGGGCAAGCTGGTGCACTTGGGCACTGGCTGTGATCAGCCCCACATGTAGATGTTAATGGTGGCACCCATCCTGCCACGGGCAACCACTTCCGGGTTCCCACAGGAAACAGAGTCATTGATGTATTTAAACCAAATCAAGTGGAAAGAATCCCAGAAACCCAGAGGTTTCCAAAGACGAACACTCATCCCTTAAGTTTCTGTACCTTAGACCTAATCAGAGGCAGGACTCACAGGCGACATGTTAGGAGATGGTATGAGCATGCGAAGGGGATGGGGAGTGGAGGGGGCGCTGCCTAGGTCAATCTAATAGTTCCAGGGAGAGCCAGGTTGTCTCAGTGGTATCAGGGAGGCAGGCTGAACTTCTCACCAGGGGCTAGAACTGCTGTCTAGACAGTTCTTTCCTCCCCACAGAAGCCTCAGGAATTCCCATCCAGGCTTTATGGCATGGTGTCACTCAAGTCAGCTGGCTATAAACTCTAATAGTGCTTGTAAGATACCTTTGCACAAAGCTGCTGGTATGGGTTGTGTTTGATTATCATCTTAGGAGATTTAGAATGGCATGGGAATAAACCTACCTGCGAACCTATGAGAAAATATCTAGATTGGACAATTGGGGTGGGAAGACCAATGCTGAATAACAGCAGCACCATTCCATGGGCTGGGGTTATGGACCGAATAACAAAGAGCAAGCAAGCTGATCCCCAGACTCCAACACCATCTCTTTCGGGTCCAAGGTAACCAGCTGCCATCTTGATTTCTCTGCTATGGTAGACTTTGTCCTAGAACCAGGAGCAACTTTCACCTCCTTCCTTAAGTTGTTTCTGTCAGGTATCTTTGTGACAGTGATGGTAAAAGTAGCTACCACACAGAGCGTGGTGGTATGAGCCTACAATCCCAGCTTAGCAAGGATGACTAAGGGAAGTTTAAGACCAACTTGGACAACCCTGTGACAGCTAGAGTTGTCTCAACCTCTGTCCTAGATCTTTTATTTTTTTTAACATATACCTAGGACTGTGCCTAACTGAAGAATCTGGGACTGTAGCCAAGGTGGGGTTACATCAAAAGAACATCCCACCTGACCACAGCCATGGTGTATCCCCTGGCTGGTTTTTGTTACCAGCTCAACATACCTGGGAAGAGGGATCCTCAACTGAAGAATTGGCGCCTCTGGTGGGCTCATCTGTTGGGCATTTTCTTCATTGCTGATTAATCTAGGAAGGCTTTGCCCTTTAAGTGGTGCCACCGATAGGCAGGTCAGTCTGGGTTGCACAACAAAGGAGATGAGCAAAGCATAGGGAGCTAGCCAGTAAGCAGCATCCCTCCATGGTCTCTGCTTTAGTTTCTGCCCTCATGTCCCTGCCTGCAGCACCTGCCCTGGTTTCTCTCCATGATGGATTATAATTTAAACACCAAATAAATCTTTTCCTCCACCTAGTTTTTTTACGGCCAGTGTTTTATCACGGGGCATCAGCAAAACCAAAGCAGAACACTGTGGTCTCCGTGACTGTCCATGTGCCACCATCCCCACCAGCACATGGTCTCTCCAAAACTGACCTGTGAAAAGCTGGCACCTCAGCACTGGAAAATTGGTTTATCTTTTAAGCTATTTTATTGGGTTCTTATAGCTCTACTTCCCTTTCAACCCTTATTCCACCTGAATCCCTTCCAACACCCAAAACTAGGTAGGGGAGAAAGAAGGTATCATGGTTTGAATATGCTTGGCCCAGGGAGTGGCACTATTAGAAGGTGTGTCCTTATTGGAGTAAGTGTGTCATTGTGGCCCTAGGCTTTAAGACCCTCATCCTAGCTGCCTAGAAGACAGTATTCTGCTAGCAGCATTCAGATGAAGATGTGGAACTCTCAGCTCCTCCTGCACCATGCCTGCCTGGATGCTGCCATGTTCCTGCCTTGATGATAATGGACTGAACCTTTGAACCTGTAAGCCAGTCCCAACTAGTTGCTGTCCTTACAAGAGTTGCCTTGGTCATGGTGACTTCTTATAGCAGTAAAACCCTAACTAAGACAGAAGGTTAGAGAGGGAAGGGGACATAAGACCCCTCTAGGCTACCTCCAACAGATTGAGGAAGCTGGATTTCTTGGGGCAAGTCCAATCTTCGTCTTCAGAAGATCCAGCAATCTAGCAATCCAGCAATAGCAAAAGTAAATGCAACAGCAGCTGCCTTGGAGTACCCCCTATCCCCCTCCAGGTTCTGGCATGTATATCCTCTCTAAAGTCCCAGACTTAAACTACCTGCAGTTTGAAAAGATGACTAGTGCACCAGGTAAATCATAATTACCCAGTGTGAACCAGTCTCTTATCCCACACCCGGGATTAAAACAGAAAAAATCACATAATTGGGTTTTTAAAGAAACCCAAACTTTCACTACACTGGAGTGCTCCATGTGTCTAATTTCAAACCCATCAGCATAAGCAACATTTAGGGATTTCTTAAATAGAGGTAGAATTTGTATAACAACTGAAACACTTCAAATACACAATACAACTATACTTAATAAATGTCCAAGGTTGTTGAACCATCCTAGAGTATTTCTAACACCTTAGGAAAAAAATTACTAATTTTTAGCAGCTAAATTTCCTAGAAAGCCTGATCCCTTCTTGGGTATTGGAAAACTCCATCAATAGACCTTAAAAATCACACAGTAGGACATGATATGTACCCACAACTAACTGGCTTAGGCAGGCAGGGCCTGGAGCCAGGTTCTCCTTCATGATAGTGGGGCTGCAATTGGGTTTGGCAGCTTCAGCAAGCTCCAAGACAAACATCTCAAATCTGCCTGTCATCTAAAACACACACACACACACACACACACACACACACACACACACACACACACGCACGAACATCTATACATACATTGAATGTGGTGGCACACATCTTTAATCCCAGCACTCAGGAATCAGAGGCAGCCAGATCTTTTTGAGTTCAAGGCTAGCCAGGTCTACAAAACAAGTTCCAAGTCAGCCAGGAATACCCAGTAAGACCCTATCTCAAAACACAAAACCCAAAGCAAAACCAACTGCGAGCACAGCTATGGTTTTTTTTTTTAGCTTTTTATTGGGGTTCTTTTATTTCTATCACCTTCCCACCTTATTCTTTCCAACTCCTGCTACCCCCAACACTAGGTATTAAGAGAAAGAAGGTTAGAGGGGAAAGGTGGTATAAAACTCTATAGGCTACTTCCTGCTGATTAGGGGTGTTGAGCTCCTTGGGGAAGTCCAATCCTTCCTGCTGTTTGGGTGCCAGTTTTGAACTGTTTGAGGTGTCTGGCTGTTTTTCTGGGTATTCTTGGGATTTCAGCAAGTCTTCCTTTTCCTGGAGCAAGTTCAGATTGTGTTACTGCCATTGGCAATACAGATTTCTAAAAATATCTGTGATGTGGAACAATTTGGCTTTCCCTTGGACTTGTCAGGGGAGGGTATTAGCCAGGGCCAGTTCAGACCAGTCAGGTAGCTGTCCCAATAATGTGTCAATCCTCATTCCTTGCCTAAACCAGCCATGGCTCTCCCTTTGTGGGAAGTTGCTGTGGTGGATGGCTTGGTCAGAGTACATGCCCTTTTTATTATGCAAACTCTCTAAAATAGAGAAGAGATTGGAGTCCTTTACTGCCAATTTCTCCACCTTTATTAAGAAATTCCAGTATATAACCCAGTCTTAAAAATCTCATCTTCCATGATGTCCATATGGTCCTTACCAACAATCTCCTTGAGGAACACAGGCGAGTCTGGGATCAGGCTAGGGCAATGCAAATGAAATCCACCAAATTGATGATGCCCACCCTACCAGGATTGAGGCAGTCTCTAGCCAGGATCCTGGATGGGATTACAATACTCAGGGGACATTTGAGATAGGGATCAATTTATAACGTCTCCTACCCGGACTTCATAAGGCCCTTAAAGTGGTAAATAATGAAAAAGTCTGAGAGGTCATCCAGAACAAACAAGAAAACCTATCTGTCTCAACTCCTAGAGTGCCTTACAAAGGCCCTCTTACAATATATAATCTGGATCCTGAGACTCCAGAATGGAAGACAATCTCCATACCTTGCCTAAACCAGCCATGGCTCTCCCTTTGACCTTGTAATCTACTTCTCTCAGAGTTCCCATGACATAGGGCCAAAACTTAAACTTCCAGAGAAAGGACCCCTGACTCCACAGGCAGATGTCTTAACTGTTGCCTTTAAGGTATACCATGGGAGAGATAAAAATGTCCGAAAACAAAAATACCTGATGCTAAGGCCTTTCAACCAGCCTCAGCAACTACCCAGGCTCCTGAGACTCCCCACCCTCCAAAGCCCAAGAATCTCCAAGGTCCCTGTTTTAAATGTGATCAGGAAGTCACAGGGCTGGGCCTGCCCGAGGCCTCATAAGCCATTCTGATATGTCCCAAGTGCCATCTAGAGGGACATTGGGCTACTGACTATCCTCATGTCTCTTGAGGTATGAGGGTATCAGACCCAGAAGTCCCTCCAGCTGATCTCCTAGGTCTGACCATGGACAATGGAAGGGGACCAAACTCTCTTGGTCCAATGACCATTAACTCTGGCAGGGAGACTTGGGTAGTCATCACATTATCAGAGTGTTCAGTCTCCTTTCTTCTGGATGTTGGGACCACCTACTCAGTCTTGACGGAGTTCTAGGGACCCACCTCTCCTTCCTGTTTCCTATTGACAGCTCTATGAGGCTCACCAAACCCCACCACTCAGCTGTATTTTTAGGGGTATTCCCCTTGCCATTTCTTTCTAGTGATACCAACCTGTCTCATCCACTTATTGGGAAGGGATCTATTTCTCTTGCTCCCCATATTTGCTTGACCTCAGCTTTGGCAGCCATTCTTCTCTACCTTCTCCTCCAAACCACACAACCTGACACACCCTTTGCCATACCAGCCTCCGTGGTGGATCCCCAGGAATGGGACATCCAAAACCCTGATAGCCAAACACCATTCCCCTTTCATCTGATTTCAAAATTCCACCATATATATTTATATGTATCACCTGGGCTTAATACCTCCCCCCTCCAAAGCCTCAGGGAACTTAATCCCTTTATCTCTGATCTTTCTCCTTTAACACTCCCATACTTGTGGTTTAAAAGCCCAACGGAACCTATCATTTGGTTCAGGATCTCCGACATATTAACTTGGCAGTGGTGCCTCTTTACCTTGTGGTACCAAAACCCTATACTCTTCTACAATTCTCTCAGATCAAAGTCTCCCAAGAACTTCTGCCAATTGAATAGAACTTCTGCCATTGGCTGTCCTGAGATTGAGGACCCTCTCAAAGAAACCTCTATCCCGTTTTGAGCTCATGGACAGCTGGTCCTGCCTCCTGGCCCCATGTTCCAACTGTCACGTCTCCCTGATCACCTCCTTACTCCTTTGTTATGCTTGTATCTTTGCATGCTCTGTTGGAACTACAACCACCACTACTTGTCTCAGCCTCATCCTGACCCCCATTCCTCCTCAATCAACATTGAAGACTTGGTCCTCCTCTCTCCTGTTGGTCACAATCCCTCTCCTCTTTCTCCTAAATGGACAGGCTCCTTTCAAGGTCATCTTTATTGCCCCAACTGCAGCTAAACTTAATGGCTTCCCTCACTGGATTCACCGTTCTCATCTCAAGCTCTTTTTTTTTTTTTTTTTTTTTTTTTTGGGTTTTTTGAGACAGGGTTTCTCTGTATAGCCCGGGCTGTCCTGGAACTCACTCTGTAGACCAAACTGGCCTCGAACTCAGAAATCCACCTGCCTCTGCCTCCCAAGTGCTCGGATTAAAGGCATGCACCACCACCGCCCGGCCATCTCAAGCTCTTAATACCATTACTTCAAGGTAGTCTGGTGGATGCCATGAAGGAGGAGCTGTGGTGGGTGTGATGGTTTGTATATGCTCGGCCCAGGGAGTAGCACTTTTAGAAGTTGTGGCCCTGTTGGAGTAGGTGTATTACTGTGGGTGTGGGCTTTAAGACCCTTATCCTCGCAGCCTTCAGATGAAGATGTAGAACTCTCAGCTACTCCTGCACCATACCTGCTTGGATGCTGCCATGCTCCCTGCCTTGATGATAATGGACTGAACCTCTGAAGCTGTAAGCCAGCCCAATTAAATGTTGTCCCTGTAAGAGTTGCCTTGGTCATGGTGTCTGCTCACAGCAGTAAAACCCTAAGACAATAGGCAAGTGAGATTTCTGGAGACGGCCCACCAGTTTGCACAGCTACAATGGATGAACCTTCGAGAGGCACAGTCCTGACAGGTTCATCTCTGGATTACTTCTTGCTGCTGCTGCTGCTCTGTGGGACTGCATAAGGGTATCCTGGTTCTTGGCTGGGCATGGGCCTAGAACCCCAAGACTCCAAGGGAGAAATGGCAGGAGTTCGGCCACGTCCCCAGAACTCAGGGTCCTAACAAGCAGTCCAGTCTCCATAGACCTATATTGTTCAGTCACGTAGGCCATTACAGCCCCTCCCAAAGTGCACAGGTAGAGGGTGTAACTACATGCCTCAGGCCCTAGAGATTTACATACTAATGAAGGTCAGAGGGCAGAGCCAATTAAACATTCCTCCCCAGAACCTCCCCTTTTCTCCCTCCCTACTTAACTCAGGTCTGCCCTGAGTTTTTTTTGGGGGGGGGGGGTACATCCAGATCCATCTCCATCCGCCATGACAATAAACCCTTTTAGAACCAAGGACTTTCTCATATCATTGGGGCCTGCCGCCACCGAAGCCTCCAGCCACTGGAACCTGGGACCTTTCTCGGTACGAGAGACAGGCTGCCTGGAGGCCTCCAGGCAGCCTCCACCTCGCAGGTCCCGGGCCCTGCCACGTGGGACTGGGGCCTGCTGCTGCGGCCCCAGTTTTTCCCACATTTTGGCGACGACCAACGTGGAGCCCTGAACAGCCACGCAACTCCAGACAAGCTAGCGAACAGCCGTCTCTCAGACAACCACAAGGACCCACATCTTCAAGCAAGCTAACCAGGCGCCAAGTCTGCTAAGCAATACTGTAACCAAATCTCTCCCTCGGGGTGCTGCCAGGGCCTCTTTCTTCCCTCCCCTTCTTGTTTCTCTCGCTGTGGGTTGGCTGGTCATGCGCCCACATGCCCCCAAGTCTCAGCTCTTCCGCAGCCTCTCAGCGGCCTGAGAGCCCAGGGCTTGAGACCAGTCGGTCCCTAGCCTCCTCTGGGCAAAGGGATCCCCAATCCAAGAGCTCTGTACCCCCGTGGAACCAGACTGAGTTCGTTCTCCGCCCAAGTATGAGCCCAGCCATGTCTACTTGGTGCGGTGTGAGACAAACACAGCCAAACCTTCCGCGGCCCCCCTTTTCCCTGGTGTTGCATGGAATAAACTCAGCCAAGATCCCTGAGCTCCTGCCATGCTGAACTACCATCCCAGCCTACTACGTCATGGCAGACACATAGACCCACAACGCAACAGAGACTCATGTCCACGAGTGCCCATTCTCGGGCCTACATCATTCCCTACAGGTGGTAGAGGATGTGGGCAAAGCCAGCTCCAAGAGTACCCCCGCTGGTGCCTGCCAAGAACCTCTCCACAGAACCGTGAGTAACTCCAGCCTAGTTCATAAGGCTAGGCAGGTCTCTCACTGTCCCCCCTCCTCTCTCTCTCTCTCCCTTCCTTCCACGTGTTCTCCAGCTCAAGGGCAAGATGGCGGCGACTCCCTAGCCTCCACTCTGCCCATCCCCAGCTCCATAGAGAAGGCTCCTTCACAGCTGACTCCTGTCTTTAAGGCCACAGTGCCTGCTGCGATACTCGTTCTAAGACTCTTTTCCTTGAGTGAGAGACTTCTTGAGGCTGAGACTGTCCTGTCACTCTCAAGAGTGTCAACTTCAGTCTTTAACACACTGCCTGCTAGCATAGGTTTCTTTCTTCCCATGTGTTCTCCAACTCAACAAGATGGCAGCGATGCCCTAATCTCTGTTCTTTGCCCCTCCCCCAGGGGTCAGCCTTTCATGCTCTGCCTGCTAGCTTCTCATGAACACTGGCTCTGAACTCTAGTCCCCAGTGATTTTCCCTCAGGGGTCAGCCTTTCACAGGCTGCCTGCTAGCCTAACATAGACTTCCCCCAATCCTTGTCATTTGCGGCCAGTTCTGGCTGCCTGAAGCAACAGGGCCGACACCCTGGTTGCTCCCCTTCCCCCTTCACCTCCTAGGTCATTTGCGGCCAGCTACAGCCCAGCTGGCTTACCTAAAGTGCCTTCGCCCCTGTGTTCCTTTCAGTTTCTTTCTCGCTGCTAAAACTCCAGGCTGAGCTAGGAATGCGCCCAACTCCCAGCTTCTCCGAGGAGCTGCCAGCTACACGCCAGCTTCTACATGTCTCTCTCCTATAACTCAGTCTGTCATACAGAACCTCACTCTTTCTAACTCTCCTATCAAGCCTTAAGTTTTTCTTCAAGGTTGGCTTTTACTTCTAAGAAAAACAAATGGGGAATACCCTGGCCTCTCTGCTAGAGCACCCAGCTGCCACATGGCAGAGCAGGCCCCTCCCCCCACTGCTTCTAAACCCACCATTAATGCTTTTTCTTCCCAACAGGAAGACATAAAGCAACAGTGTTTGTGCTTTTCAACCCAAAATTTTTTCGGTTTTTGTTACTCACAGGTGCCTTCTAAGACTAAATTTCCTCAAACACCTTTGCATTTCCAAGATCTTAACGACAGACCATGATATGCTTGCTCCCAAGTGACTTAATGCTTAATATTCAACCTTTGCAGAAATCCCCATGCCGGGGTGCTGCTTTCCTGTTTTGATTATCCTATAGGTGCTCCCACAAGTCCAGTGGAGAAACCATCTTCTGGAACCTGCCTGAGATGCTAAGTTGCCTTCTCCTCAGCCATCTCGTCAGACTGCAGACTCCAGAGACATGCTGAGATCCAGACACAATGCCACCTCCTGGAACCTGCCTAGGAGGCCAAGCTGTCTTCTTCCAGCACACTGCCTAACTAAAGACTCCAATGCTAAATCCAACAGAACAGATCCAGACCTTCCAGCTACAGATGAACTCTTTTGCCAAAGTCAAATAGCTAAAGTTACATGTTAGTGAGGAAAACTTAATGTCTATCTAAATTAGTCAGATGTTATTACCCTCAAACTGTATCACCTATATTCAATTGATTCAGTGATCCTTTGTCTTCCTAACCCCCACCCTCAACTCCCCTTCCTTCCCAACCCCCACCCCCTCAACTCCCCTTACCTTGTGACTTAATTGTGCTAACCCCTCTGGCCTAAATAGTGCCTTCTTTTAACTTCCTCATGCAAAATTTCTACCACAGATGACACAGTGACCCCCTTTTTTAAAAAAGTAAAGGGAGGAGATGTGGGACTGCGTAAGGGTATCCTGGTTCTTGGCTGGGCATGGGCCTAGAACCCCGAGACTCCAAGGGAGAAACGGCAGGAGTTCGGCCACGTCCCCAGAACTCAGGGTCCTAACAAGCAGTCCAATTTCCATAGATCTACATTGTTCAGTCACTAGGCCATTACAGCCCCTCCCAAAGTGCACAGTAGGTGTAACTACATGCCTCAGGCCCTAGAGATTTACATACTAATGAAGGTCAGAGGGCGGAGCCAATTAAGCATTGCCCCAAAACCTCCCCCTTTCTCCCTACTTAACTCAGGTCTGCCCTGAGTTTGGGGGGGTCATCCAGATCCATCTACCATCTGCCATGACAATAAACCCTTTTAGAACCAAGGACTTTCTCATATCATTGGGGCCTGCCGGGCCCCTGCAGGCCTGCTGCACTGAAGCCTCCAGCCACTGGAACCTGGGACCTTCCTCGGTATGTGAGACAGGCTGCCTGGAAGCCTCCAGGCAGCCTCCTTGAAGGGCCCGGGCCCGACGCGCGGCCCGGAGGCCTCTCCACTGTGCCCCCCCCCCCAGATTTTCCCACACTGCTCCTTCCCATGTTTGTCATTGCTATATTCCTTATATATCTGCATGGTGTGATTGGGCATGGAGAGATCCTTACTGCCTATAGTCTGGTGTGATGGCTTCTTGGAGACAGCCCACTCTATTGGCCAGTTTTCCTGCAGATCAACATGAGATGGACTTTCATGAAATAATTTTATTTTGATGAAGTAATGATTTTATAGAATTTCTGATTTGATTTGAATAGTTTTGGGAAGTTAAGGTAGTATATAGGAAGTTCAAGGAGATGGTTTAAACTGTTTAGCCAGAAAGATATAATAAAGTTAGAATTAAGAGTTAGCACGTGCTTCCTCCCTTGGAGAATAGTGAAGGCTGCATTAGGTCAGACAAGGAGGACAGTAAGCTTTCATGCATTGCAAACACGCAGTTATCCTTGGAAGAGAAAAAGAGACTTGGGACAGTGATCAAAGAAAACATTCATTCTAAGTTGGGTCTGAGTTACTGGATCTGTGGTTTAGGAATGTGGCCATAGGTTTCGGAGTGGACCATGAAAAGACAGGGTTATGAATACAGAGTAAATTATTATACTACAAGTATAAGAATAGACAACAGAAGATTAATCAGTTTAGCTGAACAAGAGTTCAAAATAAGACATGTTGCAGGATATCTGATCACATTGTGAACCCTAAGATTGTGTTAGTTACTGGGAAAACCTGTTTCTGTTATGGTGTGGCTCAGCCCTAGCATATACCTTTAATACAAGAGCTTTCTGTTTATCATAAAAGAGAGAGTATATAAAGTTAACCATAGGTCAAAAGGTGGAGCAAGCATCCAGTTGACAGGAAGTGAACATAGGAAAAAAAAAAGAGAGTAAGAGGAAGTCAGAACAGATAGAGAAATGCACAGGAAGTAGAAGGGAGGGACATTCAGTTCGAGAGGTTTTTGAGACAGTGTGAAGAGCTTCCTATTGGGACATCAGACGAGGAAGGTCGGCTGGGTAATTTTTCTGCCTCTCTGAGCTAGCAGGCTTTCAACCCCAGCATCTGGCTCCCAAGTCTTTATTGGTAAAAGCAAACATTTGAGATTTTATTAAGAACATTTGGCACTATAATGTGTGGCACAACCACACGGACAAAGAAATCAAGCCAGCTGCAGACAAACTGAGACGCCTTCAGATTTGGTTAAACCACCTGGAAGTCCTCAAAGAGAGAGTTAAGGATGGGTAATACCATAATACGACACACTAGGGACCCTGCATAGTGCTACTCTAGATGGCTTGAAAATATAAACAGAAAATGAAAGATAAGAGACTTAATTAAATTCGACATAATACTGATTATAATTACTATTAGTCTGGTAATTCAGATTCTACCCTTAGTAGCCACAGTGGGGTTTTTTTTTTTTTTTGTACCAAATATTCAAAGTGGATTGATAAGAGACAAGCCTTAGAAAGACTTATAGATGAAAATAAAATATGCAAAAAGGCAGAGGAATTTAGACAAGAACCTATGGTGTCACCAACTAATGAAACTAAAAAGGGGAAGCCCAAGGTTGTTCGAAAACCAACCTTTAGTTCTTCCAGTTACTATGTAAGACTTACCAGCAAACGATAGATGCCCCAAGGTTATGGAGAAATTAAATAAAATCCTATAGACATATTAGATTTGAGGAGACTCAAGGAGGCAATCTTTTCATATGTGCTCACCCTATGTGAAGTAGATATTAAATTCATGGACAACTCAGAACAGAATTATCCTCCAAGACTGGAAAGATTTGGCAACAGCAATATTGGAAGCTAGTCCTCAGTTACAATGATCAACATGGTAGAAAGAGAAAGCTAGGGCCATAGAACAACTAAATAGGGCTAGAGGTATTAATATTTCCCAAGATCAGTTGCTAGATGAAGGTCAATATGCTGAGTTGCAAAAGCAGCTTGAATTTGATGATCACACCTTGGAGCTATGTTGTTTGGCACTGTTAAATGCTTTGGACAAAGCTGAAGAATCAGGAAAGAATCATTTACTAAAATTACACAAGGCCCAAAGAAGCCTTCACTGATTTTTTTTTCTCAAAGATCAACTCTAAATGTAGATAGAATAATATCAGATACTGAAGTCAGACAAATAGCAATCATATCTTTGACTTTTGAAAATGCCAGTTCTGAATGCAAAACGGTAATTTAGACCTTTAAAGGAACGATCAGCACCAATAGATGAATATATTAGAAATATGGCTGTTACTGAATCTTGAAGCAACCATCTAGGAAAGACTATGGCAACAAGTGAGTTTCCTGGAGATGGCCCACCATTTTACATGGCTACAATGGGTGTACTCTGGAGAGACACAGCCCTGGTGACTTCATCCCAGGATTGCTTCTCAGTGCTTATATGCCTTTCCTGCCACTATTACATAGTCTAATGATTCCTGGGCATCGGACCACCCTATTGGGCAAATTTCCTGCATATCAACGTGAAGATGATCTTTCATGAATTAATGTTTAGATGAATTGATTAAGAACTTTATAGAATTCCTGAATTGACTTAAATAATTTTTAGAAAGAAAGTTTAAGGAAATGGTTTTAGTTGTTTTGCCAGAAAGATGTAATAAAGTTAGAATCAAGAATAGAATGTGCCCCTGCCTCATAGAATAGTAAGTAAAGGCTGCATAAGAAGGAATACAATGAGCTTTCATCAATAACAATGAGAAGAGAAATAGGCTTGGGACAGATTTGTGATCAAGAAAAAACATTCATTCTAGGTCAGGTCCAAGGATAAAGCCACAGGTGTGCATATGATAAAGCAAGGCCCTGTGAAACTGCTGCTTTGAACTTATAATGAGCTTGTACAATGAATACTGCTTTGAACTTACTATCAACAGTCTTCTGTAATTCCTCTTTTGTGTAACATTTTATCTGTGAGGTTATTTTATAAAGAACGTTTGTCTAAGAAAATATAAAAAGACTTAGAAAATAAAGTGTGGCTGTTGGGACACTGCTCCCTCTACCACATGTACATGTATGTGTATGTGTATATATATATACACACACACATATATATGTATACATATATATGTATATACAGCTGTATGTTTGTATATATGTATGTTCATACATATATATGTGTATATATGCATGTGCACTTGTGAAATTGCTGAAACAGGTTGTCGACCCAGCCAGTGTGTGTGTGTGGTGTATGTCTGTGTGCTTTTCCTTCTTTTTTCTCTTTCTCTTTCTTTCTTTCCCCTCTTTCCTTCCTACCTTCCTTTTTTTGGCTCAGAAAGAGTTAATGAACTCTGAGCCTCTTGCCTGCTGAGTGAGAAGCCCCCCCTGAGTCAAAAAAGAAAAGAGCTCAAATAACTAAGTTTCTTTTCTCAACCCCCTGATGCTATCAGCAGGAGTTAAACAGCCAGAGGCCTCCAGGGATGTGGAAGTCAACCAGGTGACTGAAAAAGTGAGATGGAGGGTGAGGCACCAGGCTTCCTTGATTCCTCCAAGGGTCCTGATTTGCCCATGGCATTAGATCTAAGATGGCTCCCAGGCACCACCAGTGAGACAGCAAAAAGGAACCGAGGCCAGGGCAGTAGCTGCTTCCCTGTCTTCATGGAAGTCCTCATAGGTGACAACATTCCCCCAACTCCTGAGTTACCTCATTAGGGAGGGTTTTCATTGGAGCATGGTAATGGTATCGGTGAGATATGATTGGCTGAGGATTTAGGGGCTTGGGACTGGCTCAAACACTGTATATAAGTTTATGTGAGGGGCAGTAAACTCAGATCTGCACCCTGATGCTCGTCTCTGGAATTGGATTTCCTGGGATTTGTCATATGACTTCATCACCTCTCACCACCCACCCGCCTCCTGGGTTCGGTTCTCACAGCCGTCAGCTTCTGGCCCCAAGAGCGAGACCAAGACCGAGTTAAATTGCCAAAGTCAGAAGTTTTTGGTCCTAATTGCTGATGCTACACCCCTTTTGCTGCCTTCCTCTGGTACTTGAATGTTACTCTGATTGGAGAAGTAATTTCTAAAAGTCTTAAGAAAAATCAAAGTGCCAGATGTTTTAATTGTGGTGAGCAATGTCATTTGAAAACAGATTGCAGGCAAGGTGTTTCTAGAAACAATGTTTCTTGAAGAGATAATATCAAAAGAAGACTCCAGTGTCAAAGACCAGCTTTGACATCCAGGTAAACTGAGGTCAAACTTAGCATCAGACAGACCAAAAGCTAATGGCTTCTGGAAATTAACATTCATTTACTATTCTGAGGCTAGAGCTGATGGCTTCTAATAATTGACTCCTGTTGGTTACAGTAGGGATTAGAACTGTCCCTGACTCCGTCATCTGGCTATGGGTCTCCCTGCCTTCCCGAGGAGACTTTTGGGGACCAGGAGCATTCAGCTTAGACTCAATCCCCCCTTCTGGGTCCACCATAGCATTTCTTCTTGCTGCTATATACCTTCTGTTTATCATTCTGTATCCTCATTTTCTGACATGGTGGATTGGGCAAAGAAAGGTCCTTTCTGCTGCAGTCTGCTACTGTATTGATTCCTGGGTGTTAGCCTACTTTCCGATAAATTTCCTGTAGAATGACATGAAGATGGACTTTCATGAATATGCTGTTTAGATGAATTAATGATTTTTCGAGAATTCGTGAATGTGATTCAAATAATTTTAGGAAGTTAGAGTAATTGATAGAAAATTTAAGGAGATGGTTTAACTTGGTTTGCTGAAAAGATATAAGGTTAAAACCAAGAATAGAATATGCTTCCTCCACATAGACTAGTAAGTAAAGTCTGTATAAAGGGAGCACAGTGAACTTTCATCTGTTATGGGCACTAAATTGCACTAGGACAAAAATAGGCTTGAAAGAAATGATCAAGAAAACATTCATTCTAGGTTGATTCTAGGTCAGGTCTAGGGTTAAGGCCACAGGTGAAAACTAAGGCCAAAAATACAAAAAACAAAAACAAAAACAAAAAACCCTATTGCTTTAAACTTATAATAAGCTTATGAAATGAGAGATAAAGCTTACTGCTTTGAACTTATAATCAACAATCCTGCTGTAACTCCCTCTTGTGAATGAGGTAAGTTTTTTTTCTCGTATAGAGAATTTTGTCTTAGGGGATATAAAAAGGCTAAGAGGCAAAAAATAAAAGTTAGAGCTTTGCTCTATCCACCAAGTATGTGTGTATGTGCATATATGTAAGGTTGTTGAAGCTTTTCTCCATCCGCCGAATATGTGTTTGTCTGTGTTAATGTCTGTCTATATGTACACAAATACATATGTATGTGTGTGTATATGCGTAAAGTTGTTGGAGCCTACTTTGCTTCATCATGTGTGTGTGTGTGGTGTATACTTTTTTTCTCTTTTCTCTAATCACCAACTACCATCAGTGGCAGCCTGAATGGAAGTTTCTGGTTGTGTCATGTGACGCAGACTCATTTGATGTTTTGCTGAGGCCAAGACCTGTGAGAGGACACATGATATTTTGGAGAGATTGTAAATAGGACTCAACAGACAGTGACAGGGTGCTTGCCTAGCTAGCCTTGCAATACTTCATTGGTCCCAGATCTTCTCTGATCTTTGCTTCGTTGAGAGAGGCACGACAGAGAACTCCAGGCATTCTGCCTGGTCCTGGCTGTTCCCACTGACTCATGCTGATTAGGCAGGGCCTGGAGGTTTCTGCTGGATTGTGCCACCACTGCTGATTCATGTTTGGTGACATTTTTAAACTGAACTGCTGGTATCTTGACACTACTGAACTGGCCTGCTGTTATGCTGACAAATGGAATGTGGAATCGCCCAAAGCACTACTTCTAAACGGTGGACATCCCTTGTCCTATTTACCATCTTTTCTCCCCTACTTTTGGATGGTGGGCTAGAAGGCAGGGTCAAAGCATTTGAGGACCCTTATTAAAGTAGGTTTTGAAAAAAATCTAAGCCTACAGGAGCCCAGATAGCCACTATCAGTAGCAGTTTCCCCTGGTTACTATCAGTCGCAGCTTAAGCCAGTTGCCACCAACACTGGTCTCCTCTTTTTCTCTAATCGCCTGCTACCACCAGTAGGGTCAGCACCAGTTCCCCTCTCCTCCCTATTTCTCTTTTTAATAGCACCCACATTCGTAACAGAAACATCACTAAAGCTTAAATCACACATCAAAGCCCACATTGATAGTGGGAGACTTCAACACTCCACTCTCATCAATGGACAGGTCATTAAGGCAGAAACTAACGGAGAGATAATGAAAGTGACAGAGGTATCGAATCAAATAGACCTAACAGATATCTACAGAACATTTCACCCAAACACAAAAGCATATACCTTCTTCTCAGTTGTTATTATAGGATTACAGCCTCTCAGCTCTGAAGCCTACAACTTCCAATTATACCCTAACAATGAAGATTGAACTTTCCCCACAGACTCTATACCGGCATTAAGCAGGTCTAAAGATATCTAATGATAACATCACCCCCTTTCCTCAACCCTGACAGTCAATATTATCCATAATAAACAAAAAGGGGGAGCTTGGCTATTCATGCAGAATACTCAAGCAGGAGGGAGAGGTGTCCCTGCCTGGACTCCCTTTATAAACTTCATCTACTTTGTAAACTCTCAAGGCAGGAAAGTGGCCAGGTCCCAGCCTGAGGATCCCGCGGATCCCTCCAGCAGCCCAGCGTCCACACTTTCGCCCTCTAGACCGTACACTCCATGTCATATAATGGGCTATTTTCAATAATGCCAACCATCTAAGCATCAACCGTGTCACAAAAGTTTATCCTGGCCAGCGCCTCGCTCACAAAGCGAATCCAGGGTATCTTCCAGAGTTAAAACCAGATTTTAGACGTGAAAAGTGCCTCGAGTAGCATAGCAAACGACAAACCAATCCCTGAACAGGAAAACCCACCAATCACTGAGCTCCCCCAAGCTCAGGACTTGAAATTCCACCAATTATCACACTGGAAATCTCTGCTCTGCAAAGCTCCTATATAAAGGCTGTGTCTGCTCATTCCTGCTTTCTTCTCCTGGGAGCAGAGCAGTCAACCCTGGATTGTCCCTCTATACCCTACACCCTCCCAGTAACCCTGCACCCTCCCAGTAAATCTCTTTATGAGATTTGCTGTCTGGTATGACTTGCCAAGAAGCAATGAAGAGAAGAAAGAAGGGAAGAAGCGAGCAGGGCTGAAGTTCCTGAGCTCCTCAGCTCAGCAGAGGATCCCCTCCCCTGGGAACTGCAAAGCCTCTGCTGGGGAGACGTCCTCTCAGAGCTGTGTGGTTCCTGGGCTCTCGTGTCTCAAGATGCCCTTCCATTGGTATACCTTCTGCCTTTGTGTGGTTCCTGGCTTCTGAGTGCCAGGAAAACTTCTGCGCAGGAAGGCCAACACAAATGCCTGAAGAAAAAAACCAGATCACAGAAGGCAAACAGCTGTATCTCTAGACAAATGAAATTGAGATTAATTTGGACAAAGATGCCTAGAATCTATAAAATAAAGGAAGAATTTTATTGAGATCTTATTTTTTAAATGTTAGCATTTATTAACCCCAGAGTGCTTTTAAGCCACAGAACACAGGCACCTCCAACACCCTTAATCTTTTCTTCAGCTCTTCCCTGAAGAATTTGGCTTCACATGACAGGTTGCCTAGGGAGTTTTCCCTTGCCCAGAACTTTGTAGTAGCCTGATCGGACAACATCAATGACGGAAGCACTCAGTCTTGTTTTTGGCTGTGTTGACCCTCGTCTGCTCCTGACCACGTCCATAATTTATCCAGGTTGACAGTGGGCAGAAGCTCTGGTTCCTCTTCAAGTGATAATGCCTCATACCAACTTTCCCGAAGTAACCTGGGTGATATTTGTCAAAGTTGATCCTGTGGTGGTGCATGCCTCCAGCATTTCCGCGACCTCCTGGGTGCTTGCGGTGCTTACCGATGCGGCCGTGGTCGTGGCTCACATGGCCCTGGAGTTTCAGGGTCTTCCTCAGTCTGGATGGCATGGTGGTGGCAGAAAGGAAAAAAAGCTTATTGAGACCTTATGCTTGTGCATTGGGCCACCTAGTACTTTCTCCCCACAGCCAGCAGAGTCCCTGCCCCATTCCCTGCCTGAGAGAGCCAGGTTGTGAACCTTCCTCATCCTCAAAAGGCATAAGCCACTGTATAACTCCCCACTTTAGTATATATAGATGCATTCTATAGGTACTATTCCTCTAGAGAAACCTGACCAATATAAAGCCTTTGCAAGTCCAGAGTGCCATCTGGGGCTACCCATGAAGGTGTCTAGAGAACAGTTTTGTGCAACCTCTGTAGCCTTCACCAAGCCAGGTAAGACATCTCTTTGCCAAGAAAGACAGCTTCAGGGTAGAGGGCTTCTAGCAGAAGTGTGTTAGTAGTTGTCTTCAGATCACCTGAGGACCCCAGGACCTATGACAATTTATGCCGACTCGGGGACATCATCAGTACAGGTAGGTAGGCAGAGAAAAAGATGGGGACCCATGTTCGAGTCCTCCTGCCCCTTCTAGAGAGCTCACAGAGGGATTCCCCATATCTTCATGGGTCCAGTTTCACACAAGCTCTGATGAGGCAAAGAGACCAGTCCTATTCCCGTCTGATACCCATTTGGGGAACAAGGAGGCTACCCATGAAGGATCCACACCCCAGCCACAGACTCCCACAGTACATGCAAGGACACAGAGGAGAGTCAGTGCTCCCTTCCTTGGTGCCCAAGGAAAGGGGACAGGCTGTGGAGCAGACCCTGCCCAGAGGAAGTAGGTGGAACGGGGGCCGATGAAGGCCAGCAACAGGAAAGTTCATGATAATACGTTCAGAAGTAAACTCATTGGAGTAGTGTTTCTGCGCATTATGTGCAATGCTAAAACGAACCTCTAGGTGGCAGCACCAGGACAGTCTTTCCAGATCACTCAGTCAGACCAAGAGCAGCAAGAAGCCCAAGGGATTACACTTGAAGTAGTTCTCAATCTTCCCAATGCTGCGACCCTTTGACACATTTCCTTGGGTTGTGGTGACCCCCAACCATAAATTTTCGTTACTATTTCATAACTGTAATTTTACTACTGTTAAGAATCTTAATGCAGGGACTGGTGAGATGGCTCAGCGGTTAAGAGCACTGACAGCTATTCAGGAGGTCCTGAGTTCAAATCCCAGCAACCACATGGTGGCTCACAACTATCTGTAATGAGATCTGATGTCCTCTTATGGGGTGTCTGAAGACAACTACAGTGTACTTACATATAACAAGTAAATAAACTTAAAAAAAAAAAAGAATCTTAATGCAAATATCTGTGTTTTCCGACGGGCTTAGGGGACCCCCCTTTCAAAGGATTGTCTGACCCAAGAGGGTCATAGCCCACAGATTTAGAATGACTGAGTTAAAGGGAGCCTGGAGTCTGCACTCAGTAGGCTGTCAGCAGTGGTTTGTTCAACGCTCAGCAGGCCAGTGAGGGGCCTTAGGAAGCCAGCAGGGAATGCGACAGGCAAGGCAAGACCTGGATTTTGTACTTGGGTTTATAATCCTGGAGTGGGGAGACACCAGGTACCCACACTTTTCAGGGTTGGGCAATGTATGTGAGGTCAGCCTGCCTATGGAAATACCCTACCTTGAATAACTAAATCATTGGGTTCCTTACATTGCCCGAAATCAGACAGGCTCAGTAGGAAACTAATGATGAATAGATGCTTTGATGACAGTTTAACAGATAATTAGTGCAAACCGTGGAGATCAGTACTTGAGGAGTTTTATGAGTTCAAGGCCAGCTTGGGTTACATAGTGAGTTCTAGGCCAACCTGTGCTATATAGGTAAGATTCTGTCTCAAAAAAGCAAAATAAATACCACACAAAGCCAAAGGAAACAAAGATAGTAAGAATAGAGTTACATAATACACACATAGTTCATGAAGTCTATCTGTACGGGAGAGGAATTAGAAATGCGATCTGTAGGAACTCAAGAGGTAATTAAGCTATTAAGAATGCGTACTGCAGTGGTGGCACACACCTTTAATCCCAGCACTAGGAGGCAGAGGCAGGCGGATCTCGAGTTCGAGGCCAGCCTGGTCTACAGAGTGAGTTCCAGGACAGCCGGGCTACACAGAGAAAGCCTGTCTCGAAAGAGAACAACAAAACTAAACTAAACAGAAGAAAGAAAGCAGCCACTTGAAAGCAAGAACGGCGAAAAGACCTTTCCAAAGGTATTCAGCTTAAACATACGAGTTTTCTCTCCTCGGACAGACTATAGGATTTGTGGCGTATGTGCGTATGGGCATGCGCAGAGGGATGGGTGGGGCGGGGAGACAGTAAAGGGATGGGTGTGGTTTCTCCACTAAGGCCAGCAGTCAGTAGTTCCTTCCCTCAGGCACATCCAATATACACCTGGTCCCTGGCGTTGATGGCAGTGAAGAGATAATTGGCAATGGCTGCGTCCTTGTTCTGGCCACAGTGGCTCACTGTCAGGACCAAGAAGAGCAAATGTAGAGTTCCCAGCTATAGACTTGGTGGAAGCCCCATCGGCTGCTGCCTTCACTGACCTATGGCCATACCTCAAACTGGCCAGCAGACTGGAGCAAGTGGTTACATGCTTATAATCTCAGGACACAGAAGGATAGACAACAGGATTCCAAGGAGGCCAACCTGGGCTGTTATCAAGTTTGAGGCTATCTTGGGCTACATAGTGAAACAGTCTTAAAACAGAGAACGAAAACCTACCAGCACATCTATTTGCCCTCGATTAAGCGATAACGTCTTTCTGGGTAGGTCACCTCCAGGCAGAGTCCACACAGCTGTGATCTCCATCTCTCGTCAGATGACCTTTCCCATCAGACCTGCATTTTAAGCTGTAGTTTTATCTAATACTACCTCTAACCGATACTGTTGACAAGTCAACAGTCAAAGCTCCAGCTCTAAGGAAATGGTAAGGTGCCCCCTAGTGGTCTAGTGAGGCTGGGCGGATGGCCGGATCCATGTGTGGATATTGATCGACAGCGTGTACAGACAATGTCCATCATTGCTTTCTCTCTCCAGATGTTTAGGCTTGAAGACTCCTCCCCTTCTCTCTAGAACAGCTAAACCTGCCTCCTGGATTCAGCTGTACACCATAAACCCTGCCTTGTTTATTTCTAATCAATAACTTTCTTCCTTGTTCAGGTATATATAATAACTCTGCCTCCTTGTTTACCATACACACATCTTAGGGTGTCTATTCCTGTGATGAAACACCATGACCAAAAATCAAATTGGGGAGGAAAAGGTTTATTTGGCTTACCCTTCCACATTGCTAGTCATTAAAGTCGGGATAGGAACTCAAACAGGGCAGGAACCTAGAGGCGCTGACTGATGTAGAGGCCATGGAGGGGTGCTGCTTACTGGCTCGCTCTCCCGACTTCCTCAGCCTGCTTTCTTACAGAAGCCAGCATCACTGGCTCAGGGATGGCACCACCCACAATGGGTTAGTCCCTCCCTCTACTGATCACTAATGAGAAAATGTTTTACGACTGGATCTCATTTCCTCAACAGAGGCTCCTTCCTCTCTGAGGACTCTAGCTTGTGTCAAGTTGGCACAAAACCGGCCAGTACAATACAGTAACCATGTCTCTCTGACTGTATTTAATAACCAGTGAGCTGCTGGGGTGCTGCAGCTTCTCCCTCCCATGGCCCACTCCACTCAATCCCAGCTTCTCTAGGTGCCTGTGTGTTTGATTTATTCCCTCTTGGCCCCAGTTAGATCCAACCCTGGAGCCATGCTGGGTGCATCAAATCTTCACACGGAATTTGGTTCCCTTATTGGCTCTCCACAGGCACAGCTGATCTTTGGGTCTTCCCCAGTTCAACACCCACCAAAGCTGTCCTGTTTACCAAGCCAATACACAGACACACCAGCTGTGTAACAAAGACTGGATCAAAGAGAAGATCTACGTGCTCCCCTGTTGGCAGGCCGACAGGCTGGGAAGTAATTGAGTCGGAAGCATTAGGGAATGGGGGTGGGCTTGGAACGGGTTCATACAAGCGTGCTGTAGCGAACCTTTTGTGCGATAGTGGTCCGTTTTCATTCTGTTACACCCGAGCCAAGATGAATGTCTGACATGAACCATGAACGACCTTCACACTCTGAAACCACCATGGCCCCTTTGCTTCAGTTCTTTCCTTTTTCTACTTAAACATTTTTATGCTAATTCAGATAGAAAGTGGGTTTTGCCATTTAAGGTTGGGTCCCAGTCCTTGAAGCTGTTCCTGTCTGCTTTATAGCCGTGAGTGCACGGACCCTTTGGGGGGCGGGTGGGCGGGCGGGGCGTGGGGGGCGGACAAGTTAGTTATGCCCTCTGGGAAAGTCTTAGTGAAAAATAAATAAATGTTCTGTTAAAAAAAAAAAAAAGTCACGGAGGTGTGCTTCCTGTGTAACTGGCTTACTTTACTCCCCATGGCCTCTGCTCAGCCTGCTTTCGTATAGAACCCAGGACCACCAGCCCAGGGATGGCGCCACACACAATGGGCTGGCTTCACACATAAATCGCTAGTTTAGAAAATGTCTACCAGGCTTGTCTACAGCCCGATTTTATGGAGGTATTTTTCTCAACTGAGGCTCCCTGCCATCAGATGACTTTAACTTGTGTCAAGCTGACATAAAATTAGCCAGCACAACTGACCCCTTGTCAACTTGACACCAAGTAGCTGCTAAAAGCCAACCTTTCCTTTCTTGGTCATCCCCAAGATCTGATATAAAATATATATATATATATAAATAACTTTAAAAATCAATCTTGAAGAATTCAAACAATTCAGTCTCTCTTTGAAATAGCCAATCTCTTTTAAGAATCCAGTCTTTTAAAATGTAAAGTCTCTCGACGGTGACCTTCTGTAAAATCAAAACATAGAATGAATGCTTTCTCACTTCAAGAGGGAAGGATTGGGGCACAGATAGTCATAATCCAAGCAAAACAAATTCTCAAAGGGGAAATAACTCAATGTCTAATATCTGGAATTCACTCACAATTTTCTGGGCTTTCCCAAGAAGCTTGGATCACTTCTCCAGCTCCGCCGTCTGCAGCACACACAGATTGTCTTCTAGGTTACAGCTGATTCCACTCCACTTCTGCTGCTGTTCTTGGTGGTCATTCCCTGGTACTGGCATCTCCAAACTGCTGGTGGGGTCTTCTGTGGCAACTGGGTGGCACTTTCACTAATAGCCTCTCATAGGCTCTCTTCATGGTGCTAGATCTCAACTTCTCTCCATGACCCCTTCAACGGCTACTGAGGCTGCACCTTCACCGATGGCCTCGCCTAGTGCTAGCCTAGCTGCTCTCCATGACCCCTTCATACCTTTCAAAACCAGTACCACCTGGGCGAACTCTCACACATCACCAAGTTCAGCTGCCAACACGAGGTACAACCTGGTATCGTTTAAGCAGCTGATTCTTCAGTCCTAGTAACCAGAACCACAGAATCTCCATTCAAAATAACAAATGGCCCCGACGGTCTTTAAATTTCCCTCTGAAACTTCACAAGTCAGGCCTCCATCCTCTGTACTGCTGTCAACATTCTTATCTTCCAAGTTCCGACAGAACAACTCACCAAACACTGACCACTCAGTGGCTTTACTTGCATGAAGTTTCAAAGTCCTTGTACAGTCCTCCCCAAAACAATATGGTCAGGTCTGGCATAGCAATATCCCACTCCCTGATACCAGCTTGTCTTAGAGTTACTATTGCTCTGATGAAACACCATGACCAAAGCAACTTGAGGAGGAAAGGGTCTATTTGACTTACACTTCCATAGTGGTGTTCATTGTAGAAGGAAACCAGGATGGGAACTCACGCAGGGCAGGAACCTGGAGGCAGGAGCTGATGCAGAGGCTATGGAGGGATGCTGCTTACTGGCTTGCTCCTCATGCTTTGCTCAGCCTGCTTTCTTATAGAACCCAGGACCCTCAGCCCAGGGATGGCTCCACCCACAATGGGCTGGGCCCTCCCCCATCAATCACTAAAGAAAATGCCCTACAGGTTTGCCTACTGCTGGACCTTAGGAAGGCATCCGACTCTAACCCACCAACTCCCCCCTCCCCATCCCCCGTTTGATGCTCCTTCCCCTTAGATGACTTTAGCTTGTGTCAAGTTGACATAAAACTAGCCAGACACAGTCATGGTCTCTACCTATTTGCTGCTGGATTGTTTGTCTCTCTTTTTGATTCAGAGTCCTGGGTTCCATTTCTGAGCAAACTCAGCAAACTCTTGCCTTTTCCCAGTCTCGGTATCTGTCTGCCATGCCACCCTCTTTGTATGGGGGCTCAAAGCAGGGACTTGGACATGGTAGGAACCCCACCCCAACACTGGGCTACACCCCAGGGCTTGATTTTGAAAGATGAGGGTCTCCTTTGCTCCCCAGGCTGCCTTCAACTCAGGACTGTCCCGTCTTTATTTCTTGATTTCTGGGATTAGGGGCAAGAACCCCTACATCTGGTTCTAGGTCTCTAGTTTTTTGTTTTTTAATTTAAATTTCTAAGAAAATTTAATTTCAAATTAAGAATTAGGTTTCATTATGGCATTTTTCAAGCAAAATTTACTTTTGCTGTTTCTCTCCCTCCCCTTTTTCCTCCCCTTTCACCTCCATTCTGCTTTGCTTTCACGTGTGGCCTCCCCGCCAACCCCCTCTTTTTCTCAACACCTCGCTCCACTCTGGAGTCTCCTGTCTAGTTTCCTGGAGGATACTCTCACAGTGCTTTATGTTAGTGTTGTCAACCTGACCGAATCCCGAATCACCAGAAGACAAGCCTGTGATTCGAGTTAGCCTCTGGGAAGGTCTGTCAAGAATTGTTCTGATCATGTTAATTAATTTTAAGCAGAACCTTCTCTGGGTAGGGCATCCCGGGCTGTGTGAAGTGGAGAACCGGAGCTGAATGCTGGCGTGCATTGGTCTCTACTTCCTCCTATTGCAGTTGTGTATGCAAATTGTCCTGAACTCCCGCTGCTGTGGCTCCTCCCCTCACAGCGATGGACTGGGGCTCCATCTGGGAGGAGAAATAAACCTCTCCTCATGTTGCTTTCGTCAGGGTATTTTTATCTCAGCCACGGGGAAAGAAACCGAGACACACAAACACGGAAGGTTAGGATCCACGCCTGAGGAAGAAGACACAGGAGTTTTATCCGAGACCGAGTTTCCAGTTTTATCCATTGTCCCGCAAGTTCCATTTCTCTTTACAGCTGGATAGACTTCAGTTGGATGGTCCGGTTGCAGTATTCATTCTTCCGTTGATGGACATCTAGGCTGGTTTCTTGCTATCATGAATAGAGCAGCAATAGACATGAGTGTGCGTGTAGAACCAAAGTCCTCCCTACCCATGCTCCCGGAAATAAGACTTAGACTTAGAATATATTTGCAAATACCTAGGACACATAGCTAGGCTCTTCTCTGACTAGATCATAAGTTAGGTAACCCAATTTTAAGCTACATTCTGCCACGTGGCTGGTTATCTGTGCTCAGGTACCATGTGTCTGTCTTATCACATCTCCCAAGTCTATCTCCCACCTGGCTCTAGCCTAGAATTTTTCTCTTCCCGGATGTCCCACCTCCTATTCCCTGCCTAAGCTATAGGCCGTCAGATTTATTACTGACAGGTGCCACATCCATTCTGACATGTGTAAGTGTCTCTGTAGGAGGATGTAGAATCCTTTGGATACTATATATGTGATAGTTCTACTTTTAATTTTTTTTTTTTTTTTTGTGGGAATCATCACATGGTCACCGTATGATAGTTACACTCCCACCAGGAGAAGGTGAGGATTCCTCTCTCTCTACAGATTCACGTATTGGTTGTCATTTGATTTCTTGATCTTACCCATCCCAACTGGGGTGAGATGGAATCTCTAAGTAGTTTTAATCTGAATTTCCCTCATGGCTAAGGATATAGAACGTTTTAAAAATATGTTAGTCATTTGTGTTTCTTCTTTTGAGAACTATCTGTTCATTTCAATCTGGTCTTCTTTAACTTTTGCTTTCTTTATATATCCTAGATATTAGCCCCTTGTCTGGAGTATAGATGGCAAAGATGTTTTTTCTTATTCAAGAAACTATCTATTCATGCCGGGCAGTGGTGGCGCACGTCTTTAATCCCAGCACTTGGGAGGCAGAGGCAGGAGGATTTCTGAGTTGAGGCCAGCCTGGTCTACAGAGTGAATTCCAGGACAGCCAAGGCTACACAGAGAAACCCTGTCTCGAAAAAAACCAAAAAAAAAAAAACCAAAAAAAAAAAAACAACCCCCCAAAACAAAAACAAAACAACAAAAAAACTATTCACTCTGCTGATAACTGGGTGTGCAGAAACTTTTTAATTTCATGCACCCCCATTTGTTGATTCTTGGGACTATGCCCTGGGCTCAGTTCTCAACTACATCCATAATTTCAAGTTCGGTTCCCATGTTTATTCTCTCTCACCCTCCACAGGCTCAACGTTTCAGATTTTAAGTGAAGGTTTATTCCCTTAAAAAAGATTGGACAGTTCTATGGGTGTGCTATTGTCATGTCAGTTCGGAATTCATCATCTTGTAAAAGCATTCATAAGACAAGATGTGATGATGTGATGGGATCAAGTTTAATGTCAGGCTGGGGTTTGGGTTTCTTTAGGAGTCACAAAGTAACTACTGTTCTCCAAATAAGGCACCCGGGGTTGTAACAGGCAGCTGATCTCCAAAGCGTATGAAGCAGAAGCCATACTTAATTCTCAGAAAAGGAAGAGGAGCTGGACCTTGCAGTCAGTCACCTTGCTTCCCAGTGAGCACACCACCATTGGTGTGGTTGGCCCAAGCAAGCATGTCAGCGACAGTCTCCAGGGCCGGCAAAGCTCCCCGAGGGCTCTTCGGTGCAAATGGATGAGCTGTTTTAAGGAGGATAGCAATGAAAGGGGGAAAAAAGCTGTTGAAAACAAAAATGTCCTTGGTGACCATTAATTCTTGACTTTCAGAATATCAGGAGTGACTCAAATGTCCCCAGGGAATAAAGCTTCCCGTGCTGATTTCATTTCTTGCTGTCATAGGTTCCGATTTCCATTTTAATGGCCCTTTTCCTGCTCAAATAAATATTCCAGCATAAATTGCCAAAGGAGGGTGTGACATGGAGGGTGAGGGAGGTTTTTTTGAGAAGGATTCTGGTTTGAGCTAGCCTGCGTGTATGATTTGGGCACAGGGAAGGTGTGTGTGTTGTGTATGTTTTGTGTGTGTGGTGTGTGTGGTATGTATGTGTGTGTTGTGTGTTGTATGCGGTGTGTGTGCTTTGTGTGTGTGTGTTATATGTGGTGTATGTGTGGGATGTGTGTTTGTGTGTGATGTATGCATTTTTTGTGTGTGTGGTATGTATGTCTTTTGTGTATGTGGGGCGTGTGTGTTTGTGTGTTTCTGTGTGTATGGTCATTTCTGCTGCTTCTTTGCTACCTCAAAGGCATGTATGTATGTATATCCCTGCAGTTGACAGTCTCCTTCTGCAGCAGCTTGTAAAGATTTTCTGCACAAACTGAGCTTCCTGAATGGGCAGGGATGAAGATTTTTGAAGAGCTGTGCTATATTTAAGAATCCCTGTCCAGGGGCTGGGAGTGTGATGTGAATGTAGAGTGTAGGCTTATCGTGTGTGAAGCCTCAGGTCGGACCGGAAACTAAAAAGAGAAACCTTTCCACCTTGCTGTCATTTATCAGACAAAGAACTGGGGGTATCCTGGCTCAGTCTGACAAAGGGAGGGAGTGTGGCTGGCCGGGTAGTGACAGTTTGTAGGTACTGAAATCTCAGCAGAGATTGAAGTGCCTGCTGCCAGCACAGACAAGAGAGAACTGGCTCCAGATAGCATTTCTGAACCAGAATCAGAGAGTTATGCTGAGCCTACAGGATGAATTGACTGGGGAGACAAAGCGGGTCTAGAGAGAATGTGGCTCTGTAGGCTGAAGAGCAAGAACTGACACTGAGGGTGGACCCTACATTCATTTTACCCTCAGGAGGCTGAGTTTCTGGTGGGGATTTCCAGAGCTTTGTTCTCTGTTATTCTTCAGGGGACAGCTTTTTTATGCCTGGTGTTGGGTGGGTACTTGGGGTACTGGGTGGGTTTGCAAGGGTGCAAGTGTAAATGTTTACCCATCCTTGTGGTCTATCACTAACTGCTAGAGGATTATTTACTCTCTACTACAGAGACCAAGGGTCAGGCAGCAAATATGTCCTGATGCCCATTGCGTGTCCAAGGCTGGGGTGAAACCCCAGGGGCATAGTTCATGGCCCAGGGCCAGGAAGGGTTTACCGTCTAAAGGTAATGTGATTATGAAACACCAAGAACACCTCAAAAAAAAAAATAACCTGACAGGCATTACCTAATAATAATATTTCTCTCCTACTTTAAGTCACTCTCTTAAAGACATTTCTTTCCAAAATCACAGCCCTGTCAGTCCGAGCCCCCTGTCTCCACCCCCTGCCAGGAGCTTCCATGACAGCTGTGAGCTGGGTTCCGCCCCTGACAATCAGCCTGCTTTTCAAGTCGTCAAAACTCCCTTTCCTCCCGGTGGATTAGAAATAGCTGCTGTGCCCACACCTAGCCTCCCCTCATGGTGATGCCTCAGAGAAGTCTTCCCACCCTTGGGTGGAGGGGCCCCGCTTATGGGTGTCAGTCTCTGGGGAGTCATCCTTGGTGAAAACAGCCACATAGCTTCCCAGGAGCTACACGCTTGGGACTTCTGGATGTGACACAGGGAGAAAAAACAAGAAAGGCTTTGTGTGTCGGTTTCCCAAAGGTTATGGGCTCAAGAGCCAGGCTGCCCTACCAGAGCATCCTCTGGACTCAGTCCAGGAAGATGGAAGGCACAGCAAGCCAGACTGCTTGGTGGACATCTCTATCACACCCGTAGCTGTCTGCTGTCATTAGTCGTTGTTCTAATCCCCCCTTACTTCCAGAATTCTATCTGAGTCCAGTGCTGCCCTCACCTCAGCCTGCAGTAAGACCATGCCCTTGAGAATTCCCAGATCTCTGCAGACACCCATTCCCTTGGGCCTGTGGGGAGTTGGGGCCAGGCTGCTCCATCCTCCAGGTCACCTGCCTTCGGGGCTTACTTCTCCTGGTGTCTCCACTGATGCTGTCACGTTTACTCTTATTTTTCTTAAGCTCTCCTTTCCTCCTTCTATCAAAGACAAAACTTCACACCTTGTTCCAACGCCTGTAAGATTCAAATCTATACCCTGTAGCGAGAGTTTGGGTTTCTTTAAAAAACCCAGTTATATGGCTTTGTTTTAATCCCAGGTGCAGGATGTGGGGCTGCTTCAGTTTGTCCACAGCCGTTAACTATGATTGTCTCGTGCACTCGCAGGGGCGTGATCTTTGCCAGCTGCAGATAGTTTAGTTCTGGGGACTCTGGAGAGGGAATAAATGCCAGAGTTCACAACGAGAAGGAGGCATTCAGGAGGAGGAGGAGAGGAGGAGGAGGAGGAAGAAGAGGAGGAAGAAGAGGAAGAGGAAGAGGAGAAGAGGAAGAAGAGGAGGAGGAAGAGGAGGAGGAGGAGAGGAGGAGGAAGAGAGGAGGAGGAGGAGGAAGAGGAGGAGGAGGAAGAGGAAGAAGAAGAAGAAGAGGAAGAAGAAGAGGAGGAGGAGAGAAGGAGAAAGAGGAGGAGGAGGAGGAAAAAGAGGAGGAAGAGAAGAAGAGAGGAGAAGGAGAAAACGACAAAGAAGATGAAGACTACTCTCTTCCTGTTGCTGCTGGTTCATTCCGCTGCTGAGTTAGCTATTGGTGGTTTGCAGAACTGCAAAAGAGTCTGATGAGGAACATTGGAATTGCCTCAAGGAACTCTACATCCCTAATGAACAGAAAGTAGCCTATAGAGGTCTACTCCTCCTTCCCCCTCTAATCTTTCTCTCCTACCTTATGTCGGGAGTTGGAAGGGATCAGGGCAGAATAAGGGTTGGAAGGGAGGTAGATGTATAAGAACTAAATAAAGCAGAAAGAAAAATAAAATGAAACAACAACAACAACAAAAAAACCCTTCCTACACTACTCAAGCCCAACTATGTGCTGGTACGTATGATAATCCTGTGCTGAGCACACCAAAGGTTTGGCTTAGGAGATGCTGTGTGTCCCCACCACTCTCAAGTCATGTATTGAAATCCTATTCTTCAAGGGGACTTTGGATATAACTTAGGGCATGAGTATTTGGCCCTCACAAATAGTGTTATTTGTGAAGGGGACTCATTTGCTATTATCCTATTACTAGTCTCTGACCTGTCCTTTTCCAAGCTGCTCTTTCCTCTCAGTTTATTTTACATAGGAGGATCACAGGATGGACAAGCACCCCAACAGCAAATGGAGATTATTCTCCACCAGTATCACAGACCTTGATGGGTAAACATGTTGTCAAGCAAATATAGACCACTTCCTGAGCCTCAACAGTTTCCTGAGACAGACAGAATGCCCCCAAGATACAGCCTCTAACCCTTCTCACAGAGAGGACTCTGTGCCTTTTCTGTCATTAAGAAAGAAGTAAAAGGCCGGGCGGTGGTGGCGCACGCCTTTAATCCCACCCAGCACTTGGGAGGCAGAAGCAGGTAGATTTCTGAGTTCGAGGCCAGCCTGGTTTACAGAGTGAGTTCCAGGACAGCCAGGGCTACACAGAGAAACCCTGTCTCGAAAAACAAAACAAACAAAAAAAAAGAAAGAAAGAAGTAAAAGACTTATAAAGAGGCTTATTTGGATCTTGGAGACAGAATATTTCTCACTTGGGTATATTACTCTGGCCACATGCCAAGCAGCTTGAAATCTTCTAGTTTTGAGGGGGCAGAGGGACCAGATAGCAGAAGGCTCTGTAATTGGTCCAGGCTGATCTTCCACTTGGGTCATGTGACCAACAGACCTGGTGGCATTTGAAATACCATAGGCAGATAGGGTTGTGTCGGGATCAGAGGAAGCTCTGAGTGAAGCCCTAAATGGGAGTTGTTGATGTGGGCGTTGGCCATGTCAAGGATAAAGGCCTCTGCCTACAGGAGTGGCAAAGCATTCTCCTGTGAGGTCAAAGGGATGGGAAGCCTTCCTTAGGGGTTCCAAGTTATAGGACCCCAGAGTTTCCCAGTGTCCTCACTTTAACTACAGACACTCCTCAAGGGTGAGACATAAACTTGCATCATAAGTTAACCAAGTGATGGGTCCTTGTTCTTAATTTTTGACAATTTTAGTCCCAATGGCTGGAGAAGAGCATATCTCTGGGCTCATTTTTCCCCTTTATTATTTTATCCAGCAATGCTACCAATAACCAGCCGTATTTCTTAGTTTTCCAGAAATATCTGAAAGCTTTTTATATAGACTCATTAGATCCCTTGCCTGTCACGAGTGGTGACTCAGTAGCACCTTCCTCTTATGTAATTCATTAAAGAGTTCTTTTTGTAACTGCAGGACATTGTCAAATTAGATGTTGGCTCCAAAAAAAAAAAAAAAAAAAAAAAAAAAACCTTACTGGGCGTATTGGAAACATTTATTGTTACAATTCTATTCCTTAAGGACCCTTCTTGCCAAAAAATCTGTATTAGTTAAGGGTCTCCAGAGGAGCAGAACCAATAATGTGTGTGTGTGTTTGTGTATATATTCGTATTTGCTGCTTGTGTGCATGGTTTGTGTATGCATACGTTTGTGTGTTTATATGTGTGGTTTTGTGTATAGGTGTATGATGTGTGTGTTTGTGTACATGCTTATATATTGCGTGTTTGCATGTTCGTATGAGTGTGCGCACGTGTGCATGTGCACGTATGTGGTGTGTGGTGTGCGTGGGCGTGCGCGCGTGCACATGTGTGTGTGTTAGATTAGTTTACACAGTACAGGCTAGGCAGTCCAACAATGGCTGTTTTTGCATCAGAAGTACAAAGAAGCTGGTAGCTGCTTAGTTCACTCAGCTGCCTCACTAGTCCCTGTTGGTGTGGTGCGGCAGGCCTGAAGATATGGTGAGTCCGAAATCTGGTGAGTCACTGGTACTAAGCCCTTGTTGGAAAGCTGGGTTGTGATGCGGACAGAGGCCAGAGGCAGCTGTGATGGATATCCTTTCTCAAAAAGAATAAATGAAGTCAGGAAGGGTTAGGCTTACATTGTTTCTTTTCTTGGATCTCTTTGTATCTGGCCCCCGACTGGGAGGTTTTCAGGGAGTTTCCCTTCTCCAGTGAATCCTCTCTGGAAACGCCCCCTAGCGGACCTGCCTAGAGGTTTGTATTCTAGATGGTCAGCCAAGGCCAAATGACACCAGCGCTCAAATAAAAGTCCTGATTGTTTGGGAGTGTTCCTTTATACGCCGCCGTGGCTACCATTCCTTTGCTTTTGAAGCTCTACATTGACTCTCTCCTCCAACCTCACCATTTCTAGTGACGTTATCCTGGCTTGTGTCACACCTCGCCGCAGCTATTGCTCCTTCCAGTCATTTACTCTGCTTATCCTTGTGGAAACACATATCAATCAACCGCTATGAAATATCCCATAGTACCGACCACATACCCCTAAGTTCCAATTCGAATGGAGCAACCCCCAATTAGATGATCTTAAGTATTGTAGCCCGTTGCCTACCACTGTACATTAAATATACGCCTTAGTTAGGGTTACTATTGCTGTAGTGAAACACCATGACCAAAAAGCAACTTGGGAGGAAAGGGTCTATTTTGGTTACATTTTGATATCACAGTTTATCATCTAAGGAAAGACAGGGCAAGAACTCAAACATGGCAGGAATCTAGCTACTGCATGGTGGGAGCTGATGTCCAGAGCCCGTGGAGGGGTGCTGCTTACTGGCTTGGTTTCTATAGCTTGCTTTCTTTATAGAATCCAGGACCATTTGTCTAGGGATGGTACCACCCATAGTGGCCTGGGCCCTCCCCATCAATCACTAATTATAAAAATGCCCTACAGGCTTGCCCACAGCCTGGTCTTAGGGAGGGGTCCCTCCTCTCAGATGACTGTAGCTGGTGTCAACTTGACATAAAACTAGCAAGTACAATATGCCTGAAGAAATGCTTAATAAATGAATGAATGAATTCATTCATTCATCCTTAGAGGTGTTCAGCTACTGACTCCAAGATTTTGTTTCCTTTTGGTTTAGACATTTTTTTTTTCATTTCAAAATTGAAAGATATCTAGTCCCAAGCATTTTAGGTAAGGGATAGTCTACCTCTATCTACTTTAAATTGTTTTATTGAGATAAAGCATGTGTTTTGAGGTAGTTTTTTTTTTTTTATATATAAGTTAAAGTTTTCTTTTAAAGTATTCTTTTTTTAAATTTAGACTTATTTATTTATTTTATGCATATGAATACACTGTTGCTGTCTTCAGACACACCAGAAGAGGTCATTGGATCCCATTACAGATGGTTGTGAGCCACTGTGTGATTGCTGGGAATTGAACTCACGATCTCTGGAAGAACAGTCAGTCCTCTTTAACTGCTGAGCCATCTCTCCAGCCTCCTAATGTATTCTTTTTCATATATATTAGTTTGGTATGTTATAGTATGGCAAAAAGTTACTGCTTTCTCATTTGGGGAACGTTCCTTGTCTTAGGGATCTCATTGCTGTGAAGAGACACCATGACCAAGGCAACTCTTATAAAAGACAATTAAATGCGGCTGGCTCACAGTTTCAGACATTCAGTCCATGATCATCATGGCAGCACGAATGCTTCTGGGACATAGGGGCCACCGAGGAATGAATTCACAGTCTTGTGTTAGACAAGTGTACTACCACACCCCTGGCCTTGACTCTTATTTTGAGATGGACAGGTCTTGTTAGGTTGCCTAGGCTGAATTTCAATTCATCATGTATCTCAGGATGGCTTTGAACCTACAGTCCTTCTACCTCAGCCTCCCAATAGCGAGGGTTACTTGGGTATGTTACCAATTACTTAACCACAATTTACTTAAAAATCTATGTGTCAGATATTATAACCATTATATGACCATGACGGGAGTGTGCTAATGGGAAAATCAACTGGAAGACAAACATACTTAAATAGGAGAAATTGCTTCTTAGCCAATGCAGCCTCCTAGTTAACAGGGTGGTGCAGACAAGAGGCAGTGAGGAAGTTGACCATGCTAGACATGAAGAGATTTAGGAAGGGACAGGACACAAGATGCTTCAAGAGCACACGTGACAGTAACAGGCTTGAAGGAAGAACAAAGGAAAAGACTGTAGTTTTTAAATATGGGAAAGTCAAAGAAGTTATCGTAGGAGGAAGATAAATTCATTTAAAAGTACAGCGAGTTTAATATAAACTCTCTTCCAGGAGAATATAATAGGCCCCGATGTGGTAGGATTCAGAAATGAGCTCTTTAAAACTGTCAGCGGGCAAAGTTGAGTTGTGTATGAAGAGAGAACTTGAAAATACTTTAATTATACCTTGTGCCAGTTGAATGGTATTTTTCTATATTTTCACTTTCTTTTGCCTCCCTTTTGATCTCTGTTAGCAATTCTGATTTGCATATTCCTCTCCACAGAAGAAGATAGGATTATGAAGTATCTAGCTGAAGTTCAAACATGCAATGATTTATCCTACACTGATTCCCAAATGCACTTTGGCTTTTCTGGAACTTTGTTTGAGTAGTTTTAGAGTTGACCTATAGTCACATAAGAAATCCAAATCTAGGGCCTGGGGCAGTGGGTACTTGCCGCCAAGCCTGATGATCTGAATTCAAGTCCCAGAATGCACTTGGATGAAGGAAAGAGTCAAGTCCTGACAGTTGTCCTCTGATTTCTACAAGTGCACTGTGATACACATGTATACTATCTATTATATCTATATCTCTATTCTATCTTATCTATATCTATATCTATATCTACCTATCTATTCTAATCTATACATATATATAAATATTTAAAAATATAGGGTTTAGTCTTGGGGTATCAGAAGTCAGCTTCAGGGCTCAGCTGAGCGAGTGATATTTCTAACCTTGGAAGCCGAACTTCGTAGAGTTACAGCTTCTCTCAGCCTATCCTCAGGAGTCTGGAAGAGGGGTTTGTCTGCCCATGTCTTCGTAGTTTTTGTTGTTTTCTGAAAAAAAAAAAAAAATTAGGAATACATACTTGCTGTTTTTGGGTGTCAACCTGACACAAGCTGGAGTTATCACAGAGAAAGGAGCCTCCCTTGAGGAAATGCCTCCATGAAATCCAGCTGTAAGGCATTTTCTCAATTAGTGATCAATGGGCGGGGGGGAGGCCTAGCCCATTGTGGGTGGTGCCATCTCTGGACTGATATTCTTGGGTTCTATAAGAAAGTAGGCTGAGCAAGCCATGGGAAGCAAGCCAGTAAGTAGCATCCCTCCATGGCCTCTGCATCAGCTCCTGCTTCCTGACCTGCTTGAGTTCCAGTCCTGACTTCCTTTGGTGATGAACAGCCATGTGGAAGTGTAAGCTGAATAAACCCTTTCCTCCCCAACTTGCTTTTGGTCATGATGTTTGTGCAGGAACAGAAACCCTAGACAGGATCTAAATACAACATTGTATCTCATAGTAGCACATGTCCTCCAGTCAGAATGCATAAGGCCATCTAACGGTAATGATGGTGATGGTGTGTGTGTGTTTGCGTGAGTTTGCATGTATGTATACAAACACAGACCTTACCCATTGTTCATATCTGGAGGCCAGCAGTCAACATGGAGTGTCTTCCTTTACCACTTTCTGCCAAGTTTTTGAACTAAAGCCTGCCATTGAACCTGTAGCTTACCAGTTGGGTATGACTGGCTTTCATCTTCTGTTCTGGTACATCGCTGCCCTCAGCCTCTTACACTGGTGCTCAGGATCTGGACTCAGGTCCTCATGCTTGCTAGTTCTATGGCCACGCATGGACTGAGGCAGGTAAGGGGAACCCACTTTTCCCTTGGAGAACTGAGCAGGTATGTAAACATCGCTAAAGCACTGCTGAAATTTGTTAAAAAAAATTAGTTAATAATTTAATTATGTTTGTTAAATATATAATTATATACATGTATAATATAATGTTAATAATAAGTTCTTTAAGTTTATATTGTAAATACTCCTGATATTTATTTTTCTGTAAATGGGTAAAGTCACTGGGTATGGGGCAGTTGACTCTTTAATTAGCTATTAGATACTCCCTTGCTGCTCTGGCTGCTGTTAACATAAGAGTTATCAATTTAATGGCCCGACAAAGTACCCTTGGTCACATTCTGTCTTAGAGTTTTATTGCTGTGAAGAGACACCATGACCAAGGCAACGCTTATAAAGGACAACATTTAATTGTGCTGGCTTACAGGTTCTGAGGTCCAGTCCATTATTATCATGGTAGGAAGCATGGCAGCATCCAGGCAGGCATGGTGCAGGAGGAGCTGAGAGTTCTACATCTTCATCCAAAGGAAGCCAGGAGCAGACTGGCTTCAGGTGGCTAGGAGGATGGTCTCAATGCCCACCCTTACAGAGGCACACTTCCTCCAACAAGGCCACACTTCCTCCAACAAGGCCACACCTACTCCAACAAGGCCACACCACTCTAACAAGGCCACCTCCTAATAGGGCCATTCCCTGGCCAAGGTCAAATCACCGTACGTTCTTATCCCCAAAATATCCAATGTCCAGAAGGAGTTTAAAATCCCACCCATTATGCTACCTTGGTTCATGCCCAGAGTCAAGGGTTTCTGTATTGCTTGCTTTGAGCTTACTAGGCTGCTGCTCTGCTTTTGATGTGAGGTTCCCTTAGTTCCTGAGCAGAGGACTATCTTCAATCCAAACAACTACAACAGAGCAGTGGCTCTATTTCACAGGGTGGGAGTTAGTCTCCAAGACCTTCAGTCATGGAGAGAGGGGCCCCACATTAGGTACAAAGATAAAGAAATGAGTCTACGGCACTGGTTCTCAACTTTTCTAATGCTCTGTGACCCTTTAATACAGTTCCTCATGTTGTGACCCCCCCGCCACAAAATTATTTTCGTTACTACTCATAACTATAATTTTGCTACTGTTATGAATCCATGTAAATATCTGATATGCAGGATATCTGATATGTGACTCCTATGAAAGGGTCATTTGACCCTTAAAGGGGTTGTGACCCATGTGTTAGGAACTTGGGCTAGGGGTTCAAGAAAATGATGACATGATCCAAAGTATTTGTCTTGGTTGACTATCACATGATGAAACACTATGACCAAAAACAACTTGGGGAAGCAAGTAATCACTTCAGCTTCTACATCATAGTCCATAAGGAGGCTATTGAGGAATGCTGCTTACTGGCTCTCTCCTCAGGGCTTTTTCAGCCTGCTCTTTTATACAGCACCCCAAGGACCACCTACCCAGAGGTAGCACCACCCCAAATGGGCTGGTTCTTCTATCAATCACTGATCAAGAAAATGTACCACAGGCCAATCTTGTGTGGACATTTTCTCAATTGATGCCCTCTTCCTAAAGGACTCTAGGGTTCGCGTCAAGTTGACAAAAACCAACCAGCATAGAGTTTTACCAAGGCAAAAAAGCTATACTTCTACAGAAGGTTGAGTAGCTGTGTCAAATTAAGCAAGCAAGCAAGCAAGCAAATAAGCAAGCAAGCAGTGCATTCCTGTGCCTCCCTCTAACTTCTAGCGCTTAGCCTCCCTTTCTTACCCAGTTGACTAAGTTAAACTGATGCGGTCGATAAGCAGTATGGAATGCAACCTTGAGCATGTGCACTGCTTCAGGAAAGTGCTGACTCAGGAAAGATTTTTGATAAATGACATTTTGTTAGTCAGGACTCCTTCGAGAAACAGAACCTACAAAACGAACCTCTCTATATGTAGAAAGGAGATTTAGGAGAATGACTTACACAGGCTATGGTCCAGCTAATCCAAAATGGCACCTATGAACAGAAGATCCAGGAATCTATAGTTGTTCAGCCCGTGAGGCTGGATATCGCAAATGAGCTTCAGTATTCCCCAGAATCCAGAAGGGCTCTAATGCCGTGAATGGACTTGGTAGCTGAGGAGAGAGCATTTGTGCAAACAGCAAAAGCTTCCTTCTTCCATGTCCTTGTATAGGCTTTGGGCAGAAGATAAAAGGTGTGTCTGCCCACTTTAAAGATCTGGATTTGAAGTAAGGCAAAAACGATTTCAAGTAAGGCAAAAATTCCTCACAGGTGTGCCTCTCCATTTTGGGGTTCTAGTTGATTCTGGGTATAGACAAGTTGACAATGAAGAATAGCCACCCCACAGATATTCTCTTTAAAATGGTGCTTGCCTTACCTTAGTTCACGATTTTGATAGGAAAGGTGGTATATCTCATTCACATTTTCCACACAGCCTAACTCCAGCTTCCATGATCTCAAAGGAATAAGATAGAGATTAATGGAACAGGAACCACACAACACACACACACCACACTCTAAAGAGACAAGAAAACCTCAGCTGATTAATCCAGCTCCCAAAAGCACAATACCAACAGAAACATTTTGTACTCGATGAACTTCAGAGGACCCTGCCACCATTTCCATTTTGACCAGAGGGAGAGCGCATCCCATGGTCTAACAGAGATGCTTTGGGTGATGCTAAGACTGTGATTGGTCCAAATACAAGTCTTGATGACTCTGGTTGGCACTAAGAAGGAAGGCCCCAATTGGTTCAAAACACAACCAGCCTCAGTGACTCATTGGTACTAAGAGACAAGACTGTGATTGCCAATGGTTCTCAACCTGTGAGCTGTGACCTCTTGGGAGGGTCCTGCATCAGCTATTTTATATATCAGATATTTACATTATGATTCATAACAGTAGCAAAAAATTACAGTTATGAAGTAGGAATGAAATCGTTTTATGGTTTGGGGGGGGTCACCATAACATGAGGAACTGTATTAACGCTTCATGAGCATCAGGAAGGTTGACAACCATAGGAAATGGTTGTGTTGATCCAGACATCCCTTCCTGAGCTATAATTAGTCTGCCTAGGCCAGCTCAGTGAGTCAGTTGGGAAATACTCCTGTGTTACCCAATGACGGGCTTTTCCCCAGAGACCATTTCTTGTCTGTTTTCAGTTGTGTGGGCTGAGCTGGTGACACGGAGAAAGTAGCAGCAGAGACAGATGGCTTGTGGCAGAGGACAGACAGACTTCTAGTGGTGGCAGACACATTGCACCCGATCAAACCTTGCAAACACCCGAAGAGTCCTGACTATGGAAGCCTTCATCTGGCCAGATGCCTGACAGCTGAGGAAACGAGAGCCACAGTTTCCGAGCAGCCAGCCCGGGGAGAAGAAGGACAACAGAAGTAAAGAATTGGGAACAGAAGGCAGAGAATTGAGACTATGCAAGGGCAAAAAGTTGTAAGGAACCAGAAAAGAGAAACTGTAGGCGTTTGTCACTGGAAGAGTTCCAGAGAGCTGTTATGTTTCCAGGGCCAACGGTTTCAAAACCCAGACTGACAGCTTGTAATACAAGCTCCTGCCGAGGGCCCAAGGCACAAGATCTGTGACATTACAGGGTGCTTGCTGCTTGCAGCAGCTCCAGCCTGCTAAGTCCCTTTGTTCGCTGCTGTCAAACATGAGAGGGAAATGAAATCTGCTGGAATCCAGCACTTGAAGAGAGTCTTGCCTGTCCATAATGAGCGAAGGACCCCTCAGCCAGCTGATGGTTGATTCCCTTTTGAATGTGGGTGGTCTAATGGAATTGGAGAATGATGCTTTGGGTCTTATTAAAAGAGGCTGCTTGGGCTGGAGAGATGGCTCAGTGGTGAAGAGCACTGACTGCTCTTCCAGAGGTCCTGAGTTCAATTCCCAGCAACCACATGGTGGCTCACAACCATCTGAATGGGATCGGATGTCCTCTTCTGGTGTGTGTCTGAAGACACCTGCAGTGTACTCATATAAATAAAATAAATAAATCTTTAAAAGAAGCTGCTGCGTTTTAAAGCTTCTGCTTGTAGTTCCCGGTCACCTCTTTATTGTCTGCCTTTCTATGGTATGATGTAACAGATCAGTTAATACACCTTACCTACAGTGAGAGAGTTGAGTACAGTTAGTTGTAGGAAACACAAGGGTTCTGAGTACCCAGACAGTCTCATGAGAATTTACTTCCCATTGAAAGAGAGGGTCCTATTCTTTAAAATCCCACTCTTAGGTTCAACTTCTGAATATTCAGGTTAGAGAAGAGTTAGTTCCAAGTATCAAGAGATGAACTATGTCTTATCTGCGGCCAACATACTAGCTTGGTTGATATTGTGGTTTCGTTTATGATGTTTGGAGCGATGCGTCATAGCCACCTCTTCATGCATGAGGATGGCCTCCAAGAGTTTACGTGCCTCCTAACTATTTTAATGCTATAATTATTTAGAGATTGGACCCTTCTCTTTCTTCATATGGCCCCATAGTACAGATCATCAAAAATGATATTTTGATTCAGTATATTATTTATTATTTTTTATTTATTTTAGTGGAAGCAGGGTGGGGGGAGGCACCTATAGCATGGCCTGGAGTCAGGGTCAGAGCACATGTGTGTGGAGCCAGTTCTCTTCTTCAACCTTTGGGTAGGTTCTAGGGATCCAACAAGACACCTGGTCCTTGGTAGGCATTCATTCTTCCATACCAAGCCATCTCAGCAACCCAAGACAAGGCATTTACTAGGAAAGAAAGGTTAGGTACTGAAGGGTGAACACCTTGGGCAATTCTGTTAAGTACAAGTCTAGACTAAAACAGTATATTCTTCAGATACGGTTTTTCTTGTTGAATATTTTTAAATGATATTTTCTTAGTTTATTGTGAATTTACGTAATGTATTTTAATTTTGTTCATACCTTCTGTAACTCCTCCCAGATCCACAACTCCTACCCATGCAACTTCTGCTTTCATTTAAAAAAAAAAATGGATAGAATATATTGAGCCGGGCGTGTGGCGCCTTGCTTAATCCGCACTTGGAGGCAGAGGCAGCGATTTCTAGTTCGAGGCCAGCCTGTCTACAGAGTGAGTTCAGACAGCCAGACTATACAGAGAACCTGTCTCAAAAAAAAAAAAAGAAAATTGATCATGCTTCCTCACTAAATTCCTGCAGTGCACTCCTACCATTCTTTATGGTTTTTCCTTCCCTCTCTCATAAATAAAAACCAGCCAAACAAAAAGAAACAAAACCAACAATAACAAAAGAAACATAAAACCCCTCCATAAAGATAAAAAAACCAAGCAAACAAGCAAGAGGCTAATAAGACAAAAATTAAAAAAAAAAAAAAAGAAGCCCAAAACAAAGCAAAATGACACAGTAAGTCCAGAAAAATACCACTTAATTCATTTTGTGTTGGCCAATACTCACTCACTGGCACAGGACAAGACTCTCTGGGTAAACACTGATAGCAAGTCATTAAATCCAACAACAAATGGGACTTCACAAAGCCAGAAAGCTCCTGTCCTGCAATTATACATCTGAGAAAAGATTAGTATCTAAAATACATTTAAAAACCACAGCAAAAACAAACAAACAAACAACCCCTGAATAGCAAGATGACAAATAATAACCTAATTGAAAAGTGGGGTTTAGAACTGAGCAGAGAGTTCTCAAAGGCTGAGACACAGATAAATGGTCAACATCTTAAGCCTTCAGGGAGGTACAAATGACAGCTACCTCTTTATTCCCTGTTTTTCCAATCAGAAGGGTCAAAATTAATAAATTATTTTATTTTATTTATTACAGGTAAATAAGAAAACGACAGTGTGCATTTTGACTCCTGTGTCAAAATCAGGTGTCCGTGATGTGTGGACTGATTGTAATCTTCAATTAGATTCCATTGATCTGTTTTTTATGACAATTCCATGCTGTTTTTATTACTCTAACTTGAAATCTGGGTGTCTTAGTTAGGGTTTACTTCTGTGAATAGACACCATGACCAAGATGACCAAGGCAACTCTTATAAGGACAACATTTCATTGGGGCTGGCTTACAGGTTCTGAAATTCAGTTCACTATCATCATGGTGGGAAGCATGGCAGCATCCAGGCAGGCATGGTGCAGGAGAAGCTGAGAGTTCTACATCTTCACCTGAAGGCTGCTAGTGGAAGACTGACTTCCAGGCAGTTAGGATGAGGGTCTTAAAGCCCATGCCCACAGTAACACACCTAATCCAACAAGGCCACACCTCCAAATAGTGCCACTCCCTGACCCAAGCATATTCAATGCATGACACTGGGTTAGTGATATATCCAATGAGTGACATTATTTATTATTATTATTATTATTAATTATTATTATCAGGATTGTCTTAGCTATGCTGGTTGTGTGTATATGCCTCCATATTAACTTTAACATTTTGTTTGCAATTTTTGTGAAGAATTATATTAGAATTTTGATGAGGATTGCATCCAATCTATATAGATTCTTTTAGTAGGATGGCCATGCCACAATATAATTCTAATCCATGAGCATTGGGAGATCCTTCCATCTTCTTGTATCTTCAATTCTTTTTTAGATGTCTTAAACTTTTTATCATACAAATATTTCCCTTGGTTGGTTAGAGTCACACAAAGATGTTTTTTGAGGCTACTTTGAAAGGTATTGTTTTCCTAATTTTTTTCCTCAATATTTTTGTCATTTGTATATAGGAAGACCACTGACTTCTGTCTGCTAATTTGTATCCCGTTACTTTGCTGAGGTGTAGGAGATTTTTAGCTGATTTTTCAAAAGAGTCTTTTGGGTTTAAAATCATATTATCTACAAATAAAGATACCTTGACTTCTTTCCTTCCTATTTGTAGCTCCTTGGTGTTCTCAGTTGTCTTCTTGTTCTAGCTAAGACTTCAGGTACTAATAGGTAGAGAGAGTGGTCAATGTTGTCTTGTACCTGATTTTAGTGGAAATGGCTTTGGTTTCTCCATTCCGGTTGATTTTTGCTGTGGGCTTGCTGTAGATTGCATTTACTTATGAAGGTATATCCTTTATATCCCCGGTCTTACCAAGACTTTTATCTTGGAGGAGTGTTGGAGTTTTGTCAATGACCTTCTCTGTATCTCATGAGATGACCGTGTGCTTCTTGTCTTTTAGTTTGTTCATGTGCTGTATTACATTTATTCATTTGCATATATCAAATCATCCCTACATGAAACCAGCCCAATCATAGTGAATACTTTTTTTTGATATGTTCCTAAATTCTTATGATTTTCTTGCATCTACATTCATAAGGATTATTGGTCTGTAATATTCTTTTTTGTTAGGTCTTTTAGTGGTTTTGGTATGTGATAATAATGGCTTCAAAAAGGTGTTAGGAAATGTTCCTTCATTTTCTATTTTGCAGTATAATTTGAATAGTATTAGCATTAATTCTTCTATGTAGGTCTAGTAGAATTCTGGGTTGAATCCATCTGACCTTAAACCTTTCATGAGAATTTTAATTAGTTTCTATTTTATTATATGGGTCTATTTAAATTGCTTATTTGATCTTGACTTAACTTTGGTAGGTCATATATATAAAAAGTTCATTGATTTCTTTTAGTTTTTTCAGTTGGGGGGGTAGTAAAAAATTTGAAGATGTCCTTATTACTGTCTGAATTTCCTCAGTGTCTGTTGTAATGTCTCCCTTTTCATCTCTAATTTTATTCATTTGGATTTTCTCCATCTTTTAGTAATTTGGCGAAGTGTTTATCAATCTTGCTGATTTTTTTTCTCAAAGAACCAACTCTTCGTTTCATTGACTGTTTTTGTTGTTTGTTTCTATTTTATAGACTTCAGGTTAGAGTTTGATTATGACTTGTCCTCTAATCTTTTTTGGCATTGTATCTTTTTGTTGTCTCACAGATTTCAGGAGTGTTACTAAGTTATTACTATGAGATCTCCCCAGTTTTGGTTTTTGTTTGTTTTGTTTTTTCTTGTTTTAATGTAGACTCTTAGTGCTATGATCTTGCCTCTTAGAAATGCCTTTACCATGTTCCTTTGGGTTTGGGTTTGTTCAAATTTGTATACTTCCTGCTGCTTCTGTTGTTGTTGATACTCAGCTTTAATCCATGGTGATCGGAAAGGATGCAGGGTGTTATTTCAAATTTCTCATATCTGTTGAGACATGCTTTGGGTCCTAGTATATGGTTGATTTTAGAGAAAGTTCCACACTCTGCTGAGAAGAAAGGGTATTCTGTAGTGCTTGTGGGATGTTCTGTAGGTGTCTGCTAGGTCCATTTGATTTATGACATTATTTAACTCTAACATTTATGTTTCATTTTTGTCTGGATGACCTATTCAGAAGAGTTTGGTACTAAAGTCACCAACTGTCACTGTCTGCGGGTCAACATTTAGCTGTAGCAGTGTTTTTTCACAAACTCAGGTGCCCTTATATTTGGTGCATAGATGCCAAGGACTGTAATATTATCTTGTGGATTTTTCCTTGATGAATGTGCAGTGCCCTTCCTTATTTGTTATGATTAGTTTTGGTTTGAAGTCTATTTTATCTGATATTAAAATGTCTATGCCTGCTTGCTACTTGGATTCATCTGCTTAGAATATCTTTTTCTACCCTTTTACCTGAGGTGATATTTGTTCTTGATGGTGAACTCTGTTTCTTGGATGGGGTAGATAGATCCTGTTTTCTGATCTAGTCTGTTGGTCTGTGTCTTTTTACTGGAGAATGGAGGCCATTAATATTTATTAGTGGGCAACGTGGGTGGTCTGTGATATGTGTACCTGTTTGAAAGCTCACAGTAAATCTTAGCATCTCACACCCAAGCTGTGTGACCAGGGACAAATTATTCAGTTCATAGTTCATAGATTGACTTCCTCATCTACTAGATGGTTCTAAGGAATCAATGAAAAAACCCTTAGTTAGGGTTACTATTGCTATCATGAAACACCATGACCATAAGGAAGTTGGGGAGGAAAGGATGTGCCTTAGTTAGGGTTTTATTGCTGTGAAGAGACACCGTGACCACAGCAATTCTTATAAAGGAAAACTTTTAGTTGAGGCTGACTTACAGTTCAGATGTTTAGTCCATTATCCTCCTGGTGGGAAGCATTGTGTGCTGGAGAGGTAGCTGAGAGTTCTACATCTGGATCAGCAGGCAGCAGGAAGAGAGAGCCACAATGGGCCTGGCTTGAGCATCTGAATCCTTAAAGCCCACCCCAGTGACACTTCCTTCAACAAGGCCACACCTACCCCAACAAAGCCACACCTCCTAAAAGTACCATTCCCTCTGGGCCTATGGGGCCATTTTCACTCAAAGCACCACAGGGCTATTTGGCTTACACTTCTACATTGTAGTCCATCACTGAAGGAAGTCAGTACAGTTACTCAAGCAGGACCAGAACCTGGAGGCAAGAGCTAATGTGGAGGTCATGGAGGAACGCTGCTTACTGGCTTGCTCGGCCTTTTCTCTTATAGAACCCATGACCATCAGGCCAAAGATGGAACTACCCACCATGAGCTGGGCCCTTCTTATTAATCACTGATTAAGAAAATGCCCTACAGGTTTGTCTACAGCCCGGTCATAATAAGATCAGGAGACATTTTCTTAATCAAGGTTCCTTCCTTCTCAAATGACTTATGTCAAGTTGACATAAAACTATCCAGCACAGGAACCTATAAAAGTTGCCAGATGTAGTGAACACTAGATAAATACTTTTTTAAAAAATATACTATATCAATTGGAGTTTGCCAAGTTTGCACTTTGGGAAAAGACTCTTCAGAGAGAATTGCATATTCAAGACCTCTGGGCTGTGATTCAGCCAGAGTCAGCTGTCAAGTTTTCCCATAGCTCAATGGAAAGTCACTGAAGCCCATCAAAACAGTGGCCTCTCTCCAGCGTTAGTCTGCTGAGACTGCATTGCTGAGTCCTGAGGTCTGATACAATAGTGTTCTGTCAGGAACTGGAATCCAAGCAGGCTTGGTAGATTTATTTTCCTAACTAAAATGCTAAGCGTCTCCAACTGCTTGCTCTATTTATCCATCCATCCATCCATCCATCCACCCACCCATTCATCCACCCATCCATCCATCCATCCACCCATTCATCACCCACCCATCCATCCACCCACCCATCCATCCATCCATCCATCCATCCATCCATCCATCCATCCATCCATCCAATGTTACTATACTAATGATACACTAAGACTCAAGTTTGTTGGTCAACCTAAAGTCAATTAAAGAAGAAAAATTTAGGCTTCAAACTGTTTTTCCAACAGGGTTAATGATGTAGTTAGTAATTGTCACAGATTGTTCCTAAGTCAATAATCAAATGTGTAGGTGCCCTAGGCTCCAGTCAACGGGGATTAAGCTTATGAACATGGATTCTAGGGGTGTGATGGTCATTGGTCTTTGTTGGTTGTTTCCGGAAGAGTGCAGATTCCAGGACAGCCTGGGCTAAATAGCAAGAGATTCTGTCTCAAATAAAAAAGGAAGGATATGGATGTTGCCTTAAAAAATATACATGTACGGAAGGGTATGGATGTTAATTTAAAAATATACATGTACATATACATTACATAACATACATACACACACACATACATACATACAACAGTAACTTGGATTTTAAAGTTTTTTGAGCTGATGCCAGCAAAAAGTTCATCTGTTAATGTAATTGCCCATAGTTGAAACAGAAATGGGAACAGGAAACATACACACATTAACTATAGCTCTAACATATTTTGTTCTTCTGAGGCCAAATTCCCCTATTTGAATCACAAGGTGGGCACAGTGACAAAGGCCTTTAATCCCCAAAGATGGAAGGCAGAGGCAGGCTAACCTCTCTATGAGTTCAAGGCTGGCTGATCTACATAGTTGGTGAGATCCTATCTTAAAAAAACAAAAATTTGTTTTGAATTCCCCTTTTTGGTCAGACACCATTGTAACAACCTATTCTTTATTTTATTTTTATTTTATTTTTTGATTTTTCTAGACAGGGTTTCTCTGTATAGCCCTGGCTGTCCTGGAACTCACTCTGTAGACCAGGCTGGCCTCAAACTCAGAAATCCGCCTGCCTCTGCCTCCCAAGTGCTGGGATTAAAGGCAAGGCGTGTGCCACCACCACCCGGCTCCAACCTATTCTTTTCAGAAGAAAATTGTCTTCGAGGCCAGCCTGGTCTACAGAGTGAGTTCCAGGACAGCCAGGGCTACACAGAGAAACCCTGTCTCAAAAAACCAAAAAAAAAAAAAAAAAAAAATTGTTCATGTACATATGTATATGTGTATGTGTATATGTATATATGTTATTTTAAAATTTAATTGACACAATAGAATAGTACATATATATGGGGTACCGGGTGATATTTTGGTGTGTGTGTGTGTATTACATAATATTCATCTAAGGCCAAAGATACCTCTCTTTTTATTTACTACTTCTTGGTAATAAAAATATTGGCATTAAGTACAAAGAATAGAAGGAAGAGGTCTCTTATTGAAGGAAAGTTTGTAACCCAGGCAAAGACAGGGCTCTGGGGAGCAGAAGGAGAGAGAAAAGGTAGGGATCTCGCTGTGGACAGACCAGGAGGCGTCACAGGGTGACACAAGGACATATGGAGAGTTGAGAGGCAAACTTGAGAGTCTCATCCAGGCAAACAGATGAGCGTGCTCCTCCCGGGTCCGTGTATTTCTACAGCTGCGACTCAAGAGCTGCTTATCTTCTCTCCAAGTGTTTCCTTGGCACGAAGCCAATGGGAGTCCGGGCTCTGGGAGAGTCTCAACGGAGCAGATGGGCCAGCGGCAGCCAGCAAGCTTGTTGCCTTTGGCTGAGAGCACCATCCTGGAAGTGGATGTCTTGTGAGCGAGCCCCAACAGGCTCGGCCTGAGTCAGGCAGCCTGCTTCTAGAAGTTTTCCCTTTCTTCTCTGTGTTTTCTGTGCTTGTTGAGAACTTAATGCTTTTGGTCCCTAGAGTATTCATGAGGGCATGGCGTGCTAGCTCAGGGGGCCCGGGTTCTGTTTTTTTCTATAGTTATTTCCCCTGGATCCTTCTCCTTTGTGGCCAAACTGTCCTTCCCTGGGGCACAGTGTTGCCCAGTATAAGGCTGTTTAAAACAAATTACGTAATCTCACTGGATTCTTTCAGCAGTCTCTGATGTGTGTGCCATTACCGGCTGACTTTACTGGATGAGGAGGCAGGAGCGTAGACTTCACACCCGAACTATCCACTTAGACTTTGACCTGGAGTGGTGAGGTACATCTGTCATCTCAGCTATTCAGAGGACTTGGGCACAGGATCAATGAGCCCAGAGTTCAAGACCAACCTGGGGAACCTAGAAGGACTGTGTCTCCATTTATAACTTTTATTTTTCATCATTTATTTACTTATTGGAGGACAGAAGAGTGCTTGTTCCACAGTGCTTACATGGATGCCTGATGAGAATGTTCTAGGTTGGGGTGGGAATATATTAATATTAAGATATATTCCACAGCTGGGTGGGGTGGCACATACCTTCTATCATAAATCTTAAGCAAAGACAGGAGTAACATGAGTTTTCTTGGGGGGGGGGAGCCTTAGGCTGCATAACCAGATGCCACTAAAAACATCAAATGATAGCTTTTTGGAAACTTAGCACCCTGTTGATTACTCTGTGGCTGAAAACTGCTGGCTTCTTTTTTCTTTAATTCTCTGTGCTTAAATAAGTCCTGGGAAACTTAACTCTTTGTTACTGTTCTGTGTTTCAAAAAAGGGCTAAAAAAACCTCCTCAACTCTTAATATTTAAATAAGTGTTGAGGAATTACAAAAAGGATTTATTGCTAGTGCTCCTTTCTCTGGCCAGGCAAGAGGCCTGGAGCTAGTTGACTCTTTTTGAACCAGAGAGAAAAGAAAGAAAAGGAAAGAAGTCACTCACACAGGTAAAACACACACACACACACACACACACACACACACACACACACACAACCAGGTAAGTGGAAACCAGCTACACTCTTTTTTATTACTTTCAGAGTTTTTATAGCTTTTTAGACAAAAAGTTCTCTATGTCAGAAAGAATTGCCTCATAGATAAAATGTTACATAAAAGGGGAGTTACAGAAAGGTATCAATAACAAGTTCAAAGTAGTGTTTCATTCTCTAAGCTCATTATAAGTTCAGAGCAACAGTTTCACATGGCCTTGCTTTATCATAGTGCACACCTGTGGCTTCAACCTTGGACCTGAATTTTTTTCCTTGAACACAAATTTATCCTAAGTCTATATCCCTTTCTAGTGTAATTATGAAAGCTCATTGTTTTTTTTTATTGTGCAGCCTTTACTTACTATTTATAGGAAGTGTGGACATAGGCTTTATTATATCTTTCTAGCAAAACAATTAAAACCTTCTTAAAACTTTCTTCCTAAAATTATTTGAATCAAAACAGGAATTCTGGGGCTGGAGAGATGGCTCAGCGGTTAAGAGCGCTGACTGCTCTTCCAGAGGTCCTGAGTTCAATTCCAGCAACCACATGGTGGCTCACAACCACCTGTAATGGGATCTGATGCCCTCTTCTGGTGTGTCTGAAGAGAGCAACAGTGTACTCACATATGTGAAATAAATAAATAGTCTTAAAACAGGAATTCTATGAAATCATTAATTCATCTAATCAACGTTAATTCATGAAAGTTTATCTTTATGTTGATCTGCAGGAAATCTGCTCAATAGGGTGGGCAGATGCTTAGGAATCCTTAAGGTATGTAACAGGAATAGTAACAGTATCGCTGCCAGAAGCAATCTCTTGGGGCCTTGCCTCTCAGAGCTCACCCACTGTAGACCATGCAAAAAATGGTGGGCCACCTCCAGTTAGATCCCTTTCTAGCCTTAGCCTATCCTAGATGGCCCCTGACAATTCTTAGCACTCATAAAATTCCTAACTTATCAACACGAGTATTTGGGACACAAAAGTTGAAATCACAGAATGGTGTGAACCCTCCCTCCCTTTTAGAGACAGGGCTTTACTACTAGTGCAGAGTGTCTTGGCACATGCTAAGTAGACCAGGCTGGGTTTGAACTCACAGAGATCCATCCACCTGCCTCTGCCTCCTGGGTGTTGGGATTAAACGTGTACACCACTTTGCCCCACTCGGGATAAAATGTTTTAATCTCCAAATTATGAGTCCTTTCTGCCCACTAGTGTAAGATCTAGCAGAGGGGATTCAGGTGCTTGATTCGTACAGTACATCCCCAAAGGGCTGGTGCTTGCTTGGATTGATCTGTGCCCTTCAGGAAGATGAGCGAGAGGAACTGGATTTACAAGTGTTCCTTCCTGCCTCCACGACTGATCAGAGACTTTGAAATTGATGGAGATTGTAGCTATCCTTCATTCACTGAGGACATGCAATTCCCCCCTCAGTGGACAAACTCTGGCATCGATGACATCATCCTGTGTCCCTCCATTTCTTCTCCAGTTTGGTTAAAAGTCTTGTTGTCTAAGGGCTGGAGAGATGGTTCGGCAGTTAAGAGCACTGACTGCTCTTCTAGAGGGCCTAGGTTGGGTTCCAAGCACTCATAGGAGCTTATGATTTTCTGTAACTCCAGAGCCCTGCCTGGTACCTAGTCTTCTGCCTCTCAGGTCAGCTCTTTCTTTGTAAAAGCATAGAAATACCAGAGCTGTGCTGGCTCTTGCCAAGTCCCTGCAGGAGGTCACACAGCCAACCAGCATTCTGAGTTCCTCTCTATTCTTAGCCTGAACTCTCAGTGACTCTGATCTCCAGCCCTTTCCCTCCTCTTCCCTTTGCTTGGCTTGTTGTGTATGTGATTTGTGTTTTAATAAGTGGAGCTACGTGTAGGAAACAGGCTTCAGCCAGTCCCGCTGCAGACGCCCCCAAAAGAATAACCTTGAGACAAGAAGGCCTGAGAAAATAATTGGCTTCCTTTCTCTCAAGTGACCTCAAGTGTCAAGAGCTGCTCTCTCTGTCGCCGGTCACAGTTGCCAAGGGGCTCAGCTGGCCACAAGGGGGTGAAATCACCAGGAACAAGTTGCAAGGGTGACTCGGCTGCTCGTGTTTGCCACTGAAGCTTCCTTTTGATTTTGAGAGACAGAAGCCAATTCTTCCTAGACCGAACATCTGTGAATGTCGCTCCTCAAGTCTTCCATCCGTGAGCTTCCAAACACGAACCAACAGCTCGTTTCTGGCACAATTCTCGCTTCTCAAAACCGACTTCTTCATCTGTCCAAACAAAAGGCCAAAAGGAACTTAAGTGGCTCCTGGCTTCCAGTTACTGAAAAGAACAACAACAACAACAAAAAATCCCAAGAGAGGTTGCAAGATGACAGTGGTGTGTAAAATGACCAATGGGAACAGCTCCCCACATTCAAGTGAAGCAAAGGTTGCTCCGGGCAAGAAGTCAGAGGAAGAATTAGAGTCGGGTCTTGTATTTCTGATGTCTATCACTGTGGCGCACATTATGCTACATTGGTGTTACTGTCTATTACCACGTAACAAATGACTTTAATATTTGTGGCTTCGGACAACAAACGTATATTATTTGACCATTTCTGTGGTCAAGGATCTAGGTTCAAGAACTAGATGCTTCAGGTTGGGACTGTCTCATGCAGTTATAGTGGAGCTCTCATTCTAAAGCCTGGTTGGGGTTGAAGGGAATCCAATGTCAAGCTCGCTGACGTGGTCCTTTGTAGGTTTTGGATTCCCTGATGCAGGCGTCCCTACAGGAATGCTCTAAAACTTTCTTACAGTGAAATAGCTGAATGACCAGGATAGAAGCCCTGAACCTTTGGTTATTGCATCTCAGGAACGCTACCTACTTCAACATTCAGGTTTTAGAATGTTCGCCTTTGAGGTGGTGTGAAGAGCGCACATACAACCACTGCGTGACCCGAGATGCTTCTTTGTATATCAAGTGTGTTTTGGGTTGGATGATTCCCATCTGTAGGCTAATACAATTGTTCTGAGCTATTACACTCATAGGACGGTATTTGCGATACATTTTGGCTTCCTGCTATTCCCAACTTCGATGAAGGAATTTATTGTCAAAAACAATGTGCTTTTTATTCAAAGAAAGTTACTAGTTTTAATCCTCATATGGGAATGTGAATACCAAGAGACAGTGACCATTGGGTCTGTCTTAGAAGATTGTACCACATCCTGCTGGATGGATCAGATTAAATATACAATGGGTGTCAGAAAGATTCCAAAGGCATGCTCTTTTAAAGAGGCAACTTAGTAGGAGGTTAACAAGCAACTGTAGCAATTATGGCCAACCTTGGGCTAGGTTTTCAATGCCAAGTCAGAGAATTAAATTTTATCCTTGGGCCATGTCTTGTAGTTACAGAACAAGACTGCTGGGGGAAGGGCATCAACTGAATATGGATTGAAATTAATGTCCTTTATTTTTAAATAACTTTTTCAAGCACCCAGCACATAATGCAGGGAAATGGAGACTCAGTCAGATGTCTACATATCCCATTGATGAAATCTTATACACTCTGGCCTCAGGGGCTTGGGATATAGAGACAAGAAGGCAAATGTGGCGTTTGAGAGCAGACATCTGAGTTTCCATGACCCTAAGGATCCAGGAACATAATCTATACTTAGACTGGGTTCCACTGTAACAAAGACCCTGACCAGTGAGCAGAGCAGTACTTCTCCTCTCTCTTGGCCTGGATGCCTCCCAGAACTGTATCTTTATAGCTGCATACTCTTGGTATGTAAGAGAACATGTTCTGGCTGACAGGTATGTGTGTGTGCGCGCGCGCGCATGCATGCATACGCTCATGAAGTTATAGGGAAAGAATGTGTTAGTTGGATAATGAAATCATAATGAGACATTGTAGAAGGGATGGTTTAAACAACAGACATTTATTTCCCAGAGTTCTAGGGGCTCCTAGTCCAACATGAGGCGTAAGCAGATTTGGCTTCTCTTGAGGTTTCCTTTATGGGTGTGTCATGGCTGCTCTCTGTGTCCTCCCATGGTCTCTTCTCTGTGCACATATGTCCCCTGTGTCTCTAACACACGTTGTTGTTAGATCAGGGCTCTGTCTGGCTGTGTGTCCGCCTCGCCACTGGGCTGCTGCTTAGGGAAGACAGAACGCAGTCCAAGATAGGGGGTTCCAGCCTGTGTTTCCTTTGGGTGAGAAATAGCAGGGGCTGGCACAGATGCAGTAGTTCTCAATCTCCTATGTATCAGTCTTTGCTGGAGACTTGAGTAGTTGAAAATGGTTGTCTGTGGGTCTGTGCTTCCCCTGAGCCCAGGATGGGCGAACCCGGTTTGGTTCTGAGGAAGTGCTGTAAGTACTGAGGGGCTGGAAGAGAGGCCTTCTTTGGGAGATTTTGTCATGGCTCTTTACAAGGAAGGCTTCCTCCGAGGCAATCCTTGATGAAGGAGCTGGTCCTTGCTTGTCCAAAATGCTTTATTCATGGTGGATGTGAATGCAGCCTGTCTTACTCAGGGTGAACCAGGGATTAAACATCTTTTGCAAGAAAGGATGTCAGGAATGAAAGCTCATCGACCAAGCACTTGTGGCTCATTAGCATGGAGAACTCTAGGGGGAGGGGCATGGGTGGTGGTGGTCATGCTATGGGACCAGTTGTTATGGTCTTCTTAATGGGGTGTCCTGGTTACATGTTCCAGGGCAGGTAGAGGCTGGATGGGAGCTGATTCAATGCTGGCCGTTCTCAATGATAGAATTCTTTTTTGAACCTGTTTCAACCTTAACCAGGTTTTCTGTCTGGTGCATGGTCCACTTGCCCCACAGGACCCACCCTTATAATCTTCCTTTAGTTACTTTAGTTAGACCCTGTCATTGAAATACCATCACACTGGGACTCGGGACTTACAAATGTGAGTTTTCCAGGAGACATCAATAAGACCATAACAGTGGGTTTCTGAGTGAGTATCCTGCTCCCTGGTTTATTATCCTACAAGGGTAGGAGAGTTTCCCATTTGTGCAGATTTGCTGCTGTTGGCTACTGCTTCTTTTTCTCTTCCTTCCTTCCTTCCTTCCTTTCTTCCTTCTTTCTTTTCTTCTTTTTCTTCTTCCTTCCTCCTCCTCATCCTCCTCCTTCTTGTTATTTTTTTCTTTTGATATAGGGTTTTTCTTTATAACCTTGTCCTGGAACTCACTCTGTGGACCAGGCTGGCTTTGTACTCAAAAGATCCACCTGCCTCTGTCTCCCAAGAGCTGGGATTACCTGACTTTCTTCTTTTTCTTAATGACATCCTACTTAGGTTTCCTTTTTCTTTTTGTTTACTTTTGAGACTGCATTTTGGTTACAATTCTGCCTTCTCTTTTGTCCTCCCAAATTCTCCCTCACACCCCTTCCAGCTCTTCTTTCAACGTCAAGGCTTTTTTTTTTATAAATCAATTGCTATTATAGGCATACATAAATTTGTATCTACATATGTATTTCTAAATATAGCCTGTTGAGTCTATAGACTGTTACCTGTATTTAAGTTTTTCAGAACGGTTTGACACTGGACAACCAATTGGTGTGCTGTCTTCCCTGGAGAGAGCCACATTGGCTAGGGTTAGGATTATAACACAGACACACAACACACACACACAACACACACACAGAGAGAGAGAGAGAGAGAGAGAGAGAGAGAGAGAGAGAGAGAGAGAGAGAGGTAGTTGTTATCTACCTCTGCTCTTGAAAGCTATAGGATAGTCCTACAACATTATGATGGTAAAGATTTGTTCACTCTCCTCTAGAGATGGGGCAATCATAGCCCATGTGGGTTCCCATTCCCTCCAAACCTCTGGCCCCTGGCCAAGCCTTTCCTGCTCATTCTTGGCATTCCTTGTCCATGGCTTGTTGAGATCCATCTCAGCACCCTGGCCACCTTTGATTCTAAAACCCATTTCATACTCTTGTTCTACTCTCAAAACTTATCAACCCTTCTGGGTTCTTACATTTGATTTTCCAAGTTACAAGTATCTGACTGGGTCAACTGTCAAGGAGCTATGTGGATGGGTCAAGGGATACATTATTTAACAGACAGGGTAACAGTTTGTGGCATTTTAAAGCTTGAAAATACTCCGTCAATACGCAACATCTAACATATTTTAACTGTAACAAAATCGCATAAAATTAATGGAATCTTTTTCCATTCAACAAAAGAAAATCTGGGACTAGCTCAGGATCACACTATAGAGTAGTTGAGGCAGGACTTGAACATGAGAACCTGCTGTTGTGCTAATTCTTTTTGTTTCTTGCAGTGCTCAGGGATTGACTTTAGGCTCTGAGCATGCCAGGCAAGCACTGTACCTCTGAGCTACTTGCCTAGGTCTTGTTTTTCAACACAGTCTCACTAGCTCAGGCTAGCCTTAAGTTTGCTATGCCAACTAGGGTAGCCTTGATTTCGCCCTCATTTTCTCCTCTGTGTTTGAATAAATAGCATGATCCAATCCAATTTGGGAGAGCAAAGGGTTTATTTGGCTTACACTTCAACATTACAGTCCATCATTAAGAGATGTCAAGGGAGGAAGTCTGATAGGAGCCCAAGACAGGAACTGGAGGCAGGAACTGGGGCGGAGTTCATGGAGGAACAGTTTACTGGCTTGCTTCCCATAACTTGCTTGGCTTTCTTTCTTTCTTTTTTTAAAAAATGTTTTAAATTAAAATAGAATTATATCACTTCCCCTTTGATTTCCTCTCTCCAGCCCTCCTAGCTCCCTTCTCTCAAACCTCTCCTCTGGGCTCACATTCTCAGCTTGATAGCTTCTTTTTGATAATTACACACACACACAACACACACACACCCGCACGCCACGCACGCACACACCTGCACTGATCGTCTTTTCTGTTGTTTCTGAGTGATGGTTTCAAGGCTGACCACTCTCATTGGAGAATCAAGTGGGTCTCATCTCTGAAGAGATGCTAATACTCCTTGCCCAGGTTGCCTGTGCCCTGGACTGCTCACTGCCGACCTACCTGCCCTTTGGAGTTGGGGATGAGGTATTACAGAGTCAAAACAGATTCTGGGAGCAGGTGAGAAACACCCCAGCAAGCTCATCTGAATGCTGCTGCAAGCTCCTTTAATACCCTCCACCCACAACCCATTGGTCCCAAGGAAGCATCTCTTCTAAACAGCAGATCTTGATTGGCTGGCATTGTCTGTGTACCAGCAATCCTCAGGTAGTCCTTAATTAAGTCCTCCTGCAGGAGATGCTTCTGCCGCTGCTTGGCCCCTGGAGGTTTACATAGAGGTGGCCCGGTCTCTCTAACTGGACTGCTACAGCCCAGTCATCAACAGCTGCCTGTAGTTCTTTGTGTAGAGTGGGAGCCTGTGAAATGTCTCCCTTTTCGTGTGAACATGCCCATTGCTATTGTTTCAGTCTTATTTATGTAGCCGTTTTAGGAGAAACTGTCTCACAGCAGACTTCCTGGCCTTCTGGCTCTCAGAATCCCCCCACCTCCTCCACAGGCTACAGATGCAGGAGCTACAATGTAGCTATATATCTGCTGCGCTTGGCTCCCTACAATCTGTTGATCTCTGCTTTGTATCCAGTTGTGAATTTCTGTGATGGCCTCCTAATTTCCCTTATCTATAAGGTATAAGGTTCCTGCAGGTCGGAAGCACAGATCCTTAACCTGGCCGACAATATACATCCACCCAGGACTTCGTTTGCTCTTCACACATACACTGACGACATCTTTGGCTCCCCACACTTGGCTGCTCACAAACACTGGGCAGCACCCAGATGAGGACACCAGCTGCAGCTGTCCCCCTTCATGACATTGGTGTGGTTTTAATCTTAAATGGATTTGACAGTTATACATCTATAATATTTCAAGACGACGCCATTCCTACAATTCTCCTTAAAATGAAGAATGTGGCTCATGAAATAGCTCCGTGTGTAAAAGTACTTGCCAGGCAAAGATGAAAACCTTACTTTGATCTTCCCAACCTCGAAATGATTGACAGGAACCAACCTTGCCTCTACACGCATACAAGCACCCTTAAGAGCTGAGTCAATTCTCCTGCCCTCTCCACCTTCACTTTTGAGACAGGGTCCCCCACTACACTTGCCAAGTGACTGGCTATGCAAGTCCCGGAAATTCTTGTCTCTACCTCTTCAACTATGGCATTACAGAAGCATGCTGTCCCAGCCAGCTTCCTGCATAGGTCATGGAAGTCACAACCCAGGACTTCACACTTCTGGGGCAAGCATTTCATCAACTGAGCCATCTTAGCTTGCTGCTAATATTTCTGTTCTCCTAATAATAAAAGGTCCGATGTGGGGGAAGTGGCGCTGTAACTACCATGGCTTTTCCTCTCCACTGGGTTTTTGTTTTGATTATCTTGTTTTCCCATGCATTTATGTTTCTAGGGTCTTATCAGCAGTTCCTCCAATCACCTAATCTCTGCCCGTTATTAATATGTTGCTCCTAGTATTGTCTTAGTTCTGTGCTCCTACCCTGAGGACCTGCTGTGTGGCTTCCATGCTGGACTCTCCCACCACCATCATTGTTAGCATTCCTCTAGGCTCCGCCCAACAGTTACCTAGCAGTAACCTAGCAGGTAGTTTACTAGGAGCAGGCTTCTCTCCATCTACTCTCCACCCCACACTTAACCCCCATTCTACGTGACCATGGCTGACCTCTTCCCCTCTTCCTCTCTCCTCTCTCTGTCCTTTTCTGTTCCCCTTTCTCTGCCTCTACCCCTTTCTGGGTCCCGCTCCACTCCCTGGCTCTCTTCCCCCAATAAACTTACTTTTGTACTAGGCCTGTCACACAGTGGTGATTCCCCGTGCGGGGGGGGAGGGGAAACACCTTGGCAGGGCCGGCTGAGGTACTCCCACATCACACCACGCTTCATTAAACACAACAATGCCAGGGGAATTCCCTTGCCTCCTTCCTGTGAAGTTCGTCCGCTTCCTGGACTCCATGTCTTCTCATACTGTGCTCTGTCCCCTTCCTTCTCCTTCATGGCTTATGGGCTGTAGGAGCTTCCTGAGAGGATATGCAAGACCCTGTCCTTCAAAGTCTTGCCTGTCTGAGGGTAGCTAATGCTTGGTTACAGGTCCAGTTCCAGGTGAGAAGCCATCCTGCCTCAGAAGAGCATGGCCATTATCTTCCAGCACAGCCCATGGGCTTGGAGCGGCTGTGGAGGAAACCTAAGCCATTCTGACCCCTGACTCTGTGGGGACCCTGCAGGATTTCTTTGTCTCAGCATTAGGAAACACCACTGAGAAACCTATCATCTTGGCTACTCTGTATCCCTTTCATACTGAACGGCTCTGGGATGTTTGTGTCTCATTTCCTTTGTTGTGCTTCTAAAATTCCTGCTATTCTGACATCGCGATGAATTTCGCATCTGTTCTTTCCTAGTTCTGTCCCTGCCCTTTCGGAGAAATCTCTAAAACAGGTGATTCGCATGGTCTAGAGAATCATCTGTAACAACTAATACTTTTAGTTTCAAACAAGGGTGTTTACGAAGCATATAGAAAACAGAAGCAAAAGAACTTAGTACCCAAGGCAGAAGCAGTAGTGAGACAGCATAGCAGCATGAGATCAGGTGCTTATGGTTAGATCTCAATGAAACCTGTGACACATGGCTAACCGGAAGTGCCTACTAACATATCAGACGCTGTTCACCAGGCTCTGAGCATCGTAAGGACCTGCTACAGAGTCATCCTGGCTGACATACTCCGCCTCCTACCCTAAACCTCTCCAGCCCATAGCATCCCTTCCCCTCAGCTTCTCTGATTCCTATATCAGCCAGCCATTTTGGCTACATGTCCTCTTTGTTCCAGGCCCTTCTCTTGGTTCCCGATTCCTCCTTTGGCTTCCTCCTCTCTTGCCCTCCTTACTTCTCTTTCCTCTTATGGCTCGGTTCAGTCTAGAATCTTCTAGATGCCCTCTAGCTGCACTCTTCCTCAAAGCTATACCAAAAACCTTCTCTTAAACCATACCTAGGAACAGTCAGGTCTTCATTTTGTATTCACTTTTAACGTTCAACTGGCATGACCGGAGCAGCTTGATTTAAAGAGCAAACAAAGACAATGTCAAATCCAGGGCCACAGTCTCCAGCGAAACTGAGGACAGCCACACAGAATCAATTGGTTAGGGTTCTCAGCTGAGACCTTTCTCGGGGATGAGTTTCTGATTTCCAGTTCCCACTGCAGACATTTTTTAACCATGTAATAAACAATAATAATAACATCCAGGAAAGTCTTCTCTACTCCGCTGTTTGAAGGATGTAATGGTTTCACTACCCTTAGCTGTCCCTTCTTGTACCCTTCTTGGCCTCTCTCCAAAACGTGTTTTGTTCTGTGCCCAGCACAGACCTGGCATGCACCTGATATAGAGGGACTCCCTGAGTCATGCATCCAAAATTATTTACAAGAGTCCAGCGGTATTTTCCCAGGCATGTCAAACAGAAGCTCCGTTTGCAGTCATTCCCACTGGGCAGGCATGGTGTTTACAAGTCTCTGGTGGCCAGGACACCCTTGAGGCCAAGATAAGTCCATAGGCTCCGGTACAGAAAGGGATTCAGGGTCCCTACCTGTCACCTTAGTTAACAGGATCCCTAAGGGCCCATCCTCCATGTCCTCTCAGGACTTCCCTCCATCCCTCTCCACTGGCTTTTGCCACCCCCAACCCCACCGCTCAGCAAGCTGCTTCCTGTACTAGCACCCTGTTTTGCTAGTGCTATCTGTGTCTGCTAATAGCTGGCCCAGCCTGGCAGCCCCTAGCTCTGAGGATTATCCAATTATCCCATTAGCCCAGCATGTCCTTCCTTCCTCTGAGCTTTTAGCTCCCCCACCTCCCTCTCCCTTTCCCATGGCTCCTTAGAGCCTCCTTACTATTCCTTAGCCAGTCCTAAAGCCGAGTCAGCACCTCAGCCATAAGGGACGCTCATGTCCATCAGTCTGCTTCATCCTGCAAGGAAGGAACGTTCCTCTCAAAGCAGAGTCACATGAGCAGTTAATGACAGCAGAGAACTAACACCTAGAGCTCATGGCTGAGCTTTTTGCTTTCTTCACATGCATGTGTCCCACCAAGCGCATGCGTGAAGTGTCCCACCAAGCGCAATGTGTGAAGTGTCTCATCAAGCACTCCAACTGGGGTTACCCCTCCGACGGAGATACTAATATGAATAAAGTAGCCCAGAGCCACTGAAGAGGTAGAACCAAGGGGCTACAGAACTGTAGGCAGCTGTGACAGTGGCAGAGGTGAAGCCACGAAAAAACTGGCCAAAGAACTTACCGATGGAGAGAGTGGAAGCTCCAGTATCGGTAATAATAAGGCCACTCAAAACAAGCTAAAGCCAGGAGGTGGGGGAAGAGGCAAAGGATGTGACCCACTCATAGCCAGGAAAGGGGTGTTCGCACCAATTGCAGAGGACTCTCACGCAAAGGGTGGGCTTTGTTTATGCCAATCTTGGTATTTGTCCCTTCTGCACCAGTCACAAGAGTCTTGCTAGGTCACCCGGGGGAAACAAACTACTTTAGTCAACTTCAAGGACATCTAGCGTTCAGTGAGACTGGGGATGGCAAAAAGTACAGCATACAAGGTACAGTTGAGACTGGGGCATTACCTTCAAGGGCCGAGTTGTGCTTCTGCAGAAAGCAGCTGCGACTACCTGGTAGAAAGTTTCCTCAAGCCTTCTGTGTTGGCATATGGGGAATCTGATTGGCTGCTTGGCTGGAGAGATGGCTCAGTGGTTAAGGGCACTGGTTCCTCTTTCTGAGGTCCTGAGTTCAATTTCCAGCAACCAAATGTTGGCTCGTAGCTATCCATAATGTGATCTTATGCCCTCTTGTGCAGAGAGAGTACTCATAGTCATAAAAATAAATAAATCTTAAAAAAAAAAAGACTTGTTTTGGGGCTGTAATTCCAGTTGGCTGGGATGCAGGAAGTCCAAGGGGATGCGGGGGGCCATCTCTCCAGTCTCCCCAAACAAATCTTTATATACAACAAAAAGAAACAAATGGCAAAGGTAAAGGCAACTTCGCAGAGGAGAGACAAGCGCGTTGCCATGGAGATATACCTCAACCCAGCATCACACTCCCCAGAAAACCTAGATGAGAAAGGATGCTAGCTCAGTCTCAGTACCATAAGGACTTCTTGTAGCATAGCATCTCCTTTGGGGATGCTGTTCTGTTGTTCTTTCAGTGCAATTTGGTCAACCTAACTCAACAATGAAGTTGTCAGACAAGCGCTTATCTCAGTAGCATGGCATACGTTTAACACAAACAGGACCGTCATCGGTCTGATACTCCAGCATCGAAATAGAGGAATCTGAAAGCTGCTTGCTAGAGACTCGGCGATCTTGAGAGCTTGTTTGGAGGGTCTAGCAGGGAAGCCCCACTTCTCGTATACCCTTAACTGAAGATGGGTCTTCTTCTATTAAGGGAAGGTTGTCCTCTTCGACTGAGCATGCAGCTTTGGGTGAGATGCATATGCATATGAGGGAGGAAGGGGACACTAGCCTAGCCAGCCAGACCCAGCCTAATCAACCCTGGTGACCAATGAGGTGACAGATGAGGCAGTCAGACTGCCCTCACATCCGGAGCCTCAGCTACTTAGGATAGTAAGGTGGGAATATGGAGAGGTCAGAAGCCTTCATCCAAGATGGCACAGGCACCTGCACGCTACAGCTCATGGACCCTGGACCAATGCAGTTCTTGTCTGAGCATCTGCCCTATGATATCAGCTGTTGCCGTGTAAAATCTCCCTCCCCAGGCTCACTCAAAAAAACGTTTACTGAGTACCTACATGCTCCAGGCAGGAGACTAGCCCCCACCAACCACCTCTGCAGTATCTGCCTTCCTGACACGACCATCCTTTCCTAGATAACGACAGGAGTGGATAATCGAATAATGTCTGGTGTCTCACCTCTCTACTTCTATATTAGGCACACTGGTATAGAAGGATGCCGAAGGGCTGTACCAGGAAGTTGGCCACATCTACCATGATGGGTCTAATATATACTGGGATCTGAGGGCCACTGTTTCTACAGCACAGAAGGATTAAGGATGACAGTGTGTAAACATGGTCAAGCAATTCCACTGGACTTTGCCATGCAAGCATCCAGGGACACCTATCACCGACGTGGGGTTGTTTATGGAACTTAGTTGCTGGGCAACAAGACTGCCTTCTCTGATAGGAACAGGAAGGGTGGACCTATGAAGTATCATCTCCCATTTCTGACCCTCTGGTCAACTATAGTTTGAGGCCCTGTATTCTACCCTAGAGCTACCCCTCTGTCTATGTGGTAGGTACGAACGACAGCCCTCACAGGCACCGCACTGACAACTGCCAAAGGGCTTTATGGGACATCTAGTCTCTCTCGCCATCATCCTGAAACATAAAGCAGGATGGCCAGGTGGCTCCATTACACAAATGCGTAGGCAGAGAACTGAGTGTCCTGATGCATACGTCAGGGATCGACCACCAAAGTGAGAATCATAAAAGGAACGGGCAGAAGTAAACGACACCAAGAGATTAGTACAAGGGACTTTCTGACAGGATGACAGGAAGCCTGGCCACACAAACCTGAGACCACAGGGAAGGCACCAGGAAGGGCAAGCTGGTGCACTTGGGCACTGGCTGTGATCAGCCCCACATGTAGATGTTAATGGTGGCACCCATCCTGCCACGGGTAACCACTTCCGGGTTTGCCACAGGAAACAGAGTCATTGATGTATTTAAACCAAATCAAGTGGAAAGAATCCAGAAACCCAGAGGTTTCCAAAGACAAACACTCATCCCTTAAGTGTCTGTTCCTTAGACCTAACCAGAGGCAGGACTCACAGGCGACATGTTAGGAGATGGTATGAGCATGTGAAGGGAGTGGGGAGTGGGGCCAGCTAGGTCAATCTAATAGCTCCAGGGAGAGATGTCAAGGAGGCAGGCTGAATTTCTTACCAGGGTGCTGGAACTTCTGTCTACACAGAATTCCTTCCTCCCCACGGAAGGCTCAAGGATGTTCTTTAGCACTGTAAACAGACTGAGTGAGGTTCACCTTAGTTTTATGGCACAGTTGGTCGGTCGTTCAACAGGCTGCAAACTTTGATCTCATTTGTAAGATACCTTTGCAAGGTGCTGGGACTGGTGGCACATACCTGTAGTCCTAGCTACTTAGAAGGCTATGGCAGGGTCATGCTTCGATCCTGAATTCAAGGCCAGCTCAGGAAAGACAATGGGACTGTGCCTCCCACCTCGAAAATCTTTGCATCACCTAGTGTGATGGTTTGTATATGCTTGGTCCAGGGAGTAGAGCTATTAGACCGGTGTGGCCTTGTCAGAGTGGGCGTGGCCTTGTTGGAGTAGGTGTGTCACTGTGGGCGTGGCCTTTAAGACCTTACTCCTAGCTACTTGGAAGGCAGTGTTCTCTTGGCAGCTTTCAGATGAAGATGTAGAACTCTCAGCTTCTCCTGCACCAGGCCTGCCTGGATGCTGCCATGTTCCCACCTTGATGACAATGGACTGAACTTTTGATCCTGCCCCAATTAAATATCGTCCTTATAATTTTGTCTTGGTAATGGAGTCTGTTCACAGCAGTACAATCCTAACTAAGACACCGAGATTTGTGCCTGCCTGAATAATTGGGCCATAGCTAAGTTGGCTTAGCTCATCCTATGAAGAGTCTACCTGCTCACTATGCTATGGTCTCTGCGACTCTCATCTGCTCTGTCTTCCTTCTAGTAAACAGTTTCCCAAATTGGCCCTCGAGGCGCTGATGGAACCTTGAGATGGGATCAGCTGAGGAACATGACACCAGGTAGAAGCAGAGAAGAGTTGGAACTGGAGCCCAGCTTAAGGTCTGCCTGGTCCACATGGCATCTCATTATAGACACAGATGGAGACCAGGGTGGAAAGCTGGGAAGTCTATCAAAGCTGCCCACTCCCGGGTGGTACCACATGCCATCCTCCTCTGGGCCAGCTCCTTTCAATGGCCTTAATATGATCCTACAGCATCTTAGCCTGGGTGGAATCTGCACGACACAAAACAACACTTTTGAAAGTATACTGTGAAGTTACATTTAATAAAATTTCAATGTTGTTGAATCATCTTTTGAATCCCAAAACATTTCCAAGTCCCCAGAAGAAAAATCTCATATTCATCATTAACAATTATCACACACACACACACACACACACACACACACACACACCCTATTCTTCCCTCCTCCTGCCTGGGTATTGATAACCCCTCTTGTGTACATTTAAAATGGTATCCACTGGGGCCAGAGATGTCCCCAAACCTAACCCGAGCTAGGGGCTAGAACCAGGTCTTCCTTCACAATGTTGGGACTGTAGTTGGTTTGACAGCTTCGGTAAGTTCTCGGGCATACATCTCAAGTCGGCCTGTCATCTGAAAAAACAAACAAACAAACAAACATGGGAAACTTGGAAAGATTTAAAACAATCTGTTCCTTACTCACCACCACCTCTGGCCACTAGGGGGCAGCCACAGGACAAAAATGCATCCACCATACTGATTGTCAGGACTATTTGAGACAGTAGTAAGACAAAGAATGGCCCTGTTGTGATCTCAACATGGATTCCAGTGAAGATGCAGAGTGCATGATGGTTCATACAGTCCATCCCAGTTGACCTTTACCTCTCAGCTCAAGTCAGGCTTAGGGCAGGATGGAAAAGAGGAGTGTATATCAGCTCAAGGCAGAGGTTTGAAACTGGAACTCCGCCTGCTCCATGTAGCATCTTGTTATAGACACAGATGGAGACCTGAGTTGGAAAGCTGGGCTCTCTATCAAAGCTGCCCACTCCCAGGTAGGCTCTCCCTCACACCCTTCCCTGTGCCAGCCCTTCCCAAGAGTCTGGAAATGAGCACACACCCTCACCACTGGGAAGGCTTTTGGTTTGAGAAAGGGTCTAAAGAGAAACGGCTCTGCTTGTTGCTCCTGGAGATGCATGGCGAAAGAGCTCGCAGAGTTCTTGGCTCTAACTTCTAACTAAGAGGGATCCTGCTTTAACTCCAAGAAGATGACAGGGAAATCAGGAGACCTTCTCACAGGCAAAACCTTGTTTATCCAATAAGAATCTGGGCCTCTGGAATATGACCAAGAACTCACACTAGAATAAAGTTGGGGACTGGAGTTTAGAGTCCACACCATGGCTCTATCGGTGACTTAGAGCAAAGCCATTCAGTCGCACAGAGTGTAACATATATTTTCTTTGTCTGCAGTCAGGAGCCCTTCCCGGGGTCCAGGATGGCTACCACTGTCTCATCTCAGTGTGGCAAGCACCTGCACTCTGGACTGCTGACCCCACAGGCAGCTTATGAGACTGTTCTTAAGTCCTAGGGACAGAAGATGCTTGCACCAAAGGAACCGAGTAGGGTGGAGTCGGAGCCAGGCAAAGCTCCAGTTTTCCCATGTGACCCGATTCCCACTATTGTTTCCATGCCTAGACTGTAGAGCCTGGCCACAGGCTGAGCCAGACATGCACATTTATCTTGTGACAACTGCAAATGCCTGGAAAGAAAAAAACAGGTTACAGAAGCCAACCCGCTGTATTCTCTAGACAAATGAAATTGAGATTAATTTGGCAACGACGCCTAGAATCTAAATCAAATGAAGGGAGAATTTATTGAGACCTTCTGCTTGTGCATCGTGCTACTCAGTACTTTCTCCCCACAGCCAGCAGAGTCTTAGTGCTCTTGCTGACTGGGGGCGTTGGTGCTTTTTCCCAACTCCCCTTTGGAGCAAACCTGGCCACTGAAGTTCCCACCGCTGCAGACTGGCTGGCGACCGAGAAGCAGGGTATCGGGGCAACAGAAGGGGACACGGGTACCCACCTTGAAAGTCCAGAAATCATTAATCTGCTGGCAGAGATTGAGGTTGAGTTCAGTGACCAGCAACCCATCCTGATTACGGGAGAGGCCGGGGGTCCGGCTGCCGTCGGGGGCTGCCACATAGCTCGAACCGTAGAAGTAGCCGAGGTCATGGTGAGCTTTAAAGGGGCAAAGGGAAGTAGCCATGAGCTTGTACACAGGGTGGGCTCTGAAGAAGGGCAGGCAGGTACACGGAAGGATACTCAGGAGAAAACATTCATAACCACCCCCATGTCTGCCATCTTCCTGTCTCCCTCCCTCCCTCAGCTTAAAGGTCCTGGGGGAGGGGGGAGGCAGAACTTTGCTTTCATGTCAGTCACTCTCCTCTACCCCTGGGAGCATGTCTAGATGGCACGCTTTAGGTGGGCTAGCCTTTCACTTTCAACAGAAGCTGCCCAAACCCAAGGTGAGTCTCTGTCTCTAGGAATGGTCTGTGTGTCTCACTTCCTGTGGTGGGTCTGCCCGGTGAGCTGGATGGTTTGTCCTTCTTTTCCTGGAGCGGATAGACTTGAGGCTCTTCTGAATGGCTACGCCCTTGACAGGGTGCTAAAGGCCACCACAGCTGAGTGAGGCAGCCCCTCTAAGACAGGCCCAGAACCTCCTTTCCCACATCTGTCTGTCTGTCTGTCATCAGGATGCATATGGGATTGGAAGTTCTGTGAGTGTGAGGTGCCATCGGGGAGTTCAGATGGTGGCATCTGTTCACCCTCCTGGATCTTTCTGAGGGGGACCTACCCAGTCAGGAACACCCCTGTGAGCAAAGCAGCTCTTCCCTCTCACGGTCTTGGCTAGAGGGGCGGGACCTCAGGGTGGAGAAATTCTAGCAGAGGTGTGTTAGTTGCCACCTTCAGATCACAACCACCTGAGGGCTCCAGGACCTATGACAATCTGTGCCGACTCTTGGAACATCATCAGTATGGGTGGATACGTGGGGAAGGAAGAAGAAAGATGAGGACCCCTGGGCCAGTCCCTTTGTCCCTTCTAGAGACCTCACAGAGGGGTTCCCCATATCTTCATGGGTCCAGTTTCACACAAGCTCTGATGAGGCAGAAAGACCAGTCCTATTCCCGTCTGATACCCATTTGGGGAACAAGGAGGCCACGCATGAAGAATCTACACCCCAGCCACAGACTCCCACAGTACATGCAAGGACACAGAGGACAGTCAGTGTGCCCTTCCTTGGTGCCCAAGGTGAGGGGACAGGCTATGGAGAAAACTCTGCCCAGAGGAAGTAGGTGGAATGGGGGACAATGAAGCCCAGCAACAGGAACAAATGTTCATGATCATACCTTTTTTTCCATCTCCAGAAGTAAACTCATTGGGGTAGCGTTCCTGTGAATTAAGTGCAAAGCTGAGATGAGCCTCTAGGTGGCAGCACCAGGACAGTCATTCCCGATCACTCGGCCAGACCAAGACCAGCAAGGAGCCCAAGCAGAAAACAGAGAAGAGAGGCTGAGGTCTGCACTCAGTGGGCCATCAGCAGTTGTTTGTTCAACGCTCAGCAGGCCAGTGAGGGAATGTGACAGGCAAGGCAAGACCTGGATTTTAATCCTGGAGCAGGGAGACAGTAGGTACCCACAATTCTCAGGGCTGAGCAATGTATGTGAATGATACCCAGCTTGGATAAGAGAGCAGAAAGGAGAGGAAGGGAGGAGAATAAAGGGAAGGGGAGAGCCAAGAGGAGAGGAGGGGAGAGCCAAGAAGAGAGAAGAAAGGCAAGGGGAGAGGAAGGGAAAGAAGAGGAGAGAAAAGGCAAGAGCAGAGGTCCAAAAAGAAGAAGGAGAAGGAGAAGGAGAAGGAGAAGGAGAAGGAGAAGGAGAAGGAGAAGGAGAAGGAGAAGAGAAGACGATGACGACGACGACTACCAGATTAAGCTATTTTCTCTCTTGGGACCCTAAAATTTGTGGCATGTATGCAGAAAGAGCAAGAAGGCAGGTGACACGTCCCCTCAGAGGCCAGCAGTACCTCAGACACGTACCTGACCCACACGGTTGAGGGCACAGGTGAAGCAGTGATTGGCAATGGCTGCGTTTCTGGCTTCGATTGGCCACATGGACTCACTGTGAAGATGGTAAGAACAAAGCACGCTGTAGACTCCTCAGCCACTCTGCAGAAACTCGGCTCTCAGATGCAGCCCAGCTGTGAGCAGAGCTGTCACGGTACCAATCTAGCACTTAGGAAGCTGAGGCAAGAGGTCTCTGAGTTAGAAACCAGCCCAGGTTACACGGGGAGGACTGGGTCCTCCTGAGCTATCTAAGACAGAAAACAAAAGGTTGACCGGCTTGTCCACACCTGGCTCAGCCAGAGGCAGCTTCCTAGGGAAAGCCAGCTAAAGGTAGAATCCATGGGGCCATAGTCTACTGGGGGTCAGACAGCCCTGTATCAAACCTTCATCCCAAGTCTCTCTCCTTCAAAACATCAGTCAAATGAGATGACGCAGCTCGGATGCTCATGGAGAAGAAGTTCCACACGGTTGTAGTTTTATAACTGTGGTGGGACTGAAGGCTGGTAAGTATCAGACTGGAGCTAAAGGTTTAGGGAACTAGTACATGGCCTGTGGGGGATGGGTTTGGAGATGGTGACACAACATGGGGTTTTGCACAACACTGCGCTTTAAAAAGAAGAAGCATCAATCACTTACTTATACAATCAATAATATATTAGTTTAAGAAAATTTCCCAGTATCCCCACCAGCCTAATAAACTAAGTGCTATTCTTTTTCCATTCTCTTATGACTATCCTTGCCCAGAGCACCGCTCCCATACCCCAATGTCAGATTTCTGACCACACATAGCGGGGACGTAGCTCACATCTTCCCATTGCTCATAGATTTTTATCGCCACGCTATGTTACCTTCACTATGAGTCATTTTACTGTCACTAACCATAGAAGAAATAGGTTTAGATTTATTTAACCCTGACATTTCTGTGGCTGCCAGCTTCTGTATTGTGAATACTGTCACGACGCCACAAACATCTCACATGCAACCCTGTGATATCTATGATGTCACTTCCTTAGTCTCCAGTTCTGAAGCATCATTAACTGTTCGTCCCAGGAAGCACACTGCTCTCCCAGAGAGCACTCCAGCATTCCATGCTCATCACACCCCTGAAAGATGGAAGGTTGGGCAATTCTTGACCAAGGAAGGAAAAGACAATCATTTTCAGGAAGGCTGCTGTGGACATAAGGAGTTGCGGGCGTATTACATGGAGTTGCTTCTGTTTGCTTCATTGCAACTAAGAAAAGCTGAAGATAGGAGGCCGAGGAGATCCTTTGCATACAGAACATGAGGCAGCTGTCTGGGTTTGCCCAGAAGCCAGCTCACACCCGTATGCCTGGCAAGTAAACTTCAGGTTCCTCTAGGAAGCCTGAGGAAAGATGGAGTTCCCTAAATGTATTCTAAATTTTTAAAATTATATTCTCTCTAATCTATCTATCTATCTATTTATCTATCTATCTATCTATCCATCTTTCTATTATCTATTTATTATCTATCATCTATTTATCTATCATATCTAATCTATCTATCTATCTATCTATCTATCTATTAATTTATCTATCCTATCTACCTATCTATCCATCTATTATCTATCTATCATCTATATCTATCTATTAATTTATCTATCCTATCTATCTATCTATCTATCATATCTATCTATCTATCTATGTATCTATCTATATATCTATGTATGTATGTATCTATCTATCTATGTATCTATCTATGTATCTATGTATCTATGTATCTATGTATCTATCTATCTATCTATCTATCTATCTATCTATCTATCTATCTATCTATCTATGTCTGTGTATGCATCTGGAGATGAGAGAACAACTTATAGGAACTTGGCTCTCTCCTTCTACCCTGTGGGTCCTGAGGATTGAGCTCAGGTTGTCAGGTTTGGAAGCAGGCTCCTTTACCCTCTAAGCTACCTTTCCATTCCCTTCTTAAATCATATACACATCAGTAGAAGAGGGATACCACATGAGGTAGTCCCAAGGTTCCACCAAGACCTAGTGGATGAATGAATAATGATTACCTTGCCTTTCAACTGACAACGGACAGTTACTTGCATTCAAAGCACCATGAGACGTATTTTCTGAGTAGAAACCCCGAGGGGAATTCCAAAGTTTTATCTTTTTCCTTCTACTTAAAAGCACCTCTCTTAGACCCAGACCGCACCTCTTCCATATGCACTTAACAAGCGACTGGAGAATTACATTCTAGGTCTCCCAGGAGCCTGCTGTGAAAATTCTGACTGTGGAGGTATGTTACTCAAGAAAGGAGTGTCTGTGCTTCAAAGCGAAAGTAAATTAAAACTTGCCTCTGACATTTACAAGAGACTGAATTTAAAAATCCATTGAGAGCAGAAGAGCTTTTCCCATGACCCCAACCCTATTGGGACAGAACACAGACACTATAGCCACAGAACAGAAGCCAGCATTTCCTGCTTTACCCATCCTCATGGTTTGGAGGAAGTCCATTCTGGGTTGGGATGTTGGCATGTAAATTCCTAGAGCTTTTCCAACTTGTAATAATTTGGAATCACCTAGGAGAGACACTTTTGAGAATATGTACGAGGGAATTCCCAGAGAGACTTAACTGAGGAGTGTTCCACCTTTATCCCCAAACTTGAGCAGTGCTGTGCCCCTAAGCTAGAGTCCTAGACTGAATTAAAAGGAGGGAACAGAGAGGAGAGAGCTAATTGAACAAGAGCACTAATCTCCCTCTGCCTCCTCCTCAGGCAGCCCTCACACTCCTCCTGCTATGATTTACCTGCCAAGATGGGCTGAACCACGAAATTCTGTGCCTTCAAAATAAACCCTGTTTCCTTTGAATTACTTCCTGCCTGACTTGTGGTCCCCAGTAACAAGAAAAAGTAACTATTCAGAACATTGATATTGGAAGCGGGGTCTTCTCTTTGAGAAACCTGGCCATATGGTTCATAGGCCATTGGAGGGAACATTGAAGTTGGAGCTGTGGACCAGAGATGCCAAAGGATGCTATAAAGAGAATTAATGGGCCATTTTGCTCAGAGTTTCAAAGACCTGAATGCTGATATAAATTTGGGTGCTTTAAGACCGTGTTGACGATGTTTCCGAAAGAGAATACAGACTCCCAGGAAGTAGGGTAGGCACCATTCATTTTAGATCATGGGCAAAGAATGAGGCTACATTTATGCCAATATACTTTGTCTGGAACCTTGAACGAAGCTAAATTCAAAAGCAAAAACTGACTTGTCTGGACAAAGGAAAGTCCAAGATAGCACAGCTTTGGCAACATTTACAGTCAAAGAAAAGGAGAAAAGGGATGGAAGACAGGAGATGGGTGTCTTGGGGGCAGAATCCAGTGTGTAAAAATCAAATTTATTTGAAAGAGAAGAAGCTGAATTGAGAACGCCCTCCAAAGGGTTCTATGCTGGAAAACCACTACCTCGGGGAGAGTTTCCCCAGGTTCAGCCACCAGACACACAGAGGCCACTGTGGTTGTAGTGGAAAGAGGGGAGATTACATCTCAAGCTAGCAACAGCATCTGGCAGCTGTTTCCATGGTACAATATGCAAATGCAAGAGTTACAGGGTCACAGTGGCTTACATCAAGATTCCAGAAAGCCACCGAAGCCACGCAGTGTGTGTGTAGCAGGGTCAGAGTCCTTGCAATGGCGTCTTTAAAGGCCAATGGATGAAGCTATGAAGCCTAAGTTGCTATGGAGACTCTGGGACAATAGAGATGTGGGGACTGTGGGACGTCAACTGAAGTAGTCTGTAGGCATGGAAATGTGCTGGCCCAAGAGGGAGGAGACCTGGTGTGCCTGCAGTAGAAATAAAGGGGTGGGGCTACTCAAGACTGTAGGAACCCAGGTGATGCCATCAAGAGTCCCAGAAGCTAGACATGGAGCTTTGAGACTTGGTGTTTCTTGTGCTGGACCCCAGTCTTGGTTGGCCTGATCTTTCCTTGTTACGTTCCTTTTTAAAACAAGAATGTTTGTTCTATGTCACTGTATTTTAGAATTGACCCCCTCTGTTCCCACCAGGTTCACAAATTTCCTTGAGTCTCAGACTGGATTTCTGAACAATGTCGGAACTGTCAAGACAACAACGGAAGACTGCATTATGATACAGGCCTGAGGCCCGAGGACCAACAGTCAAATGTTAGGAATTAAAAGCCATGTGTTTGGACTGGAGAGATGGCTCAGTGGTTAAGAGCACTAACTGCTCTTCCAGAGGTCTTGAGTTCAATTCCCAGCAACCACATGGTAGTTCACAACCATTTATCATGGGATCTTATGCCCTCTTCTGGTGTGTCTGAAGACAGCTACAATGTATTCATATAAATAAAAATAAATACTTTTTTTTTTTTTTTTTAAAAAGCCACATGTTCATGTGTCAAGTATAATGAATGGGCTTATGGTGGTGGCTAATCTTCATTGTCATCTTGACAATGATTTAGAATTATCTCCAAGACCACCTCTGGTCGAGTCTATGAGAGCATCTCTATAGATGTTTAAAAGAGGAAAAAAAGACTCATCCTAAACCCCAAGTCAGTTCAGCATCAAATCTGGGGCTTGGATTAAATAAAAACTGGGAAACAAGAAAAGCAGGTGAGCACCAACACTCTGTCTTTGCTTCCTGACTGCAGATGCAATGTGACCAACCAGCCACCTCACATGCCTCCTACCTCCCCACCGTGATGGCTCATCCCTTTAAACTGTGAGCCAAAATAAATTCTCCTTTCTTTGAGTCTTGTTAGCAATTTATTCACATCAAGGAGAAAACTGACAAATAGACTTGCAATCCTCCCAAGTGCTTAGCCAAAGTGGAAGAGATACCCCACATTTGAAAAGCTATGTCCATATTCGATTAGCTATGTGGGGTTTATCTCAGCTGACTCTCTGCCCCGCAAGTCCCGCCCAAGTGCTCACCTGCTCCAGCCCCAAGCAACACCACAACAAAGCAGTTTAACCTGTATTAGAGATGAGGCTAACACTCAAACACTTCCTGTTACATATTAAAAAGGGAAACTTTTCATTGGTTAAATACATCTCCTGGACTCTCCCCTGTTCCTTTGGGTAGAGCTACTTCCTAGGTCCTTTGAAGGACTGCCCTTCCTACTCGGCACGGCAGAATTGAGGCTCAAGACTGAAGACCCCTGTCCAGAAGTCCATGCAGGTCAGGCACCTGTTGTACTCCATTAAGAAGTCAGACTTTGAGCTTCTGACCATCATGCAGAAGGCTGAGAGTATTGTCTTTGTCCCTGTGTTCAGAATCCCAGAAAAGGTTGCTGCCAATGGTAGAATGGCTCTTTGGGGAGATCAGATTTTGTAATGGTCATATTGGGCAGTTCTTTTCCCCCACTGAAAAAAAGTGGTTAACTGTGCCATCGCAGAGCTGCAATCTAGACATCCGGATGATGGTACCTACTTCCTATGGTTTTCCAAACCCATGCCAGAATCCCAAAGACTGACTCTAGGCTCGAGGCAGTGGATAAGCCCTAGAAAGACCCCCGGAGCTTTCCCACCAAGAGACCTGAGTTCTCCAATGGTAGCCGATGGTTGAAGATGATTTCAGCCCCATTGATGCTGTACATGAGCCAGTTGAGGGGGTGGTGCCGCCCATAGCAAATGTTCACCGCAATCCTGCCAAACTGGGTCTGGAACACGGGGTGGCCCAGGTTTCCCTCCATGTAGTAAGTGGACTGAAAAAAAAAAAAAAAAACCACAAACAAAGAGTTCTGTTGTTGATGCCTCAGAGTGGAAACACTTCTGCTTTCCTTAGATTCAGCAGAAGTGACTATCACCGGTGATCTAAAATTAACATTTGGGTGTGACTCTATTTTAAGGTCCAGAATTTCGGTGTGTTAGGGGCACACACAAAACCCAGACATAATAACAAAGCAACCCCAAGGGGAAACACAATGGCCTAAGTATTTGACCCACAGTCTGCTTTGTGGTCTATCATGTGGCTTCCAGGATAACCTATGGTAAGGTTTCAATCATGACACACGAGGAAAGGTTGGGGTTAGGTCAATGTTAGGAAGAGGTCCTTACCAACCACACATCCTTATGCAGAATGCTAGAGGTGAAAAAGACCCAGACTCACCGAGAGCAAAGACTCCGTTTTGGAAACTGAATGTCACTTGAATTTGTTTGGGACTTGACCAACTAACTAAGACCGAATCTGAGAGTTGAACACATACCCTCCACATAGCAGATTGAGCATCCCGCCTCGGATTAAGTGTCCCTTGCAGGGCAAGCAAATGGGAACTTCATTCACCCATCCCTTCTTCCCTGCTTGATCCCCGAGGGTACCACTTCAAGGTCTTGATAAGGATGGATACAGTTGAGGGGAAGGTAGAGGGCAAGGTGGGTGGCAAACAGATCTGCTCCTAGAGCTCTTGGGTTTCTCTCCTGAATTTTAAAATTGGCTGAGTTAGACAGAAACCAGGATATGTACACAGAGTGGACCCTGAGCAGATCCTGCTGTACTTAGGCCAGCGATATCAGCAGGGCGCTAATGATTAACCCTGGGGTAAACAGGTGAGGACCGTGTCTGTCCCACCCCACCTCCAGCTGCTACTTAGAAACAGCAGCTCTTCGGTCTCCTTGGAGCCCCTGTAGATGGTGTCTCACCTTGTTGTCCGGCCTGAGAGCAGCCTAAACCCCCAAAGCAAGGATGAGGTGTGGGAACTAAGGATCAGGGACAGCACATCCTGAACTATTGGTCCTCTTGAAAAGTCAAGTTCAAATCCAGATTTAGTATCCTGATATTATGAAGAGTTCATTTTTTTCTCCTTCAAATGCCCTTCATTGGCATCCCACCCCTTGGGAGTTGGCATTTACCAATCAGAACAGCCCCCTCTCCCAGAATTCCTATCTCCAGTGAGTCTAAGAAGTCCTGTGTAAGCACCACTGTACACAAACAGACACATTCAAAGACACCTACCCGAACACAAGCCAACTTAGATACTACGTAAGTCACAGAGACTATCATCCACTAAAACTAGGATTATATCATGGTTGCCTAGGAGCTCAGAGTCCCTTCATAAGCCCCTTCACAAGGGCTCATGGGAGTAATTTCACATTTGTGTACTGTTTATTTGCATGTTAGTTTACTCACCAATTATCTCTATATCTCAATATATTGCAGAAATCCAAGTTACCCCACACATACAAAGCATCTCTAAACCCCATGCCGCTAAAAGGGTCTATGTGATGCAGAACAACGCTATCAGACCCTCTGAAGACTACAACGCCACTCCCCTGCAGCGAGCATCACACTTCACAGCCTCTGACACACAACTTCTCCCTGAGAAAAGCCCACCAAGTCCAGACTGGCACCTACCTCATTGAAGTCGCCCACTCTGGGGATGTGATTCTTTCTGGTCTTTCCCATGACCAGTCCTGAGTTGGAGATCACCACGGCTGTGTTCCACAGAACTCCCCCATGCTCTCTATCACGTTCCAAGATTGGCGATACCACCACCATGTTGTGCTTCTTTGCCAGCTGGGGAATTGGAAACAATCAAATTCTTCTTTCGAGTAAATTGTTACTCTTTTTTTTTTTTTTTAATTGGAGAAGAATTTAATGATGTTCCTAAATATATAGACTTAGTTCCCAGCTATTACTTAAAGCAATTACTTTTTTTTTTTTTAAAGAATTATTTATTGATTTTATGTTTGTGAGTATGCTGTTGCTATCTCACATATACCAGAAGAGGGCATTGGATCCCATTACAGATAGTTGTGAGCCACCATGTGGTTGCTGGGAATTGAACTCAGGACTTCTGGAAGAACAGTCAGTGCTCTTATTAACTGAGCCATCTCTCCAGCCCCAAGCAATATATTTTTTTAAGCACTAAATGCCAATGTTGTTTTGATGCCTACAGTTGTTTACATAAACCAGATGTGATGGTATACATCTTTAATTCTGGCATTCATGAGGCCAGACTGATCTACACAGTAAGTTCTAGGCCAGCCAGGACTACATAGTGAGACCATGGAGAGAGAAAGAGAGGCAGAGATAGAGAAAGAGAATATGAAATGAATGAATATGAATAAATCATTCCTGTTCAATGCTGGGATGAGAATATAAAGTGATACAATGTGTTATCACCTTGGTGATAATGGACTGAACCTCTGAACCTGTAAGCCAGCCCAATTAAATATTGTCCTTTAAGACTTGCCTTGGTCATGGTGTCTGTTCACAGTGGAAAAACTCTAAGACAGTAGGCACCCAGTGAGACAGGTCTGTGTAATGATGAATCCATACTTAGAGACACACTATTTGTTATCATTAAGAGCCAAGAAGTAGAAAGAAGCAGCTTCTCTGTCCATCAGCAGATGAAGGGCTGAACAAAATGTGGTGTACGAAGACAATGAGACATTATCCACCCATGTCATGCTAGGAATTCCTATCATATGCTACAAGACTGATGAACCCTGAAGGCTCTATGCTAATGATGCTACCTCATTAAAATGAAATATATGATTTTCACCTATAAAGGAATCCTAGAGTAATGAAATGCACAGCATAGACAGTCAAATTTGCTTCTTAGAGGCTGGAAGGGAGAGGTACTAGGAGACTCTCCAATGGATACAGTGTTTTAGATTTTCTTCTCAGGGGCAGGGAGGGAGAGATACTTGGAGAATCTTTAATGGGTACAGTGTTTAGATTTCCCCAATGCAAGGTTTTGACAGTTTGAATCACAGCAATGAGAACACACTTCATAGAGTTGAACTGTACAGGCAAAAGCATGGCGGATGACAAGTTTGATATTCTTCATGGGATAAAAAAAAAAAAATGAATTGTACTCTTGAATTACCAAAACCAAGGAGAGGACACAAAGGTTGGAGGGGTCATGTTGGGGGTGTGTCCTTGGAATGGGAGGAGCTTGGGGGTGATAGGATCAAGATATATTGTACACATGTGTTAAATTGTCAAAGAATAAATGAAAGATTTTTAAAAAAAAATAAGTAGAATCGAGTCAGGTATGGTAGTTCATACCTATAATTCTAGGACTTAGCAGGCTGGGGTGAGAAAGTTATGAGTTCGAGACTAGATTGGGGGACATATTTAGAGAGTTCCAGGCTACTAAATGTAGAATAAGAGCGCCCATCTAAAAAAGATTCACAATGAATTATACTGTTCTTCTCAGCTATAGTAAGATACCTTGCCTCTTAGTCTGTTTTGTGCTCTTACAACAGAGTAACAGAGATCAGGTAACTCATAGAGAACAGAGATTTTTTTTCCTTGGAGATCCAGATCCAAGGCCAAACATGCAGCAGCCAGCAACTACTGGGCCACTGTGGTAAACTGTCCTAGGGGAGGGTGACAGAGTAAGAAGAGACTGAACTTGCTTTTATTAAAAGGGGGAAAAAGCATTTTGGAGATACTGATGTAAATCCACCCATAAGTATAGCAGGATAACTTCCTGCTACTGCTACATTGTATATGCAGTGGAGCTCGCTCGGTGACTGGGCAGTATGAAAGGCAGGCAGAAAGAGGAAGGAGAGGAGAAAGAAAGCAGGAGACAGCAACCATGGAGGAGGACGGATGGTTCAAGAGCAGTCCTGGGTAGCTATTTATCAAAAGGTTAGATAATTGGGTAACAATTCTAAATGTGTGGGCATCTTGTTAATTGAGCATTTCCTATTATATAAATCTACTGGATAATCTTTAAGCATTAAGAATCTTCGTTCTACCGGGTACTGCAGGCATAGCGGGGAATGGTCTGGGCTCAGCCAAACATTGTGGACAGCGTGGTGGTTTGGCAGAACTAACCCCTCTCACCCATGGCTTGGCAGAACAGATGTTGAGAGTCACAGTTTTGTACTGATAAAAATCATAGGGCTGGAAAGGCAGATCAGTGGTTAAGAGGACTGTCTGCTCTTCCAGAGGTCCTGAGTTCAATTCCCAGCAACCGCATGGAGGCTCGCAACCATCTGTAATGGAATCTGATGTCCTCTTCTGGTGTGTCTGAAGACAACGATGGGGTACTCATATAAATAAAATAGATAAATCTTTTTTAAAAATCACTATGATTATGACTCTGCCCCAGACCCCCTTAAGCATAATACAAAGTTTGAATGAGAACAGAAGGCCGTTAGAGCCGAGAATAAAGACACACTACCATTCCCAATTTCTTAACTAGTGTGGGTTTTTCACATAACAGCTTTACTAAAATATAATTCACAAGGAACAGAACCATTTCTTTTTTGTTTGCTGTTTGTTTGTTTGTTTTGTTTTTGCTTTTTCAAGACAGGGTTTCTCTGTGTAGCCCTGGCTGTCCTGGAACTTTTTAGACCAGGCTGGCCTCGAACTCACAGAGATCTGCCTGCCTCTGCCTCCTGAGTGCTGGGATAAAAGGCATAAGCCACCACTGCCCACCCAGAATCATTCTTTAAAGGATGTCTATGCTGCTGGTGTTCAGTATATTTCCAGAGTTGTGCAATAGTTACAGCGAGCTAATTTTGATACATTCTTACCACCCACAAAGGATTCCCTGCACCCATTAGCCAATGCTCTTCCTCTTTCCTAACCCTCTTGCCCTGACTTTTTTTTTTTTCCTCCTGTCTCCAGAGATTTGAGCATTCTGGACAGTTTATATAACTGGGATCAGATCTCATACATTACAAGGTTTTAATTGGGAAAAATAAAAACCAATCTCTACACTATGAGACAGATTGTGTGTTGAAACTTTCGCTGAATTATGGCAAGTGGGAAGGGCAAAGGTCTAGAGAAGATAAATGGCCCTCCCTCATCCCGGAGTGGTAGCTCTACCGTTTGCCAGATTTTCCATGAAGTCATCCCAAACCATCCCTCCCCGGGCTGCAGCCTGTCACCAGCAAAGCCAGGAAGGGCCCTTGTCGCTCTGAAACTACAAACTTAAATGAAAGTAAACTTGGCAATAACGCAAGTGTCCAAGTCCTATCTAATCTTATCTGGTAAATATTTTCCACGCTGAAGAGGCACATCAGACAGCTGTGCTCTGCAATCTGTATGGGTTTGCCACTCTCCACCCGGGGGGGGGGGGCACAATTAACCTCACCTTCTGACAGAACCTGGTGGTGAGCCCATCCTCTGCTGACTCAGCAAATTCTGTCCAAGGAAGTTTCTCTCGTGTACAAAAAGCGAAGGGCATATCTGTTGAGAGGGAGAGGGAAAGGGAGGAGAAGAGGGGTTGGGAGGGAGAGAGGGAGAGGAAGAGAGATAAAGGTTAGGAATGAATCACATGACCCTGGTGGGTATCCTTAGCCCAGAGCAAGTCACTGCTGGGATCTTTTATCTCTGGGCACAGGGAGGCGTTTTCAGAAACAATCTGCTCACTAATCCTATAGTTTAGAAACTACTGGGCAGGAGTGGCATGCCCAAAGAAAAAGGCATCATTTTCAGGATCCTGCCACGGACTTAATTCAGTAGAATTTTTTTTTTTTTAAATTAAATTGTGTTTTGGTTGGTTGTTTTTACTCCGTTACGTGGTCGTCCATGTGTGCATGTATGTTGTACTGAATTCAAACTCAACAACTCTAGCTATACCACCAGAGTTCTATGTTTTCAGTGCTAAGGCATAAACCCAGAGTCTTATGCATGTACCACTGAACCATGTCCCTAAACCTAAAGTCACTGGTTTGCATTTGCTTCCTTCCCAACACATATAGGAACAGTATAGAATGTGTGTCATCTCCACACATGTGGTGTTCACAACAGTGCTTCTCTGTACATGGATGTGGTGGTTTGAATAGGAATGGCGCCCATAGACTGTGTTTGAATGCTTGGCCCACAGGGAGTGGCACCAATAGAAAGTATGGTCTTTTTGGAATAGGTATGGCCTTGTTGGAGGAAGTGTGTCACTGTGGGGGTGGGCTTTGAGCTCTCCCAGACTTAAGCCCAGGTTCACAGTTCAATTCTGCTACCTGAGGATCAAGATGTACAACTCTCAGCTACCTCTCCAGCACCATGTCTGCCTGCATGCCGCCATGCTTCCGCCATGATGGTAATGGACTGAATCTCTGAACCTGTAAGCCAGCTCCAATGACATGTCTTCCTTTATAAGAGTTGCTGTGGTCGTGGTGTCTATTCATCGCAACAGGAATCCTCTAAGACAATTGGTCAGAGGGATCACACTAGGAGTGGACCCTGGGACTCTCAGCTATGTATAATGTTCTTATAATACCCTGAGTGTCTTAGTTAGGGTTTTAGTGCTGTGAGCAGACACCATGACCAAAGCAACTCTCACAAGGACAACATTTAATTGGGTCTGGCTTACAGGCTCACAGGTTCCGTCCATTATCATCTATGTGGGAGCATGGCAGCATCCAGGCAGGCATGAGGCTGGAGGAGCTGAGAGTTCTACATCTTCATCTGAAGGCTGCTAGTGGAAGACTCGCTTCCAGGCCGCTAGGATGAGGATCTTAAAGCCTACACTCACAAATGACACACCTACTCCAACTAGGCCACACCTTCTAATAGTGCCACTCTCTGGGCCAAGCATATACAAAAACCATCACATTGGGCAAATGTGAAATACTGTAGTAAAGTAGTTATCTTTATATCTATCTCTGTGCTAAGCAAACGGATACCTCATGTCTTCCTTGTCCTGGAAGCAGCTCACTGGTAGGGCACCTCTCTAGCATATTCAAGGCTTAGTTAGATTCTGTCTCAGTACTGCAGAGATATACATGTTCTTCATTACTAGTCATATGGGGTATCCTGCTGCATATTTCCTGGGAATTCTGGATTCCTCCTCTCTTCGTTGCTCACACTCCCTGCCCATCACCCTGGTGGTTTTCTCCTGGGCTCACTGGTATATTGTTGCTGTTATTTGTTTGGTTTTTCTTGAGGTATGCATATGTTGACTGACCTATTCAGTAGTCTTTCACTTCCTGTCTTTTATGAACCCACCTCCTTTTGCTTTGAATTGACTAGCTGAACAGATGTTTCCAGATGTTTTTGCTAATACTCTTCTGGTTCCAAACCGATCTATTTTCAAGAAACACATCACCTCATGACATAATCCGGCTGTGTTTACCTAGCATCAGCATGGAGTTTGGGGCCTATTTAGGAGTCATGGCAACAGCCAATGAGAAAATAGGCAACTCAACTCTCACACCTTGCAAAGCCGTTGCGATCCCCCTCCCTGCTCATCAAAGAAAGAGAAGCCACAAGTTTACATTTGTCCTGGTCTCAGTAAGCCTGGTCCTAAGGGTTAGCATGATATCAATAACAATGTCATCCACTCTGAACTAATGGCAGAAGATGTTGCCAACAAAGTCCAGGAAGTCTTGGTTCCAGGTTCAAGGCTCCCTAAAGTCCTTTCGGTCCAGACCAAAAAAAAAAAAACCTATTTTAAGGAATCCAGCAAGAAGAGCTGCTGGTAATAAAAATAATCCCTAATGAGCATTAATTCTCAGCTTCCAGAATCTAAGAAGTGACTTAAGTGTCCCCAGAGAACAACATTTCCCATGCTGATTTCATTTCAAGTTGTTAAGGGTTCCAAATTTCTGTTTCCCTTTGAAAGGCTTCTTTTCCTGTGTACATAAATATCCCAACACAAATAAATTTGCCAAAAGAAGATACAGCATGGAGATCAGAGGAAGCCAGGGACTGCCAAATCCCAGTAACTTTTCTTCAACTGGAGGGGGAAGGGGTCCCACATTCTCAGACCTAACATTGAGTCAACCTCATGATAAAGACTACTCTGTTCTTAGGAACTGCTGGCCTAGAGCAAAACACGTTGATATCGGACAGAGTGTTACGCAATTAAAATCCCAGGACTCAGAGGGTAAGGCAGGATCAGGCTGAGTTTAGGCCAGCCTGGGTTACACAGAGAAACAGACAGCTTATGATCTCGGACTGTGTATTAGTTGCCTTGCTATGGCTGTGACAAAAATATCATGACCAAAAGCAACTTACAGGGAGTTTATCTTGGCTTACAGTTCCAGAGGGAGGGTCTATAAGGGTGGGGGAGACATGGCAGTAGACAAGGAGAACAGAAGCTTGGAGATCACATTACTGATCTCAATCACACATAGAAAGCAGAGAGAGAGAAAGAGAGAGAGAGAGAGAGGGAGAAGAGAGAGAGGAAAGAGAAAGAGAGAGGAAGATGAGAAGGAGGAAGAGGAAGAGGAGGAAGTGGGGCTAGGCTGTAATAGCTCAAAGCTGTCTCCCAGTGACCTACTTTCTCCATTAAGGTTGTATCTTCCCATTGCTATTCTAAGGTTGTTTCCTTGCTTCCCCAGACAGCATCAACAACTGGGGCCGAGTACTCAAATAACTGAACCTATGGGGGCATTTCTCCTTCAAATCACCCCAGATGGCCATACTATGTAGCAGGACAGAGTACTAAAACTGCCTGGGTAGGAGTGGGTCTCCAGGGTCTCACAATGGAGAAAGAGCTTGTGCTAGGCACTGATGGCTGAGCATAAGTTCCAGAACAAAGCAAAGAGTTGGTTACATCATCTACCAGATGTCTTAGTGCATTCTGTAAATCAATTATTGCAGCCATATAGATAAGGAAGCAGGGGCCAAAAACCAAAAACCCAAAAACCAATGACTTGTAAGCAATGACATCACGGAGTTTATAGTCTAATAGAAGCTGCAGACAAGAGCCAAAGAAGAGGAAAAACACAAATATAGCAAGAATAGGGGGGAAATACCATAATGGCCATCATGACCTTTGTCCTCTTTCTCGTCTTTACAGGAGGGTAGACTCTTTTTCTAGAGAACCTGACCAGTTTGCTGGAAATAATAAGGAGATTAGGAATGTTGGAGCTATGCCAGAGCATCCTAAATAGCACCAGAGAAGCCTCCCCAAGATACTCATGGTTGAGTATCAATTCTTTAATCCTCAATCTTTAAAACATAGGCTGATATATGAAAGAGGGGGTGGCTTAGAGTAAGTAAGGAGCATGCAAAGGGACAAAGTGTTAATGTTAGCATCTTTGGAGGTGAGAGAAGAAAGTCCACACATGAGACAAGACCAAGGTATGATGGAACAAGGACTTCCAGGGTAAAAGAATTCCCATAAATTCAGAATATGACAACAGAAAGGAAAGAATGAAGGCTGGAGAGATAGCTCATGGGTAAAGTGATGGCTCATGGGTAACATGGTGGCTCATGGGTAAAGTGATGGCTCATGGGTAACATGGTGGCTCATGGGTAAAGTGATGGCTCATGGGTAACATGGTAGCTCATGGATAATGTGGTGGCTCATGGGTAACGTGGTGGCTCATGGGTAACATGGTGGCTCATGGGTAAAGTAGAGGCTCATGGGTAAAGTGCATATCATGCAAGCATGAGAACCTGAGTTTGGATTCCTAGGACCCACATAAAAAACTGGGTGTGTTGGCAAGGTAGAGATGGAAACAAGCAGATTCCTGAAGATTATTGGCCAGAAAAATCTAGCAAACTTGAACTTTAGGCTCAGTTATTGTCTTGGTTGGACCTTTGTCAATGGACACAAGCTAGAGTTTATCTGTGGAGAAGAACCTTAATTGAGAAAATGCTTCTCCATCAGATTGCCTGTAGGTAAGTCTGTGTAGACATTATCTTGACTAATGATTGATATGGGAGGACCCAGCCCACAGGAGAGTCCTGGGCAGGTGGTTATGAATTGTATGAGGGTGGCTGAACGAGCCATGGAGAGCAAGCCAGTAAGGATTCCTTCATGGTCTCTGCTTCAGTTCCTGTCTACAGGTTCCTGCCCTGGCCTTCCTCCAGGACTCTAACTTAGAAGATATAATAAATCCTTCCCTCCCAAAGTTGCTTTTGGTCATGGTGCTTATTATAGTGGTGGGAAAAAATTAATATTGTGGTTGGTACTAGGAGTGGGCTGCTGTGGTATAATGGGGCAGGAGGGGAGGGAGCGTCTCAGCAAGTGGGCCAAAGGAGAGAGCGAGAGAGAGAGAGAGAGAGAGGAGAGAGAGAGAGAGAGAGAGAGAAAGAGAGAAAGAAAGAGAGAGAGCAAGAGTGAGAGAGAGCAAGAGAGAGTGAGAGCAAGAGAGAGAGAGAGTGAGAGAGCAAGCGAGAGAGTGTGAAAGAGTGAACAAGAGAGAGAGAGAGAGAGTGAGCAAGAGAGAGAGGAAGAGAGAGAGAGAACGAGTGAGCGAACAGTCCTTATTCTTGCAAGTCGGCTCAGTGGCTAAGCAAACTGTTGCTAGGTAGCTGTTGGACGGAGCCTAGAGGAATTACCTACAGATGCCTTGTTTTTTTTTTTTTTTTGAAGGAATGTGGAAGGATTTGAATCTCTGGACTAAATAAATGATTGTGAGCTTAATGAGTTATCTGAGTAGGAACTTGGCAGACAGAGCTGAGAGCAACATGGACCATGGACGTGAGCTCAGCTCGAGAGGTGCTAGAGGAGAACAATACCAACAGCTGGTGAACCTGGGATATTTTAGCAGAGAATGTGGCTGTTTTCTGTCCTTCTGTGAACTTGCCTGAGGCTAGATTTAACAGTAACCGGACTCGGTTATTGGCAGTTCGAGACAGCATAATAGTGACTCCCTCATGGGGTTCTTTGTAAGCTCTTGAATGCAGGTCTATATTAAGGATGAGAAAGTGGAGTAAGAAGAAATATAAGGTATACAGTGTGAAAAGTAAAAAAGGACAACATAGAAAAGTAGAAAGAAAAAGAAAAAGTAGAAAGAAAAGGGAAAATTCTGGGACTAGGCTACAGACAGACCGGAACGGAGTATCAGGAAGTAAGGATATGGATGGGGCAGAGAAATTTTAATAAAAATTGTAAGAGGGCATTGTTTTGGTCTAGGCCCAGCAGATCAGGCTAACCCTCAAAAATGGTGTCACCCAAACTAAAATTGGATACCATGTAGCAACTTTGTTGCTTAACACCTTATATTGGAAAGAGATGGCAGTCAATTTTCCCCAGAAGACCAGTTTCAGTATCATTCCCTCTGCTTCCAGCCTCTCCAAAAAAAAGAAGTATGCAGAAGGATCCTGATGCTACTCAAGTCACTATTTTGCCTTGATGAAATGGCTGCTTCGCCTCCCCTTCCTCCTTGGTTTCTGCTTTATACAGACCTGTCCCTAAAACCAAACGCTTTTGGTCCTCTCATCTCGACACTTTCTTTTATGGGAAGAAGCAAAGCCTGATTCTAGAATAAAGTTCATTTAAAACTCTAAACTAGCTGGCGTGGTGGACCCTCCTCCGCTCCTCCAGTACCTTTAATTCCAGTACTGGGAGGCAGAGGCAAGTAGACCTTCTGTGATTTTGAGGCGCAGCCTGGTCTACAAAGTTTCTGGATAGCTAGAGCTACGAAGAGAGACCCTGTTTCAACAAACAAAACAAAATCCTTTAAGATTCCAAATTTGATTTTTTTTTTTTTTTTTTTTTTTTGGCAAAGAATAAAAGAATGTAAAGAAAACATAGGAAGACCGAAGTAATCTATACTGAAAGACCCCTGTAAGCATCTAGAGTAAGGTACACACAAAGGAACAACCTCACAAAATCGTAGCGATGGTAGCAAAACCAAAAGACCTACAACCTTCCGGAGTAAGAGCAAACAAATCAAAGATAATAAATGGGTCTTCAAAAAGCACTCAACCCTAGAGGTGGAAGAAACAACTCAAACTTCTGAAGAGAAACAATTTCTAACTTAGACTTTGATGTTTATTCAAACTACCACACAAGTTGTAGAGACACAAATTTTCATACACAAGCGGTATTGAGAGGCTAACCTCGAACACATTCCATCTCAGGAAACTGTTCTACCAGTTGAAGGAAAGAGAAGAGAAAGGGAGGTTCTCCCTGGGTAGACCAAAGCAATCGGAAGCCTAGTGGATTCTCTCTGAGATGGACCCTCCTCTGCTCTGAGTGACCAGCAGAGAGGAGCAACTAATTCAGACCAAAGCAATCAGAAGCCTGGTGGATTCGTTCTGAGATGGACTTTATAGACTGCTTAATGTGTCTCTACAGGTTAAGAGGATTAAGACACTGATCGAAAGTGTAGGACAGAGCTTGCATTAGAACACAAAGCAAACTGTAAGGGAAAACAGAGATTCGGAAACAGATGGCTTGGCAGAGGCTGAGTGGGGCTAGGCTGGGGAAGGTGTGTGCGTGAGGAGGACGGTTATGTTTGTTGTGGTGAAGATGCTCGGAGGACGGAACACTGAAAAACCAAGGGACTGGCAAGATGACTCAGTGGACAAAGGAGATTGCCTGGCAGCCTAAGTTCAAACTGCGGGTCCCACAGGCTGAAGGGACAGAGCCGGTTCCTACAGGTTGTCCTCTGACCTCCACAGGATGTATGTGCTTACACATCACAAATACATGTCTGAAAAGCTGAAGATTAAGGAGCAGCTGCAGGGGCTGGAGAGATGGCTCAGCAATTAAGAGCACTGACTGCTCTTCCAGAGGTCCCGAGTTCAATTCCCAGCAACCACATGGTGGCTCACAACCATCTGGAATGGGATCCGATGCCCTCTTCTGGTGTGTTTGACGACAACTACAGTGCACTCATATAAATAAAATAAATAAATAAAATAAATAAATAAATAAATAAATCTTAAAGAAAGTGCACATTAAAAAAAAGCAGCAGCTACAGAAAAACAAACAAACAAACAAAAACAAACAAACAAAAACAGAAAGAAAGAAAATTCCGAAAGTATTCACTGAGTATTCAAAGCATTATCCCTTGGAGAACACTTACTTTCTATATTTTGAAACAGGATTCTCTGTGTAGCCCTGGCTATCCTGCAACTTGTTCTGTAGACCAGGCTGCCCTTGAACTCACAGAGATCTGCCTGCCTCTGTCTCCCGAGTGCTGGGATTACAGGTGAGTGTCCCACCACCACCAGGCAGAGAATACTGACTTGTTATTTTTGCTATCAGACCAGGGACGCGTTTTATGGCCCTGATAGTTAAAACATAACAAATAACATGAAGAAAAGGTCCATGGTACCAATAGAAAACAACAATGTTTACAACAGAAAACTCAGTTTTCTCCAAGGAGGGCAGCCAGAGAAAGGGGTGTGTGTGATGCTTAATGGGGAAGGTAGTACTCACCATGTGCAAGGCCCAGGGTTTGACTTTTCAGTGCTAAACCAGACAAGGCTCACTCCTGGCTACTGCTGATCTTACCTGGGTCCACATGGTAGAGAGAAGTGAACGATGGGGAGACCCAGGCTCCTTGGTTTCTGGTGTTGTAAGATACATTGTCTAGGCCAGTCATCCTGGCAGGGGCTTATACTCTCAGTACTTGAGAGGCAGAGACAGGGGGATTGTTGCAAGTTCCAGGCTAGCCACAAGTACTTAGCCAGCTATTGTCTTTAAAACATTTTGATGCCCAGTGGTGGCAGAGGTGGCAGCACACGCCTTTAATCCCAGCACTAGGGAGGCAGAGGCGGGTGGAGCTCTGGGAAATTGAGGCCAGCTTGGTCTACAGAGCGAGTTCCAGGACAGCCAGGGCTACACAGAGACACCCTGTCTCAAAAATAACAAAAACAAATTTCCATAGAAGAAAGAAAGAAAGAAGATTAAAAGAAAAACAAAACCCCAGGCAGCAGATACTCTGGCGAGAGAATACACAGTGGATTTGAGGAGGCAGAGAAAGAACCATGACGGAGACTCACTCCACGCTTCCTGGAAACAGATGATGTTGACGCCACACATTGCCGCTACCTCAGCAATCTCCTCTATGCGTTTGTGGAGGGCAGAGACCTGGCGATTTAAAAAGCAAGCATTAGAATATACTTACTACTATGCACCCCAGTGCAGATGGAACGTCGAAACTCCCACCTGACCATGTGTTAAAAAAAAAAAAAAAAAAGTGGGGGAGGGGAAAAGGGAGGGAGAAGGGGAGGCTTAGTGTTTGATATAGTCATCAGACGAAAACCTGTAGATAGATGGAAGAAAAGCAGCTCTGGGCACCCGAAGCAGCTCTGAGTCCCCTCCCTACTCTTTATCCTTCGAATACTATCTCCTAGGATAAACACCTTTCTCATGGTGTTGCTTAACAGTATGAACGAATATGGCTTTGCTTCCAGTATGCGGGGAAGTGTGTGTCCGTGTACAGCCACGCACCCACTCCCCAGCCATTGCACGCCACAGGCCATCCTGCCTTCAGGGTTTTAGTCTTCCGAGGCCACTTCTGCTGCCCTGTAAGAGCTGGCTTTCTGGCTGCTTTAAACCTTGAATGTGCTGGGTTGTGTTCTGGACCAAGAGTGTGTCCCTTCTGCTCTCTAATCTTCTAGAAGGTGTAGCCCCATCCCACCTCACCGCCTCTAGAAACGCTCTCAGCTGTTTCTAGGCACCCCTATGGCCGTTCTGTCTCTAATGTGATACTATGGTTTCCCTGTTGTCTGTCACTCAGAGGACCCTGCAGGCTCCGTGTCATTTGTGTGCTCAGCATAGGGACTGGCTCCCAGAGGATAATCAGATCTGTTTGTTCAAAATAAATAAAATATAAAATAAGATAAAAGCTGGGAGTGGGGGGAGCCAAGCTCAAACACTAAAGAGCATGTTCGTTTGTTTTTAGGTTCACAGTCTCTTCCCAAGAGGCCTAGGAACCTAGATTCAGCACCATCAACTTGCAAAGCATCCTTCTAGGTAGGGTGGGGGTGAGACTGTCCCTGTCCTTGTAGCCTGACAATGTAGATGACAGATTTGTTCAGGGACAACAAATCCAGGGAGAAAGTGAGCTGAGAATCACATTGGGAATGTGTGTGTGTGTCTGTCACTCTCTCTGTGTGTGTGTGCCTGCATTGGGATCAAACCCATAGACTCACATATACCACTCGAATGCTCTGTCACCAACTCATGTCCCTTGTCCCTGTCATCTTTTAATAGGACTGGGGATAGGACTCAGTCCAATAGTGCTCGCCTAGCAGGCTGAGTTCTTTGGGCTGTTCCTCCAGTAACTACCAACACATACATGACCGTGTGTGTGTGTGTGTGTGTGTATGTTTTCTTTTTACTCTTCTTTCATGTATATGGAAGCATGGGACCAGTCTGGCCTGGAATCCAAGCAACTTGAGGTTTCCTGCAGAACACCTAAGAATTATCAAGTGTGCTGAGGTTACCTCTATAGACAACGCCGTCGAAGTTCCAGGAAAACTGTAGAGCTGTGAAAAGCTGTATCAATATGCCACCCACATCTGTGACACGATCTTTTAGAGAACTGTAAGATGTGACCACGCTGATTAACTATACGATAAAGGGATGTCTACCACATTCGCACAACCTGTGTTAACTCTTAGCAAACATAAGAGTCCCACATTAGTAAACACTCGAGGGCGGGAGTAGTGAGCTCCTGGCTTTAAGATAAGCAGAAAAACACAGGTATAATACCCAGTCAGTGCATGCTGGCAGGTGGTGACCTTTTGCCAGGAAGCCTCCTGTGGAGAGAGCTTTGAGCTATCAGTGGGGCACTTTCTCAGTTGGTAAAGGACAGTTTCAGATCGGGAGTAGCAGAAGAACCTGAAGGGTGGGTGGGAGGATGAGCAAGGGCTGACGAGACAGGAAGGAAGAAGAAAGGGCAGAGATGCCCTTCAGGTACCTGGGCTACAGTTCAGCCAGCCAGTGACTGCACAATGGGACAAGCCAGAGCCCCATTTATGTGTGTATTGTTTAAAAATAAAAAAGACTGTACCTGTTCTGCCACAGGGGCAGAAGTGGAGAGCGGGATTCTGTTCTGAACCAGCCCCACACGCACGATCTGGGGACATCTCTGCTGCTCCTTGGCTGCCCCAAAGGCGTATCCCTTCAGTTCAAAGTTTCTTTCCGAGGCAGCGTTTAAAGCCTCTCTGGGCAGATCGAGATTCCTGAAAGGCAGCAGAGAAGAGAAAGACATTTCAAAGAGTCCGATATACTGAAACCCCGCCACTGGGAGGGGATCAGACCATGTGTGGATCCCTGGGTCAGACTTTTTGCTGAAAAGAAAAATCCCCTATGTCTTCATAGTTGTTTATCAGATTAAAAAGAATTGTATGGTATCTAGTTTGGAAAGCTGCCAGTACAGGACCCAGAGACCTGCAGAGAGCCGTGAGGTTGGCACGTGAACGGACATTTCACAGATACTAAACTGGGAGGCTCCAGCACGGAGGAGGTCTGACTAGGTCTGCAAAGGCAGGCAGTATTCCAAATCAACAGGCTGGGGTTTGGAGTTACAGAAGATCAGGCCAAAGACTGAAGTTCCAATGACCAGCACAGACAGGAAGGAATTGGCTCTAAAAATGTTTTTGAACCAGGATCAGAGGGCGGTGTGGATCCTAGGGATTGGGCCAGCCTGTACTACCAGAGAAGGGCTAGGGAGCTCAGGAGATAGGCTGGATGGAGCCCAGGAACTGCTAGAAAAAGTGAGGGTCTGTATTCATTCACCCTCAGGAAGCTGAGTTTCAGGTAGTCTGCCCAGAGATTTGTTCTTGTATAGTTTCATGCCCGGTGCTGGGTGGGTGCTGGGTGGGTTTGTAAGGGTGCAAGTGTAAATGTTTACCCACCCTTGTGGTCCATCACTAACTGCTAGAGGATTATTTACTCTCTACTACAGAGACCAAGGGTCAGGCAGCAAATACGTCCTGATGCCCATTGCGTGTCCAAGGCTGGGGTGAAACCCAGGGGCATAGTTCATGGCCCAGGGCCAGGAAGGGTTTACTGTCTAAAGGTAATGTGATTATGAAACACCAAGAACACCTCAAAAAAAAAAAATAACCTGACAGGCATTACCTAATAATAATATTTCTCTCCTACTTTAAGTCACTCTCTTAAAGACATTTCTTTCCAAAATCACAGCCCTGTCAGTCTGAGCCCCCTGTCTCCACCCTCTGCCAGGAGCTTCCATGACAGCTGTGAGCTGGGTTCCGCCCCTGACAATCAGCCTGCTTTTCAAGTCGTCAAAGTTCCCTTTCCTCTGGTGGCTTAGAAATAGCTGCTGTGCCCACACCTGGCCTCCCCTCATGGTGATGCCTCAGAGACTCTTCCTACAGGGGGCGGGGGAGGGGTTGGGCTCTTGTGGGTCTAGTTCCTAGGAAATCATTCTTGGTGAGAACAGTCCCACATCTTCCCGGGGAGCTATACACTTAGGACTTCTGGATGAGACACAGGAAGACAAAAAAAATGAGAAAGGCTTTGTGTGTCAGTTTTCCAAAAGCTGATGTATAGGAGACCTGATGGAGGACCCAGGATCCACAGGTTGAGAACAATTGCCGTACTTGATTTCAGCTCCTCTAGCCTCAACTCCCCTTTCCTCACCCCCAGCTTTGAGGAGGAAGGTTTGTGGCCACTCATCCTGGCTCCAACACAGTCCTGGGTCCCCCTCCTTACTAGCATGGAGACAGACCTATCCTAAGGGTTCTAGGCTTCTGCTTTCTCCGCTACCCTTGGGCTGGACACTTAATCTCTCTTCCTCTGGTGAGAATTTTAAATTGTTAAACTGGATACAAAGGAAACGGGTTTGTGGGGTGAGAAATCTCAGCACAAGGGGAAGAAAAGTCTTCTTCAAGCTCCAGTTCCAAACCTCAAAGACGGCCCTCTGTGCCTCCTTCCAAAGAGATGCAGAAGTCACCAATGCAATGGCAGCTTCCTGAATTTCCTCTTCATCCTGCCTGCATCACTGGACAACCTAGAGGCAGGTGGACACAATGACTTTTCGATCAGCGAGGGACTGCATAGGTTACTTCAGTCCCCTATGATGATGGTGGCCCTAAAAGTTCCTGTCACCTTGTGACATCCTAATTGTCATGATAGCCTAGTTACATATAACTGTGGTACATTATATAACTGTGCCTAACATGCAGGAGATCCTGAGTTTGGGTCTCAGAACCACCAACAAAATAATAGTAATAACAATAACAGTCATCATCACACACACACAAGGAGAGGAATCATGTGCTACAAATAGTCCCTCTAATGTCCTAGGCAAAAATAAGTGAACAGGCCAGGGGTCAGGGGTGGCACAAGCCTTTAATCCCATCACCTGAGAAGCAGAGGCAGGTGATCTCTGTGAGTTCAAGGCCAATCTGGTCTACAGAGACAGTTCCAGGATAGCCAGGGCACAGCGAAATCTTGTCTCAAAAAACAAAGCAAAACAAAAACAAACAAACAAACAAACAAGGGATTAATGAATTTAATGAATGCTTCTTGGTTCTGTCCTCTGGGGGATCTTGTCTGTCGAGTGTAGGCAGGCAATGCTCACTACCGTAGCTCTCTTGCTTAGCAAATATTTAATAAACATTATCAGTGTATATTGGACATAGCAAGAAATCTGGGGCTAGGATAATTTGGAGAGCTAGCCATGTACAAGCTGGGCCTCTGAAGAATGAACAGGAGGGGTTTTAAAGTATTTTAAAGACAGAATAATTTCCTGTCTTCAGTTGAAACTTCTATTCACAGCCAAAGCTCACCCAACCGTAAGAATTAGTCATGCATGAAGGTTCACACCTTAAGACATAAAATGTGAAAAGCGCATCAGGGAACAGAACCTAAGAGAAGAATGGGAGACATGTTCAGCTCTTGGGAGCCAGACCTCACAGTTAGGTCCTGGCAGTTCCAGGTTAGCACAACTTAGTCCAGGTTAGCACAGGTTAGCCCCGGTTAGGATTGTATCCTCCGTTACAATTCTGCCCTGCTCTGTGATTCTCCAAATGCTAATATAATCCCTCTCACAGTAGTCCCTGACCTGGCCTCAGTCTTACCTAGAATGTGCACCAGTTACTTCCTGTGAGAAACAGTTCTTTCTTCATAATGCCTCTCGATTTTACCTCTGATGTCAACAAAATCATTCTATTCCGGGATAACGCGCTCACTTTACCCTTAAAACAGAACAATTACCATCTAGAAATTGGGCTAAGATGCCCCTTGCTGCTGCTGCTTCTTCTTTTTTTTTAAACTTCTTTGGGAGTCTCAGTTCTAACACTTCCCATGTGACTAACGTGTGGCTGCTGCTGTTTGGGGGTTTAGCATGGGGTTGTGGAAACCCAAGCCTCTGGCGTGCCCAGCAGGTTGCTGAGCTATGTCACCCACCCACCTGACTGGTTGCTCTTGTAAGTACAGTAGGAAGTGAGAGCATTTTAGAGTCACCTAGCCCCTCACAGATTACGGAGAGGTTTTTTTGGGGATGGGGTGGTTCTTCTACCATCCACTCGCTGTGGTAGATTTAGTGGATTGAGCCTCCCTGCAGGAACCCTAAGGTTGCCAGGAGCCCGTGATTGATTCAATGATCTTTGGCTGATCGACGATCTATAACGCCATGTCACCGGGCGGTGCGGTCCAGGGAGCAAACAAGCTGGATTGGAGAATGCCTGATATGCAGGCCAATATAAGCAAAAATTGGACAGAGGTTTGGCAAAGTCAGAGTTCACATTTTGTTCTAACGGCCTAGAAAACCCCTTTCAGGGTTTGAGCAAAGGACAAGGACACAGTCCATTTAAAGACAACCTTCTGATTGCTTCAAAAAAAAGATTGGAAAATAAAGACCAAGGGGAGGGGTATTTTTCTCCAGCTCTGTTATACCAGATGCCCAACTGGTGGGAAATGGGCAAAGGAACTTGTTCAGCCATTGGGAGCCAAACCCCAGGGTTAGGGCCTCGCAATCCCAGGTTAGCACCAGTTAGCCCCGGTTAGCATTGTACCCTCCGTTACAATTCTGCCCTGTTCGGGGATTCTCCAAATTAAAAAAATAAAATTAAATTATTAAAAAAAATTTGGTGAGCTTGACCAGAGTGGGAAAACTCGAGCTACCGATTCTCTTGTCTGGGAAGTCTGGAAGCTTCCTTAGTTAGTTTGATCCAGTATTCCTTTACCTCCAAGCTGCTAGGAAGGATGGGGGGGGTGGTGGTTCAGGGGGCTCTAGCTGCAGGCATTGGACAGACCCCCTAGGGAGGAAGCTGGGATCTGAGTCTAAACCAGTAGCTTAGGGAGGGGAGGAGTATTGGAGTGGCCCCGGAGATAGCTTTAAGAGACAAACTCGTTTTCGGTCCTATTTTGTTCTACACAAGGTGGGCAATGACGGGGGAGGGGGGAGTGGTGAGCAGGGAATCTGGGGGTGACGTAAGTACGGTTTGTAAGAGTCACTCCCTAAGACCCTCATCGCTTCTGATATGTGGCCTCTGTGAGCCCACAGAGTTCTTTGTCATTGTCCCCACAGAGTCATTCACATCCGAGAAACTCTCCCCTTGCTCCTCCAGCCCACATATAAGTGACTCCAAAAGCCCCAAACTCAGCCTCTGGGTCTCTGACCTAGTCTGCTTGCCGTAGAGAATTCGCTTCACCTCGCCCAAATCGTCAGGCGGCAGATGCTTCTCCAGGCACTGCTCCAGAGACTGCCACTCAGGTCCCGCCATGGCCAGAGGCTAGTTGCAGGGTCTGATGTCCCTCGCGAATGGCCTGCCCTCTGCCTCCAGTACGGGGAGAAGGAGGCAGCAGCTTGGCGGTTCTCCAGAAGCACCGGATTCGGTGCTCTGTGAGGAGGGCTCATATGCAGACAACACCCTCCTCACGCCTCTGAGGGCAACCAATCCATGCTTAGGACATTCTTAGCGGACTCTTTCTATTGGCTCTCCATCTGGTGACCAGACTGGATGGATCAATTGTAGGTCACTCCTGGAGGCTTTCCCTGACCCAGGTGTTGCCTTCTTCCTCTCTCTTCTTTAGATCTTTGATGGGCTGATGTAACTTAACCTTGGTCTTGGTCAGCAGAACGGTGTAGCAAGCCTCGCCGAGCCACGACTACACCGGGCTGCTGCTGAGCAAGGAGCAATACTTTGGCATCTGAGTTATTTCTGGGGCCAGTCCAGAGTCCTGGTACTATGGCAACACCAGGCCTTAGGCTTCTTTTGAGCCACAGATCACAGGAGTCAGGCGAAGCAAGCCTGGTTTCCCTGGAATCAGTACTGCTTGGGAATGGGATCCCGAGTAGGGTACTCTCTGTACTCCGATGTCACTTCTGGGTGTCTCTGCCTTTTGCGGTACACATGCCCACATGCGTGCTTTGGTAGCTGCATAGTGGAAAAAGACCCTCTTGCTGTTCCCTGTAACGCACGATGCCATATACTTGGGAGCTGGAGGGGCAGGGAAGCACTCCCAGACCCTGATTTAGTCCTGTGGCCTGGGGAGCTAACCTGCTACTGGGGTTGGGGGTCATTTGTTGCTTTATCTGTGAAACTGGAATGCGGTGACTAGTAGGCATCCTTGCTGGAGTTTAGTTCAGTGGTAGAGAGCGCTTGCCTCCTTGTTTCAGGCCCTGGAGCTAGAAGGTGTGGCTAAAGATATTTATATCACCGCTTTGATGTTCTCTGACAGTTTCTAGTGTCTTCTTTTTCTAGAAGCTTAGCGATTTGTGTGGGAGACTTCACAAAGCACAACACAAAGACAGAAGAGATAAAGACATAGAGACAGTTGGCACTCTTTGTGTGTAGGTCCCGCTGCTCCATGTTCAACCAACCTTGATCAAAAAGTTTCCTTCAAGGTGTACCCATTTTGAAAACGTATCTCTTCCCCTCCACATTATTCCCTAAATAATCCAATGTGTCAGTTACTTATATAGCATTTACATTGGATTGATCTTACTCTTTCTGAGGATACTATTGCTATGGTGAAGCACCATTACCAAAAGCGACCTGGGGAGGAAAGGGTTTATTTCACTCACAGTTCCACAGTTCATCATCATTGAGGGCAGGAGCTAATACAGATGCCATGGAGGGGTGCTGCTTACTGGCTTGCTCCCTATGGCTTGCTCAGCCTGCTTTCTTATAGAACCTATGACTACCAGCCTAGGGGTGGCTCCACCCATGGTGGACTTGGCCCTCCCCCATCAACCATTCATTAAGAAAATATCCTACAGGCTTCTCAATAGCCCCTTCTTATGGAGGCATTTTCTTAATTGAGGTTCCCTCCTCTCAGATGACGTTAGTTTGTGCCACATTTGACATAGTTAGATATTATAAATAATCTAGAGACTGTTTAAAAGTAGATGGTATAGTTTATCTGCAAATGCTGCACTATGTTAAAGAAGGGACTCATGCTTCCAGGATTTGGAATCTCTCAGGGTCCTAGAACCAACCTTACATGGCTATCTACCTTTTAAACAATGTAATTTTAGAGACCAGGAAGATTGAACATAGGGCTATTGTAAAGACACCTAACTGTTTCCTTCCTTCCTTCCTTCCTTCCTTCCTTCCTTCCTTCCTTCCTTCCTTCCTTCCTTCCCTTTCCTTTTTTTTTTTAAAAAAAAAAAAACAAAAAACCAACCCTGGATCTCCCTATGCATTTCTGACTGGCCTGGAACTTTCTATATATATCAGGCTGACCCTAAACTCACAGACCCACCTGCTTTTCTCTCCAAGTGTTGGGATTAAAGATATTCCCTACCACACTCAGAAAGCATACTCTTCTTGAGATGAAATGTGCATGTTTTGGGTGTCCTGTGCCAGTGTGTGTGTGTGTGGTGTGTGTGCACACGCGAGGGCGCGCATGAGTGTGTCATATGAGTGCCTGCTTGCCCCACCATGGGGCTTAAAATCTGTATTAAAACCTTTTCTTTTTGTAGAAGAAATTCATTTTTATTTTTTAAAAAATGTATGTGTATGTGTGTTTATGTCTTCATGATGTCACATGTGTGAAGGCACCCTCAGAGTCTAGAAAAGGGTATCAGAACCCATGGATATGGAAAAAAAAAAGGCCTTTCTGAGCTCCTGAATATGGATGCTGAGACCCAGACTCTGGTCTTCTTGAAGAGCGGCAAATGTTAAAGCCTTGTCTGTCTTAAGCTCAGACTTTGCCTCATTGGGAAACTTCAGCCTTAGCCGTGAAATCAAGACTCCTGCTTTATCTTAGTAGTGGTCTCCGGTAAGGACCCATGGTCTGTCACAATCAATGGCCCCCTCTCCTGCAGATGACCATGACTGCTTACTAAGAAACAAATGTACATATCTGTTATTGGCAACTACTTAATAAGACAAAATACGATTTGAAATTGGAGAAAAGAAGGCTTTAAAAAAAAAAATCAACCCTCTCAAAAGTGCAAGGTGGCTCACATCAAAGAAGAAGCCTCAGCGTCCCTCAACATCAGCTATTCTGTATATTCCCCACCAGTTTTTAATGGGTTTTCTTCCAGCCTCACCTGCAAAGCTAAAATCCATCTTGTTCAAGAGAAACACCTGTCCGAAGCAATGACAATGACTGAACACCTGAGGACTCCATCTGATCTGCTGATTTCGTTTTGGAGTTGCCTGTCATTCCCCTACTCACCCAAGATTGTTACTTTGTTAGTGAATGGTTAAGAAATCTTTGTGTTCTGGATAGTGTAGAAACTTCATCTAGTCCCATAGATGACAACCTTCCGGATGCTTCCGAACCCTTTAATATAGTTCCTTATGTTGTGGTGACCCTCAACCATAAAATGATTCCTGTTTCTACTTCATAACTGTAACGTTGCTACTGTTAGGAACTACACTGTAAATATCTGATAGGCAGGATATCTGATATGCAACCCTTGTGAGAGGGTCATTTGGACACACCCTCCAAGGGGTCAGGACCCATAGGTTGAGAACCACTGCCTAGAGGCATGGGAAACCCCCTAGTACTCCACAGGATTCACCCTTAGGGAACCTGATTGCTAACTGGGAGGAGCTTTAAGCACACATTCTTTCTAACATGAATGAAACCTGCAATGAATTAAAACATGAAAGGAAAACTTTAGAAAGGTCACAGGAAGCTTTCCTGGATTGGATAGGCATGGAAAATGGAAATGGCTATGTCGCTGAAAGTAATTTACAGATTCATCACTGTCTCTATCAAACTCTCATGACAGAGCTGGTAAGATGGCTTAGTGGTAAGGGCATTTGCCATCAAGCTCAACAACCCAACTGACAGCTAGGGGTTCTATCTCTAGCACCTATCCTGTGGAAGGTGAGAACCAACTTCCACAAATTATCTTCTTAATTAATATGCTTATTATTAATATGCTTATTATTTGTTCTTATTTATTTGTATGTGCTTGTATGTTTGAGTACATACATGCATGCCACATCATATGTGTGGAAGTCAGTGGAGAACAGTAATGTTGAACTCCTGACATCCTTCTCTGGCCTCTGTCCCTTCATAGGTGTCACATGTGCGCACACATACACACACACACTATATAGTCACACACACATTCCAGTGCCATTTTTCACAGAACTAGGAAAAAAAACAGTTGAAAAATTCATGTGGAAGCACAGCACAATCCCAAGCAGAAAAAGCATTACTGCTCATTAATACCTGACCTCAAATTAGACTACAGAGCCATAGTGACCAAAAACTGGGTGGTATTAACAGAAATCCACACAGCTATAGATATTTAAACTTTTACAAAGATGTCAAAAATATACATTGGTGGTAGACGGCCTCTTCCAAAAATGGTACTGGGAAAACTGAATGTCCATTTGTACAGGACTGAAAAAAAATCCCTATCTCTCACCCTACACAAACATCAATTCCAAAAGTACCAAGCTTTAGAGAAATGCCCGAAATCTTGAAAGTTCTAGATAAAAACACACATAAAACTTTCAAGATACGAGTCTAACCAAGAACTTACTGAAAAAACAAACAAACAAACAAACAAACAACACCCCTCCACTACTTCAGGAAGCAATCCCCAGAATCGACAAGTGGAATCAGATGAAACATAAAACCTTCTGCACAGCAAAGAAAATAATCATTGGAGGATGGAGACAACCTGCAGAGCAGAAGAAAATTTTTATCAGTTGTATATCACACAGGGACCTACTATCTAGCCTACATAAGAAGTGCAGAGACTAAACACCAAAACGAAATTGTCATTCAATTAATGAGCAAATAAAATGAACGGACAGTTTCAAAAGAAAGAATACAAATCGGGAGTAAATACTGAAAAACATGTTGTACATCCTTAGTGTTAGGGAAAATGGGAATTAAAACTATTTTGGGATTTCAGCTCACCACAGGCAGAATGGCCGTCATCAGGAAATCAAGTTCTGGTTTGTAGGAGCCCCTCCTCTACTCCAACTCCATTCATTGGGGACTTCACCTCTCTGTGTGACCCAGGGTCCCATTGGCTCTTGCATCCTTGTCTCTTCAGATTTATTTTTTCTCCTACTGCTTTCAGGAGTCTCTCCCCACCACCACACCTCCACTTCCTGGGGTCTCTCTCTAGGTACGAACTCAGTCCCCCTGCCTCTTTCCCACAGACCCTCTCAGGGATTACTCCTTGACTATCTCCATTTCTATTGATACTCACCTACCCACAGAAGCACTCTCCACCAGGCCACCTCAGCCACCACACTTGCCTATGATCCAGAGATGGCAGCAGCAACCAGAGAGTAGAACACTCACTCAAGCAAAGATGAGACCTGATGATGCCAAGAAATATCTCAGACATCGTAACTACAGCCGCCTAGATTCCAAGGCAAAAATACAGTGACCAGTCAAGTCAATCTATACTCCTCCACCAGATGTCAGTAAGCCTATTGCAGAAGGCCCTAAGAAATGAAAGGTAGCTGAAACACAAGACAAGGACTTCAAAATAGCAATTATGAATATGTCCGAGGACCTGAGGGAGGAGAGGAATAAATCCTTTAATGAAGTCTGTGAAAACACAGTTGAGTAAAATAATGAAAACAATTCAGAACATGCAAGCAGAATTTACCAAGTAGAATCACCAAGGGGGGGGAGGGGAATCTGAAATAAAACTGGAAAGGAAAAATGTAGGATGTCTAACAAAACCTCAGAGATAAGCTTCACCAAAGAGTACAAGACATGGAAAAGAGAATCACAGGGTAGAAGAAATGGATATCTCAGCCAAAGAAAATGTCAAATCTAAAAACCTCCAAGCACAAAACATCCAGGAAATCTGGGAACAAACATGTATCATGAGAATAGGAGAAGGGGAAGAAACCCAGGCTAAAGGCACAGAAAATATTTTTAGCAAAACCATAGGGAAAGAAGACATCAGCCTATAGAAGGAGATGCTTATTGATGTACAGGAACAATACAGAACACCAAGTAGGACTAGAAAAGAAATTCCCAACGACACATAATAATCAAAATACTAAATGCACAAAAGGAAGAATATTCAAAGTGTCAAGAGAAAAACAACACAAAACAACTCACACCTGACTTCTCAATGGAGACTCTAAAATCAAGAAAGTCTTTGACTGGTGTTCTACAAACTCTAAGAGACCACAGATGCTAGCCTAGGCTACTATAACCAGCAAAACTATCAATCCCAGCTACTATAACCAGCAAAACTATCAATCCCAGCTACTATTACCAGCAAAACTATCAATTCCAGCTACTATTACCAGCAAAACTATCAATCCCAGCTACTATTACCAGCAAAACTATCAATCCCAGCTACTATAACCAGCAAAACTATCAATCCCAATTGACAGAGAAAGAAAAACAACTTACGGTAAAACCAAATTCAAGAAATATCTGTCTGCCAATCCAGCTCTACAGAAGGCATTCAAAGGAAAACTTAGTCTGAAGAGGTTAACCATCCCCAAGAAGACCACAAGGAATTAATAATCCCAGTGTAGTTAATCAAAAAGAGGTACGAAACCCCACATCACAAGAAGACCATAACGAGAATCAATAAATGCTGCTCACTTATGACTCTCAATATTAATGGTCTCTATTCCCTAATAAAAAAACACAGACTATCAGACTGGATTAGAAAACAGGACCCATCTTTCTGCTGCATCCAAAATACATAGCTTACCATTAAGGACAGAGATCAGTTCAGGGTAAAAGGACAAAAAAAGGTATCCCAGCAAATGGACCTAACAAGCAAGCAGGTGTAGCCATTTTAACATCTGACAAGATAGAGTATAAACCCAAGCTAATCAGAATAGATAGAGATGGACACTACACACTCATGAAAGGGAAAATCCATTAAGAGGATACTCCAATATTTCACAACAATGCACCAAACTCAAAGACACCCAAGTTCATAAAAGAAACACTGCTATGGCTAAATTCACATGTTGACACTTACACACCGACAGTGAGACCCTCGTCAATAGGCAGATCATCTAGACCCCTCTCATCCCCCCCAAAAAAAATCTAAGCAGAGAAATGCTGGAGTAAGGGCATCGTAAATCAAATAGACCCTGTAGATATCTAAAGACCTTTTCACCCAAACACCAAATGTTCTTCTCAGCAGCTCACAGAACTTTCTCCAAGTGACCACACACTAAGACACAAAGCAACTCTCAACACACATAAGAGATTTGAAATAGCCACCCGCACCCTCTGCGACCACCACGGATTAAAGCCGGAGATCAACAACAGCAGAAACTATACAAATGTATGAAAACAGAACGACTCCCATTGTCATGTGTCAAGAGGGAAACCCAAAAGGACATTAAAATCCTTGTAGAACTGGATGAAAATGAAGACACACAAATCTGTGGGATGCAAGGGAGACAGGCCTAAGAGGCAAGTTCAGAGTGCAAATGCATACATTCAAAAGCTAGAGTGATCTCATACTAATAGCTTCCTGATACACCGAAAGCTCTACAACAACAAGAAGAAATAACACCCTAAACCAGTGGACACCAAGAAATAAACAAAATAGAGGCTGAGATCAATGAAACAGAAACAACAGATACAAAGAATCAATGAAGCGAAGGGGTGTTTCCCTAAGAAACTCAATAAAAGTGTCATATCCCTTAGTCATAGTATCTAAAATGAGAAAGGACTGAAATAAGATTAGAACTCAAAAGGGGGCATTACAAGTGACACTGAGGACATTCAGAGAATCATAAGTGTTAGCATCAGAACCGTTCCTGGACAGCCAGAAGCTATTTACAGCCAGCTTCTGAACCCAGTGATAATGCCATCCCTAGGTGATGACGACCCCCATCTGTTGCCATGGCACCTGTCACACACCCCCTGCGCATGTGTTACCTGTGTTACCTGCCTTACCTGCATCACCTGCGTGTCACCTGTCACCTGCTTTACCTATGTCACGGCCCTGATAAAAGCTTCGGACTCTGACCCATAGCTCTCTCTCTCTCTTCCTCGTTTCTTCCCCTCACCCCTTTCAGGGTGCCTCTGTCACTAAAGACCTCTCCCGTGAGTTCTGTGCTGGCTTGGCGTGATCTGTCCAGGAATATGCCACCCCCATCTAACATTAAGGACATACTTTAAAAATCCGTACTCCAGCTAAGTGGAAAAACATCAAAGAAATAGAATTTCTTGAGATATATGACCTACCACATTTAAATGGAGATCAAATACACTATTTAACCAGACTCATAACACCCAGTGAAATAGAAACAGTAATTAAGTCTCCAAACCAACCAACCAACCATCAACCAAACAACCCACCAAACAAACAAAAAAAAAACCAAGAGCCAGATGGAGTCATCCCTGAATTCTACCAGACCTTCAAAGAATTAAAGCCAATACTCACAGGCGTGTCTAGCCATTCAGTCTTAGTTAATTCCAGATGTTGTCAAGTTGAAAACCAAGAATAGCTATCACGTGTGTACAACCTACATTTAGCCCAGAGGGAACTAGACAGTCAGGCTTGTCTTAGACCTAAAGCAACCGGCCCAGACATGACGACTAGAAATCTCTAAAAGTGAGATGCAATAAACCTCTGCCCTCCTTGAGTTGTTTTTGTTGTTGTTTGCTTTGTTTTGGTGGTCTCCCCTCAACCACCCAGGTATTTGTCAGAGGAACAGGAAGCTAACTAACTCGAATGGGATTAAAAGCAGCTATGGACAGATCCTGGGTAACTATGTAACATTCAGAGAGCCATACATAAGATCTAGTCCAGGAAGCGGCAGCATGGAGACACTGGGAAAATCCGGCTGCAGAAGAGGAGAAAGGAAAGGGGCCATAGGTAGCTGACAGTCAGAGGGTGTGAATTAGAGTCTCTTGGAAGAAAGAGCTAAGCCGGAACCCCATGAATAAAGGGGAAATTGGGCTCATCTATCCGTGTAAGCCTCCAGGACAGCCATTGCAGCAGGTGGCAGATGGAGAAACAGTTGAGCTAGCCTGTGCTACTTCCTTTCCCCATTCTTGCTGTTGCTCCTCCTTTTCCAAATACTAGTCCCTCCTGTTTTCATGACATCTATTCCATTACCCCGTCCTTCCCTGCCTCAGCTTCCTTTAGTGAGGTATCACTCGGAGATACTGGAAAATTCTAAGGAAAAGGCTTTCACATATCAGGATACCCACTGAAGGCTGTATATGACCAGTGTCTGCCAGACGCAGACAAACATATTTCCACAATGTCAGGATTTAGTGAGTAACAATCAATCCACAAAGTTTAGCAGTTTCCATGACAGCAATTTGTCATAATAATCTGTCTACTTTTTCCGTCTCTCCACAGAAGCAAATGCCAGCTCTTTTATTCCGATCTTTATTATAAGTACTAACTCCCAGAGCAACAGCACGCAATAAATACATCTTTCTACGTGTGTGGTGTGTGTGTGTGTGTTACTGAATAAATTCACGTTCAAGAGGCTGTAACAGCTGTCAGTGGTTTCAGAAGTGGGCTGAGAAAGAGTCTGTATAGCTAAGATAATGACCCAGCTCCCAGGAGGGAGCTGCTGGGGGCGAAAATCAAAGCCAGAGAACAAAGCTGCATAACTCAACTGCCGGGTGAAAGGTCAAACTGGGTCCAGAGCAGGAAATGAGTCAAGAGCAGGAAACAGTGGGGCAGGTCCGGGTCCAGATGGGCCAACAGGTGGATGGGCAAGCTGTCAAGTAAGCTGTAGCAACAGCAGGGAATCGAATTGAGTCGGTGAGGAGCCCTTGCCTCAGACATGCAGGTATCAGGTGATAAGTTGGTTAAGCTGCCATCTCTTTAAGGGGGCCAGACAATAAACATATTTTCTCCTTGACCTGGTGTATCCAATAAATTCTTGGGTGTGGTTTCCCTGGTAAGCCTTTCATGTGGCCCCCCTCCAATATTTAATTCCCCAATACACGTTTTATTTTTATTTATTTAGTTTTAATGCCCCAATAAACTTACCGGGTGGCACCCTTTCTAGTTCCCAAAACAGGTCATTTATCGGTCTGCTGGATGGGGCTGCCTGACAAATGGTACAGTTCCTTGGTCCATACACAGTCCGTAGCCATGCTTCTTCCTCAAAATGGAGTAAAAAACAACTTGTAAAATAGAATCTCCTAGACCAATGGTTCCCAACCTTCTGAATACTTTCTAACAAAGTTAGTTCCTCATGTTGTGGTGACCGCCTAGCCATAAAATTATTTTGTTGTTACTTTGTTAATCATAATTTTTGCTACTGTGAAGAATCCTGATGTAAGTATCTGATATGCAGGATATCTGATATACAACCCCCAAAGGGGCTGTGGGACCCACAAGTTGAAAAATCTCCATCTAAAACAATGACTCAACTGCCTTAGAAAGACCAATTCTATTTTGTACACTATGGTGCAAGTTAAAGTAGGGCGTGGCTTGGTCTCGGCAAGCCTGCAAAGCCATTCACAATTTCAGACAAATCACCCCATGACCACTTCCAGTGGAGAAGCGGTCAGGTTTCGCCTACCTAAACTGCTCCTGTTTTTCTCTGGTACTTTGAGGGAGGAATTGGGCCCGTACATAGCCCTTAGTGAGATTTTTATGTCTTGCTAGGAATCATCTGGACAGTTTCCAGACTGCACCAAGCAACTACGGAACAGGCTAAACTTTGCCCATGATCTTTAAAGATTAAGGAGGGGAAAAAAAATCTGGAAGAGGTAATAAGACAGAATGGGAAAGGCCTGGTTTTTCTGTCTTTGAGGAGAAGCAGTTTTTTGTAAGATATACATCCTAGGATATCCCCGATTGATAATAGCTGTTCCCTCTGAAATGTGTATCCCAGAACACCTGCTTTGACAACTCCTGGAGTGACAATTATGGATGCCTCAAACAAAGCTTTTTCTCTTCAGGGAGTTAACTGGACCAAGAACTCTGTCCGGTGTTTTATTTCCTGGATACTTAAGCATAAACCCCACTAAAACCTCCTTTGAATGGTACTTCCCTGAACCAAAGAAAATAACCCCATATTGATCGGCAAAAGAGGCCAGTCATTTTCAGCATGGAAAGGAAAACCTCTAAAGGCCTACTAGAAGAGGCTTCATTGCCAAGCCATAATGTCTCTGATGAGCTTGAATCATTCTCTGGCCTGCTACAATGGTGTCGTAGTTTGGGTTTCTATTCCTGTGAAGAGACACCATGACCACTCTTACAAAGGAAAACATTTAAATTGGGGCGGGCTTACAGTTCGGAGGTTTAGTCCATTATCGACGTGGTGGGAAGCATGGCGGTGTGCAGGCAGACAGGATGCTGCAGAGGTAGCTGGGAGTTCGACATTTAATTCAGGCAGCAGGGAGAGTGACACTAGGTCTGACTTGAGCATCTGAAACCTCAAAGCCCAATCCTAATGATACATTTCCTCCAACAAGGCCACGCCCACCCACAAGGCCACACCCACTCCAACAAGGCCACACCCACTCTAACAAGGCCACACCTCCTAAAATGCTGCTCCCTGTCGACCTAGAGGGACCATTTTCATTCAAACCACCACAGACTGTAGTAACAGGATCTAGGATCACCTAGGAGACAAGCCTGTGGGCACACCTGTAAGGGATTATCTAGATTAGGTTAATTTGGGGTGGAGGGAGGCTCACCCTAAAAGGAAGACAGTATGATTTCCAGGCCAGGGTGTGGGCTGCATACAAGGGAGGGAGGCAGCTGAGCGTGAACATCCCCTCTCTTTCTGTGGGAGCAATGTGGTCAGCTCTGCCTCATGCTACTACTACAGCTGGTCATGACGGTAATAAGCCTGCCTCATTTCCCTACCTTTGGCTATCAGACTACTCAAACAATGGAACCGTGAAGGCTTGATGCTCTTGAGAATCTCACTCTTACATTTTTATCCAGTCTGGGTCCCCGCCCACAACATGCTGCCACCCATAGGCCTTAACACCTCAACGGGATTTAAAAAGACCCCTCCCAGGCGATGCCGACGGACCAACCCAATGGAGAAAATTCTTCTCTAAGACTCTTCTCCCCGACAGTCCGAGAGTATATCGAATTAACAAACCAAACATCATGTGTACCTTACATATCCCAATAGCTCCTGTCTTTGTCCAGACTCTCATTATCTCTTGTAGTATTTGGAACATCTCACAGAGTCTTCTTCCATGATTTAACTTGCTCTTGATTTCGGTTCCAGACTGATTCGTTAAATAGGAGATGGCGTCAGGCTCTCTCATTTGGCTCATCTTATGCTGTGGTATTTATCAGACTCCCAAGTTTAACACAGACATGGACTGGAACTGAAACTATAGGAGTCACTATTTCATCTTATAGTCATGCTGAAAAAGATTTAGAGTGATTCAATTTCCGCGCAACTATGCATGTCCCTGTTCCTGGCTTGTCTTGTTTCAAGCCCATATTCCTTGCATTAGAATGGAAGTTATTTCCTTGATAGGACTTATTTCACTATTGTTACTATTGTCCTTATGTGGGCTTCCTGGAGACCCCACTATTGTCAAATTATGTCTGGTGGCATGAGCTTTCCAAATGGCTGCCTTTGTACACCCAATTAATCCATACTCCAACCTAGAGTCCAGTGTCTTCTCTACAGTAAAGCCTCCCCGAATCCTTCAGGTTTTTTTTTCATCAAGTTCTGTGGTACCTCAGCACTGTGCAAGTATGCTGTGTTTCTTACAGCTAGAGACATGGCATGTCTTTGAATCTACAGAGCTTTGCATATAACTGATGTTCCAGAAATTACTGTGGAGTTGAACACCGTATCAGTACATGTAAATGCTTTATCAAAAGACTACCCTTAGCTCCCGAAGACTTATAATTGTTTCACTTCAACAAGGCTCCTCGTCGTCTTTGTACACTTGAAACCTAGTACAGAATAGGTCTGGATCCTTGAGTAGCCTCAACAACAGTGGATACTGGGGGGCCACACCCTTATGCTGTTACACATGACCAACTCTTTCCTCAGAAGTAAACACAGATCATCTCTCTCTGACTAGCCTCCTGGGTCACATTTCCTTAGATTATGAGTTTAGAAGGCTCCTTAACCACAGTGCTTCTCAGTTATAGAGAATTTACAACTGAACTTATTATTATTATTAATTATTAAAGCCCATCTTGCTGTAGGTAACACAGCTATCTGCTTGTAGTTTGAGAACTGATCATCTTAAAAAGCTGTTTGGATTTTGAGAAGCAGTTGAAGAGAAAGAACACTGGATCGAGTCCATGAACAGGTTTTAACCAGGGATTTGCTATTAGATCTAACTTCTACATTGTGGCGGTGTGTGTGTGTGAATTATTTAGTATCTCATGAATTCTACATTTAAATCATTAGCATAATCATAAAGTCTATGATGCTATGATCAGGGGTGTGTGTGATTAGCAAGAGCAACATTTTACCAACAACTAAGAGGAGAACATTGGATACTAATATCTCAGGTCAAGAACTGATTTGTATTTTATTGGGAAAGCACGGATAGAAAGACTGCACTGTATCCGAGGGGTTGGCCCCCTGAGACCCCTTCTCGCTCTATAACTGTGGACAAGTCACTATGTTAACTCTATCTTTATTTCTTCTTGGAAAAAAGTATGAGTACTTTCTTTGATTTGAAAGCACCAAACACAGTGTGTTTAATGATATTGTATAATCCACACAGTGTAATAATCTGCCATTTTAATTAACAAAAAGGTATCTGGATGGAATTTGTCCACGGGTACTTATAAGCATACTGTCTTTGACATAACAGATATTTGTGCTTATTTTTTCCCTAGGGCCGATAATGGCTTTACAACAAATCATTTAGAATCTTTATGCCAAGTCTTCCAGTGGCAAAACAAGTTACTTGAAAGATGGAGCGTTTGGAAGAAGGCTGCAGTCTGAGACCATGAAATAGCATAAAGCCTGAACAGCCAAGCTGAAAGCCAGTCTGTGACTGATACACCATTCAATTGTCTACAATGTGGCCTAGAAAACTAAGGCTTGTGTATCATCAGGGATCCAAACCCCTATGCTGAACATTCGGATCTCAAATTCAAGAATATCAATATGGTAACTAGCTAGTCCATTCACTCCCCTCCCAAACGTTGCATAAGTATGTAACTGGTTAAATACTACTATATATGGGCTGGAGCAATGGCTTGGCGGTTAAGAGCACTGACTGCTCTTCCAGAGGTCCTGAGTTCAATTCCCAGCAACCACATGGTAGCTCACAGCCATCTGTAATGGGGATCTGATGCCCTCTTCTTTTTTTTTTTTTTTTTTTTTTTTTAGAAGATCATACTCCATATACAGGCTGCATGTTTTGGGATAGCCCCAACTCCAGATGTTTGAGACCTACATGAAAACCAAGCTGTACATTTACAACATATGTGCAGGGAGGCCTAGGTTCAGCCCATGGAGGTAGATCTGTGTAGACTAGTGATGCCCTCTTCTGGTGTGTCTTCTGAAGACAGTGACAGTGTACTCACATACATAAAATAAATCTTTTTAAAAAATCACTACTACATGACATTTAGGGAGATTCACTTAGACATAAGCTTAACAGGAGTGAAGACTATGACTGCTAAAAAAGCCAATATAGTCTTAGATTGAATTATAGTGTCTAGGACACAAAAAGAGGAGATTGTCTTATTCTGTTCTACGCTGATGGAACATGCATCTATCTCTAGGTAAGATATATCGCGTATGTATTGTTTTCTATAGACACAAAGGAAAACAAGAAGCAGTTGATGGGGATATCTAATAACAAGGATTGAGAACTAGGGGAACATTCATATAGCAAAACAAAGCAAAGGAACTGGGAAAGGATCATACCACTTGACCTTGACTTTTAAAGAAGGGGCCATACACAAAAGGATAGTAGTTAAGTCAATGGATAGAAACTACGACCATTATTTCCAACAGACTGTGTCAAAAGCTGAGTTTTAGGGTTGGGCAGTGGTAGCATATGCCCTTAACCCCAGCAGCTGGGAAGCAGAGGCAGGCAGATCTATGTGAATTTGGTCTACATAGTGAGTACCAGGACAGCCAAGGCTACAGGGAAACTCTGTCTTGAGGGATTGGGGAGAAGATGAGTTAGGATGCTAGCAGGAATGTTTTCTTTCTCAGTCCTTCACCACGTGCAGGCACAGTCCCAGTGGCCACTTGGTGGGAGTGTTGTAGAAGAAAGCCAACTATGAGATCTTTCCTTGACTAGAAAAGCCATGATGTATGTGTAGTACTGCAACCCAAACCACAAAACAAACAAACAAACAAATCCCTGATGGAGAATCTATTTCAAATAACTACAAATAACTCACAAAACAATAAAAGATAGACAGCTGGTATCTAGACGCAGAAGTCAAGAGATGCAGATGACCAAGTGCTAAGAAGATATTAAAAGCCTAACAAACTTACACTCTGTACTTCACCGTCCACAGAAACCAGCACCCTAAAGCCTGTCTCAAATAGGAGTCATCTACATTTGAAACACCCAATCTTTCTCTATGTTCATTCACTTTAATGGGTCTCAGTTCTATATACTCAAGTCTCCTTCCGCTAGTAAACAGCCTCCTTTGGCAAAGACTTACAATTGGCAAAGACTGGAGTCCAGATGTTGGGTGTCACTCTGGTCATTGGCCCTGTTATCTCTTGCTAGAGTTTATAGCTCAGACTACTTCCTAGGAGCCACGGTTAAATTCCAGGGCCCTTGAGCTTCACCTTCAGGTCTGTGTGAGTACTACAGCTCCAAGCTTCAAGTCTCCCTAGGAATTAGTCATCACCAGAGCCTCTTCTAGTGAATTGTGGTTTTGGTAGCAACGCAATATTCAGGATTGATCCCAGGGCTTTATGTATTCTACAGAAGCTACAGCCTCCCAGCCTAATAGTATATTCATAATTCCAAGTTCCTCTGATTTAAGGGAGTTGTAGATTTTTGGCCTGTGTCCATGTTCTCTTCCAAAATTGGCCACCACACTCACTAGCCAACAAGAAGTCATCCAGCTGTAGATGGTACCATACATGTATCTATTGGGCCTCTGGAAAATACAGTTCTATCTCAGTTAATTATGTACTGTGACAGTTTCATCAGCCTATAGCAAGCTGTTCTATTTGTCTCACAAGGGTCTTATAACCATTCAGAATTTGTTCAATTCCTTGGTTATGTTTATAAACACGTACTTCGTGAATCAGGTAACCGAGGCCAAATATCAACACCATGTATGATGCTTGTTCCCATAATTATGATAATAATCACATCTACTTCTTGAGTTCCTCCTATGTGCCAGGTACAGTGAAAGACCTATAGTGTCAGGCTTAAAGAGGACTAGAGTGTGTCACCTAGATCTGGAATTGTCAGCTCTCACAGGAGATGAGAATGATAGACACAACACATGGTTAAAGTTTATTAATGATATCAGTGTTTATGGTGTTATGAAATAGCATTACCAAAAGTGCCATAAACGTCCAGATGTAGGAGAACGATTGTGAGCCAGAAGGATGTTTAGTAACCATAGGAAGGCTGGTCCAAGAAGGAAAGGCCAGGCTGAAGCAGAAGACAACCACTGTAAAGCACCCACTCCATCCAGATCACAAGCAGACAGAGGGTCTCAGGGAATACTATACAAGAAGCAGATCCACACTGTTCTAGAGACTCCGCTACTATAGTCCTCAGAGAAAATGATTGCATCAATTTGTAAACACCCAAAGAATAAGTAAGGCCCACGTCTGAATGATCCAATCAAAGGAAGGAATATTACGGTATTTAGTTCAGGAAGGAAGGGAGGGGGAGGGAGGGAGAAAAACGAAAGGCGATTCTTTCATGTAAATGTGCATTGGTTGAAGTACTTGGCAGGACCAGCAGATCTCTCTTTTTGGTAACTCAAGTCTGCAGTCTTCCAACCCTGTGGATGTAAGAGTCAGATATACGGAAATGTGTACAGTGTTCAGGTGGTGGGTGAGTAGAATTCAAGGGACGAAAAAGTAAAACCTACCCTGTTCAAGTGAACAAAGGCCCTGGCGGCAAATACACAAAAGCCTTCATTCCCCAGACTTTGTATTGGGGGAAGTAAATACTACTGATTTTTTAACCTAAACTATAACATACTTGTCTCAGCTAGGGTTTCCATTGCTGTGAAGAGACACCATGACCAAGGCAACTCTTATAAAGGACAACATTTCATTGGGGCTGGCTTACAGGTTCAGAGATCCAGTCCATTATCATCAAGGCGGGAACATGGCAGCATCCAGGCGGGCATGGTGCAGGAGGAGCTGAGAGTTCCACATCTTCATCTGAAGGCTGCTAGCAGAAGACTGGCTTCCAGGCAGCTAGGATGAGGGTCTTAAAGACCACACCCACAGTGACACATCTACTCCAACAAAGTCACACCCACTCCAACAAGGCCACACCTTCTAATAGTGCCACTCCCTGGGCTGAGCTTATACAAACCATCACAGTTATCAACCACTTTCTGATAGTATTTATGACGTGTCTTTTAAGATGGAACTGATACCTACTATTGGTAACTGGGCCAAGAACTCAAAGTTGGGTAGGTCATAAGCTCCTCTATGTTATTTCCCTAAGGGAGCATAGTATTAAACTGCCCTCTAAATATTTATCTTTATGCCCATAAATTAATGTAGTTCTCAGCCGTCATCAGAGCAGCATGTTTTTACAATAGATAGCAATGAATACAGAGACTCACAGTTGGTCAAAGTGTAGAGAAAAAAAAAAAAAAATCCAGGCCCCACAAAGGAGAGAAAACGTGTAATATTTGTCTTTCTGAGACTGACTTAATTTGCTTAATGTGATTATCTCCAGTCATATCCATTTTCCTGCAAATGACATAATGTCGTTCTTTTGGATGAAAATTTTCCATTGTGTCATTATAACCCTTTTTTTCTTTTTAATCCATTCTTTAGTTAGTGGAGACCTAGATTGGTCCCATAAGTCACCTGTTGTAAATAGTGCTGCAGGAAACATCTTTGGGCAAGAATCTCTTGTAAGGTCCAAGGGGTACCCCACTACACACACACACACACACACACACACACACACACACACACACACATATACGCACACACAGGAGGACAGGCCCACTGACTTTGTCCCTAGAATGATTTCTGGCACTTAGATAAAAGCCAGCATTCCTCCAGAATCCGTAAAACCATTTCCCATCTGGTAGAAGGGACATAGGACTCTGTTGGCATATACTTGAGGTTATATATCAAAGCCTATGTGGCTTCCAGGTTCCCTCAGCCTCCTATTCTCAAGTACTAGTTACACATTCCAAAGACCCCACCCTGGCTCTTCTGTCAGGTCCTACCCTCTCTTCGGACCCAGTGCTGCCCCACAGTTACTCCTATTCTCATTCTCATTCTCATTCTCTCTCTCTCTCTCTCTCTCTCTCTCTCTCTCTCTTCTCTCTCTCTTTCTCAAATATCCCTGACCATGTTGAATCTGCTATGTCCACTCTGCTTTCCTTTCTCTATGCTCTGGTTTCTATACTCTGGTTTCTTCTAGATGCCTGTAGTTATACTGTCTGTCTGTCTAATAAAAACCTTCCCCAATAATAGAATGGTCATATTGACAGTACCTCTAAATCACCCCTTGCATACATTTCTATGATACATTGACTTGGGATTACTGGGGTAAATATCAGAGCATGGTATAACTGGGTCATGCAGCAGATTTACTCTCAGGAAGTTTTCTGGGGGAGGGGGGGAATGGTGCATGAGTGTGTGTGTGCGTGTGTGTACTCATCCATGTACAGAAAGATTTATGTCAGGTATACATGTATATGTTCGCATGTGTGTGCAGAAGCTGGGTTATCAACCTCCGGTGTCATTCCTTAGAAATCCTCTTTCTTTCTTAATTTTTTTCTAGGTAGGGGCTCACTGGGACCTGGGGCATGCAGAATAAGTTGGGGTAGCTGGACAGGAAACCCTAGGGAACCTCCTTCTGTTGAGATTAGAAGTGTTTGCCACCGTGATGACTTCTGTGTAAGTTCTGTAGTGCTTACGTGGCAAAGCTTTTCTGACTGAGGTATCCCCCTAGCCCCTCCATACTGATGTTCCTAGTGGTTGGAACTAATTAACATCCCCCCCAACAACATAGGAGGCTTCCCCCTTGTGTCTATTCTCAACAGCATTTGCAGTGACTTGCTTCTAATATGTGAGATTAAAACCTCAAAGTTTGAATTTGCATGTCTCTGATGGTCATTTGTACTTCATCCGGGTTGTTTGGATTCTTCTTTAGGATTTTAGTTCTTTATATATTGCAGATATTAGCCCTATCAGAGGCACAGCTAGCAAAGATTCGCTTCCACTCTGTAGGCTGTCTCTTGCATAACTCTTTCCTTTGCTGTGCAGAAGCTTTTTACTGCCTGGGGTTCCATTTGCCTTCTTTCCTGAGTGACTAGAGTCCTTCTGAAGAAGTCTTCCATGATGCCTATGTCTTGAAACATTTCACCCAGCTTCCCCTCTAGTTTCAAGGTTTCAGGTCTCACGATTAAGGTCTTTGATCCATTTGAAGCTGATTTTTGTTTCCTACAAGGTGAGGGATGGTGTCTTAGTTTGGGTTTTACTGTTGTGAAGAGACACCATGACCAAGGCAACGCTTAAAAAGGACAATGTTTAATTGGGGCTGGCTTACAGTTTTAGAAGTTCAGTCCATTATCATCAAGGCAGGAAGTATGGCAGTGTTCAGGCAGGCATGGTGCTGGAGGAGCTGAGAGTTCAACCTCTTGTTCCGAAGGCAAACAGAAGACTGTCTCCCACATGGCTAGGAGGACAGTCTCAAAGCTGTGGCCCCACAGTGACACACTTCCACCACCAAGGCCACACCTCCTCCACCAAGGCCACACCCACTCTAACAAGGCCACACCCACTCTAACAAGGCCACACCCACTCTAACAAGGCCACACCCACTCTAACAAGGCCACACTCACTCTAACAAGGCCACACCTCCTAATAGTGCCACTTCCTGGGCCAAGCATATTCAAACCACCACAGATGATGACCTATTTTAATTCTTCGGCATGTGGATATCCTTTATTACTGAAGAAGATGTCTTTTCTCCAACATCCATTCTTGGCATCTTTGTAGTAACCAAGCAGTTGTAGCTATGTAGGATTATATCTAAGTGGCCTATTCTACCTTACTGGCCATTCTGGATGCTTCTCTGTCGGTACCATGCTGGTTTTGTTACTATAGTTCTGGTAGACCTTACAACATTATTCTCTTTGCTCAGGACCTGCTTTAGATATTTGGGTGTTTTATGCTTCTAAGTATACTTTAAAGTCCCCCCCCCACCTCTGTTTCTGTTAAGAAAGCCATTGGAATTTTGATGGAGATTGTACTGAATATTCAGATTGCTTGGTGATATAGGCACTTTCAAAATATTGACTTTTCTAGTCCGTGAGTATGCAAGTTTTTGCTATCATGAAGTGTCTTCAGTCTCTTTCTTTGATATTTGTGGTGGTTTGAATATGCTTGGCCCATGGGGAGTGGCCCTATTAGCAGGCATGGCCTTGTTGGAGGAAGTGTATCACTGAACATATAGGCAGGCTCTGAAGGCACCTAATGCTCAAGCTCTACTCAGTGCAGAAGAGAGAGCTTCCTCTCTCTTCTGCCTGCCTTCATCTCAAGGTGTAGAACTCTGAGCTCCTTCAACACCATGTATGTCTGGATGCCGCTGTGTTTCCCTGCTATGATGATAATAGACTGAACCTATGAAACTGTAAGCCAGCCCCAATAAAATGTTGTCCTTTATAAGAGTTGCCTTGGTCATGGTGTCTCTTTACAACAATGAAACCCCAACTAAGAGAGTATCTTAGACTTCCCATTTAAAAGATCTAAAGCACCTTATTTCCTTGGTTAGACTTATCCCAGAGGGTTTTTTGTTTTGCTATTGTAAATGGAATGTTCTCCTGATTTCTTTCTTGGTGTGTTTGTTACTAGAATATAGGAAAACTATTGATTTTGTATGATAATTTTTTTTTAAGTTCCCTCTTTGTATATGGTCTATGTCCATGTCCTTGGGGGTGTAATACAAGTGTGTGTGTGTGTGTGTGTGTGTGTGTGTGTGTGTATGTGTGTGTGTAGATGTGAATTTTAAAGGCAGACATCAATTGTCTTCTTTGATTACTTTCCACATGTTTTCAGACAAGGTCTTCCACTAAATCTAGTGTTAGCATTCTGTCTAAGCTCCATCCCACAGTTACCTGGCAACAGCCAGGTATGCCTAACTCACTACAAAAGGGGCTGCTTACCCCTCCTCTGTCTCTCTTGCTCCTGCTCTTGCCTTCCTGCTCCCCCTCTTTCCCTATTCCCTTTCCCCCTCTCTATCCACATGCCCATAGCCAGCCTCTACTTCTCTCCTCTCTCCTCTCTCTCTCTCTCTCTGCCTCTACTACCCTCTCAACTCCCCTCTCCATGCCTGAATAGACTCTATTCTATACTATACAGTCTGTGGCTGGTCCCTCAGGGGGAAGAGATGCTTCAGCATGGGCCCACGAAGGCACCCTCTTCCCCCATACCTGACTGTGCATCCATAAAACATATTTCTCTTCTCTTTATCTTTTTTATAAACACATCATCTAGGGCCCATCAATTTGTCTTAGCTGGCCGGGTAGTGAGTTCCAGGCATCTGCCTGTCTCCACTCCTTCTCTCCCACAATGCTGAGGTTACATATGTGAACAAGACCCTTGCCTGGCCTTTACCTGGATGTTTAGGATTCGAACTCAGGCTCTCATCCTCATGTAGCAGATATTTTACTGATCCAGCCATCTTCAGAGCCCATGTGCTTTCTTTATATACAACTCAAGCTTGACTGATAAGAATTTTTAAAGCCTTATTTTCGATCTATTATATTGAGACCTATTATATTCTCCTGGAATAGTGTCATTTGTCTTGATAGCAATGTGCGTGCTGTGTGGCACTATTTCTGAGAAGATGAGAACAAGTATCGACTCACCTCAGAGAGAGAACCAAAGTCTGTAGTAAGCATACCATCAAAATCCCATTCGGTGAAGCCATGAGTTTATTGGGACTATTTGTAGGAGTACAAGCAAGGGGTTACTTACAGGAGATGAAAAGACTTAAAGACAGCTGTGTTATTGAGTGCTTACCCTGGCATGGGTTCATAGTTCACAAAAGTTTAAAACTTGGATCACACTGCCCATCTTGCAGGAGAGTGTCTCTTCCAGGCAGCTCAGGGTGTCTCTGGTTTCTAGGCAGCTCTGTGGGCCTGGGAATTTCTCTCAGTAATCCCTTTTTCTTATATAAACTAAGGGAGAGAGAGATCTAGTACATCTGATAAGTTTCAGGGATTTCCTAAAGCTTCTGAGTTGTTTACTTTCTGAGTTTTAATCAGGTTCCCTTCAGGACAGAAAATGCCAACTCAGAGGAAATTGTTATACAATAATATCTTAAGATGAATTTGTGTTTTTCCTATGAATACCCATCGTTGAGTTTCCATATTAAACAAACTGAAATATTTTTTCTTTCTGCAGACATCTTCCGGATTATGAAACATCTTGTGTTCTGCCCCTTCTTCTGTCTCCCTGTCTATCATGACTGCCCTCCCATACTGCCTCCTGTTTATGTTAGCTAGGAGCTTCCTCCTATTTCTGTTTACCTGTAGCAGAGTCTTTTCAGACAATATCAGATGTGTTCAGAGAGGTATGGCCACAGACTAGCAAAGCCTTTTCAAACTGATTTTTCTATGACAACCTTCTCATGATATTTGACAAATTGATTCTTTTCTTGAACGACTATCAGTGAGGTAATCATATCAAGTCTGACATGATGGCATATGCTTATAATTCCAACTGCTTGAGAGGCTGAGATAGATAAAAAATTCAAGGCCAGCCTGGGCTACAAAGTGAATTCAAACTCATCTCGAGAAACTTGGAAAATAGACATAAGGACAAAGGGCATGAAATCCCTATCCCATCCTACCCTGGCCACAAAGGCTCGTGGGCCTGTTTCTTTGATTAAAATTTTAGCATTCTACAAGCAGGAAGAATTTTATCTACGCCAGTGATGCTTAATGCAGTAAGTAGCTGTGTGACTCAGAGCCAATTATTTAATGACTCCACTTTGAAGAGAAACATTTGGAAGGAGCGGGTGCCGGGTCTGTGTGCCAGCTGCTAGTTAATGGTGAGGTGAGGGTGATTTCCAGTTACGTGCTAAATTTAGCACTTGAGAGCATGCTGGAACTGGCCAAAGTAGTTCCTAGCTGGGGTTCAGTGACTGGTAGGCAGCATTCTTTGCAAGGATCTACAGTGGAAATAATTTCTCAATAAGCTGGTAACAAGCAGGAGGGACAAAGACTGGGTATTATGGAAGGTGAGAATTAGCTTTTTAGAATGAAGGCCTCTTGGGCCATATTTATGCACTGTATAAGGCTATAAGGAAACGTAGAAAGGGCAACATGGTGTGTATTTGTATGTGTTATGTTCTAGGCTATACTTTATCTTGCAGTCACCAATGGGACTTCACTTGAGGCTCAGTATGAATAACTAAGATTCAGTTGACTGCAGTGGCCAGACACTTTCCACCCCAGGTAGCTGTTCCTAGCCTATTGCCCATCTCTAACGCAGCACCAAAGAAAGAGAAAGCCTGGACCAGTGACTCACATCTGTAATCCCAGAACAGGGGAGTGAGGCAGAGGGAGGCTAGCCTGGGCTGTCCTGTACGTACCAAGCCAGGGTAATGATGTGAGACTGTGTCTGAAAAATAACCAAAGGAGGGAGGGAGGGAGGGAAAAAGAGAGGGAAAGGGAGGGAGGAGAAGGAGAGAGGAGGAAAGAGGGGGGAGAAGGGAGGAGTAGAAAGAGAAGAGGGAGGGAAGGAGGGAAGGGATAGAGGAGAGGGGAAGAGAAGGAGAGAGGGGGGGGGAAGAAGGGGAGAGAGAGAAGGAGGGGAGGGAGGGAAGGAGGGGGAAAGCAGGAGAGGGAAAAAGGAGGAGACAAGGAGGGAAGAGAGGAGAGAGAGGAGGGGAAGGAGGGAGGGGAAGGGAAGAAGAGAGAGGAGGAGGGAGGAGAAGAGGAAAGGAGAGAGGGAAGAAAGGGAGAGAGAGAAGGAGGAAAGGAAGGGGAGGGAGGGAGTCAGGAAGAGAGAGAGAGAAAGGATAATTTGCTGATCTAGGTGTGGAAAGGAGAAGGAATGCTAGTAGGTCCCTGTCGACGTGGGGAAACTACCTGGGAAGAATAGGGACCTCGTGCTTGACCACAGGTGGGATATAAAAGTGAACCGTACACAGTAAGGCCAAGAAACAAAATGGCCGGCTCTGAGTGGGCATACCTATCCTTGGCTGGTCATCTTCTCTAGGGAAAGTAGGAGTGGGTGTCAAGAAGACATCAGGAAACACTTACTCAGGGTTAATGATTAGAAAGCACAGCTGGAGCTCAGTGTTTGATCAATGGGCTGGGGGCGGGAAGTTGGTAAAAAAAACATTATGCTACTTGAAACTTCTTAATCTTCCAGAGAATTAATAAACAAAAACAAGACAAAAAAAAATAAAAACAAGTTTGCCATCAGAGTAAGCCTTTAAACAGTTTTTTTTTTTAAAAGATTCATTTATTTTTATTTCATGTGTATAAGTGTTTTGCCTACATGTATGTCTGTGTACCATGCGCATGCCCAATCCCCAAAGGAGGCCAGAAGAGGGATCCCCTGGAACTGGAGTACACACACACACACACACACACACACACTCACACAGGAGTGTGCATCCAGTCTAGAAGAGGGCATCAGATCCTCTAGAGATGGAGTTACAGGTAATCATGGGCCACTTGAGGCAGATTCTGGGAACTGAACTCAGTCCTAAATGGACTCTTAACTGCTAAGCCATCTTCTCATTCCTGTGCCATATTTTAAAGCTCCTATAAAGGAGTTGAGAACTGTCTTATTATTATTTTTTTTAAAAACGAGGACTTAAAGTGAGAGTGAGAGAGAAAGGGAGGTGGGGTGGGTCTCTGGGAGAGTCGGAGTGAATGTAATCAAAACACCTCGTGTGAAATTCTTAAAGATCAATAAAAATATTATATCAGAAAGTTGACCAAGTAAAGCAGCCATGGCCATAAGCAGCTATAGTCCCAGAATCTCAAGAGGCGGAAGCAGAGGGAACATTTAAAACCCACGAACAAATAAGTAAGCTTGCAAGTAAACACCAGAAGCATCGCCACGTTATCGAAGTATACCTCCCCAAACAGCGTGCAGGTGAATTGCCGGTGGATGGGCGGCAGGCGCCTGTCAGCAGGGAATTGGAAATGAGGCAGTAACTATGTATCGCTCCGTACCTTGTAACTATGTAACTATGCACCTTGCAGACCAGCTAAAAGCCTAAACACTGACATGAGGAGATGCTGAATAGAAGGTGAACCGAAGGAGCTCCCACTCCTCCTGAGTTAGAGAAACCTGGTAGGGGCACTTGGAAGACCATTTGGCAAGCCTTTTGTGAAACTAATCCGATCTTGAGTTGTGCTCCAGTAGTTGTGATCCTTAGTGTTGACTGGGAGGAGGAGGAGGAGGAGAAATAAATGTTTACATAGGCACTTGTACCTGCGCCTGTTTGTGGCAACATCATTTACAAATGCCAAAGCTTGAGAGAGATCAAGATGCCCTTAAGATGCCCTTTAGGGCTGGGCGGTGGTGGCGCACGCCTTTAATCCCAGCACTTGGGAGGCAGAGGCAGGCGGATTTCTGAGTTCGAGGCCAGCCTGGTCTACAGAGTGAGTTCCAGGATAGCCCGAGCTACACAGGAAACCCTGTCTCAAAAAAAAAACAAAACAAAAAAACAAACAAACAAACAAACAAAAAAAAAAAAAGATGCCCTTTAGGAGTCAAACGAGTAAATGAACTGGTATTGTATATATTCAGTCCCGGGGAGAAATGAGCTATCCATCCATGAAAAGATAAGGAGGAACCTTAAATGCACAGTACAGCATGAGGAAGCTAACCAAAAAAGGTGACACACTGTGCACCCCACTATAGGCAGTCAGGAAAATGCTGAGATGATGTGAATTGGTGGGTATCAGGGATTTTACGGGAGAGGAAAGGAGGAAAGGATAAACAGGTAGAGAGACAGGATCAGGTAAAACTGTCCCCCATGATACAAAAATGAGAAACACACACATGCACACACACACACACACACACACACATATATATGCACTCATGCATGCACACAGACACACACACACATACACACATGCAGGCACATACACAGACAGACATAAACACACACAAACACACACATACATGCAAGCATGAATGCCCATACATATCAACTATATAAAGCCAAGAGAGAACTCCAATGTAAATTCTTGACTTGGAAAGATAAGGATATGTCCCCACAAGTTCATCATTTGTAACAAACATCCCTCTCTGGTGCTGCATGGTTTAATGGGGGAAGTTGTGTGTGTGTGTGTGTGTGTGTGTAGGCAGGACATGTATAAGATATCTTCATATTCATTCTGGTGGTAAACTTAAAATGCTTACAGCATTGGGTGTGGTGGCATATGCCTATGATCCCAGCAGTGGGAGACAGAGGCAGGCAGATCTCTGAGTTTGAGTCTAACCTGGTCTATAGCTCTAGTTCTAGGACAACCAGGGCTACATGAACACACACACACACACACACAAAACCAGCTCGAAAAACCAAAACTAAACAAATAAATTAGATACTCAATGCGGGGTTTCATGAAATCCCAGGCTAGCCCCAAACTCATTATGTAGCAAAGGATGACTATGAACTTCTGACCCTTCCATCTATCCCTTGAATGCTAGAACTGTAGGCTCTACTACACCCCATTTGTGTTGTGCATGGTGGGCAAGCACTCTGAAAACTGAGCCCTTAAATATTGCCAGCCACAAGCACACTGTTGAAATAAATTCTATATTTTAAATGGGGAGAGAATTGGAGAGTCAATAGATTGTAGGAAATCAATAGAAACAATTCTATGTTTACTCAGATAGAAAGTCTTTAAAGAGTACAGTGTAAGACACACAAAAACAAAACAGAACAAAACTCCCAAAACCAACCAACTAACCAACCAACCAACCAACAACAATGACAACAAAAACCAGACACTAAAACTCAACATTCTCAAGGCGGTGCAGAGACACACAAAAACAAAACAGAACAAAACTCCCAAAACCAACCAACTAACCAACCAACCAACCAACAACAATGACAACAAAAACCAGACACTAAAACTCAACATTCTCAAGGCGGTGCAGAAAGTAAAGGCATTCTAACACTAGAGAGAAGACTTTGAGCCCTGGTGTGAAGAACTCCTTGGGATCCTGGATCTATCAATAGGGAAAATTCCTATCATCTCATTGGCTCTGTTTGCTGAGCTGCAAAATCTGAGGGCGATCTGTGATATCTAAGGTGCCTTTGAGTTTGGAATATCCGCCTCTGTATTTACACATAGTATAACCTAGCACTTGGAAGCACAGACACAAACACTTTCGTTCAGTTCTCTCACCTCATACCTGGCCAAGGACAAGCTGTTCCGTCACTCTGGAACTTGGGTTTCCCCATCTATATACTAGGAATGAAGATAGTGAATATGTCCTGCTTGGGGTGGAGGTGGTTAATAAATCAATAAAAAGAATCTATTTTTAAAATGCCTAACGCAGTGGATACCAGAGAAAGAGAAACCATTATAAATGCAGGTTGTAGATGCCATTTCTCTAATACCGATTTGGCACCACAGACAGCATAAAACCCTGTGTCACCATGTAGCTGCAAAATTCCGAAGGTAACTGAGATTAGCAGAGCAGATTTTGCTAGGTTCTCCTTTTGGGTCAGGAATGAACGGAATCCTAGGAGATGGTGTGGTCAGGACCTCTGGGTTACAATTAGGTCAGAGTCAACTGAAAAATATTCCCGTAGTTCAGTGGAAAGTCACTGAAGACCGTACCACATCTTCATTGGTGTTTATCTTCCAGGATACACTGCTGACTCCAGAGGTCTGACATATTGTTATCCTGCCAGAGATAGGACTTTAAACAGGCTTGGGAGATTTTCCCAACCCAAATGCCAAATGTCTACAGAGGGTTTCTGCTAAACGGATGATACAGCAAGACTCAAGCCAGTGAGAGTTTGTTGTCAATTGCAAGGATCAAAGAGACACATATTTGAGTCATTGACAGGGACGGTGATGTAGTACCAATCACAGGTTGTTTTGGGATTCAGAATCTCGTGTATCTGTCCTTAGACTGCTCTCTGCCTTCCTTTTGGTGCGTATAGACAAGAATAGGGATGGCTACAGGTATGGCAGCCCAGAATTTGGTTAACTGGGGTAGGAATAGTATAGCCTGGGCTACATGGGGAGACTCTGTTTTGGGGAATATGGAGGAATGAACGCCAACCTAGAAGTGTACTTTAGTGGCAGAGTGCTTGTCTGGCATGCTCCAAGCTGTGGGTTCACTCTCCAGGAGTAAGTATGCGCACACACACAAACACACACACACCTTTCCTTGAAAGACAGCATAGACTTAATGCCATCACTAAGAGTTTTAAAGTTTTCTTAATTTTACCATACCCTAAGTTTCATATACTAAGGTAACTTCCACTACTGAAGCTAAAATAGAAGAAAAAAAAAAAACCCTGTTATTTGTTTATAATTCTAGCATCTTTTTAATCTTCTTAGATCACTCTTTTACAAATTTGAGCTCAAAACATCTCTCTATTTCTGGGAGAGTCAAGAAACTGAGGTGGGATGATCATAATTTCAAGATCGACCTTGGACGGGATGCAGTCTGTCCAAAGTAACCTGAGCATCTCAGTTGGACCCTGTCTTTAGGAGAATAGACATCCTTTTAAAAGTCAGTTTCTTTTCTTGCTGCTGTGATAAAATACCCTTAAAAACATAGAGGAGTGTCTTGGTCAGGGTTTCTATTCATGCACAAAAACATAATGACAAAAAGCAAGTCGGGGAGGAAAGGGTTAATTCAGCTTATACTTCCACATTGCTGTTCATCACCAAAGGAAGTCAGGACTGGAACTCACACAGGGCAGGAACCTGGAGGCAGGAGCTGATGCAGAGGCCATGGAGGGGTGCTGCTTACTGGCTTGCTTCCCCTGGCTTGCTCAGCTTGCTTTCTTATAGAACCCAGGACTACAAGCCCAGAGATAGTACCACCCACAATAGGCCTTCCCACCCTTGATCACTAACTGAGAAAATGCCTTACAACTGGATCTCATGGAGGCATTTCCTCAAGGCAGGCTCCTTTCTCTGTAATAACTCCATCTTGTGTCAAGTTGACACATGAAACTAGCCAGTACATGGGGGAAAGTTTATTCTGGGTTATAGTCCCAGGTTACCATCCATCCTTGTAGGTAATCACAGCAGCTCAAGTTATCTGGTCACATTGCATCTATAGTCAAAGAGTAGAGAGCTAAAAGTTGCATGCTAAGGCTCAGCTGGCTTTCTCTGCTCTCATAGTTACAAATCCTTTGCATAGGGAATGGTATTGCCCACAGCGGGTAAGTCTTCCCATTTTGATTAATGTCATCAAGACCCTCTTCCACAGATAATTCCACAGGCTAACCTGATCTAGATAGTCCCTCACTGAGACTCTCTTGAGATTCTAAACTGTGTCAAGTTGACAAATAAAAACCAACCATTGCACAATATGAATACTTCTTATGCTATTTCTATCAGCACGTACAAAGTGTGCTGACTAGTTTATGTCAACTTGACACAGACTACAGTTATGGGGAGAAGGGAGTCTCAATTGGGAGAATGCCTCCATAAGATTGGGCTTCTAAAAATGCCTGTAGAACATTTTCTTAGTGATTGATGGGGGAGGGCCCAGCCCATTATGTGTGGGCCACCCATGGGCAAGTGGTCCTGAGTTCTATAAGAAAGCAGGCTGAACAAGCCGTGGGAAACAAGTCAGTAAACAGGGTTCCCTCTATGGCCTCGTATCAGCTCTGGCTTTCAGGTTCTTTCCTGTTTGGGTTCCTGTCCTGGCTACCTTCAGGGATGGACTACAGTGTGGAAGCGTAAGCCCAAAAAACCCTTTCCTCCACAACTTGCTTTCTGGCCATGCTGTTTCATGACTGCAAGAGAAACTCTGACTAAAATGCAAAGGAAGCTGGTAACTCATCCTATGCTATGCTATTCCAAGAACTGAAGTATTATTTGAACCAAAGATTATTTCATTTCTTATGAACCTTTTTAAAGAGCACTGGTGGTCTGGATTTACCCCTGCACTGGGATCCATTCAGTGTAAGAATGAACTTCAAAACATATGTCCTTGCTCGATACCAGGTACCACTTACCCTAGTCATTAGTCACTATAGCATACTTTTTCTTTAAAGAAAAATTTGTGCGTACAAAGACAAGTACATTCATATATTTTTATTTTATTGATGGGAACATAAAACTTGTACAAAAAACTTATGAAGTAAAATGTGATGGCTTAACACACACACACACACCACACACACACACACACACACCCCTTAATGTTCAAATAAGGGCAAGACTGTCTAACATTTCCTCATGATGCAAATATTTGAAATCCCTTTTAATAGAATTTTTAAGTATATTAGTACCTATTGTCACATTATCAATCTATTACCTAGGCTCCTTACTCTACAAAAGGTGATCTTTTTCTTCGAGAAATCTTTTTAAGAAATCCTTTTCTTATCTAGCTGTGAGTAGTAGCCCTGATTATCATTTTGCCATTTCACACTTTTTAAACTAATTACATCCCAAATGTTGGCCCCCTTCCTGTCCCCTACTCCCCATTCTGCCTCCTTTTGCCTCTGAGAGGGTGCTCCTCCCTTATCCCCTCACCCTGGTTCATTGTCTCTACAGGATTGGGTGCATCCCCTCCCACTGAGGCCAGATGTGGCAGCCCTCTGCTACATGTGTGTGTGTGTGGAGTGGGGGACAATAGGGAGAGGTTTGGACCAGCCTAGGGATGCTCTTTAGTTGGTGGCCCAGTCTCTGGGAGCTCCCAGGGGTCAGGTTAATTGATATTGTTGGTCTTCCTGTGGGGTTGCCATCTCTTTAAGGGCCTTCAATCCTTCCCCTAACTCTCCCACAGGTGTCCCTGATCTCTCAATGTTTGTTTGTGGGTTTCTGCATCTGTCTCAGTCAGCTGAGTCTCTCAGAGGGCTGCTATGCTAGGCTCTGGTCTCTGCTGCCAGTCCCAGGCAGCTCGCCCTTCTTTGCTATTCTACCAAGGACAGGTAACCACATTCCTATTTTACTTTTACAGGGCAATTATTTTTCACATTTCATATGGTTGAAACCACATGCCAGTTGTCTCTCTGTGATTGGCATATATCATTAACATGCTAACCTATTCACGTGTCACAGATGGGAGGGGTCTATCCTTTGATGACTTCATGGTATTCCATTGTGTATATAAAACGTGTTTTCTTTATCCATCTACAAGTTGGTCAATATTCATGCTGTTTCCAGTTTTTAATTTTTATAATAAGCATGAGATTAAAGTTGTGTCTTGATAATGATTTCATTTCCTTGGGATATATGCTCGCTAGGTCATACAATAATTCTGCTCTAATTAATGACTGTACAAATTACCAGTCCCATTATCAATGTGTAACAGTTCTTTTTTTCTCCATGTCTCACCAGCATTTCTAATCCTTAACCATGCTTTTAAAATATTTATTTTGTTTCAATCTTAACCTTTTTGGTAAGAGCCATTCTGACTGGGTTAAAAGTAATACACATTCTTTGATTGGCATCTTGCTGATAATTATTGAGGCTCAGAATGTTTTACATACCTGTTAGTCATTTGTACCTTTTTTTTTTAAAATTATTGTTTAAAGAAATCCTTATTTCCCATTTTCCACTGGATTGTTTGTGTTTTGATCTGGGATATTTGCTTGTTTGCTGTTGCTACCCGTTGTTTTCTACTTTGGAGAAGTTGGTTGGCTGTTGGTGTACACTGTAGACTTTCAATGTCTGCCTTTGATGCCATGACTGGTGGTGTGTGTGTGTGTGTGTGTGTGTATGTGTGTGTGTTGTATAACTTTTAAAAATTTAGGTTTGTATGACCCTTCAGAAACATCTACTTTATGATATTAGAAATAACATATAACTGTGTATAGCCATACCACTCTGAATGTGCCCAATCTAATCTGAAACTGAAATAACATATAATCATCTTTTCGTTAATTGATATAAGCATTTATTAACAGAGGGCAAGCCCAGAAGATGCACTCTGAACGCCATCCCACATTCACACTTTAACTCATGACGCACCTAGTTCCCAAGATGGAGTTATGAGGATTGGAAGGACGGAGTCTCTTATTGAAGGAAGGTGTCAAACTCAGGCAAGGACAGGGCTCTGGGGATCAGGAGGAGAAAGAAGAGGTAGAGGTCTCGCTGTGGACAGACCAGGAGGTGCCACCGGGTGAGATAAGGACATACAGAGAGTTGAAAGGCAAACTTGAGAGTCTCACCCAGGCAAACAGATGCGCGTGTTCCTCCGGGTCTGTGTATTTCTACAGCTGCGACTCAAGAGCTGCTTATCTTCTCTCCAAGTGTTTCCTTGGCATGAAGTCAATGGGAGTCCGGGCTCTGGAGAGTCTCAACGGAGCAGATGGGCCAGCGGCAGCCAGCAAGCTTGTTGCCTTTGGCTGAGAGCACCATCCTGGAAGTGGATGTCTTGTGAGCGAGCCCCAGCAGGCTCAGCCCGAGTCAGGCAGCCTACTTCTAGAAGTTTCCCTTTCTTCTCTGTGTTTTCTGTGCTTGTTAAGAACATAGTGTTTTTGGTCCCTAGAGTATTCATGAGGGCATGGCGTGCAGGTTCAAGGGGTTCTGGGTTCTGGTTTTTCTATAGTTATTTCCCCTGGAGCCTTCTCCCCTGTGGCCAAAGTGTCCTTCTTTGGGCCACAGTGTTGCCCACTATAAGGCTGTTTATAACAAATTACGTAATCTCATTGGATTCTTTCCGCAGTCTCCTCAGATCTGTGCGCCGTTACTGTCTGACTTTACATGTAAGGAAGTGGAAGCCTAGAATTCAATTTTTTAAAAATTTTTTTGATAATTTCATATTCGTATTCAATGTATCTTGATCATATCCACCTCCAACTTCTCTTTCTAGTTCCGATCTTCACGGTCAGTGAATCCGATTAAGTGCTGTGTATATGTTCATGTGTGCAATGGTGTAGGGCTTTCTACTAGAGCACAGGCAACCTACCACAGGCACATCCCCAAGAAAAGGTATTTCACTCCCCCAGCAGATATTAGCTGTCAGTAACTCCTTCATTAGGGGTGGGGCCTCAAGAGTTCCCCTCCCATCCAGGTTGAAACATTGGTTGGCTTGACCTTATACAAGTCTTATTTGTATTACGTTGATTTGTAATGTCTGATATGTACCTGGCATGACACAAATACGGAAGTCTGAAGACAATGGCTAGAGTCAGTTCTCTCCTCTACCCTGTGGGTTGGGGGAGGGGAGATAAAACTCAGGTCATCAGAATTGGCAGCAAGCCTCTTTAGCCACTGAGCCATTGTGCCAGCCCAGCCTGAGCTCAGGCTTACTTCAAACTCATGATCGTCCTGCCTCCTCTCCCTCTTCAACATCTCCTTCCTGTATGTGCCACAACAATTGGCCTTGTAGGTTTTACACAGACAACCATGGCTGCTGGGAGTTTGAGAAGCAACAGCCACGCCACGTCCCAGGGACAGCATATCGCAGCCCTTCCCTCCACATCCGTTGGCTCTGACATTCTTAACATGATGTTCCCTGAACCTTGAGGGCCTTGACATAGATGTCACATTTAGGGACGTGCATTCAGCAGTCATTTATTTTCAGGACGTTGACCAGTTGTGACTCTCTGTATTAACTATTGAACATTGGGGTTGGGGGAGGGAAGGAGCAGCCTCCATGGGTACAAATATAAATATTTAAGAGTTTGACAATGTATCCATTAGCAAAACAAGTATAGTCAGTTGTCCATAGGGCCAATGATCTTCCCAGTCATAGATTCTGGCCCTGTTTATGGCACTAGACTCATATGGGGCAAGCCTCTGATGGAGCAGAAAGTCATTTCTTATTCCCATAACAATCACACCACTCCTGCATCAATGGGCCTGCCTTGTCCGCAGGTTGGTATTTCAGCGTGCAAACTTCACAACTGGGTAAGACCATTCTTGACTTTTCTCTCCTAGCAACTTAACAGATAGCATCTTCTGGACCTATGAAAACCAGTCGGCAGGGGACTCCCAGTTTAGTTCCAGCTTGATCCCTCTAAGTCCTGCATCCAGACGTATGGTGTCTTCAGCAACAGAGTCTCGCCTTTTAATTCTGGTGGGCAACCAAGAGCCGTTGCCTGTGTCTCTCTGGAGCATCCTCAACCAAAAACTGGTAGAGCGGTATCCATCACCTGCCACACCTAACACTAGTTACCACTTAACAGCCATCTGGAAGAAACACTGACATTGATGCAAGGTAGCTCCATTCAGACTCCTTAAATAGAATAATAATAAATAATAATATAATAGTAATGAGCCTGAGCTCAGGCTGGGTTGGCAATAATAATAATAATTATTATTAATATAAATATGTATCCATCAGCAAATTATTATATGAATATGTAACAAAATGTATAATATATAATAAAATTAATATATAACATTAATATGAAATATATTATATAATATTAATAAAATTAATAAAAAGATGTAAGATAAATATATAGAATATATAATAAAATGAATATAACATTAATATGTACTATTTATACTATATAATATTAATAAAGTAATTAATAAAAAGATATACAGTAAATATATAGAATAGATACTATAATAAAATTAATATAATATTAATATGTACTATTATATATAATAATAAAGTAATTAATAAGAAGATATAAAGCAAATATATAGAATACATAATAAAATTAATATAACATTAATATGTAATACATATATATTATTTATAAAATAATAAAAAGATAAAACTAAATATATAGAATACATAATGAAATTAATATATAACATTAATATGTAATATATTATGTTATATAATTAATATATATAGTATATATTGATAAAATAGTTAATAAAATATATAGCCAAAACCAAATATGTACTAAATACATAAATAAATAATGATAATTATTTTTCATTTGTATTTAGCTTACAAAATAGTATGGTTTTCATTCTATTTGGGGGTTTTCATAAGCTTTTCGTTTGGGTTGAATCACCATACTCTCATTTTTCCTCACACACCTTCCCTATCTCCACTTAACCTTAATATCCCAATATTCCTCCCCTATCTGCATATCACATGTATTCTACTACCTCCTTCCGCTTTAAGACGTCTTCCCTTCCCTCCTCTCACAGGCCCTTCCTAGATTCCTGACCCGTATAGATACCCTAAGTTAAACACACAAGTCAACACACTCAAAGCTAGGATTAATCTACACACCAGAGAGAGCATATATCTTTCTGGGCCTGGATCATCTCAGGCAGTATATCATATCCAGTTCTCCCCATTTTCTTAGCAGTTACATCATTTCAGTTTCCCTAATAGAGTTATACAATTCCATTGGCATATAGACCACAGTTTCAACATCCATCCATCAGTCTTGGTTAATTTCACTTCCTTGCTACTGTGAACAAAGCAGTAGCTAACATGGATACTTTGTACAGATACCCTCTGTAGTAGGATATAGTTTGGATAGGTGCCCAGAAATGCTGTTGCTGTATCATATACTAGTTTTATCTTTAGTCTTTTAAAGGATGCATTTGTTTATTTTAATGTATGTGTGTGTATTAGCCTGAATGAGTATGTATGTACTATGTACATGCAGGGGCCCATGGAGGCCAGATCATGTTGGATCCCTGGAAACTGTAGCTACAAGAGGCTGTCAGTCACCATGACAGAAAGTCTTCTTTAAGAGCTCTAAGTCTTCCTAATGCTGACCCATCTCTCTAGCCCCGTGTGTGTGTGTGTGTGTGTGTGTGTGTGTGTGTGTGTATAGCTTTTTAAGAAACTTTCATACACATTTCCATAGTGGTTGCACCAACACACTGGATATAGTTAGATGCATACCAATAACAGTGGATAGGGGCTCCTTACACCCTCAGCAGGATTTCTTTTTTCTTTTTCCTTTTATTCATTTTTTTGAGACTATTTTTCTATATAGTCTTCGAATTCTATAAACCAGGATGGCCTCGAACTCATAGATCTGCCTCCTGCCTCCTCTGCTGAAATTAAAGGTGTATGCCACCCTGCCTGGCTGTCTTTTCTTTTTTCTTTTTTCCCAATTTGCTTTTATAACATTTTAATTACATGCAAGTATTAAGGTCAGTTCTAGGTTTAGGAACTAGCAATACAATAGATGGACATAGTCAAAAAACAAGCAAGGCAATAAACAAAGTCCCAAAGTGATTACTCCTGTGATCACTGTTTCTAAGGGCTTATCAGGATGACCAAAATATCTGAGCCTACTTCCCTGTCCTAGCCCAAAGTCATTTTGATGCCAGAAATCTACTTCTTTGTTCTAGCTAGGATTTAGATTCCTGCCTGAAATTACTTCTTTGTTATAGCCTAATGTCAGATTCCTGCCTGAAGCCCATTTCATTGTCCTTGGCCAATGTCAGATTTCTGCCAAGCAGCCTCAAAAGCTCTCCACATCTCCCCCTTTTTAATTTCATAAACAAGACTGAGTCTGTCTTAGGTTGTTCTGACAAGAATGCTTTCCTTACGCATCATGGAATATGCATTATCAAAAGCAATGCACTTATGTCTTAGGTTCCCAGCACCCACATGGTGGCTCTTAACCACCTGTAACTCCATTCTAGTGTATCTGGTACACTCTATTGGACTCCAAAGGCTCCTGTGTATGTATTGATGCACATAAACTCTGTAAGGCTCTGTGCAGAATCTTACCTGTCCTTGGCTTGCCAGTCTGTTAAATTAATAACTCTGTCTGGGTGTCCTTTCTTTTCTTGATGATAGCTATTCTGACTGAGGTGAAACAGAATTCCAAAGTCATTTGGATTTGCATTTCACCAATGGCTTGTGACGGTGAACACTTTATAGTTGTTAACCATTTGTGGTTTTTAAAGATTTTTAAAATTTTGTGTATGTGTGTGTGTGTGCCTGCATGAGTTTATGTGCATCAATACATACACAGGAGCCTTTGGAGTCCAATAGAGTGTACCAGATACACTAGAATGGAGTTACAGGTGGTTATGAGCCACCATGTGGGTGCTGGGAACTGAACCCAAGTCCTCTGAAAGAGCAGTCAGTGCTCTTAACTGCTGATCCACCTCTCTAGCCTCTTATTAGCCATTTGTATTTATTTTATGAACTCTTTATTCAGTTATATAGTCCATGTTTATTATGTATTCTAGATATTTATCTGTGAGGATTTTCATAACCCTGTCATCCCAGTTAAGGTCAACCCAGTCCAGGCATGGTGAAAAAATGTGTAATCCCAACTACTCAGGAGGCAGATTGCAGAAGACTATCTGAGCTCAGAGTTCAAGACCAGTGTGGACAACACAACAAATTCATGTCTCAGAAAACATTTTTATCCATCTACTTCCTGCCTGATATTACTTTCTCTGCTTTATTTGGACCTAGAATAAAAATGTCACATTTTTTAATTTTCTCATTTCCATAATAATGTAAATTTGCTGTTGTCATTACTTCTTAATTATTATAATCCCAGGGCTGGTTAAACCACTCAAACTGTGGCTTGATTAAAATTTTTTTTTTTTAATTAACGGACAGCATGATGCTTTGGCAGGCAAAGGCACCTGTTGCTAAATCTGACCACATAAGTTTAATTCCAGAGACCCATGTGGTGGAAACAGAGAACCAACTCCTGAAAATTGTCCTCTGATTTCTACACATGGGTCATGGCACACTCAAACCCATATCTCACCCACAAAGTAAATATATAGAGACGTAATGAAAAATTTAAATGATTGAATAAATTCTTGGTAGGAGTATACACCCTAACTCTGGACCTTACACCATGGAATTGTGACTTCATCCCATACATGAAAGGTTCACACAAGGGTTCACGTTCATACATGAATGGATATTTACTACACCATTGTTTTCTCGGTAAAAGACTAGAAACCATCAGCTTGTTCATTAATATGGGGACTCATTAAAGAAGCCCCTAGGTTCTTACATGGATTCTAGGTAAGGTAAATGGAAAGGTGTAAATAAATGTACATGTGCTGTTACACATCACCTAAAAGGCATGCTGTTAAGAGAAAAAGTAAAGAATTGCATATCCACATGAATCTAAAGTATTTAATTAATGCTTACATTATGATTAAAATATATATACACATAAAACAAAGTTATCAAGTTTTCCACATTTATCTCTTTTAGCTCAAGCTGTTCTGGAACTATGTATGTACACAGGTTGGCTTCAAACTCACAGTGATTCTCTTACCTCAGCCTCCCAAGTGTGTGTCACACCTACCTCATTCTCTACCATGTTGAGGTACATGACTGACTAGCACTGACTATAATCATAGCATTGTACAACATGGCCGACATTTCCAAAAAATGTCTTCATCGGCTCCAACGGGGAGTCTGTAACTAATCTTAGTGTAGTTTTTTTTTTTTTTTTTTTTTAATTTTCTGTATTACTTTTTGGTTGTTTTGAGGTAGGACATCTTCATGCAACCCAGGCTGACTTTGAGCTCTCTGTATTTCCTAGTACAACCTTAATTTTCTGAATATGATCACTTACAGCCCGAGTGAGTACAAATCATTATACAGCTGAAGATGATCTACTCCTGGTACTGTTGATTCTACCACCAAATGCTGGCATTATCAGCATGCAACTTTATTATGCATTACCTTTATTTATATAAAAACAATTTAAAAGGAACTTACGTCGAGTTTAGAAAACTTGGTAGCATGTCTAAGGTCTTACAACTCCTACTTCATAGCAGCAAGCTTATTATAAAATAATAAAAATTGAACTTTTTTCTATGTTGTGTGTAGTTTTGAGCTCTGAGAAGTGACTGCACTGCCAGCCCCCTCGCAGCTTCCCTTAAATTCACAGATAAAAAAGACACACACAGTTGTTTGTTTTCAACTTGCCTTCTTGGTATAATTGCTGGGCACTACTATCTCCCGCCTGGCTAAGCATGCCCTTATCAATACTCTTAGCTCTGTACCTCCCACCTGCCCTAAACTTCAATGTCCAGTCTCATCTAGCCCCTGTCAAACATCCCTGACTACCTGCCTGTAGTAATGGCCACAGGTCCCAGCTCTTCCCCAGACCTCACATGGCTGCTGTATTCTTCTCTCTCCAAAGTATGGCAAAACTCTCCTCTCTCCTTCCTTGCATCTCCCTTTCCCTCCAGGGACCTGGAAGTCATGCCTGTACCTTCTACCTAGCAATTAGCCCATGGTTTTCTTTACTGACAGATCAAGAACCAATTGGGGAACAGGACCTTAACATCAGACCCGCCCCCTACACTTCTAGATACTCAGATTTCAAGTGTGTTTGCCCAGTCATGTAAACTTTAGGAAGGGAGATAGGAATGAGGTGGTTGATTCCATATAGTTCACCTCCAATAGGCTCATGGTCCATTGGCCTAAACTGCCCCATTCACTGTGGGTGGATGAGGGCAATTGGCTTTAGAAGCGATATCTTCAAAGGGTTTCTTTGTGCATCCCACACTGGGTCACAGACACCAGAACTGATGGAAAGAGACCATGACCAAGTATAATCCTTTCCTTAATTATACTTTCACGTGTGTAATTGATTACAGATTCTTCCTGTCTCCCGTCCAATAAACCAAAAGCTATATGAGCACGTGACTCACAATTGTCTATCCACCACCAAGCCAGGTACATGATACAGAGTCAGGAAACATTTAATCAACGTGTCGAATGAATGCTCACAGCACCTTACATTATACAGGAGGAAGTGGCTGTCTCAGGAGTCAGTTTTTTAAGAGACGGCATGGGAAGGCAGGCTTTTGCATCCCTCAGGCAGCATGAATGAATGAATACCAGTATTCACTCATCTTTTGTTCCCTTGTATCTTCTTGTATTTACACTTAATATGGAGCTTAGTCCAGCCCTCCCATTTTATAAACAAGGAAGTGAGGCCAAGAAAGAGCGACTGTACCCAAGGTCAGAGAGAGAGAGTCCTGTCTGAGCCCAGTCTGGTACCTAGTCTCCTGCCTCTCAGGCCGGCTCTTTCTTTGTAAAAGCATAGGGGAAAAAAAAAGCTGCACTGGCCTCTTGCCAAGTCCCTGCAGGAGGTCACACAACCAACCAGCATTCTGAGTTCCTCTCTATTCTTAGCCTGAACTCTCAGTGACTCTGATCTCCAGCCCTTTCCCTCCTCTTCCCTTTGCTTGGCTTGTTGTGTATGTGATTTGTGTTTTAATAAGTGGAGCTACGTGTAGGAAACAGGCTTCAGCCAGTCCCGCTGCAGACGCCCCCAAAAGAATAACCTTGAGACAAGAAGGCCTGAGAAAATAATTGGCTTCCTTTCCTCTCAAGTGACCTCAAGTGTCCAAGAGCTGCTCTCTCTGTCGCCGGTCACAGTTGCCAACGGGGCTCAGTTGCCCACAAAGAGGGCGAAATCACTGGGAACCAGTTACAAGGGGGCCTTGGCTGCTGCTGTTTGCCATAGAAGCCTCATTAATTTGATTATTTTTTTCATGTTATAATGTAATTAGACCATTTCCTCCTTTCCTTTCCTCCCTCCAAACCTTCCCAAATACCCCTCCTTGCTCTCTTTTAAGTTGACGGCCTCTTTTTCATTAATCGTTGTTACAGATATCTATGTGTATACATACACACACATATTCCACATGTTTGTATATTTTCTGGGCTGACCACTTGGTGTTGGATACCCAATTCATGTGTTCTTCCCTGCAGTAGACTGTTTCTTCCACTCTGGGTGTGGATTTGGGGGGAAAATGTCTTCTGTTGTCGTCTTTGTTTGGTTCATGTCTAAGTAGCCACGTTGGTGAGACTTTAAAGGGGTAGCATCCAACAATCCTAGAAGGCACAACCCCACAGGAAACTTGCACAATGATCAAAGAGCCATGGGGGGAAGGGTTGTCACAACTGCATTTGGGTTGATTGTAGTTTTCTGTAATGGTCTCTGTCGCTAAACAAATAAGTAAATAAATAAAAAAATAGTTTTTCCTTGTTGAGAGTTGAGGATTACATTTATCTGTGTCTATAAGGACAACTATTTAGAATGTAATTAGGGGTTATGCTGGCTTAGTAAAGTGCTGGTTTTAGGGGTTCTCCTCCATGATTTATGACTTTACTACCTTTGAGTAGTTAACTACGTTTCCAGTATCAGGAAGTCTATCTGTCTGTCTTTCTTTCTTCTTCTTTTTTTTTTTTTTTTCAAAGTCTTAAATCTAATTAGAGAGCTGTTATTGGTTACCATCTAGATGTGAGTGTATGTGATTACTGTACCCTTCAGGTTATTGTGTCTTGCTAGTCATTGTTGTGGTGTATAGGCATCACAGCTGGGTAGGTATGTTGGTTGCCTCCCTTCTTTGAAAGTTGGTATGATACCTTCTGTACCTTGTGAAAGCAAGTCCTTAGAGAAAAGGATTTCAGACAAGTTTCAGCTCAGGGGCCTCTGGGCACTATGTCTGAAATGCATGGTATTTTAAGCAATAGGGACTTGCCTTCCACCTCTGGGGGTAAGGAGGTGGGCAATGGGGGCAGGGAGGTGGCAATGGAAGGCAACAGGAATAACCTGTAATGTTTTGGGAGTCTCTTGGACAACCCTGAACAAAAACTCGAGAGGGAGTTTCTCGTGCCTCATGTTGGGAGTTTTATTCGATGGTATTGGGCTCTTGGGGAGAGCATTTGTCAGCTCAAGAGGAGAAATTCTCCTTTAAACTATACATGTATATTTATACACAGACTTAGGTATATTGTAGGTCCTTTAGGTAGAGCTTGAATAGTATGATTCCTCATGACTTTTTTCAGATATCTTTACAGATATTTTACACTCTTCCCTTCTTCTTCTGTATTTACCTGAATCCCTCTATCTAGAGCCCCTCCCATTTTCCCTATTTTTGCAGACTTCTTTCTCTGTACAAACACCTGCTCTGTCTAAACACAGGATCAAAGGGAACTTAAGCTGCTCCTGGCCTCAAATTACTGAAAAGGACAAAACCAAGAAAGGATACAAGATATGACAGCAGTGTGCAAAATGACCAATGGGAACATCTCTCTCACATTCAAGTGAGGCAAAGGTTGCTCAGGGCAACAAGAAGTCAGAGGAAGAATTGGAGCCGGGTCTCATGTATCCGATGTCTATTGCTTGCCACACATTATGCTACGTTGGGTGTTACTGTCTATTACCACATAACAAATGACTTTAATATTTGTGGCTTCAGACAACAAACATGTATCATCTGACCATTTCTGTGGTCAAGGATCTAGGTATAAGATCTGGATGCCTCTGGCTGGGAGTGCAGTTACACTTGAACTTTCAGCCTAAAGGCTGGTTGGGGTTAAAGGGAATGCAATGTCAAGCTCACTAATGTGGTCCTTTATAAGAGGATAATCTGCCTTGTGTGTGCTGTGTGTTTGTGTGTGTGTGTGCACACCTGCATGCTCACTCATGTTTGTTCTTGTAATAGTACTATGGGAAGAAGATTGTCAGTCACATGGAGAAAGCATAATACATTACAGATGCTTACACTCAGTGTTCTGGAGGTCAGAGTATTGCCAGGGTGTTTGGTTTTTCTTGAGGCCTCTCCTTCCTGTGCCAAGGTCTGTACTTTCATTCCATGCTCACATGACCTCTTTTCAGGACACACAGACCCCTGATATCTCTGTTCTAGTAAGGATAATGTTATATCAGAGTCCCACCTCTATGATCTCATTTAACCTTATTTAGCTCTTCAAAAGCCTGATCTTGAAAAACAACTGAACTAAGACCCAGGGCACATGCTTTTCAGGAGAACGCCATTCAGTTGAAACAGCGGGCAAATGTATAACACCCCGTCGTCTGGCATAAGGAAATGATAATCTACTTGCACAGGTGGATTGGATGCTTCTTAGATGGTCTTGCCATCATGATATTGGGATACATTTCTTCAGCTCTAAACAGGTAGCAGAGGCAGACGCTGCTATCTCTCCTCTAGAGATGGGCTGAGCAGGCCAGGTGGGTTCCCAAGTCCTCCCAGACAGGGTGTGGAATGTGGCTACTGATTCCTGAACCAATTCTCCTGCTCAGTTGGCATTACCAATCCTTGCCTTTTTGAGATCCATCTCAGCACTTGGCTCACATTCAATTCTTTCTTCTTCCTTCCTTCCTTTCTTCTTCCTCTTCCTTTCTCCTCTTCCTCCTTCCCTTCCTCTTCCTCCTCTTTTTCCTTCTCCCTCCTCCTATTCCTCCTTCCTCCTCTTCTTCCTTCTCCCTCTCTCCCTCCTCCTCTTCTTCCTTTTCCTTTCCTTCTCCTCCTCCTCTTCTTCCTTTTCCTTCTCTTTCCTCTCCTTCTTCTCTCCTCTCTCTCTCTTCCTCCTCTTTCTTCTTTAGTTTTGCAAGACAACATGTCATTGTGCAGCCCTGGTTATCCTGGAACTTACTCTGTAGACCAGGCTGGCCTCAATCCCAGAGATCCACCTACCTCTGCCTCCCAGGTACTGGGTCTAAGACATGTGCCACCACCATCCAGCTTCCCACCTTTGACTCTAAAATCTCACTTCTTCCTCTTTCCCTACTCTATCGAAACTTACCAACCCTTCTGGGCCTTCACAGTTGATTTTCTACAGTACATGGAGCCGACTAGGTGAACTGTCAATGAGTTATGTGGATGTGTTAACGAATGGATTATTTAGCTGGGATCCTGACCAGACAGATTGACAGTCTATGATACCTTCACATTTTAATTATTTCTTTTATGTTTTTGAGATTGTAATGTAATTGTATCATTACCCCTTTCCCTTTCTTCCTCCAAATCTTCTCACGTACCTCTCCTTGCTCTCTTTCAAATTCATGGCCTCTTTTTTAATTGTTATTACATACTATTTGTTCATGCAGAGACATATATACTCCTAAATACATAAATACAACCCTGCTCGCCTGTATAGTATTACTTGTATGCTACTTGTATGTACAGTTTAAAGCTTGCAAATTATTCCCTTAACATACAACATCTAACATATTTTAATTGTAAAAAAATTCATGAAGTTGATGAAATCTCTTTTCACACAATAAAAGAAAATCTGGGGCTAGCTGGGGATCACACTATAGCATAGCTGAGGTGGGACTCGAACCTGTGAACCTGCTATTGTGCTAATTTGTTATTGTTTTATGTAATGCTACGGATTGACTTTGGGGGCTCTGGGTGTCAAGCAAGCACTATACCCCTGAATACTTGCCTAGGTTTTGCTTTTCAAAATAGAGTCTCAATGAATAGTTTAGGCTAGCCTTGAGCTTGCTATGCAGACTAGGGTGTTCCTGGACTATTCTTTATCCAGCCTTGTCGTCCTGAGTGCTGGGATTACAGATGCATTCCATCTTGCTATTTTACCTCTTTTGCTGTATGTTTTTCTGTACAGTCAAACTTATTTGATATCTAGAATTCTTTATCTCCTGCATTTCTTCTCTTAATACTCAAAGGTATGCATCTTCCTGTCTTTGGCTACCTTACCCTTCATAGCGCCCCAAGAAGGTTGGGAGGGTGGGGCCTGAACATCAGCTGAAGTTTTTCTTTTTATCTTACTGTGCCTTAAAAACAAAACAAAACAAAACACTACTGGATTGGAGAGATGGCTCAGCAGTTAAGAGTCTGACTGCTCTTCCAGAGGTCCTGAGTTCAATTCCCAGCAACCACATGGTGGCTCACAACCATTTGTAATGGGATCTGATGCCCTTTTCTGGTTGTCTGAAGACAGTACAGGGTACTCATATACATAAAATAAATATTTTTAAAATACTATTAATGGTGAGTGTGTGTGTGTGTGTGTGTGTGTGGTGTGTGTATGATTTGGGTGCATGCGTACTGCAGCATGTGTAGCAGTAGAGTACAAGTCTAAGTGCTTGGCTCTCTCCTCCATCTTTGTGTCTGTCCCAGGGATCGCACTCAGGTTGTACCATCAGGCAGCAGGGACTTTTACCTTTTACCACTAGCCCACTGGGATTTTTCATTTTCCCTTCTGTGAAAATCAAAATGTTGATTATGTTCATTTCCCTGTTTTAAAAGTCCAGTGAACTGATAATTTTATCTCCCACCACATTCCTTTACGACCTATTTATTGGTAAATCAGGTGTGGTGTTGAATGCTCATAATCCCAGCACTTGGAAAGTGATATCTAGGAGATCAGAGTTTGGGGCTATCCTTGGAGACATAGTGAGTTTGAGGCTAGTCTTGACCCATGAGACCCTGTCCGTATGCACCTGCTGTTTGTGCTATGCTAGATCCACTTTGTTAGGTACACAGAGGAAGGATTGATAAAGGAGACAGACAGGTTCCTGACCTTGAGAGTTTCTTACCTCATCGGAGGGACCTCAGAAGCACCTAATTGGGTATTTTTACTGTGATTGTGTTTTATAAAAAAGAAAAAGAAGCCAGGGATACGTTTGGTGGAGGCACAGTATGCTGTGGGGGAAGGGGGTGCCTCTCGGGACCATGCTGATACATCCCTTTCCCCTGAGGTACCTGAGGTATAGTATAGAAATGGAGTTTATTTAGGGCATGGGAGGGGAGTTGAGGGGGTTGGGAGGGGGAGAGAGAGAGAGAGAGAGAGAGAGAGAGAGAGAGAGAGAGAAGAGGTGGGACATGAGCATATGGAGAGGGAGGGGAGAAGAGACAGAGGAGGAAGAGGATAAGAGAGCAAGAGAAGAGGAAAGGAGAGGAGAAGAGAAGAGAGAGAAGGGGAGGAGAGGAGAGAAGGGAGAAGGTAGAAGAGAAGAGAGAAGAGAGGAGAGAAGAGAGAAGAGAGAAGAGAGAAAGAGAAGAGATAAGAGAAAGAGAAAAGAGGAGAGGAGAGGAGGAGAGGGGAGAGAAGAGAGAAGAGAGAAAGAGAAAAGAAAAGAAAGAGGAGAAGAGAGAAGAGAAAAGAGAAGAGAAAGAGAAAAGAGGAGAGGAGAGAAGAGAGAAGAGAAGAGAAAAAAGAGAAGAGAGAGAGAAAGAGAGAGAGGAGAGAAGAGAGGAGAGAGAGGAGAGGAGAAGAGAAGAGAAGAGAGAAAGAGAGAGAAAAGAGAAGAAGAGGGGAGGAAAGGGAGAGGAGAGGAGAGGAGAGAGAAGGAGGGGAGAGGAGGAAGGGAAGAGAGAGAGGAGAGAGAGGGGAAGAGGAGAAGGAGAGAGAAGAGGAGAAAGAGAGAGAAGAGGAGGGAGAGGGGAGTAGAGAGGAGAGAGGAGAGAGAGCAGAGAGGGAAGAGGAAGAAGAAGGGAGAGGAAGAAGGGGATGGGCGAGGGAGGGGACGGGATGGGATGTGGAGAGGAGAGAAGAGGGGCCAGTAACCCTTTTATAGTGAGTCAGGCACACCTGCTGTATGCCAGAACTGTAGGCGTGAGCCTGAAGGAATGCCACAGTAATAGAACTACAAAGAAAGGGACTTATCCAGAGTCACAAAGTAAGAAGTGACAGAAAGAACTGGGGACTCTGGTCTTTTCTGGTTGAAGTCTACTTTCTGTGAGTTTCATGGAACATGCTCCGTCTCTGATCTCAGGTCTTGCTCAGTGTTGAGTCCTGAGATCTGATTTATACCCTCCCAGGAGCCCAACACAAAACTCAGTCAGAAGCCAACCTCTTTGGGTTCTGTCTTTTAACACATTGAAACCAGGAGCCCGTCAAGGATTAGACCTAGAGCAGTAGCCAGCCATAGGAGCCTGCTCTGCCTCAACAAAACAATCAACAAACGGCCCACTTTCATCTCCTTGCTCTGGTGCAGTCTGTCTCGCTGCAGCCTGCATGGTTTACACCTCGGTGCCATGTCTACCTTGTCCTTCTCCAATAGGCTCTTCAAAGCAGCGTAGTCCTGTCTTTTCGGGGCTTGCTTCTGCTGATACTTGGCCTGAAATCTTCTGTACTTGTGAATCGATTGCTGGAGGTGAGACAGTGGGCCTTTGCTTAGGGGGCATGGTGTGAGGTCAACCCATACTGTTTCGCAAATAAAGAAGCTTCGTGCCTGCATGGTGCATCAATCGTCTTTGGCTGCTCATAAATTCCGGATGCTTACATCGGTGCCCGCATTTTGAACATCTGTAAACAGTGCTTGCCACTGTCTACCACAGCCGGGATTTTAAACTGGCTTTCAAGTAACACAAGCACAGAGTCGTAAAAGTACACTAGTCCTCCGAAGGTTTCTTAAAGAGTGGTCCAGGGCGTCCCTCTCCCCAAGGAAGCACTCTGAGTGAGATTGTTTAATGAATTCTTCTGGAATTTACTTATCTCCAAATGACATGTTTATAATGCTACATTCTGATCTTTCAGTTGACTTCATAAACATCATGGGAAATAAGGACTTGGCGGGATTTGGCTATCCTTTCCTCTACTTTCCATATGTGCTCGCCCACCCTGTTGTCCCCTTGTGCCTGGTACAATTATGGCTTAGTTGTAGGTGTATCAATAGTATAGCCTCAAGATACCTAGGTCAGAAACCCTTTACAATAAAAACTTTGAAAAACTGGAGAAATTAAGGAAGATCCTGGTAGACAGGAGAATCCTTCTATTTTCATGGGACATATTACAGAGAAAATGGCTCCCCTACCAAGAGACCTAAGACTCAGCGTGATCTCCATCAGTCCCTATGGCCTCTGCCACTGAGTACAGACAAACAATCCTAGAGTTCATGCGGAAATACAAAGAGACCTTGAGTAGCCTAAACACTAAGTAGAAAAGGCGATGTCAGTGATATCACAGTATACGGTAGTAGCAAACACACCTTGGTATTGACACAACAGACTTGTAGATCCCTGGAGTAGAATAAAGGACCTAGCAATAAAACACAGCAAGAGTCAATTCGTTTTAAACAAAGACCTTGAAAATATGCAAAGGAGAAAAGACAGCCTTTTTACCACTGTTGGGAAAACTGGATGTCCACGTGCAGAGGAATGAAACTGGATTCCCCTCCCTCTCCCTACGTAAAAATCAATTCAAAATAGATGAGAGACTTTAATGTATAATAAAATCAAAGTCCTGAAAGCGTCTAGGAAAAACACTTCAGTATGCAGAGACATCAACGAGGCCTTTTTCCAAAACAGGCTGCAATAGATCAGGAAACAATTGCGAAATCCGAGAAATACAATTTCACGGAATTAAAAGCTTCCGCGGGGCGAAGGAAACCATCGCAGAAGTGAAGAAATGATCTCAACAGAATGGAGGGAATCTTTGCTAATGATTCATCTAATAGAGAGTTAATAGCTGAGATGTATAAATAAATTTTAAAAAAAGAGAGAGAAACAAACAAACAAAAAAATAAACAAGCCGGGCGGTGGTGGTGCACGCCTTTAATCCCAGCACTTGGGAGGCAGAGGCAGGCGGATTTCTTAGTTCAAGGCCAGCCTGGTCTACAGAGTGAGTTCCAGGACAGCCAGGGCTATATAGAGAAACCCTGTCTCAAAAAACCAAAACAAGAAGAGAAAAAAAAAAAAAGAAAAGAATAGTTAAAAAAAAAAAAGAAAAAAAGAAACAAAAGGTAAATAGGCCTATTAATTGATCAGGCAATTCTCAGAAGAACTATAGCTGTCCAATAAGTATTTTAAAGTATTCGAAATCCTTAGCCTTCAGGGAGACTGAAAACTATACTGTCATTTCTCACCCTTGTCAGAATGGCTGTTATCAAGAACAGAAACAGATGCCGGTCAAGGATGTGGGGGAGGGGCAGAGAAACACTTATACATTGCTGGTGGGAGTGGAAATTAGTACAGCCGCTGTGGAAATCCCACAAGTTAAAAATAGAACCACACCCTCTAATCCAACACTTCCATTCATGGGTGCTACACTCAAGAAAAATCAAAGCCAGGAAATTACAGATACCCGAGCATCCATGACTATTCCAACACTGCTCGAAACTGCCAAGGTGCAGAACCAGCCTAGACACCCATCAACGGATGGATAGATAATAAAAGTGGGGTACGGCTGGGCACGGTGACACATATCTTTAATCCCAGCATTTGAGAAGCAGGTGAATCTCTGTGAGTCCCATGCCAGTCGGGGCTACATAGTGAGACCCTATCTAAAAATACTAACAGTAAAAGAGAAATTCCAAAACCAAAGTGACATAGGCAATAGAATTTTCCCAGTGGTTGTGTGTACAACAGAATTTTATTTGGCCACAGAATTGTATGATATCTGCAGGAAAATAAGCTGGCTATCGTGCAAGGAAACAAAAAAGGGAACAGGTAGGCAAATGTTGTGTCTTTTCTCCCGGGTGCCATATGTAGACTGTAAAAACGTATACATATAGAAAACATGAAAACAGATGTGGGCTTATAAGCCCACACTAATAAGCATTTGGAGGATGGAAGCTGAAGGGCTGGAGTTCAAGGGCAGCCATGGAGACACAGTGAGTTTGAGGCCAGGTTAGATCTTATGAGACTCTGTCAAAAGGAAGGAAGGAGAGAGGGAAGGAGCAAAGGAAGGAAGGAAGGAAGGAAGGAAGGAAGGAAGGAAGGAAGGAAGGAAGGAAGGAAAGAAGAAAGAGTTGAAAGTAGAAGGACCTCTATGGAATGAGAGATGGGCTTATAAAGAAACAGAGAAAGAGAATAATAGGGAGAGGGAAAAAAACATATTACGTGTTCTCATAATCAGAATCTAGATTTTTTTCTTTCTTTTCTCTTTCTCTCTTTCTTTTTTTTTCTTTCTTGAGAAAGAGAGAGGCAAGGGTGGGTAGTGGGGAGTGAATATAGGAGAGATGTATTGATATGCATGCATCATGATGTCAAAAAATACTATTTACAGTTGTTAAAACCACACACTACTCTTACAAAGCAGTATTGTTCAGTTCCCAGCACCCACATTGGGTGACTCACTGCCACCCGTAACTACTCCAGCTCTTGGAGAATCTGCTGCCTCTGGCCTCAACAGCCATGGTATGCATGTGCACACAGTCTTCTCTCTGTCTCTCTCTCTCGTGTTTCTCTCTCTCTCTCTTGTCTGTCTCTCTCTCTCTTCTCTCTCTCTCTCTCTCTCTCTCTCTCTCTCTCTCTCTCTCTGTGTGTGTGTGTGTGTGTGTGTATGTGTGTGTTTCTTTACACACACAAGCACACGCACATAATCAAAAACAATAAGATAAAGATTTTAAAAGAACCCTATTATTTTTTATACCTACTAAAAATAAATACTCAGTGTAGTGTTTATTATTATGACAAGACCTATATCAATCACCATTGAGCCCCTTAGCCAGATACAATGGCTTTTCCTCTCTGCCGTGTTTTTGTTTTGATTATCTTGTTTTCCCATGCATTTGTGTTTCTAGGGTCTTATCAGCAGTCCCTCCAAATCACCTAATCTCTGCCCGTTATTATCTCGATCCCTTTTAATGTGTTGCTTGCAGGATTGTCTAGAGCCTGTGCTCCTACCCTGAGGACCTGCTGTGTGGCTGCCATGCTGGAATCTCCCATCACCATCACGAGGGGAATTCCCTTGCCTCCTTCCTGTGAAGTTCGTCTGCTTCCTGGACTCCTGTCTTCTCATAGTGTGCTTTGCCCCCTTCCTTCTCCTTCATGGCTTATGGGCTGTAGGAGCTTCCTGAGAGGATGTGCAAGACCCTGTCCTTCAAAGTCTTGCCTGTCTGAGGGTAGCTAATGCTTGGTTACAGGTCCAGTTCCAGGTGAGAAGCCATCCTGCCTCAGAAGAGCGTGGCCATTATCTTCCAGCACAGCCTCCGAGCGGCTGTGGAGGAACCTAAGCCATTCTGACCCCTGACTCTGTGCGGGACCCTGCAGGATTTCTTTGTCTCAGCATTAGGAAATGTCACTGTCACTGTGAGATGCCTATCGTCTTGGCCTCTTGGTGTCCCTTTCATACTGAAAACTCATGTCCTTTGGCTCTGGGATGTTATCTTCAATTGTCTCATTTCCTTTGTTGTGCTTCTAAAATTCCTGCTATTCTGACGTCGAGATGAATTTCGCATCTGTTCATTCCTAGTTCTGTCCCTGCCCTTTCACTTGACTTTCTGGGAAATGCCTTCACTCTGTCCTCTTAACAGGACATTAATATTTGATTTCCTAAGAACTTCTGCTGTAGACTTTGCTACGGACAGTCGTTCATTTCAGTTTTAGATATCTGATACAGTAGATAGTGAAATTTTAAATATTACAAAATTGTTACCTAGTAGCACTATATACTAAACTCCCTGATCATCTTGAGTGCTATAGTTTGATATGGAATGTCTCTTGAAGGTCCATGTATCAAAGGATTTGTCCCCAACTCACGGTACTTATTAAGGTGGTATACATTAGGGGTGAGGCTTCGTGAGTGAACTTAGGTTCCTGGGGAATGCAGGAAATGTTATGATTCTCATTGACCTGTGCACGGGCTCCCACTCCTACATGCTACCGACACAGGTACAGTGCCACTACAAGCCCACAGTATTAGAGTTAGTTGGTTTTTGACCCCCCCCCTTTATTTGCCAAACCAACCTTTCCTTTTTAAAATTTGATTGTCTCATCTCTTTTGCTGGACCAATGGAAATCTGAGAAACATGCTGGACTAGTGCTTATAATGAATTTCTTCAGGATTTTGTAGTGGTCTCCTCTTGCTTAATTTATAATGAAGAGTGCAGTCCAGACTGTTTATCTTGGGGTCGTTTTGTCAGGCCTGCCCATTTACAAACAAAATCTTACTCTCAGAAAGCTGTCATGTCACCTGGGAAAATACTCTTTTATTTTTAAAACAGAACTTACTTAGAATCATGAGCGATTATTAGAAAAGACACCCAGTAGACTAGTTTTCAGTTGATCGATATTCTCAAAAGTACTATTTAGAAATAAATGGGATAAACTATCTATACATACTTAAGTATATGACTGGATACCTTTTGGTACATAAATACTCCTGAAACCACTATCATAGTCCAAATATCAGTCTCTCCCCAGACTCTCCCATGCTCCTTGGTAAATTTTACTCTCTGGGAATCCCCTAGCCATGCTTAGACTTCTGTCCTCCCTTCTGTTATTATGAATTCACTTGCATTCCCTGGATACAAATGGAACCAGGTAGAATAATGTAATTTTTCATGTACCTCTTAGGGGTGTCTCTGAAGCCCATCTTTGACTATCCAGGTGAGAGGTCACCATCTTCCTCTATGCCTTTTCTTCTATGTGTTACCCTGTCTTCCTCTACACAGCTTTGGGGACCACAGCCCAATCTAGTCTTCCGCAATCTAGTCTTCTGTCTGAGCCTGGTTTCAGGAAAGACTGTCTGCCTCTGCACACACTGCAGAGACTGATGTGAATGGTTCTATTGTTGGTTGTGCAGTGCTGTAGAATTGAACCCAGACCCTCAGGCACACTGAGCCAGCACCGAGGCACGGAGCCGCCACATCCCAAGGCTCTTGACACAATTCTATACGTGTGATTTGGGTTATTTCATATGGCTTTTTATGTCATTTTATAGAAGACAGAAATTGTGTCAACTTATAGGAAACCTATTTCCTGTGTCTAAAAACAAAAACAGAAAAAGCTCCAATAATGAGTCTCCAAACAGGAATGGGGAGTTTGAAGACTTGTCCCTGAGCCTGGAGCACACCTTCACCCAAGTCCCTAAGGCCTGGAACACACCTTCACACTGGTCCCTAAGCCTTAGCATGCTGGAATACTTATTTTAGAACTGGCAGAATGAATTGAAATGCCCTCTACTCCATTCAGAATTTTGATTTCCTGAAATGTTAGCCATTTAAGAGCTAAGAAAAGAATTCGCTGACCTTCCTTCCTCTTGTTCCAGTTGGCAGACAGAAACAATCCCGGGTAGATAAAAGGTCACTAAAGATGACTGATCTCTGGCATTCAGTCCTTAGATTCCTGGAGCAGGTGAAAGGAAGGCCCTCAGAGATGGTCCTAGGCTGTCAGGTTATAGCCCACGCTGGCAGTGATCCAAGTAGCCCAGGCAGGAGAGCCAGTAGACCAGGGGACCTCAGGAGGCACCTTGCTCAACCCCTTCCCCCACCCCCCAATCTTGCTCCTCTTAAGAGAACCATGAAGCAGGAAAACAGGAAATATTTCTCAACTAAAAATGAAAGAAGAGAAGGAGAAGAAACTGATCAACCTCAAAGTCTTTCTTAGCTCTAACCCTATCCCTGTCTAGGGGTCCCCAGGCCACCATTCTGCCCCTCTGAGGGAGCATGCTTTGAAACCTTTAGACCAGGTAGGAATCAGGCCAGGAAGCAGAGGCCCATACAGTCCGAGCTCGGCACATTCCCACCCATTGTTCCTCTCCCCACGGTCCTGTGTGACCCATGGCCAAGTATACAATTGTTTTCCAAGGGTGAGCTTGACCATGGGAGTCTAGAAGAGGAAGACAAATGGAAAGGTCCCAATACTAGGTAGCAAGGGACCCAGCAGGCATTCTTCAGTGAGCAAGAGGACTTGCTTGTCACTTAGCGGTTGGGTAAGGAAGATGATACAGGCTATTCATTAGGCCCAGTTCACCATTTGTTAAAACATTAGCCAGGTACAGTTTCCGCTTCATACTTTATGTAGACCTTGAATAGCAGGAGCAGGTAGATGATATCCTGGCTGGGTTTGTGTGTCAACTTGACACAAGCTGGAGTTATCACAGAGAAAGGAGCCTCCCTTGAGGAAATGCCTCCATGAGATCCAGCAGTAAGACATTTTCTCAATTAGTGATCAAGGAGGGAGGGCCCCTTGTGGGTGGTGCCATCCCTGGACTGGTGGTCTTGGGTTCTATAAGAAAGCAAGCTGAGGAAGCCAGGGGAAGCAAGCCAATAAGTAACATCTCTCCATGGCCTCTGCATCAGCTCCTGCTTCCTGACCTGCTTGAGTTCCAGTCCTGACTTCCTTTGGTGATGAACAGCAATGTGGAAGTGTAAGCTGAATTAACCCTTTCCTCCCCAACTTGCTTCTTGGTCATGATGTTTTGTGAAGGAACAGAAACCCTGACTAAGACAGATGGGAAGAATGGTAGCTGTATAGAACCCAGGCAAGACGCGAGGGAGGCAGAGCCAGAAGTGCACAGGGAAGAGATTATACTAACAAAGATATCCAGCTGCAATAGTTATATGAAGCTGGATATTGTCAGGTCCAAAGGAAACTCCAGCTTCCCAAATTCCAAAGTCAGTTAAGATATCCCGAGCTCAACGGGAGCTCAACAGTAGAACTTTTGGCTGTTCAAGAAAAGCCAGCACTCCTCAGGAACTTGCGAAGCTCATTCCCTTCTACCAAAAGGAGTTATTTTCCTTACCTCTGGTGAAGGAACATATGGCTACCTGTAGTACCTATCGGCATATCGAAGCCCATGCTGGTGCCACAAGTACGTGTTACATGTTTCATGCTAATATCCGAGTACTTCTTACCTCCTCCCTAGTCAAAAGCTCCTCCAGCTCACGGGCTTCCCACTTCACCAGCTACTTATTGTCCTTACAATAACCCTGCTATTCTTGATATAGTCTCTCTATGTCTCTGTCCTGAGTCCCTTACTATGTCTTTTCTATTCTTTATCCCCTACTATTCTCCTGTCTCTTGCACATAGCCCTGACTATGTCCAGACTACTTCTCTCATCCACTGCATTTCCATGAGTAGATGGAGATCTACCACACACTGCATTCCCACAGGTAGATGGATATTTACCATGCACTGCATTCCCATGGGTAGATGGATATTTGCCAAACACCATATTCCCATGGACAGATGTGCGGTGGTTTTGACTGGATGCTGCTTATATTATTCCAATTTGGGTCCCCAAGATTGTTTGCACGAGAACCTGCATGTCCACATGTAAGACACTGAGGGACCCTGTTCCCCAGTTGGTTTTGATTGGTAAATAAAGTTGCCAGCAGCTAATAGCTGGGCAGGGTAGACAGAGGTGGGACTTTTAGGATACCTGGGCTAGGGACAGAAAGGAAGGAGGAGAAAAGGGAGATCTGTCATGCCAGGAGAGGTGGAGGAGAGGAGATGCCACACCTGAGAAGATACAGGACAGAGAGCATAACCACCATATAGGAGCCATGGAAGAGTGGGCCCCAAGAAGGCTGCCCGACTAGGTCTGGGGCAGCAAAAGTTGGAATATAGATTATAGTAAGTAATAACTTGGGAATATTGATGGGAGATAGATTAGCCAAGTGGAGGGAAAGAAGTAACACAACCATTGAGCTGTTTTAGGCTTATCAAAATATAAAGGGTGTGTGTGTGTGTTTCATTTGGGAATTCGGAACATTAGGGCAGGTAGTAAGGAACGTACCACCATCGCCGGGATCAATTTGAGTGTTTAGTTGGGTACAACTACATAGATGGGTCTGCTTCCAACTGCAGTGCTGGAGTCAATCCTCTGTTGCTTGTTCCTGTGTAGTATGGCGACATGGACTGTCACTTTGATTTTAATAACCATTAAAACAAATCTTCACCCTCTTCCAAAGGAAAAGAATTATTCCTGACTGACTTTTTTGTTTGGTTCTTTGGTTGTTGTTTTGGTTTTGGTTTTTTGTTTTGCTTTTCAAGGCAGGTTTTTCTCTGTGTAGCTGTCCAGGCACTCACTCTGTAGACCAGGCTGGCCTCAAACTCAGAGATCCACCTGTCTCTGTCTCCCAAGTGCTGGAATTAAAGGCACGTGTCATCACTGAAGGCTAGGGTTTTTATTTATTTATTTTATTTATTTATTTATTTATTTAGTTTTTGTTTTTTTGGTTGTTGTTGCGTGGGTTTTTTTTTGTTTGTTTGTTAGTTTTATCCAAATGAATCTCTAAAATGCAAGTTGTCATGTTTCATGAAAAATTCCCACTAGCAATTTTAAGGGCTTGCGACTGATCTACATACAGACTTGAAGAAAATTTCATACTGTTAATCCTGCCTCACACCTGTAAGCATACTATTTATTTGCGATCTTTTCTTTGCTGCTCTGTAAACTTGAAGAGAATTGACAGCTTTACTCTGTCTTGTCTTCACACCTATAAGCATAACACATATATTTACTTGAGATCTCTTCTTTGTGTGTGCGTTGTGTGAGCCTCATAGTCTTGTAGATACTAGATGTGCGCTCTACCACGGAGCTGTGCATATTTATTAATTTATTCCTGGCTGCCTTCCAGTTCTTGTTGCTATTTTTGTTTTGAATTACTTCCAATAATAGTTTGTTTCCATTGGCATATAGGAACCCTGTTGAGTTTTCACACTGATGGTATAGCCAACGTCCTTAACCAAACTATTTTACTTCCTATGATACTCTGAAGAAAAACCCTCTAAAGACAGTAAGCCCAACTGCAGACTTCAGCATGCTATTTCCTTTCTCATCCCCGACTGTGTGCTTTTAATGCTATGCAGATTACAAGACCCCACATGCTCTTCACTACAGAGAGGAGAATTGTGGTTTTTCCAATGTAATGTTTTCCAAGTTTTTTTGAGACAAGCATGAGAAAGGACAGAGTGTTGAAGAAAAGTGAAACGGGTAGTGTGTCTTAGTTAATGTTTCACTGCTGTGAAAAGACAACACGACTATGGCAACTCTTAAAAAGGAAAACATTTCATTGGGACTGGCTTACAGTTTCAGAGGGTCAGACCATTATCATCATGGCAGGAAGCATGGCAGCATCCAGGCAGGCATGGGGCTGGAGGAGGAGTTGAGAGTTCTACACTCTTGATCAACAGGCAGCAGGAAGAGACAGAGCCATCAGACCTGGCTTGAACACTTGCAACCTCAAGGGCCACCCCCAGTGACACACTTCCTCCAACAAGGCCACACCCACTCCAACAAGGCCACACCTACTCAACAGGCATACCCACTCCAACAAGGCCACACCCACTCCAACAAGGCCACACCCCCTAACCCCTCTCAAATACTGCCACTCACTAATGTTCACGAATTCAAATCTATGAGCCTATGAGGGCATTCTTCTTCAAACCACCACAGAGGGTAATCAAATACATGCGATATGAAAATAGAAAAGGGGGCTATGGAGGGTAGAAGGACGCAATCCAGGGCAGGCAGGGGTGGAGAGAAATGATCAACAGATATAGTATGGGGAAGGAGAGATGGCTCAGACTGATAGAGATGCTCGCCACCATCTAATATTTTGTTCCTAGGTCCACACGGTGCAAGGAGAGAACCTACTCTTGAAATTTCTCTTTTGACTTCCACACATGCGGCGGGTGTATGCACACACCCATAAAGTAAATAAGTAAATGTAATGAAAATTGTTTGAAAAGCCTGCAACGTACGCTAATTCTTAAACAGAAAAGGAGGCTGGGGAGATGGGTTAGTGCTTACAATCACTTGTTACATTTGTGGCGGATCCAGGACAGTATCTACAAGACTATGAGTTCACACCATACACACACAAAGAAGCTGGCACCCAGCCACTTGGTCACTCCAGCTCTAGATCTAACACCCTCTGCTGGCACCTGTATACACGTGGTGCTCATGCCAGGCACATGCATAAACATATAAATTTTTAAAAATTCATAAATGAGGAAAGGAAATTACCTTCTATTATTTTAAGAGACCATCTCTGGATTTCTACTTTGCCACGTGTTTACCTTGAATCAGTGTTAAGTTCTTCTTTTTATCAAATTGAGTTTTCTGCACGTAAGGACGTGCTCCTGTGGTGTTCTTATATGTATTAATAAAAAGGGGTATCGATTAATTACCTAATGTTAACCCCTCCTAATATTCCTGGTATAAACTCTAATTGGTCATGATTTATATTAGCTTTTCTACATTGTTAGATACAGTTTGTTAATATCTAGTATGTATATCTCCATTCACAAGTAAAACTGTCCTTTAATTAACATTTCTCTTTATATTCCAATGTCAATAGAGACTTTTAAATAAGAATTAAGGTCATTAAACTTGGAAGGGAACTTAAAGAACACCCATATAGCTATAACGACTGGGACAAAGAGAAGGCTCATGAGTTGGATGCCAGCCAGCCTAGGCTAATAGAATTGGATGCCAGCCAGCCTAGGCTAATAGCAACACTGCCTTGAAAATCTGAATAAAGACTATTCAGTGTAATACCATCATCTTACGGAGGAATCTAAGTAAGACTCCTAGGACAGAACACGAACTTTTCAAATCATATAGAATACATAATGATTTGAGACCAAAACATTTGACAAAATACTTGTAAGTCTCAAAATGATCCCATTCATAATCTCATGTTATCTCCAACTGAAGCCCTGCAACAAGGAAATTCTTATTGTCTCCATCATATAGACCAGCTGAGGTCCAGAGCGCTGGTCTGACATAGAGGGACTCCCTGAGTCATACATCCAAAATTATTTACAAGAGTCCAGCGGTATTTTCCCAGGCATGTCAAACAGAAGCTCCGTTTGCAGTCATTCCCACTGGGCAGGCATGGTGTGTACAAGTCTTTGGTGGCCAGGACACCCTTGAGGCCAAGATAAGTCCATAGGCTCTGGTACAGAAAGGGATTCAGGGTCCCTACCTGTCACCTTAGTTAACAGACTCCCTAAGGGCCCATCCTCCATGTCCTCTCAGGACTTCCCTCCATCCCTCTCCACTGGCTCTTGCCGCCCCTCCCCCACACCCCTACCGCTCAGCAAGCTGCTTCCTGTACTAGCACCCTGTTTTGCTAGTGCTATCTGTGTCTGCTAACAGCTGGCCCCAGCCTGGCAGCCCCTAGCTCTGAGGATTATCCAATTATCCCATTAGCCCAGCATGTCCTTCCTTCCTCTGAGCTTTTAGCTCCCCCACCTCCCTCTCCCTTTCCCATGGCTCCTCAGAGCCTCCTTACTATTCCTTAGCCAGTCTTAAAGCCGAGTCAACTATAAGGGACGCTCATGTCTATCAGTCCGCTTCATCATGCAAGGAAGGAACGTTCCTCTCAAAGCCAGAGTCACATGACCAGTTAATAGCAGCAGAGAACTAACATCTAGAGCTCCGGCCACCATGGCTGCCCTTTCTGCTTTTTCACCACCTGTGAGCTGTCTCATCAAGCGCGTGTGCGTGACATATCCCATCAAGCGCTGCGTGAGTGTCCATCAGCGCTGTGTGATGTGTCCCATCAAGCGCATGTGTGATGTGTCCCAACAAGCACTTGATGGGGTTGCCCCTCTGATACAGGAGATACCATCCCCACGGAACTCTCCGAGACTCTAGAGTTTAGATAACAATACATGGTCTAGATAGGAATATTGGCCAGGAGCTAAGTTGTAATTCAGTGGGTGAGGCCATTACTCCCAGCAGGAAACAGACTTCCAGTGCACGTGGCAGGCGCAAAGGGAGACCTGAGGCTAAGAGGATTTTGGCAGAGATTTTTAACTCCTTTCTCGCCCCACCCCCACCCGATTTCACTCATGGTTTTAGAGGATTCAATTCATATACGAAACGGCAGTGGGAACATGTGACAGGGACTGCTTTTCACCTTATGGGGGACAGGAAGCAGAGGATAATGGGGAGTGGGGACAAGGCGTGTCCTCTTAAAATGTCCCGAATCGCTGAAAATATCTCTCCCCACAGTAGACCAAGCATTCAACACACAAACGATGTTATATATTCAACCTATAGAAAATGGAAATACATCAAAGGCTGACTGCATCCTTTCCAGCAAACAAGAGCCCTAGTTTATTTTAGGATTACTATTGCTGTGACAAACCACCAGGACCCAAAGCAGCCTGAGAAGAAACAGGATTATTTCTTACCTTTCCAGGTCACAGGTTGTCACTCAGGGAAGTCAGGACAGGAACTCAAACAAGGCAGGAACCTGGAGGCAAAAACTGATTTAGAGGCCACAGAGCCAGGCTACGTATTTGCTTGTTCCCAGTGGCTTGTTCAGCCTGCTTTCTTTACAGAACCTAGGACTACCAGCTCAGAGCTGAACCCTCCTGCAGTGATCTGGGTCCTCCTCGTACATCAATCGACAATCAATAAAATGCACAACAGGTTTGCCCACAGCCCAGTCTGTTGGTGCGTTTTCTCAGTTGAGTTTCCTTCTTCCAAAATAACTCCAGCTTGTGTCAAGTGTCATAAAACCAGCCATCACACAACCGAAGTTTTAGGAAGATTCATCCCTTTGAACGGGATAGATCGACAAAGATGAAATCTAAGCACAGAAAGGTTAGTTGGAGTCTTGTGAGTGACTCACCTCTGAGCCGAGCAACCGTCATCTTAAGGAATTCAGCTGTGCCCTCTTGCAAAGAAATCGCCCCAGCTGGGCTTGCTGACTGTTTTTACTCCATCACAGAGGGATGGAAGGAGTCACAAGACCTTCATCTGAGTGAGCATCCAGCTGTTTCTTATCACTTACTGAACCCAGCTCTGCCTTCATTGCATGAGAACACAAAGAAGGTGTTACTACATAGGCCAGAAAAGACAAGTGGAGTATGGCTTCCTATATATGGCTATGGTGAAGTCCTCATCCCTTCTGGGTAATGGCTTTTTGGTGCTGCCCATTGGGCACAGGTGAACTCATTCCCCTGTAAGTAATATCTCACTTATGCTCTGTAAGAAAGCCTAATAAACCCCTGGTTCCCCAGAGTGAATTTTAATGGAATCACTTTAGTTCATCACTGGGACCTTAAGCAGAGAGATAGACATGGTTTATACCTCACACTGGGAAGGACTTTCACCCACATGTTTAGAGATGTCGGGGACTCCACTAAGACCTTTGCATTGGAAGAATAGTCTACCTCAGGGTAGAGTAAACGGGATGGATTCTGAAGGTGTTTCGAAAGAATTAGCAGGTGCGATAAATTGGATTTGGAAAGAGCTCTTATTAATAGCATTAGTGAAGTGAAGTGTGGCCACTAAATAGAGGGCCAGTGAGAAGCCTCTGCCAGTCACTGGGTGAGAAGAACAGCCCACCTTGTAAAGGTGGTGAAGCTGGACCAGGGAGATGACTCACTGGGTGAGGGCACTTCTGCCAAGCCAAGCCTGACAACCTGACTTCCATCCCCGGGGTCCTTGTGGTCAAAAGAAAGAACTGACTTTTGCAATGTGTCCTCTAACCCCAGTCCTGCAACACACATTCCATACACACAGTAAATAAATAAATGCAGTGAAAACATTTAAAGGTGGCAAGATCTGCTCAGCCCTAGGTCGAATGTAATTGCCTTTAGTTCTTACTGATTGAGCTAGCAGAGCAATATCTGTTTCCACCAAACAGCAAACGTACGTCTTGTGGAGTGTCACCTCAAAGTTGGATTTCAGGCCTGGGTGCTTGGGGTTTCTGGGGTTCCTTTCTGTCGACACCAGATAGTCATCTTTTACCTGTAAACTAACTCTTAATGCTTCATCATTTCCCTCACTGGCTGTTGTAGCTCTCCTGGGTCTTCTCCAACATCCCTTCCCCCAACCACTTTCGGTTCCCAGACCTTTCTGCCTCCAGCACTCTACAACCCACTTTGCCTGGGAGCATCTCATTCGCTGGGGTAAAAGATAGTCTGACGCTGCAGATAACTTTTCTTCCAGGTCGGCTTCCTGGAGCTATCCAGTGCTGAACTGGAGTAACGAGTCTGCCCAGTTAACCTAGCATTGCCCACTGCTTACAGGGCGACCTTTTCAAAGTTGCGTCGGGATCCCGTGGATCCTTGCTCAGTTTTACCTGTCCAGTCTGCTGAGGTCATTTTTGAATCCTGATTTTAGTCCAGGTGTTTGCTATGTCCTTCCTTCACTCACTTGTTCCCCATGTACGGCTGTCTCTATTTTCTAGACTTTTGTTAACAGACGGCAAGGTGTAGGATTGAAAGCAGGAAATGATTTGTAATGAGGGTCCCTTGCCTCTGTCATCTGCCCATCTGGACACCTAGCTACCAGCAAAGTCCTAGAGAGTGCTGGTTAGGACCTGAGCCGTATCCCATGCCTCTAACCATCCTTGCTGGTAAACACTGAGCCTGGGATTAGCCTTCTATAACCAAAACCCTTCAGTTATGACTGAGTCTCATGCTTGTCATATTTCTTCTCATGGCTGAGTGATGGTAGTGAGCAGACTGTAGAAACCATGTCAGTTTCTGCCCCCTATGATGCTAAGGACATCAAAGCTCTCAATCAGTCATAGTTGTCGTAATAACAATCATATTGATAACTGATGTCATGCATGCGTCTTTGGTACCTTCACACTTTTCATACTGTTTTATCTGAGAGGGGAGGCATGGCAGCTTCAAGAGTGACTAGCCCACTGCCAAGGAGTCCATGTGAATCTCCTCCTCTGGCTTGCCACTGAGATCCCATCAGAGCCCAGGGGAGTTGGAAGCAAGAAGTGGGATTATCCGGCATCTCCGCGGGAGACAGAAGGGATGAGCCAGATGAAGATAACCTGGGGTAACCACAGGATGCCCTATCTGGTCTTTCTAGTTGTCCTAGAAGTCCTGATGCCAACCACGGGTTCTGTGCTTAAAGTTTTTGAAGAGAAAACTCATTCCCCAAAAGTCTCAACAACCTTTAACAACTGCAAAATCCCTGATGCTAAACTAGGTTCTATCCTGATCGCCCCCGTTTCCAACCCAACTCCTCAATGTGGGTGGTTTGAAGGGAGCAGAAAAGAGACATCAAAGCTGTGACAAGCTCCTGACAACATTTTAAATTGAAAATTGCCTCTAAATGGAGGGCATAATTCTGTGTAGGCAGATGGAAGTCAGGCAGAGTTACTCACAGGCCCCTGGGGTTTCTATCTTTACCAAACTTGGGAGAGTCACGGCCATTCAGCTGACCGCCACCAGCCACTGCTAACTCGACCTAGCTTGCTCTGGGAAACCCAGGAAACGTGACCTCTTCCTCCTCTGAACTCACCAAATTGACATCTCTCTTCTGTCCCTCATAAACCACGATCGGTTTATTCTCATAGGTTGATTGTTGGTTCCCTCTGCCTGCCTCCAGCCCCAGGCTCAGTGTGGACCAGCAAAGATCCCTCAGTGATTAGAGGTAGGGCAGAGACAGGGTCAAAGGCTCTCTAACAGGCTAGAGCATGGCGACCATGGTGCTGGCAGGCTTTGCTCTTCCCCTTTCTGTCTCCCCGGCTAAACCATTAGATTCCAGCCCTAGAGCTAGGCCCAAGGTCTGTTCCCTTATTTGGCTACTGACTCATTCCTGACACTAAACACTGAGGTCCAGAAGTTAAAATGCAGTATTTGGCTACACTCGTTAATTTGTCCAGTCAGGACTTACTAACTCACCCACGTACAAACTTCTCCTTTTCTCCTTAAAAACCATCCCTGCAGAAACTCCTGCTGCTGCCTTTGTCCTATCCAGAGGCAGCCCCAACTCTAGCTTGCCCCTCCCCCCCAGAGTAATAAATCTCCTTTATGCTGAGAATTTGGTGTTTGGGTGTGTTCTGTGTGGACCCTGAGGCGCCCTCCATGGGAGATATGACCCAGGTCCTAAGCAGGCCTCTCTAGGACTTTGCTGGTAGCTAGGTACCTGTCCAGATGGCTAGGCAGACAGAATCCTTCTTTCCTCCTAAAATTATTCCTTAGATACAGTAATAAAGGTGGTTCTTTTTTTGTGGTGATTTCCCTTCTAGTAGAAGTACTGATGTCTGTCTTTACTCCGACTCCATGCCTGAGAGACAGAGGCGACTGAGGTACACAATCCCTGAGAAAGAAAAAAAGAAACAGATAGTCTGGAGAGATGGGTCAGCTAAGTGCTCATATACAGGACCCAGATTTGGTTTCCAGGACCCATACAATATGGCTCACAACTATCTGTAACTCCAGCACCGAGAAATCTGGCCCTCACCCTCAAAGGTACCAGGCACACATGTGGTACACAGGCATGCATGCTGGCAAAACATTTACCCACATAAAACAAGTAAATGAGACTTCCTTAAAAAAAAAAAAAAAAGACAATGCCAGAGGTTTAGAAAGGCACCCCCATACCTGGCTACATATTCTCTCTAGCTCCTCCTTTAGGGGACATCGTTCCTGGCAAACCTCTATCTCCAAAAATACTTAACATTGCGATTCATAACAGTAGCAAGATTACAGTTAGGAAGCAGCAACAAAAATAATCTTATGGTTGGGGTGGTCACCACAACATGAGGAACTGCATTAAAGGGTGGTGGCATTAGGAAGGTTGAAAACTCCTGATTTACAGGGACAATAAGAGTCAGCCTTCTGTCTATGTTGTCAGGGTTATGCCTGAAGCAAGTACCTAAAATCAATTAGTCTGTTTCAAATCAGGTATACTTAGGAGATTAGACCATGGTCCTCAAACCCTCAGGGAGATCTAGATAGGGCATTTAATGTGTTTAATGAAAAAGGCCTCTCCTGATAGACAAAATACCAGCCCCTGGTAGCAGCAGTTGAGGCTATCTCCAAAGCAGACAGGCAGCAATGGACTCCACGTGGACCTCACGACACTGGGCAGAGAGCCATTTTCATACCTCACCCCTGCCAGGGCTTGTCATAATATTGGGTTAACTGCTCTACTCTGCCTTGTTAAAGGAGACTAGTTTGAATTTCCCCTCCACGGGAAAATCTCTCAGACCTTCTGTTCTGACAGCCGAGGACTGATGCTGTCCTGTGTTGCAGTCAGGGACTAATGACCTCTGTCCCCAGCAAAGCCATTGATGTCTCCATGAAGGATCCCAGGCTGGCTGTCCGGATAATGGGTAAGTCTCTGTCATCCTTATTTGGCATAGAAGCCACTTGGTTTATACTTCCTAATCAAGTTTACCCTGCTGGTTATGTCTACTCTGCCTTTTCTCTCTGCTCTGTCACAGTTTCTTCACCATGCCCACTTGCAATGTCTTACAGTTGGAGGAACGACATGTATTTATTTGTGCCTAGTCATGTGTCCTCGTACTGAAGTTCTCCCCTCACAGTGCAGCCTATATGGGGTACATGTGGGCATGGGACATTGAATCCTGAAGACTCAAGGAAGCCTGGGCCGGGCCTCAGCTGACTGAGAGGATCTGTATCACAGCTGTCCCCAGAAGTCCTTCCTAAGCCCCTTATTCTGATCTCCTAATCCCAGAGCCACTCAACCCAAAAGCTCCGTTCCCAGAAAAGGCTAGGCCAATGAGACTTCTTCCTTTTCTGCCTTTGTGCTTCTTTCTGGTCTTCTCCTACCACCTGGGGGCCAACTGACCACCGGCAGTGTTGTGCTCTCTGTCTCCTCACGCACTGCCTGGGTCATTGTTCCGTCTTCAGCCAGCACAGTCCTAAGGAGGGAGGAGCCCGTGAGGACTAGGGTACACTCCCAGTTCATACCGACACTTCTTGGCCCCACTGTCCCTAAGATGATTAGGTTACTAACAACGGTGGAGAACCACCAGGGACAGTTCATGCAGGGTTCAGAGCTGCTGCTGAGAAGGGTCCTAGATGGTTCTTCTCTGAAGTCAGCTAAAAGGACCTCTGATTGATGGCATGGTCAAAGCGAACTACAATAACTTGCATATATATATATATCTGTCTCTGTGTAACCAGAACACTTAACGAGCGTAATGGAAGTGTCAGATGGACCAAGTAATCTATTTTTCCTTCCTTCCTTCCTCCCTCCCTCCCTCCCTCTCTCCCTCCCCCCTTCCTTTCTTCCTTCCTTCCTTCTTCAAAACAGGGTTTCTCTGTGCAGCCCTGGCTGTCCTGGAACACACTCTGTAGATCTACCTGCCTCTGCCTCCCAAGTGCTGGGATTAAAGGCTTGTGTCACTTGAAGTAACTTGAAGTATCTTAAGTTGAAGGTACAAACGTTATTCCACACAATTTGGCTTGGTTGAGAGAGTTCATCACCGATACGATTTACAAGGCGTGAAGGCCTGGAATTTCACATTCATCTCTTTCCACTTGCTTAGCTGTGTAACGTAGGGCAAGAACTGAACCTCACTGAATTTGTTAATCACATGTAAAACCAGGTTCTCAAGCTCTAACACCCGTTCCTCGAATCACAGCCCGAGAAGTACTGCACTGCCCTCGGAGACCCTTTCAGAACCCACCATGGCTCCCTGCCCATCCCAAACTGTCACCTCCACCCATCACAGTGAGATAGTGGTGTCTCCTTCTGCAGGAGCTCAGAAGCCAAGACTGGAGCAAGGGGCGGGCATCCCATAGGTTTCTTTGTTGGAAGGAAGGGAAAGCAGCTTGGCCTCAACCCAGATCTGTTTCCAGGACCTTTGTAGCCTCTTGGCTAAGGAGCAGAACAGGGGAAGGACTGATGGATACAGCTGTGAGATGACGTATGGACAGGTCTTCCTTGTAGCACATGTGGAAGGAAACAAGGGAGGGGGGTCCTAGGTCCTCTCACTTTCAGGTCTCAGGATAGGAGGGGGTCAATGACCCTGGAGGTGTGACTGAACACTCAGTCCCCCCCCACACACCTTTTTTGACCCCTGTGAGGAATGACGAGGTCTCCCATGGGAAATGTAAGAGTGCCACCCCATGCCCACTCACTCCACCCAGCACATAGGCATCTGGATTCTGGTGTGACCAGGAGAATAAGAATCTTTGGAAAGCCCCAGGATTGTCAATCTGTGGACAGATTCGTCTGTCTGTACATATGTATACAATTGGCATGAGTTCCTTATGTGTGCATCAGAACCTGGATAAGGAATGAAGGAAAGAACTCACACGTCATTCTTAGCAGGCAAATTTAAAACATAGTGTGGCTCATTTTATTTTATCTCGGGGAGGGGGAACCACAAACAAACAAATGAGTCCCCCCAGAAGGAAAGGCAGTAGGCAGGGCCTTGGACAGGGCAGCTCTGAACTACCCAGGCTCGGGTCCATGGCTTGACGTCTTTAATCTCTCTCCTGGGACCTGAGTCCATGCTCTGGCACTCTGCCCTTCATAGTTGCTGTCTTCCAGTCCAGCTTTGTTAGCTGGAGATAGCCCTATGACTAAGTGCATGGCAGCTTGGGCTAGCCCAAGAGGATCATCTGCAATTCCTTGGGAGGGTTGGGGCGGGGGGTGTCACAGCAGGATCGACCACAGACCCAGCAGTCAGGGAGGGGAAGTCAATAAAATAGAAAGAGTTTCCTCACATTGTTATCTTCTTGAAAAACAAAAATAGCCAAGTGCCACTTCTAGGCCAGCAGCTCCCTGAGCCCTAGACGGTCTGGGGAGAGTAGTGTACTATATAGCAAGAGGCCTGAAGTAGCCATACCCTTGCATCAGGCCTGGCTAGTCCTCTGAGCCACAGCTGTTCTACAGAGACAAGACAGCTCTTCTGGATGCTTCTGGAGCAGGGGAACCGGGCCTTTGAAGATGCTGCTGCTGCAGCCCCGACCGAACCCAGGGCCCTATAGCACGAAACATGGCTTCCTCTTTGTAGTTCAAAGTGGGAGCCAGGTACCCAATGGGTTTCCTGGCATGGTATTTCTTCTCTTCTCTTAGTGAGATTGGTCCAGCCAACCAAAAATATTAAAATTTCTTTCCCTCAAGAAGGGGCAAACTCTGACGACCATGAGGACGTTCCTACTCTACCCTGGGTCAGATGATCCCCTAGGCCAGGGTGCTCTTGGCCTTCCTGGTGCTTCTGGGTAAGAAGCTCCACATCCCCAGAAGACCCTTGGGTGCTCCCGCCACTCCCCAGCCCCAGGGTGTAGCCATTGGGACGCCGTCCAGAATGGGGGGCACTGCCATTGGCCCATACCCCCATGGGGTGGCCATTGAGGCGGAGGCTGACCTGCTCTCCTTCAGTGCTGTGAGCCGCCAAGGCCCAGGCACTGGAACTCCCTGCATGGAAGGGTTCCTGCCGCCTCAGGACATGGGTTCGGATGATCTTCCGGAAGGTCTGGCGGAACTCCCAGATCCTGTAGGCATAGATGAAGGGATTGACACGGAATTGCTGTGGGAGAGGATGATGGCCAGGTACATGAGCCATGGAGGGCGTGCTCACATGTGGAGCAGAAGAAGGTGAAGCAGTTGATGATGTGTAGCGGTAACCCGCAGAGAGCAAAGAGCCCCACAATGATAGCCAGGACTTGGCAGCATGGACCTCCTTCTGCAGCGTGGACCGGTCCGTTCCCTGGTAGGTGGCTCTCCATCTGCTTCAGCTGTCTCGGCTGCCAGAAAAATCCGTAAGTAGATGGCCAGCATGAGCAGGAGGGTAGTAACACGAAAGCAAAGAAGTTGTAGTAAACCATGTAATCATGGTACCACGTCCTCAAACAGACAGGTCACCCGGCCCTCGCCGCAGGTCTTTGTGGAGTTCACGTCTCTCTGACTGCAGTTGTTCCAGCCCAGCATGGGGGTCAGGCCGATGGCAAATGACAGCACCCAGCAAATCGCAATGATACCCTTCGCCCTCATACCTGTCACCAAGCCATTGTACCTGGGAAGAGAGGACTGGTATTAGACCCCATGAATCTAGCAGGACCAAGAAGCCCACAGAAGCCTAGACAGTCCCCTTGTGCTGGCTGTAGGGTCTTGGGCTACTTCCTCCCCTAGCCTAGGTAGTATAGTCTTCTAAGTGAGGTACTGAGCTTTGTCTGTCTCATAGCTGCAAGGCGGTAACGGGAAGCAGACATCCAGGACATGGAAACCCATCACACAAGTGTTCAGGTGTTATTACGGGTATTAGGTATAGTCTTGAGACTCAACTTGAGTTTGGTTCAAGAGAAATAGATGGCCTTAGGGGGATATGTTTTACTTCCACGATGGTTAATCTTGATTCCTATTAGAGCATGCTTTCCTTTAGAGCAGGGCAGATCCATAGCTCTGGAAATGGAACCAGGCAGATAAGACCTGTAGAGGGCCTGAGCCACTTACACTCCATGCCCTTTTGACTACGATCCTCAAGAAGAGGCTATCCAGGGTGTGGAGGAGGAGTGGAAGTCCCAAATCTAATGAAATATCACCTCCCCTCTGAACCTACCCATAATCCTCTGGGCAGAAATGAGACAATTATGTATTGATATTTTCCTGGCAATCATAATAATCAAGAGGCACTGAATGAGGTAGGAAAGAAGACAGTAATCTATTTGCCTGAAGGCCAGATGAAAATATTCTTGAGCTGATTGTCAATTCCGGGTTGTGGGGAGGGGGGCCTTGATTTGTCAACTAGAAAGTAGCTTCGATGACTCCACTGGAAATACATCATCATTTTGGTAAAAGAATGTTTTGTTTAAGTCTTCTTGACTTAAAAAAGGGAGCTTTTGGTAACATCTAAGAGATGAGCTTATGTTTAATGGTTTTGATTCTGGCAACAGAAGACTACCTTCCCAGTAGAAGCTTTTGTTCTTCAAGTTCAGGCTAGACATCTTGGAAGAGTTAATTACTTCTTCCAAGGCTGGGAGCCCCCCTGGAGTAGGAGTCCCCTGCATTTATCTCTATGTTGTCAGCTGGGGGACAGGAGCATATGGTAGGTAACAATGTGAACATATACACTTTTTGAGTCCAGACTCAAAGCAGCGACAGAGAGGCTATGACCTACGGGTGACAGCCTCAGGTACCCACTGTTAACAGACATGAGAGGAAGGCTGGAATGTGTTTATCCGGTCTTTGTCTCAATGTAACGTGTATGCCTGGCATTAAATAACTCACCTCGCATACCTGAGCTCTAAGTAGAAGCTTCATCATAAAAGAAAGAAGGACAGATAGAAAGAAAGACAGACAGACAGGAAGAAAGAAAGAGAGAGAGAGAGAAAGAGAGAGAGAGAGAGAGAGAGAGAGGAAGAAAGAAAGAGAGAGAGAGAGAGGAAGAAAGAGAGAGAGAGAGAGAGAGAGAGAGAGAGAAAATATGTACCCACTGTTGATAGAGTTCAGAGGGGGCTGGAGGTTTTTTTTGTTTGTTTGTTTGGGGAAAACTTCTATTTTAAATGTGGTCAATTAAGAAAGAAACAGAGAGGTAAAAAAAAAAAAAACCCACTTGTACTTTCTAACCATTTATCTAATCTGTCCCTCTGTTTTAGAGCTGGGGAAACTGAAACTGAGACCCAAGGGGAAGCAGGGACTTGCTGTGAACATTCTGAGACCCAGGGGCAACTCAAGCCCAGGTGAATTTGTCAGCACCGGTTCCAGTCCCTTCCTGATGGGGCTAGAGATCAAATCCAGGGCCTTATATAGGACAAGGCAAGCTTTCTGCCACTGAGCTAAAACCCCAGCCTGGTCAATCCAGAATCTCAACAGTAACTGTCATATATATTCTCAGGAGCTTCATGGGCCCCACTGGGCGGGGTCTTGGTCACCTGCAACAGGGCCTCTGCAGGAGGGTCACAGACTTCCTATATCTACCAAGCACCAGAGAGCAAGCCCTGCATGTCTGCTTGCCTGGAAGCTCAAGAGTGAAGTCTTGGGGTCCCCATACCATCTAATACTTACATACTTACTTTGTGCCAGGTAACCCCTCAATAGTGCTTTCACATGCTCCTCACGGGAGGGGAAACTACGTAAGTGGTCACATCTTTTCTGGGACAAGCGTACCCTTCCTGGGTCCTAGTCCTGGTACATTCCTGTAAACAGGGAATGCTATGTCACTTCACCTCTCTGGGTCTCAATTTCCTTTTATTTATGAAATGAAACTTAAGAATTCTAGACCATTCACCACTGCCCATAAGGGCACGATGCTGAATTTAGTGGCTGGAAACCCCAGGGAGTCACCCTGTGGCTCAGGGTAGATCAGAGCTATTCAGTTGCTTGTCAGAGAAATGAGCTGCCTGGGTACTGACGAGCCTCTGGGGGATGGTGTAGGGTCTCCCACCTTGGTGACTTTCAAACTGTTTTCAGAACAGGCCTTCTGTTCCTGGTAGTTAGGAAGGTGGTACTCTTAGGGAAGGGATCCAACTAAGTAAGTTTGAGTTATTAAGTTGTTGTTGGAGACAACGGCCCAGGTCTGACAGCTTCTGAGAATACACCATGGAAATCCCAGGTTTGTCCAATTGACTTTTACAGACAGAGTACCCACAAGGGGAAGTCTTCCACGGCCCTCTGGAAGAAAGTCCCTTAGGGGGACAGAACTAATATGTTAGATGTACTTTCTTATGTTGCCAAAGTACTGAGGGGCTTTGGAGACAATGTTTAAGCACATGTAGGTATTATGCAAGTGCATGTGCATGCTCGCACTCACACACACACAGAGACACCCCTCCCCCAATAGGAGCACACGTTCATATTTCCAGCCTTTGGAAACTGAGGCAGGAGAATCAAGGAGATCAAGGTCATGGAAAGGAGCCTGAGATCTAGGACAGCATCAGGGCTCAAATGGGATCACGAACAAACTAGAGTTATCCCAAGGGCATAGCCTGGCTTGTATTTCTGACTAACACAGTCTTATTCTGGCCTTCTGGATAAATACACTCAGTGTAGCGAGAAGGAAGCTCGGGCTGCCTAGCATGACATGGGGACCGTTCCAGGGAGCCTCAGAAACATAGGATGTGGCTGCCAGAGTCTTCAGCAGTGCTTATTTTCAAGTGGCCTCTACATCCCTGTATCCACCCGCCTGTAGAGGTGGCCTTTCCTTGAGAATCCTGATTAATAACCATACCAGGGGCCTCACCCTATGGCTCTAGAATATGCCCACAATTCCAGGTGAAGCTTTTCATGTATATTTGCAACATCAAGGAGAAGGCGGGACTTTCTAAGTCATCTTACTGGACCAGTGACCTAAGAATTGAAGAGTATCAGACCCCAAAGGAGAAATTCAACCTTCCACAGGCAGAGACCAGCCTAAATCAGCCTCACACCGCATCTGGCACTCAGGAGCCAGGCCACCTTTCTTTGGCCCAGAGGAGAGGCCATACCCACACGCTCACTCACTCCTTCCTTGGGACATTTGCCTGAGTTTTACTCTCCTGACATCTGCCCCTTCCACATACATTTCATGCTATCACTATCACGACCATTGTGTACTTTGGCCTGTTGCTTATGAACGGGAATATCACAGGCTGGTGTGAGACTTAGAATCAGTGGTGTGAAGGATCCCCAGGAAAAGAAGCCTCGTCTCTTACCCCAGGCTTTTCATCCTTTGCAGACATAGGGCCACATCTTTGCCTTTGGCCTGGTTTTCTTTATTATTCCGAGGTTCTGCCTTAATTTAACAGGGTGCCTATGCTTGGGAAGGAGGGGACAGATTATCCTGAACCTGAAAATTCTTTGCAACAACAGCGAAAAGAATTCTTGGTACACGGTGCGAGCCTGGGACTATGCCTCCATCAAAGACTGAGCCTGTGGACCTTGCCAATAGCACCTTAGAGGAGCCTGGATTCCTAGCTGTGAAGGGGAAAAAGGTTAGTCCAGGCTAGAAAGCACCTCCAGGTCCCCATTGTGCCTGGTCCCCTGATCCTTCCAGAAATCCCTCATGCCCAGTCCCCTGGTCCCTTTAGATTCCCCTCATGTCTGGTCCTCTGGCCCCTGTTCCCTCCAGATTCCCTCATGACCACTCTTCTGTCCCTCCGGATAGCCCTCATGCCTGGTTCCTGTCCCTCCAGAAATCCCTCATGTCCAATCCCCTGTCCCTTCAGAAATCCTCATCCCTGTCCCCTAGTCCCTCCAGAAATTCCTCATCCCTGGTCCCCTGGTGCTCTCCATCTCCCCATCAAGCCTGAGGAGCCACTATACAAGACACCTCCACATTCTCCATAACTAGAAACTTCAGGAGGCAGGAACAAGAAGGAGCTCAGTGGTCAAGAAGAGTAAAGGGCTCTAAAGTCCATCCAGATTGGGAGACACAGATGTCCTTTTCTGGCTCTGGTCTCCCTCAAGGGTCATGACATCTGCTCTGGCTGAAATGCTGGACCAGGATGATCAAAGGACATCCTGTACTAACACGCCATGGCAGCTGTAAACCTACCCATAGGCAAGATGAGCATCCTCCGTGGGCATCATCAGACCTATCAGCCCCTTGCAGAGACCAGTCTGGGCTTTCCAAGGTCCCATTCAGAGCTCAGATAGCCCAGGTCCTAGTGGAACTGAGGTCAAGAGGTCCGGGGATGCAACTACTGTAGGGATAGGCTGTTGGCTTCAAGCCTCCAGCTCACAGAAGAGCGGAATCCCTTCCCGTTACCCTGCCCCATCTCGTCATTCCTACCCGCTGACTGAACCCGCAGACCTTTGTGAGGAACAACACAGAAACTTGACCCCTTGTTACCCGTGAGAAAAACAGCCCAGCACAGCGCTGCTAGCTTTGTATAGTCACACAACTCATTCCTATTTCAGGGTTTAGCCTCTTGATTCCGAGAGGACAGAGACAGGGAGAGGCCGAGGAGAGGAAAGCAAGCCGAAACCTTTCCATTGTGAACAGCTATCCTGATCTTTCCTGAGATGTTGCTTCTTGGAATTAGAAGATGGGGAATGTTAAGTTACTGCTTCCCCTTGGTTCACCCACTACTACATAGACCAAGCCTGTCTCCAGGGGTAGATGCTACTGACCCACGCGGACTCACATAAAGACTCCCCTTAGGCGTCTATGTTCTAATCTTCCCCTGCAGGAACCTAGACCTCGGTCTACTTCAGAAGCATGAACTAGAAGCAATAGGACAGGCTGTCCCCACGTGTGACCTTTAACTCTGTCCCTTCTTAGAGCTGGCTCTGATCCCTCCCTTTGTTTGTTATTTTCTTTGATTATTTTTCCTTTTCCTTGAACAGGGGTCTTAGACTCCTGGCTAGCCTGGAACTCATCATTCCCAGGCTCTAGCTTTTGCCAAGTTCAAGGACATAAGCACGTGCTTGCTACCATGCCTTTGACAAAGTCTTTAAGGCAACGCAAGGCACAGGCTCCATCCCCTTGAGCGACCCAGTGTGGGTGTTTGCATCTTCCTCAGGGCTCAGATGATAACAACAGCTGTGTGACATTCCTTCCCGGGGGACCGAGCCACTCCAGGCAAACCACTCCCCAAAGTGACGTCATAGTGGTGGTGGGCTACTCTTCCTAGCTCTGCTATCAAGTCCTTAGACGGCTGTCCCTTCTCAGAGCCTCCTTTTTCTATCCAGAAGACAAGAGGAAGGAAATGACCTCTAAAGACTCCCTTGCATCTGACCCTGAATTTTCACAGCACCCTGAGCCTGGTCCTTATTGCTGGATGCCCTCAAACACCAATAGAATCGCTGATGCTTCTGCTTGGGCAGAAAAACTCGCTATGGAGACTATGCATTCCAATCTCCCATTATGGAATCTTTCCTCAAGGGCTGCAGCCACCCTAGCTACAGGATCTAACTCCGGTAGAAAGACACAGAGGAGGAGCTCCTGAGACAGTGGCGCACTGCCTGGGTTATCTACAGGGTGGCTAAATCAGAAGAACTTCTTTATACATCCTTGGCTGAAGTCACTTCACAGAAAAGCCACCACAAAAAAAAAAAAAAAAAAAAAAAAATCCCCTTTGCGTAGCCAGCCCCTAATACAGGCAGAGAGTCCTCTCAGACCTAGGAGCAATGTAATTTGCATAGAAGTCCAAATGACTCACTGTGGCATTTGGCCAAGTCACTTCCCCTCTCTGGGTCACCCTCCTAATGTACACACTGGGGAAAGGCTGGTGGTGGCAGAGGCGGGTTCCTAGCAGAGGTTCTGTGGTTCCCCATGGCTCCCCACCCACCTCAGATCATACGCAGATGTATGAAGCAATAGCTCACACAGCAGCGGCATGTCATGTCAGCCAGGCTACCATCATTGATAGTAGCTGTACACGGCTGCCTATAGACAGCCTCAGCATGTTACCCAGGGAGTACCTTGGAATTATAGGGATAAGCCAGACAGGCATAGCCACCTCCAGCTCTGTAAAGATTCAGACGGAGTCCCAGAGCCCTGCCCTTTGGGCCCACTGATCAAGCCTTATGCACAGATGTAACCCCCTGGCTCACCGGAGTGGAATTCGGATGGCGATGTATCGGTCGATGGCAATAGCCAAGAGGCTGAAGATGGAACTCTGAGTGAGGACCAGGACAAAGCAGGCGAAAAAGAGGCAGCCGTGGCAGGCGGCACAGAAGCCTGTGCTGATGGTAATGGCGAAGGGGATGGCGAGCACACCCACCGCAATGTCAGCCGCTGCCAGCGACACCACAAAGAAGTTGGTGACATTCTGCAGATTGCTGTTGATCCACACGGCCCAACACACGAGCACGTTGCCCAGGATGGCCAGCACGGCAATGGCCAGCTCCACCGTGATATACACCGAGGAGCCCATGGTGGGGGCAGCCACACTTGGGCAGGCTCAGCAAAGATGCGGGCCCGGGCCAGCTCTCGGTCCATAGCTGCAGCCCAGCCGTCCCACCCACGCAAACCCCGCAGCCCTTTCTTCACAAGAGCCACGAGTGGTCCCAGAGAGAGCTCCCCAAAGGCGTTCTCACAGATGACTGTGCGTCTCCTGAGATCATGACTTCTCCAGGGGAATCTGGCCAGGCTCTGCTTAGCTTCAGGGTTCCGAGGTACCTGTAAAGAGAGGATCCCAGTGAAGAACAGAACCACCCTGGCCATTTCAGATTCTATGTCAGTTGTGGGCCAGGCATTTGCCCGAGAATGATTCCCATCTTGCCCCATCTGTCAGTCACGACACAGTCCCAAAGAGCGCAATAGTTCCAAAGAAGTCTTGTCAAGATCTTCACCCAATCCTTCTCAGAGAGACCATTCCTTCTCCAGTCTCTTCAGGGCAGACACAGGAGAGAATACAGACAGAACCAGGATTTCCCGCTGATCTGTCCCCATTACCAAAGATATATCTTTCTCACCCCAGGTACTACAGTTACTAACCCTCTCTCCCAGCTTGGACCAGCAGCTGAAGATTTTGTTGTTTGGTTTGGTTTAATCTATAGGAGCAAGTTAAAGTCAAGGCAAGTTGATGTTTATCTTGGCTCCCCTTATATAGCTTTTCAAACTTTCTGTAGCCGCCTGGCTAGTCCTCTGGGTCCCTACACTCACTATCAGTCCCTTAAGACCCTCCCTCGAGGAAGGTTCTTTCCCTACTGGGCTTTCCCCATCCCACCTGCCCCCCAGTCTTCTCACACTGAGCCAGCCTCCAAGCCCAGTTCATTTTGCCCATCCCTTCAGGACACTACCATCTCCACCTGAGAGACGCTCCTGCCCCTAAGGTCATCTCAGACACTCCTCAGAGTTCCTTTCTGGAGAGATCTGGGAGCCTTCCGGTCCTATCCTCCAGTTCTGGCAAGTAAACATCCTTACCCTCGCAGGCAGCAAGAAAGAGCAGGGTCCAAGCCAAATCCACTGCTCTGAGAGCAAGAGCGCTGAGCGCTCCTGCCAGCAGGCTGCACAGCCAGGCAGGGCAGGCGCTGTGATTGCTTCCCTTCCCTGAGGGATCCGCCTCCCGCTTTCCTCCCACAGCTTGCCTCTCCACATTTGTCCTAGCTGAGGCAGGGAATGCTGCTTATAAGGACTCATTGGAGGGCCATGTGCAAGAATGCTTTTCTTTTCCGGACCTCAGTTTCTCCAGTCAGACTGTAACACCTTTGGGCCCCAGATGATACTGAGGTCTCATTTCAGCACTTATCAATAGATTTGGAAAGGCTACTCCAGAGTCACAATGACAGCTCACAGGAATAACTGAGACCCCCCCTTGGAAAGGGGAAGTCTTGTTCTCTCCATAGCAGGCCCCAGCTGAACCCAAGCTCCCAGGGGGCTCTACTCCCTGAGCTTACAAGAGCTCAATGTAAGAAGGACTCTCCCAAAAGCCTGTTACTCCTCAAGCAAGAACCAAAGCATTCCCTCCCCTGCCCCCCAGTCCATCAGTACTTGGACCGCTATGGATCTCCATAGAAGCTAGAGGCTAATTTTCAGACCCCTGCATGTAGACAAATCTTTTCTCCTTCTCCTTCTCCCCTCAAGGAGAGGAGGGATGAGTGGAACTGGAGGCCTGGGGAGAAGGGTCTTCTCCACCTGAAATAATTGGCTGAGAGGTAAAATATAGGGCTAAAGGAAATGAACCTCACGGTTGCTTCTATGATGCTGCCAGTGCTGCAGTGTAGAGAGTGGCTACAGCTGTCCTTTGTCTATGAAGCTGATGCTGAAGGTTTGGAAGGAGAAGACAAAGTCTGCAGCAACTGATGGAATTATTGTTCCTAAGTGATGCCCTTGCTCCTAAGGTCAGGCAGAGATACCTATGGCTAAGTCCTTGGGATTCCCAGCTTTGCACAAGCTACTTGTCAACTAGCTGTTCGGAACTCATGTTCCAAACGGAACAGCCAGATCTGGTATGGGTACCACCTCCGGGTACATACCATGTACCCTCTGCATTCGTGGCTGACAGTTTACAGCAGCATCCATCAGGGGTCCATCTGACCACAACGGGTCTGTGACTGACTCTTGTTCTAGCTTTCAACATTTGAAGCAGCAGCAGGTTTACTGTCCATTCAGGCCCACCAGGCCCAGTGAGTTCCTGAAGAGCTACTACGTTCCATGAATCCTGACTGGTGTCTTCTGGGGAGAAAGGATAACCACTTATATCCCTTGGGGCTTCTCTAGTAGAATCTTCACTGAAGGGCACTGAGGCAGTCTGCAATCAGACCAGCTCATGCTAGAAGGCTAGCCCAGGTCTTAACATTCCTCCATCCCAAGGTCCCCAGTGGGACACAGTGGAGCATCATACATCCACCCCTGAGCCTAAAGCTCTGCTACTTCTGCTTCTGCTCACACCATCAGTCTTGTCCCCCAGTAACACCACTGACTCCATAGCCACCAGGACATCAGCTATGCAGGGGTCTAACCCAGGCCTTTTTTTTTTTTTTTTTTTTTTTTTTTCCTGAAACTCTCCCAGCCACTTTGGTACCTGCCTGGGTATTCCCAGTTCTCAAGGTTCCTCGTATTCCGTGCTGGGCCCATGTTGGATATTTCTGGATACCAGCACTCTTCCTGACTGCGCTGAGGCTGTTCTGCTGTTTTCCAGTCTCAACACAGCTGGCCCTCCTGCCAGGCTGCCTTGCATTGGCTGAGGACACACTAGAGATTCCTGTCCCAGGGCCCTTTCCTCTGCCCTTCCTTCAACATTCCTGCAGGCCCTTAGTTATTGCTACATGTCCCAGGGGAAGCTCCTCTGATCCCAGAGCCACCTGGGCAGCTGCCAAACCAAAATCTTCTTTTCCTTTGTGCCTTCCCCAGACCCAAGTCCCGCAGATCAGTAGAGCCCGAGGCGGCGTTCTCAGGACAGACAGGAGGGAGGAGCCCTGCAGGCAAAGGCTGAGGCTGTCTATCTGTGGGCAGCAGGCAAACTAGCTCAGGACCAGGGCACCTTGACTTGTAGCTTTTCTTTGTAGTATGAATGCTCCCACTGGGATAATTCAAACCTACTAATGTTTCACTGACCAGCAACACTCAGGGCCAAGAGATGCTTAGCCGCTGCTGAACCACCAAGCCGGTGTTCTCCAAGTGATCTGAATACCAAGGTTACACTGGGCCCCCGCTGAGGAGGTTGTGCATGTTGTTTGGCATTTTGGAAAGTGGCTGAAAGCTATGTCCTTGATTGCCTGGTGAACTCAATTTTTTCAGACGAGAAGCCAGAACCCAAACAGGTGGAAAGACTCTCAGCTTTACCAGGAACATTAAAGGGTGGCATAGTCCTTAAAGAATGCCAAGGATGCCTCAGAAGACCTCCCTCCTTGTGAAGCTTCCAGAGTACTGGTTCTTAACCTGTGGGTCTTGACCCTTTCAGAAAACCTCTATCTTCAAAAATATTTACACTGTGATTCATAACAGGAGCAAAATTAGTTATGAAATAGCAACGGAAATAATTTTATGATTGTGTGTATGTGGGGGCGGGGGTTTACACCAACATGAGGAACTGTAGTAAAGGGTTGCAGCATTAGGAAGGTTGTGAGATGCTACTCTGGAGTCACAGGAAGGCTGGGGCCCAGGAGAAGAGGACAGTGTAGAGCCAGGACCTAGCAATTTCCTATCCCTCTCTGTTGGCTCTATCGGACTAATCCTTGAGTCACCTGCTACTAGCCAAGAGGGAAAATTAAATATTAATAATATTGTGTTTCCTTATGATGGTCCTTTTTTGGGGACAGGGTAGAGTGCAGACGCTGTCCCATGTCACCTCCAGGCACATGCTGTGGGACATGCTTCAAGAGACTAGAAGGAACGGCCACCTGGCCACCCAGCATTCAGATTCAAGCAACTGCCTCTTCCTCCCATCCCCTCCCATCCTGAACCAGCCACTTTAATTAAAATCATTTAATTCCAATCCACATCTCAGCCAAGCCACCCAAGGCTCTGTGTACACAGGCCCAGGTGGTGGCTTCAGTCCCTGCTGAATGTGTCTGTGAGCTCCCAGTCAGGACTCCACATGCTGCTCCTGCTCTGGCTAAGCGGAGGGAACAGGACAGTACAGACACCACCCATGGCAGCTGCAGCGGGCTCTAGAATCCCAGCCTTACCATTTTGTTTTGTTTTGAAGCAGGTTCCTTGTAGCCCAGGCTGGCCTAGAGCTTGCTATGTAGCCAGGCATAGTCTTGGACTCTTTTTTTTTTTTTTTTAATTGTATGTATATGAACACACTGTCACTGTCTTCAGACATACCAGAGAGGGCACTGGAGTCCATTACAGATGGTCGTGGGCCACCATGTGGTTGCTGGGAATTGAACTCAGGACCTCTGGAAGAGCAGTCAGTGCTCTTAACGCTGAGCCATCTCTCCAGTCTGCTTTTACCCACTAAGTGATAGTTCCACAGGCATGTGCCATCACACCAGCCTGCCTCTTTCTCACAGGGACAATGTTCACCAGCTACCTAGTTTTCTGTGTCATGGAGAACTCTATCAGCTGCCTCTGTTGATCCCTACAGTCCTGGGGTCTACTGCAGGAGTCTCAAAGGACAAGAACCCTGGGAATTCTTCAATGACAGCTGCCACCTTAGAGATTCAGACAGCCTGGGTCCTGGCTGGTGGCAGAGAAGTTGTTACACGCCATGGCCTGACCCTAGGACCTCAGCTCCCATTTCAGATGAGCCACAGACCAGAATTCAGAATGCAAGAAACCAAGACCATGAAAGAAGTGGTGTGTACCTTTAATCCTAGCACTCTGGAGGCAGAGACTGGTGGGTCTCTGTGAGGTAGTGGCTGGTCTGGTCTACATAGTGACACCCTGCCTCAAGAAAAAAGGGGCGGGGGCGTGAAATAAAAATAAAAATACCAAACACCAAACCCACAGGAGAGGAAGGTATAGCCTACGCAGTACTAATTTTGATAACTCAAAATGGAAGAGCCATAAACAAGAACGAGAGTTATCAGACACGCTGGCACATAAGAGCGAAGACGAACAAGAAGCACAAAAGTCTTGAACAGGAAAGACGGGGGTCAAAATAAAGAGCACGCTGTTATGTGACAAGCTTTGGGCCCGCATGTAAAGTTGAGAACCAAGGCCGTGGTGGACGGAAGAGAGAACAAGGAGGAATTCTTACTGGAATCAGAGACAACATTTAAATCGAGGAGATCCAACATCTGTCCTTTGATTTGGGGAATGACACCAAGCAAGAATCACAATAGGATGGACTGGCATCTCCCCATCCAAAGAACAGCCATATAGTGAGTAACTGGAGCTTACAGAAAGACCCCCAAACCCACCAAACCCCTCCCTAAAACATCAGTCAACAAGACGGGTCCCTCCTGATGTTGTCTAATGCCACACTGACTGACTATGGGGTCTGGGTCTCTTTTCCCTTCCTGATCCCTCTAGAGTTGCATGGCACCCACATATTCTAATACCTGTTAAAAAGCTGGGCCCCAAGTCCTCAAGCAGGTGACCAGTAAGTCCCTCCCCCAACAACCATAGGTGGGAGGGACCATGTGGCTGCTGTTGTGTTCTTGAGGACAGGATGTGGGCAGGAAGGGAGAACCAACTCTCTGCAGCTGGAGGCCAGGGCACCAGCTTTCCCTTCGAAATAACTTCACCACCAGCAGCCAGGAACCAGGCTACCTCAGTCTAGAGTCCAGACTCTAGACTCAAAGGCCACTGGCCAGCCACATCTCCCTTCTCTTCCACTAAGAGTTCTAGGATGGACCCTGACATCCCCATTTGTCTAGGTCTGGTACCCAGAGAGAACTACAGGTCCCCCAGTCCTACCTAAAGTACCACTCATCCATTGCAGGCTGTTTCTCCAGGTAAAGCCCTTGCCTGGATCCAGGCCTCACAGAAGTACGGGCAGAGCAGCCTGCAGTGGGAGCTGCCCAGGTGGAGTCCATGCAAGGTCTGTACCAGACATCTCCCCACTGTGCCTTGGCTTCTCCCATGTGTACTGGCCATGGTAAAGCATCTCCTGAATGCCTCAACACCTGTGCCTCCCATAAATAGCGGATGACAGGTACGGTACCTCCTGGGAAGAGAACAAGGGATCCCTGGGTGGAACATCACCAGGAGGGTAGGCTGTATACTAGAACTGAGGGATGCAGGCTCACTGATGTGGGTCTTAGAACAGGGATGTGATGATGCAGCCATAGACTGAAGGGAAAGAGCCAGCTGCACTGGACCAACCTGAGTATGATCCACCTGAACCCTGTCACTGTCCCTCTGCCCATCAGAGCTTCCACTAGTCTGGCTCCCGGCTCCCGGAGGCCATTGTGAGGCCACATGCAAAGATTCCCGCAGCTAGAGTCTCTGAACAGAGGCACGTCACATAAAGTTAGAGGTAGCGTGGGAAAGCTGGACAAGTCCTGTATTCCTAGTGTCCAACCTCTTCCCAGGCCTGGAGTGAGGGCAGCTTCTCTTCTCCCCCATTCCATCCCTGCTTGACACCTGGAAGGATCTCAGAGATGAGACCTCTGTCTCCGTACCACATGGTTCCTTCTTCCCTACCTCAGGGTCTGGGCCTTGCTCTGGGCATGAGCAGTCTCCAAGGGTTCCTCTCTGTACCTCAAATCTTCTCCTACTATTGGGGTCCCAGGGTGGACCTCAATCCTAGTCTCAGGTTCTGTACCACCTCCGCTCCCTCTAACCTATAGACTACATTCCTCCGCTGACTTCCCCAGGTCATGATCTACTCTTCCGTGGTCCCCAGCATGTCCCAGAGCCCGGATTCTTCCCTGGAAGTTGGAGAAATTCTCTTTTACTAGCTCAGTACCTGCCTGTAGCAAAATCCTCATTTCTTCAACTCTTCTATCACATGTACCAAAACACTTCCTAACTGTGTCTGTCCATCTATCTGTCCAGTTGTCTCGCCCTCCGCTCTCCTATGCATGCACTACTCAGGGCCCCGGGCTGAGTTCTCGCTTCTCCGAGGTGAGGTAGCTGAGGAAAGAGCAGGTTACAGGCAAGAGCTGTTGATTTCACGCAACAACTGAGAACCACCAGGGACTGTGGTCTCACGTGCAGGTCCTGGACTTTGTAGAACCGGATGCCTTGAAGCCACATGCTTGCTCCCAAACCAACTCTTGTCCACACTTTCCTCTGCTCATAGCAATTTCTGCCTCTCCTTCCATGGTTTCCCAGCCTAAGAACAGAGCCCCCTGACCCGCCCTCTAGCATACCCTGACCATAAGTCCCCCACTGCCACCGCTGCCATCACCCCTTCCCCTGAACCTGCCCCCACACCCAACCAAAGATCATCTCTTTTGCTCCCCTCTCTCCTCCTCTATACCCTTGTGTGTTAGCATTACAAGAACACCATCACTCTACAGATGAGAGAATAGATTCCCTCAGTTAGTGTGCATCAAGGGGCCAAGATCAAACTCCAGGTTGGGACACCAAAATCTTTGACCCCATCAGCAGGACACTGGAGATCACTGCTTCTTCTGCCTGGCCCACAGTTTGTCTCATACTCCTTGTGTGGGCTGACCTTAGCCTAACTTCAAGCCATGAACAGGAAGGCTAGCCCTGCCCAGAACAGTCATAGACAGCCTCTAAGGGAATGTACACTGGCTAGGGGTTGCTCAAGAAACACTAGGAATTGAGAGAACCTGGGAAGTCCCAAAATGCAAGGGCTGAGCTTTGAGATCTTGATACCATACTCGGGGACACACCAATCTTTGAGCAGCGACTACAGAACCAAACAAGCAGAGCCGTCCCAATCCGGTATTTCAAAAAGCTCTCTGCCATCATCTTAAGGGTCCTGACACCAAGAATATCCTTGGTTGGTTACGGACAATCTCCTGAAGGCTACGCAGGGTCTAGGAGTACAGAGGGAGCTCCGCAGTAGAGGCAGAGTTTAGGGCAACGAGCTATGAGTTCCAGAGAACCGGCTTCCATCTCAAGGAGACAAAGTGCAGTCTCTCTGGTTGGGTAAGGACAGGGGTCCAAATCCCTCTTCAGCCATCAGGAGATGCTCTGCCTGCCCCAGTCCTGGGGCGACTGACTGCCTGCCACTTCTGTCGCTCTGGACCACTGTGAATCTCTGCTCCTCCCATTACATAGGCGGGCAAAATTAGTCTTGCCCATCCTCTGCCAAACCCTTGAGAGTTGTTACCGTTCCCGCCATTTCTACCCCTGCTTTGGGCACCCCAGACACCCATCCTGTTGTTCGCTGGACTCCCCGAAGTGCCCTAAAGTCGAGTTCCCGCCACCACAGTCAACAGGATGCTCCCCTCCCCCGGGTTCCAAACTCCCCTGCTCTTGCCGCGCCTTCCCCACAGCAGCCTGGTGCCCGCTTGAACCCCTAACCCGGGAGTCTGACCCGCCTACCTCCGGTCGCGCCTCGACGTCCGCAGCCTAGCTTTGGCAGGGACGCGCCCTAAAGGGACTTGTGTACTTGCAGGTTCAGTCCTCCGCGCGGGGACAAATCGACGGCTGTAGCCGCGCGTCGCCAGCGGGTCTAGACGACTGTAAGACATCCCGCCACCCTGCCTTACTCGAGCCCCTTCCTCCCTACCTGCCCTTTGAGCACTTTCCGGTTGCTGAGGACCGCCCCGATGGCACCGCACTTGGGATATGACCGCGCCGAGGACTCAGGCTGCGACCGCTCCCGAAGCGTCCAGGGCAGACTCGGACCAGGGCACCCGCGGACTCCTCTCCGGACAGCAGGAAGGAAGGGTCGGAGGGAGCGGCGGGTGCTTCGAGGGGCGGGAGGACCCTGGTCCGCTCAGACCTCCAGGCTCCGCAGCCTCCGACGGCCATAACCGCCAAGACTCCCACCCGAGACCCCCCTAGGGTCCCCGGGACCCAGGACCCCCGCTGACCTGCCGCTTGCTCTGGCTCCCACCGTCTCTGCGGCCGCTCAGGCTCCAGCTCCGGCCGCGCCGCTCATGGGCGCACCCTGCAGGCGACTTCGAAATCAGAGCTGCTCCCGCCCCGCCCCGCTGCTGGGGGGGAAACCGAGGCCCCGAGGCGGGAACCGGAGGAAATAGCCTTGGGAGGGTTAGGTGGTGATGGGTCTGGCAGCCAAGCACCCTTCGCCCCAACGTGGGCGCTTCAGGTCCACGCGTCCTGACCGCCTCCTCCAGCGCCACTCCCACCCCCACCCAAATGCCCCCACCCATGGAGCCTTGGCGCCCCACCCCTCTCCGATGGCTCCTCCACAAGGCATCAGGCTGCCTATGCCACTCTGGTCCTCCCAGTTTTGCCCTTTATCGGAGCTAGGCTGCCCTGATGCTGTTATGCCCCAAGCTGCTCCACATCCGACCTAGGCCGGGGCTGGGGCGGAGAGGGGGGGTTGGTCCTTCACAGTTCTTACAACTCTGATGCCTTTGAGACCGTGACTCCTCCCCCACATCCTTACTTCTCTGAACTACTGAGCAAAGAAGGAGTGCATCTGCACCACAGCCTAACTAGGACTCTCAGACTTCTGGGCTGGCAATCTCCTCCTCTTGCAACTGGAGGCGGCTGGACCCCAAGTCTGTGTGGAATCTTGTCTCTCTGGAAGCATTTGCAAATCTCAATCTGTTCACAGCAGGACAAGCCCTTTATACACCCAGGCATCATGGCCAAGGCCTTTCTGGAGCCTTGTCTTCTAGAACCTCCTGGAACCCACAGGCTGTCGGCTAGAGGAAAGTCTGTGGAGAGGCTGGCTGGGAGCCAGGCTAGACCCCACACCCCCAACCCCGGGCTGCGGTCTGGATGGGAAGGAATATCTCTTTAGAATTAGGTAAGCGGCAAGTGCAGGTGCCTAGCCCTCCCTCGGAGAAGCCCGGTGTCTCTGCCTTTGAAATGGTGATTGTCACTTACCGGGACTTAACTTTGCCTGAGGGACAGTCTCTCAAGCTCATTCTTACACAAAGTCTGATCTTTTGTTTTCCATTTGATGAGCCCAGACCCTAACAGTGTTACAGCTTCTGTGGGGTGGAGGGTGCGCTGTCTGGTTAGAGCAGGGACCTTCGTGCAATTTGAATTAAACCTGAGATCCCCTGGAAGGAGCACCGGAGACTGGAGCACTGCCATCTCACCTTCAATCCCTGGGTTAAGCCTATAACCATCACCAAGCAGGACCAGTTCCAAGGGCTGCCCTAACGCTGGTGTGCACTGCCATATGCCTTCCAGGGATATAGTTATTTTCTGTTTAGCCGCCTCCTAAAATTTGCCCAGCAGCTAGTAGCATAGGAGTAAGGATGAGACACAACCAAGCTAGGGCCTATTCTCCCACTGGACTCTGCATCCTTGTTTCTGAGTTCTCATGGGGGAGCAATGCCATCCTGTCCATTCCTCTCAAGACTCATGTCCTCGGGTAACTATCTTGAAAATCCCCCTTGAAGGGGATATGGGGACTCATGAAGTAGAGGCCAACACTTGGCCAGTTCCCGGGGTGGGGGGTGGGGGGTGAGGTGTCCCTCCTGTTTTCTGAGGCTTCTTTCTCAACCATTCCAATTCCAGGGCCCATCATCTTTCTCCAGGAGCATCCCCCGCCCCCCAGCAGTGGTTCTCAACCTGTGGGTCGCAATCCCTTTGGCCAACCTCTATCTCCGAAAATATTTATGATTCATACTAGCAGCAAATTACCATTATGAAGCAACAACAAAAAAATATGAGGAACGCTATTAAATGGCTGCACCATTAGGAAGTTTGAGAACCACTGGGCCAGAGGGTCTTGCCTAGCCCAGGGAGTAAGGTCCTTTCCAATACTGGTCCTCAGGTCCCTTGCTGTTCACCCTTAGGTTCTGATGGGTAGCATCTCACCATAGAAACTGTGTCCTGTGGCCATGACAGTCAAAGCCTGCCTGGCTTCAGCTCTGTAGATGCACATGTCTTAAAGCTGTGCCGAGTCACAAGGTGGCTCAGGATTATCCAGCCGATAAAGGTTCACTTTGGTCTTGGCCTGACTCCCTCCCCAGTTATGTGTGCTGAAAAGCCTGCTCCTAGTGTGGTTCTTGCCCCTTGACGGTACACATAGCCCCTAGAAGCCTGGTTTCTAGCTCTGGGTTTTGGTTTGTCTGTATAGCCTCAGGTAGTCTTTGAAGGTTACAGCTGCCCACCCTTCCTTGTGTCCAAGTCCCAACTCCTCAGTCCTAACCATGGGGCCAGCTGGGCTCTGTCAGGTTCCAGAATTCCACTCTCAGACTACTCCCCCACCCACCCCAGCCCTTTGTTCCTGCCCAGGATGCACCTGTGTGGCCTCTGGCCCTCATTGTTTGCTCTGGGGCCAGCTGAGCCACATCAGGGAACAAGACACGCCAAGACTAGGACCAGGGACCTAGTGGGCCCTGGGCCAAGTCCCCCAAGAACCTCAGGCCACCCCAAGTGTTCAATCTTCTTCCTGTGAGCAAGAGGCTTAAGTTCACCCTCAGAGGGAACCCTGAAAAGGCAAAATAATGCCAGAGGAAGCAGCCAAGTCCAATGCATGGCTACTAGGGGCTGTGTGCACAAGTCCAAAGCATGGCAGACAGGAGGGCAATCCCTCCCAACCTTTAACCTTATGGGAAAATACTCCATCCTACACCTACTCCTTACCTTTGAGGTGAGAGTCGCTGGCCAGTAGTCAACCTTGGAGCTAAATCTGGTGTGGTACTGTAGACAGGAAAACAGCTGAGGTGTGTGCAGCTGCCTTGCTTGGCCTCATGGTGGAATGTGACAGCACCCTGCAGCTCCTTAGACTAGGGTTTGCCACTTAGCACCCCCAAGGATGGCCCTAAGCCTCCTCCTTGTGCTCCCTGTACCCTGAGTCCTGGGACCCAGTAGGCCTCCCTCACATTAAAGGATGCCTGGCAGTGGGATCCTGCAGAGGTCAGAACAGTTCCAGCATATCCCAAATGTTGGGGTCTACCTTGAGGAGGACCCTAGGGTCCAGCCCACACAGGAATCACATGCACAGCACGCTTGCTCGCAGCCATCCCAAGATCTTGTTCTTCTTAGGGCTCAGCTCCCACATTGCAGAGACCCTGCTGCCCCTCCTCACATACAGGGCACGGCAGATAACCTCTAGGAACTTTTGTGATAAAGACCAGCCCTCCCAGGCTTCTCTGGGTAAACCACGGGCCTCTGAACCACCCTGGTGCCAATGTACCCCCTAGAAGTGTGGCTTCCTCTCCTCTATCCCCACATGGCCTCCTGGGGAATCCAACCTGCTGCTGTCAGAGTTCCACCAGAATAGAGTCACAGCAGTCTGGGACTCCACCCTCACATGGTAGCCTCACATTGAGACCATTCACATCTGACTATTTCCCACTGGAGGGATACAAACAATACAGTCACCCTCCCACCCCACCCCTGATGCTTGCTGTCCTGAGACTGGGAAGTGCTAACCCTGTCAGGATCAGGCAAGAGCTGGCTACTGGGTGCCCTGGCTCCCAGAGACTATAGGTCCAGGGGTCTGGGGAACTTTCTAGTTACCTGTTTCTTCCCAGGAACCTATTTTCCTTTTCTAAAAGAGCTGCCTCTCACAGAAGCGCTGAACCCCTGGCCCTAGCCTCTAATCAAGGTGCTGGCTGGGACAGGCAACAACAGGTCTATGATAAAGAAAGATGTATCACTGTGGGACTCCTGGCAGATAAACTAAGTTACACAGGAGCCCCTTGGGGTCAGTATATGACAAGTGGGCAGGGTTGAGGAAACCCCTTCTCTGAAGGGGCCCATATTGTCTCAGGGACAGACCAGAGAGCCACAGGCAGGGTCAGCTCTCCTCTCGCCACACAGCAAGTTCTCAGAGTCTTGCTTAGGCAGTGTTCAGATACTGAGGGAGAGCTGCAGTGTCCCCTGTCCAGCTTCTGCCATGACTGCTCCAAGAATTCAGCGTAGGTACTCTACTCCAGGCTTGAGAGAGGGTCTCGTGGGTTGTCCTGGGCACCTGCAGTGTTGGCTTCACTAGAGGTCATGGCTTGTGAGCACTCTGAGAACACATCCAAACTCAGGCCAGCAAGAGTCTTGAACTTCCTGGGACCCCCAAGTCCTGGAGAGTAACAGGCCCAGGCAGCTTATCCTGGATGCCCCGAGTGCAGGTGAGTGAGCCCACAGACTTCTTTCTGCATGTGTTACGTGCAAAGTTAAACGACAGCACTGTCTACCCTGATCACACTGGATTTGAAAACACCGCACACAAGTACCAGTGAGTTGGGGTACAGCTCAGAGGCATAGTACTTGTATGTCATGTGCAAGGTCCTGCTGAGTTTGAGCCCCAGCATTAAAACAAAAGGATACACAGGGGAAAATTACTTATGTAGCTGCCTCTAGGTAGAAATCCCCACCCCTGTAATTTAATACACTCTAAAATCCAACTCTAAGAAGTTAACATTTATAAATAAAAACCCTTGGGACATCTTGATCAAACGTGTGGGGTCTCTGGAGGCCTCACTCCTACAGGAACTCTGCTGTGGGAAATGCTGGCTCTAAGATAGGATTTTGATACCCGGCAGTTACCAGTGGTTTCAGGGCAGGCCGGAACCTCTGGACCCATCCATTTCCTCCCCCCTCTATGCAGACCTGCCTGGGCCCACATGGCAGGGTGTTAGGGCCGGTGAGCCTGAGACAGGCACACCTGCCTTCCACACCGATTCCACAGGAGGACTGAGAGCTATGATTTGTGTAAGGTCAGAGGGACTGCAGGGAGGGAAGAACAAACCAGGAAATCAAAGCATGGCGATTTAATACATTCAAGAGTATTTACTAGAACAAGATGACAAAGTATCAATCATCAGCTGAAGCCAGCGGCTGAGAACAGTAGAAAGGTAACTGGCCCTTTTGTAGTGAAACTTGTGCTTTAGGAACGGGAGAGGAGCTTACATCTTGGAGCTTCCCAGGAAGCAGCCCTAGAATGAGAGAACCTCCAAATATCACCTTTTTAGGGGATAGGGTCTCACATGCCAGGGCTGGCATCAAACTCACCGTGTAGTCAACAGTAACACTGAACTCATGATCCTCCTGCCTCCGTTTCCCAAGTATTAGATTATATGTATGCACCACACTCAGTGTATGTGGTGGGGATCGACCCAGGGCCTCGTGCATTGCAGACAGGCACTCTAACAGCTCCCAGATACTACTTTTAACAGCACATGGCTGTCTACAAGCATGCCCAGAGGGCCAACAGTGCTCTTCAAGGAGCCTATTAGAGAAGGCAAAAAGCAATGGTCTGGAGATAGCTGTACACTTGTGGACCTCACACAAACATGGACAGCTTGGCTCTGGCTGTGATGGGCACCCAGTCTGTGTGTGTGAGAGAGGGTCTCCTCTAGCCCACCATCTGTCCCTGCCTCTGGCTCCAGGCCTATCCCTGGCCCACAGAACAGCAATGTTCTCTCTCTATGAACATACCCCTTCAGCAGCAGCCGACTTACTCCAAATCCTTTCAGAAAACTCTGGCAGCTTCTATGCTGGCATGAGGCTCATATAGCCAGCAAGGGACAGAAGTTGTGAACTGTAAGCCCAGGAAAGTCTCTTTAACAAGACACGCCTTTTTCATGAGAATAAATAAAACCTGGCCTCAGACCAAACACCTTGGTGCACAGTGGACAGGCCTCAGTGAAGGCAAATACAGCGAGGCTGGAAGCTCAGAGAAAGTCAGTGGAGACTCATTTGGAAACAGTGATTCTCACATAATAGTCATCCCGACAGGAGTTCATCAGCAGAACAAGAGCAAGAACAGAATTGGGCCAAGGAGGACCAGAGAGGCACTGGGACAGACAGAATAATAGGGGTCTTCTGGTACACTCTGCAGCATGAGCTGACATTTAAGCAGGGTGGACGGGTGGGACTGGCCGTCTGACGGCCACACAGATAGACACAGCCCACTTCCTAATAACTACTTTCTTTCACACTGCTTCCTTCTCTAGGTTCCATAGAGACAACAGATTGCCAGTCTGGAGCATTATGCTTGGATACAGAACCTCACTCAGTCCATGTTTGGCCTGGCATGCCTCCTGGGAGACATTCCCACCATCCATCTTGTTACTAAAGCTGTGGCTCCATTTCTATTGATGGCCAGTCTTCCGCATGGTGCCTTGCAGGTGGCAAATAAGTATATCCCGGAAGCAACAGGTCTTGACATTGTTCAAACAACAGCTTCTGAGTCAGGCACATGAAATAAGGGCTTCCAATTCTCGAAAAGGGGCTGCTCAATTCCAGCCAGAAATCAACAGAACCGAGTAAGGCCTTGGCTCGTGATGTAGGCCCCATAGCCCAGGCACAGCATGGAGTCACCTCTCCCAGAGTCCCCATCAACATGCAGGATACTCATGCAGGTGTAGGCTCAGCTGTCCTGGTGCAGGGCTAAGGCACTGTCTTAACTCCTGCCCTGAGGGGCAGCCATCAGTGTGATGTGAATCTCTGGCTCCCTAGAGCACGTCCTCTTCCCTGCTGCATGAATCCTCACTCTTACCATGCTAATGCCCACATTCTGTTTTATTTCTATGCTTACTAAAACAATTTAACTTTGGTACTAACAGAATAGGAGCTATTTCACCAATATTGCTTATAATAAAACAACAACTTCAATGAGGAGAACTCCTGTGACCAGTCTTTTCCCTGGTGCTACATGCAAGCGGCTGAGCACCCACTGAGTGTGCCACCTGCTTCTTGCTGCTGACAAAAATCTGCTTGGTGGCAGTGTAGACTCAACTAGCTGTGGGCCTATAAGCTGGGTTTTAACACTCCTAAGTTAACTGCATGGGTTAGGACGGTCCTCTCACATGGAAGGGGTGCTGACCCTCTTCTCTGACACACTCCTAGAACCCAGGCCCACAGAAAGGGACCAAGGCCAGCTCTGTCCCAGCACTGGGAATCACGTGGATGACAGTCAAGGAGTTGGATGGCTAAAGGTTTCACTAACCCGTGGTCCCACAACTTAGTCCCATTTCCCAAGATGAGCTGGGCACAGCCTTTATGGTTTTTTCACTCCAGGGCACTGATGGAGCTGGATGGTCTCTGAAGTAGGCTGGCGGTGTGCTGTACTTCCAATCCCGAGGACGGCCATGTGGAAGAGCCCTGGTCTGCAGTTCCAGTTCCAATGCAGAGGCCTAGAGCTGAGCACACTCCCTGCAGGGAGGCCCAGAGTCGCTGAAAGCTTTAGGGGTTCTAGCTAATGGTGTTGGTATCACTTGGTGACTGCAGAGGTCCCTAGCTGATAGCAGCCACTCCTGTGTGCTCAGGTTTCAAAGTACTTGTAGATGGCCGTGACATACAGCATGACGTTCTGCCAGTCGGGCCGTTCAGTGCGTGCCATTTCATTGATGTCCTGTGGAGAAGGAGCTGAATTAGGACTCGTTTCCCCTCCCAGGCTACCCCAATGGGCTTCTAGTCCCAGGAAGCAGCAGACAGCCTTTAGTCTAAGGCGTGCTGCCTCTTTCAGAGTAGAGGCCTCCAGTACTTGCTCTACCCGCAAAGGTCCCTGTGAGCATCTCCTTCCTCAGTACAGGAATCATCATCCCCAGTCACGATCCTCTCTGCCCCAGCCACAGCTTATCAAGTGGAAACTCTCCCCAGACTTTCTAGGCTGTTCTCTGGAGACACTTTAGGGCTCATAGCACCATGGTGTGCCACAAGTTATCAAAGACTTTCTGCTTTAGCTGCCTTCTGCAGAGTACTAGTGACGCGTGGTGTGGAAATAGAGCGCCTCCCGCCCCAGGGTCTCAGCACCTGTAACAAGTGCCTGCTGCAACTAAGGAACAGGGCCGGGTCCTCGGAGAGACTTTTTCACAGTCGAGGAACCCAGAAATGTCACTGAGCATATGGGATGAGAAGGGCTGTCCTGAGCAAGTTAAGGCAGGAAACAAGTCAGTTGGCTTGTGAACAAATCTTGACTATGAGATTCTTTGTTAGACTAAAACCCCTAGCCATTTTTTATGTGTGACAATACTTTGTACATGGTGTGCAATGTTCTACTACAATAATTGCACCTGATCTCTTCCTACACAGCTGGATAGAAGCTAACCCAAGAAACCATGCTTAGGAGTTGCGAAGACACATTGTAGGTGAACACTGTTATAGTGTAACTATTAATGTAAATATTTCTTCCTGGCCCATGCAGTTGCTACAAGTTAAGGAAATGGGTTCCTATAGCTAAGGAGACAGACCTGGAGACCTGCAGGTATCCTAGGATCCTAAGAATGTTCTGGTCCCACAGGATTCTTTCTTTTGTACATAGCCCTGAGCAGGGGGTCTGGGCACTGTCACTGTTACTCACGTGAGGCACGTCCCTTGGTGCAGAGGCATCTCTTTGCATCTAGATGTGGTAGGTTGGGAGAGGACAGCAAGATCTGACAGATGTCTGTTTGTGGGAGCTCAGCAGGGGCAGGGCAGTAGCCTAAGAAAGCCCCCCCATTTTCCACAACTTGTGTTTTGCATCATAAGCAGCATTTTTGGCACCTTCTTATGGCTCCTGTGAGGAACTGTGGGCAGTGCCATCAACTTCCAGATATCTTCTGGGCTCAGGATGCCCTTGGCCCTCATCCTCTAGACCAGTGGTTCTCCCCTCTCTTAGTACTGTGACTCTTTAATACAGTTCCTCATGTTGTGGTGACCCCCAACCATGAAACTGTTTTCATTGCTACTTCATAATTGTAATTTTGTTACAGTTATAAATCGTAATGTAAATATCTGTGCTTTCCGATGGTCTTAGGTGAGCCCAGTGAAATGGTCAATCAACCCCTAAAGGAGTCACGATCCACCGGTTGAGAACCGCTGCTCCAGACCAAAAAAAGGCATACAGCCCTGTGGCACTTTTGCCCTGAACCCAAAGATTCGGCTAAGGAACAGACAATCATGAAGAAGAGCCTCAAATAAGGGCTGCCAGGCCTGTGGTCAAAGCTACCTATTCCTTTGGATACTTCCTCAAGAGAAACACTCTGTGCAGCATCTGAGATCCTGTGAGTGTCACATCCCCAGCCCAGCGTGACCACTTTTCCTCAGTAAGGGCTTACCAGAGTGGACTTGATCCCAACACTTTCAGCTGCCTGGAAAGCCAGGGTGAAGTTCCTTTTCTGTAAGAGAAATCATGTCAGTGGGCGTGAAGACAACTGAAGACCATGAAGGACGACACTAACCCTCAGGGCCTTGACTCTCCTCTGCAACCAGCTCCAGTTCTACCTACTTTTCCCCTTCACTCAGAAAGTTGCATTCTAGCAAAAGGGCTGATGTCAACTGGAGACAGACCCCAAAGCTAGAAGCAGACACCTAATCCGAAGACCATTCTCCCCTGTGGAATCTTCAAGGGTTCTACAGGGCTTGGCTGCCATAAAGGAAAGCAGAGGGGACCTGAAGAACCTTCACAGTGGGACACCTTGAACCATAGCTTGGGACCACTAGACTGGTCATTTCTGAGGCCCATGGTGTAGAATAGGCCTTGAACAGAAGTGCTGGTCCTGAGGTGATAGGAGAATAGCCCAGGCTAGCTGGCACTGCCCTGACCATTCATGTCACTAATATCTTTCTTTGGGACTTCTTAAAGCCCTTGATCCTAAATGTTGTCAACCAAAGAGAGCCAACTACTCCCACTAGGAACGCTGTTGCACGAGCAATGGGTAGACCAGGGACTGGCTGGCTGACGTGTAAACAACATGTCCAGTGGAATGAGCGACCCGTCAACAAGGCACCATCCTTCTGGCTCACCTTATCTTGGCTGTTCAGCTCCTGATAAGGTATGTGAGCTGGGAGATAGGTATGAAGCAACGCACAGAAAGCCAGCCCGTCATTCCAGCTGCTGCTAAGTTTGTGATGTCAATATTCTGAGGGAAAAGAAAAAGAGGGATGCAGCGTGATCTTTCTGATGAGTATGATCTCTCGGTTCTCAAGAAGGCAGGACACAGAACCCCACTCCCACCCCATCACGTGACCTCACTCTGGGCCATGCCCAGTGCTTACCCTGCAACCATAACTAGGTCTTTATGGATCTCCCATTCTACCCATCTACCTACCAGCTTCAGATCTGTGTTCCTGCCTGGTAAAGCCTGGGCCTGAGACACAATCTATAAGATGCTCCACACATGGAAGGCCTCTCCAATGCCTGCTGTGGTAACAACACAGACTGCCAGATGTGAATGATAAGCAGTAAGGTTCCTCTTGTTTCTTAAAGCATTTAAAAGGTCACAAGCTAGGCAATGTGGCACACACTTCTAATTCTGGTTTTCAGGGAGACGTGAGTTCAAAGCCAGCTTGGGATATACAGCCACTGTAAGACTCTGACAAACACCAGCAACACTGAAGAGACTCTCCTATCTGCCTGCAAGTTGTGTAAGGAGCTGCAGAGATTTGGCTTTGGTGAATAGCCTACATGAGAGTGGGCTTTTTTGATAACACTGCTGCCTTTGACCCATGGTCCTGTAAGGAACCCAATAAACTCCTATTCTTCTAGCCACTGTGCATCTCAGAGGTACACATACATGCTCTGCATGGGGGACTAACATGTACACTAATGGTGTAAAGCACCCCAAATCCATCAGGCCTTGGCATACACTTTATGAAGAGCTCCCCAACTCCTCGTTTTACATCTCAGTTTATTGCATGCTTCCTTCAACTGCATTAAGAGTCAGTCTCCTGAGGCAACAGAGTCTAATTTCACTATGTAAGGCAAACCACCGAGCCTGAGAAGCCCCCATAGCTATATGGAGCTCCAGGTTAACAGCTGGCAAAGCATTTACCACCTCCACTTCTTTTCATAAACACTGGACACCAGCTCTGCGCCTGGAGGCTGTTCCCATGCTCCAGTGTCTAACAGTTAAACGGTCCCTTCATGGAGCAGCATGGGGCCCAGCTCTCATCAGCTACACCACCAAGTGCATTCTCTTGTCCCGTCTGTGTACACAGAGCACAGCCCTCTGGCAGCACCTTCACCAAGCACACCTTGCTAAGTGCAGCGTCTCCAACAGCAATGGGTAACCTGAACACCTGCTGTTTCCTACTTCTCTGGCTGACTTCAACCGCTATAAACTTGTATGGAGAAGGATGGCAACCTGACTGGGCTTGGAAGGATGGGTGGCATAAGCTGGCAGTGGCCAAAGTGCTGCACCTGAACAGCAACTGAAGGGTGTTCCCACCCAGTGTGAACAGTAACTGAAGGGTGCTCCCACCCAGTGTGAACAGTAACTGAAGGGTGTTCCCACCAGTGTGAACAGTAACTGAAGGGAGCTCCCACCCAGTGTGAACAGCAACTGAAGGGCGCTCCCACCCAGTGTGAACAGCAACTGAAGGGAGCTCTCACCCAGTGTGAACAGTAACTGAAGGGTGCTCCCACCCAGTGTGAACAGCAACTGAAGGGAGCTCCCACTCAGTGTGAACAGTAACTGAAGGGAGCTCCCACCCAGTGTGAACAGCAACTGAAAGATGCTCCCACCCAGTGTGAACAGTAACTGAAGGGTGCTCCCACCCAGTGTGAACAGCAACTGAAGGGAGTTCCCACCCAGTGTGAACAGTAACTGAAGGGAGCTCCCACCCAGTGTGAACAGCAACTGAAAGGTGCTCCCACCCAGTGTGAACAGTAACTGAAGGGAGCTCCCACCCAGTGTGAACAGCAACTGAAATGTGCTCCCACCCAGTGTTCATTGGTATCTTTCTTCCTCAAATGCCTGGGTCTGATTAGAAGCCTCTGACTTGGTACCATACTGACCATTTTTCTGTTGTGGTCATTTTTTCCCTCCCCTTCTCACAGTCTCTACTCTGGCTAATAGCTACTATCCCCAAAGGGTTTCTGATGATATTCTAGTCACCTTGAAATAAATGGTGTGTAACAGTTGCCAATAGAAGACACCTACTCTCCCAGGCATAGATGTATACAATGTGTAAGCATATGTTCATGTGCAGTTGCCTCTCTGTCTCTTTTCTCATCTGAATCTTAGCAAGCAGCCATCTAAGGTGGCCAGCTCCATCTGAGGAAAACCGGGATCTAGGAGATGAAACACGAAACCAGGGTTCTCTGCAGAAGAAGAGATCACAGGGACTGGAGCCTTTGCCTCAAACACTACAGAAGAAGCATCTAACACTTGCTTAGCTGGAGCTTTCTGTTACTGTCATTTTTACAGCGCTGGGCTAGGCATCCCCACAAATGCTAGGCCATGCTCTAACACTGGGCAGCTCACCGTGGAGCAGTCTTAAAAGAAGGTGGTAGCTTCAGTCTTAGTTCTCACTGCTGGTAGCTTGCCTATACGGTACGTCAGACAAAGACCAGGCCAGGCCTGATGAACGGCATGGTATACAAGGTCCTGTATAAGATGAAACTGAAAGGTCTTTTGTTTACAGAATGCTACGGAGGAAAGTCCACTAATGGAACTAAAATGCAAAGAAAAAAAGAAAAGAAAAACCCTTTTCATGCTTCCAGGACTTGCACCCAAGTGACTGAAGCAGACGCTGAGGCACTTGTACAGGCCTTGTACAGACAACAGGGCAGGAAGTGTCTTAGTGACTCGCAGAGTTCTGTGCTTGCAGACCAGCGGCAGTATCTCACTCGAGGTCACTGACTGCTGGAGAAAGACAAACCTCTTCTTCCTGTGTCGGTGCCCCTTTTGCTCCCGAGGACACAGTGGTTCTCACAGGGCTGTGGACGTGCCTGGCTTCACTGCACTCACAGCAGAAGCTCCTGCACCCCAGCTGCCGGGCTAAGGCTGGCTTCCTCCAGACAAACCCCACCCTGCTGGGGGAAAAGCTGCTGGTGCCTCTTTACCCTGCTCCTCCCCTCAAAATAGACACAGGATATGGCTCCTGGATGGACCAGGATTCCTGGGGTTCCAGGTAAGAGGTGCTTTTGATAGATGATGATAACATTTCAGATCAAAATAAAGCCCAAATGTAGACAAGTTGGCTGAGTCTTGAGCCTCCACCCCTAACCTCGTGGCTGGAGGTGAGCTATTTAGAAGTTAGGTGGTGACTAAGGACTATGAGTCCATTAAGCAGTGAACCCAAGGAACCAGCTTAGCCTCTGCTCAGAGCTGCTCCCAAAACACTCAAGGATGCTAGACCTGAACACAGGGGTGCTCCTTGGGAAGTGGGGAAAAGCCCACAAGCCTGAGAGAGCAGGTCTACTGCCCCCAACCACTATCGTTGTTTGTGATGGTCAGGGCTGGACGTCTTGCTACAAAGGTCTGCAAACACTGGGCTGGCTTGCAAAGGGGGGAAAAAAAGCTCAGTGCTCGAAACAGAAGAGGGGAAGCCCCCACCCACGTGTCCACATGTGAAGTTCTCCACGCCATGGTTACTGCAGTCCAGTGATACCATGACAAGACTGGTAAGCAGTTTAGAGAAGAAACACCGAATAATAACAAGTCATACCAAGTTACCAGAGAAACAGCTTTTCCCTTCATCACCCATGTCTAACGGCTCCGCCCTGCAGATGCTACCATCTGTTCCCAAAGCTGGATTGTGAGTGGGCTCCAGGTTGGTGGGATGGGGGAATCCTGGGCCCGTCACCAAGTCTGTTGCCACCAGAACCAGTCTCTCACTGTTTCTTTTACAGTCTGATGTTCTATCTCTGCAAGTACAGAGCTCAACATCCCCTCTCAGGTCAAGAGCAAAGGCAGCCAGACTTGTCTGGGGACTGCTGCTCTATATAGTCCTGTTGTCACTTCACCTGCCCACGGTGGCCAAATGAAATGGCAACCTGTGGTTTTCTTGTCAACTAGTTGGTATAAATTTAAACCATTTGTGACTCAGAAAAAACCCAACTCAACACCACTGTGTGAAGTTTGTGGATGGGGGAGGGCCAGGCCTCACATTTCCTGAACACATAACTGATAGCAGCTGTCCCAGGCTTCAGTAAAGTAGATATATAAATGTCAGTCCACTCTGATGATGCACTGCTAAGCCTTTAGGAGACACCGGAAGAGTCCACGTTGTCTGTTCACTACAAAGCAGCAAGTACAATCACACCCAATCTATCATCATTTGTTTCAAAATAGCAAGATGAGTATGGCCTCCTCAGGTGGATCTGTTTTCTGCAGGCCTTAAATAAAGCTTTATGAGCTTATCACAGAAATATTAAGGAAAAGAAAGACATAAAGTGAATGGACAGGGAAAGGGGAACAAATCTGGAAGGAGCTGTGTGTATATGTGTGTGGGGGTTATGACCAAAACACACTGTATGGAAGTCTCAAAGAATTAAACAAACAGAAAGTAAAGGGACTTGACTGACAACCTGAGGAGACAGTGATGATGTCAGGTCTACACCTAAACACGAGCTTACATGTGAGCCAGCACTGGCACTGGGAACTGAGCCTGCTAGATGACGTGAGAGAAAGGAGTGTGGGGATGCAGTTGTTCTTTCTGAGGACTATTTGCCCATTTGATGGATCCTCACCTGAGGCCAGGCCCTGGAGTCAGGCCTTGACACTCAGGGGTGGTTGACAAGTAAAACAGAAGCCCACATGTGACCTGACACAGTCCAGGGCCAACAGAAGACTGCCAAGTGATGAGTGGTTGAGTGGACTCCGAAGAGCCAATGGGAGCTGGCAGGCTGGGGCTGGGTTAGGGGCTGCTGACTGTAGAGGCCTGTGACAGCCAAAGGGAGTTAGGCTACAGATGGACTTGGAAGCGGAAGTGAATCCACTTGGAAACAGGTTAAATACATGAGGGAAGTGCATGTGGTGCTAAGGACAGCTCTTAGCTTCTCCTGGCAGAACCACAGACCTCTAGTGACCTTCACAGAAGCAGAACGCACTGAAATCAGGGTTTGAGCATACAAGGAGGTACATTTTGGGTGTGTTAACTTTAAGGTACTTTGTAAATAGACAGAGGGGGCCTAGAGGCACTGATACATGGGTGCAGGGGTCATGAGAGAGAATTCAGTGAAAGAGTAAGACCATCAGTGTCCCCAGTGGAATCACCCAGGAGACACAGTGGGGCAGTATGGGGAAAGAAGATCTTGGAGAAGATCAAAGCAGTGGCCATGCTGACAAAAAGCATTAATGGGCCATGAAGAGGAGCAAAGAACTGAAGAGGAACTTGTACACAGAGGAAGAGAGTGTTGGCAAGATAAGGGCTGTGGTGCAGCTTGGTGGTAGGAACTTTCCTATCATTGCATGAGGGCCTGGGTGTAATCCCTAGCACCACGGAAATGAATGGCAATGCACAGCCAAGAAGAGAGAGCAAGCAATGCAGTAGTGCTGCTCAGAGGCCAGGGGGACAGAAAACCCCTGCACTTACAGTGAGAAGGGCCAGCTGTGAGGGGAGCACAGTACAGAGGCCACTAGCCTGTACCAGTGCAACCCCTCCAGGCACTTTCTCACAGATCTACAGTGACATTTCTAGTTTTTAAAATGCAGCCCTTGGTGTACACGGCAAATCCTAACTCTCCAGGGCTGTCCTCAGTGATGTCTACACTGCAGGTTAAGGAAGGGTTACAGGCTGAGGATGTACTCTCCAGTGCCTACGGGACAGCCGATGTGCTGGCTAGCCAATCCCATGTGTGTAGAGGTAGGTCTGAAGACAACTTGCAAGAGTTGGCTGTTTCACCAGGTGACTCCCAAGGATCAGAATGAGGTCATCAGGCTTGGCAGCAAATACTTCTACCCACTGAACCATCTCATTGTCCCCAGATTCACTTTTCTAGAGAAAAATCTGTACACTAATTTCTGTATAGACTTTTTAGTGTTCACAGGCAACACTGCCAATGCTCGGCAGGTTCCTACCACCTCCATCAGGCAACTCACAACTCCCTGGGCACCTCTGCCTTTCTCCCACAGTCACATGCACTTACCTACACGTATACATATAACTAAGATGAAGAGAAAGCCTGGGGTTGGAGAGGTGCCTCAGCTTTGAAGGCATGTACTGTTCTTCCAAAGGACCCAAGTTTGGTTCCCAGCACCTGCGTCAGGCCGCGCACAACCGCCTTGATTCTAGCTCCGGTTCCATGGGCATTCACTGCCTCTGGTCTCCACTGACACCTGCCCTCAACTGTACGTATGCCACACAGACACACACATCATCAGCATCATAAAAAGAGATAAGATTAATCTTAAAAAAAAAAAAAGAAATATTTTAAACAACAGCAACAGAAAGCAGGAGAGGCTAGGCAGGGTGGCACATGCCTTCATTCCAGCATTCTAAGGCTAAGGCAGGAAGATGCTGAGTGTGAAACCAGTCTGGGTAACAGAGTGAGCATCTGTTTCTTAAGCAAACAAACCAAGGGGAGCTAAGAAATATACTAGTACTTATAGTTCCAGTTTTAGTTCTGAATCCATACTTTTAGTTTTCCCATTGGTTTTGGGCTTTTCAACTTGGCAGACCAGTTGGTCCTGTGTCTGCAGCAGAACACAGAAACAAGTTTGTGATGTGTATGAACACAGGAGTTCGAGAAAGGTCCAATGAGCTCACCTGTGGTGACACAGGAACCTGAGGTAGGGGAACCAGAAAAGGCTAGCCTGGGCTACATAGTGCAATGACATGTTTAAAAAGCCATACACAGTTTCATCCAGGAAATGTCTTCAATGTGAATAGATAATCCCTTTTCCTTGGTTACACATGCTGTCACCTGTGACATTACCTTGGAGGACCTGGAGCAGAGAAGCCCAGTCCCCTGGCCCTTTACTTTCCTAGGGGATGAGCCTAGGGAGAAGGCCTGTCAGTGGCCTTCAGATAGGCCTATCCTCTTACCCCTTTAAATGCACTGAGAGTTTAGGGGTAGGATATGAAAGCTAAGACATGCATGCATCTCTCTTTATGTTTAAGATGCTATAAAATACCTAAAAGTGGGGACCTGGGAAATGGCTTAGTTAGTACAGTACTTGCCATGTGAACATAAGGACTTAAGGTCCCAGCATCCACACACTGCTGGGGGCATGGCACGTGCCTGTAACCCCAGCACTGGGGAGACAGAGACAGAGGATCCCTGAGGCTTGCTAGCCAGGCAGGCAGTCTATTTAGCTGTTGAGTTCCGGTTCAGTGAGAGACCATGTTCAAAACACTACTGTGGAAAGCAACTAAGAGGATACCTGGCATAGGCCTCTGGCTTCCATACGCACACAGGTACAGACAGGTAGGCAGGCACATGTGCTTGCATGCTCGCGCAAACACACACGCATACACACATACACACACATCTGAAAATGTTTGAATTTGTCTAAGATTTAATTAAGGACCACAGAATACACCCCTAAAGACCACATGTTCTTTAAAACGCTATTAAAGGTCTGATCTATTTAAGGAAATGCTATTTTATGGGCATCTGGCAAGAAGCCAGAGGGCGTGACTCATCTTCCATCATCTACTTCCATATGCCCTTGGCTATGGACAGCAGAATCTGCAGGACACACGTGGTACGGAATTCATTAAGAACCAGTTTTGTGATGTAAAGTGGTTTTTTGGGAAACAAACAAATAAACAAACAAAAAAACCAAACAAAATCCCCAAACTACAGCAGAAGCAGGAATGAGTTACTCCAGGTGCCTACCTTCACACCAGGGGCAGGGCTTGTAGGCTGTCTGGGAGCCTGGGTATGATATGCTAGGGGGTGTAATTTATAAAAAGGTGAAAATAGTCTCTCTTTAATCCCTCCCAGTAAAGCTCAGGGGAGAGACGGAGGAGCCTTGCGCTACTATGCCCTTCCCTCCTGAAAACGAGCCAGGCTGTGGTAGGGCAGGGAAGAAGAGACACTGTGAAGTCCAGAGGTCGGGACCTGACTGAGCAGGGCTGAGGTAAGGCAGGGAAGAAGAGACACTGTGAAGTTCAGATGCTGGGACCTGCTGTCACAGTCTGAATATCAACTATGCCCACAGGCTGATTTTTCACAGCTGCTTCCCAGGTAGTAGTTGTAGAGACTTCAGGAGGTAGGACCTACCTCTGGAGGAAGGAGGTCCACTGGGAGTGGGGACTTGAGGCATATTATCCCTGGCTCCTCTGTCTATTCTGTGATTCCTCATCACCAGGAGTCAACAGCCCTCTCTACTACAGTCTAGCTGCTTGATGCTCTGCTCAAACACCTGGGGCTAAACACCCAGGAAACCATAAGCAAAAATAAATCTTTCCTCCTGAAGTTCCTGTCAGACAGCCATGGCAGAGCTGGTGAGCCTTCAAAGGCGGGGCCTGCTGTCTTACTGGAGACCCTTAATCTTAATCCTCACTGCATACCACAATCATCTGCCAAGGCTTTCCTCTCCAAGGCTCAACCCTAAAAGCTGTTGATCCAACTGGTTTAGAGAAAGTCAGGGTATTGTGTTCTTTCAACCTTTCCCCATGGTGATGTGAGGGAGAACCAAGATCAGGAGAAAGTGCACTGCACAGGACTGTCCAGAACATGCACGATGTGACCATCGTGAGGATGGCCACAGGGACACACCCAGCCCAGCCTAGAAGCCGGGGAAACCAAGGAACACAATTAAGAAGATCTCGGTAGAGAGGTTTTATGTTTATGAGCTGGTGCCTGCTGGAGTGAGAGGAAAGGAATAAGTGTAACAGAATGAGGACCAATGGCACCCCAGAAGAAGGACCTTCCTACTGTGCCTGCCACACAACTTCTCAGCCGAGTTTCTGCCGGGTGTGACTAGGAACCAGATCTGCCCTCCAGATCTACCTACCATTTCACAACAAGGGACAGAAGCACTGGGAGTAGTGAGAAGAATATACAACGTGGGGTACAACACATACGACAGTTCCTCTTATATAAACCTCGAGAATAGAAAGAAGGAACTTATTGACAGAGAGACTTAAAAAAGGTCATGCTATCCAAATGTAGTGTGGAACCTTATTTGCATCTTAATTTAATCAAATCAATCGTATAGTCTGAGACTGAATGGCTGGGCCTGGCTTTAGAGTCCTCCAGGTAGTGAAGGGGTAGGAAGATCCTACGCAGATGACGGGCAGGCGGCTGCAGAGAGTACACAAGAAAGCTTTATTCTCATCACAAACAAACTCACAGTACAATCTGGAAAGAAAACCTACCTACCTGTCCAAATGTAAATGGACAGGAACTGTAACATGTTCCCCAAAGAAGACATTGAAGTGGCCAATACACTTATGAAGAAGTGTTCAATACCACTAACTTTTCAGAAAACACAATTTGAAGCCACCAGAAGATGCCACTTTACACTCACTAAGATGGCTATTAAAACAGCAATGGAAAATAAGCTAGGTGCAGCTCAGCGGCAGGCTCTAGGCTCATACGTGCAAAGCCCTGACTTCCGTCTCCACCACCAAAGCCCAAAGAAAAATGGCAGGCACTGAAGTCACCGAGGAGGAGCCTCAGGTCCTCAGCAGGCTACCATGGTCACTATGTGACTAGCAAGAATTGAGCACAGATGTTCATATAATCAACTATATAGCAACAGGCCTAGAAACATCCTCACAGCAGCCCCCAAAGGAAACTTGCCACACATCCACCAGTGGGTAAATAAAATGTAGTCTTTCTATGCAATAGAATATTTGTCAGTCATAGAGAGGAATGGCGTGCCGACATATTACAACATGAATGAATCTTGAAACTAAGTGAAACACTTAAAAAGTACATTAGTGGTTACCAGGTACTGGAAGAGGGGAAACAGGAGTGACAACGTCCTGTGTGGAAGATCACTGGCAACTGATGGAAAGTTCTGGAGCTAGGTGGTAGTGATCCATGTACAGCACTGCAAACATTAATACCACTGGACTATATATATTTTAAATGGGTAAATGGTAAATTTCATTAAATATGTTTTCATCACAACGTTTTTAAACCAGCAGACATTGTGCAGTGCTTTCTACCCAGTATCTCCACATACCATGGCAAGTAAGTTCTTTTGGAGAATTTACTAAAAGGTCATATAGTTTGAATGTACTTGATCCTTGAAAGACAATTATAGGAATGTATTATGGCCTAGCCTTAAGAAATTACTTCTTAAAAACAGAAAAGCACTATGGGGTAAGTGTCAGAATACCAGTGGCTTTCTTCACCACTAGGAGACTGAGCACCCCGAGTACTGCCAAAGAAACTGGGATGTCATCCCCATGAACAGCTTCTTCAAACCAACACCAAGACGCTGTCTCCCAACTGGTTCAAAGCTCCAAGAATGCCACCAGGACATGGCTTCAAATATATTGAATCATCATAAAAAAGAGGTATTTTCGGAGAGGGGGTATTAATGGTTTTCAAACTTTTTTTCAGCCAAATTAACCTATTTGAGGGGATAGTTCAAGGCGGCTTCAGGGCAAAGGTCACTGTAGGAAATAAGGATCCTGCCTTTTGCTTCCTTCCCATGAACCCTTCTCACAAGGAGTAACTTTTTATGGAGGAGCACAGATCGGCAATGTCTGCTTCCCAAGAGTTCAGGAGAGTACAGCTAGAAAGAGCATGCACCTGGCCAGGCTGGTGGCTGGGTCGCTGCCCATTAATGAACTAAGGGCAAGCTGTAAGCAGTTTTATCAGCAGCTTAAGAATTAGTTTTGTCTTTCTTAATTAACATTTCTACAAATTTGATATTTCCACAGACTTTAGTTTTGTTTTGGCAGGGTTATTACTCACCAAGATAAAATTCTGACTTCCAAGGGCATCATAGTGACCCTCAAACATCTGCCCTGGAGTGTGTTCTGGGAAGGGCTTGGCAAAGCAAGATGGGAGGGTGACGGTGTGGAAGTCACTGCCTATCCAAACGCCTAAGAAAACAGGCATGTTTGAGGGAAGAAAACTAAGCATTCCTAACATCTCTGTTGGTCTTTCTCAGTATATTCTCGGAGGGAGGGGGAGTGTTCAGGATCTGAAAGTGTGGGGTGTGGACTCTACCAAGGCATCTTATGCAACCGACACAGAAACCTTGTTCAAATACACTCTTCAAGAAGGCTCTTCGACTCATGCTAGAACTTTGGTTTAAGAGATGCAGTTCTTCAGGTAACTACTCTATTTTAAATCAAGGTGAGTCATATGGTTTTGAAAACACCTTCTTAGCAGAGCATTACTGAAAAGGGAAAGTGAGGTCAGAGCATTCCAGGTTCCAGCCTCCTATGGATGGGGCCTCCATGTTGGCATCACTCTGCACTAGCTAGAAGAGTTCATGAAACACATGGTTTTTCCCTCTTGTGAGTGAGCCTCACCTTTCTCATACGCAGCAGGAAACAGTAAGCTCGTATGAGGATCAAAAGACAGCTAGTAAAGCATGCAGACTCTCCTGTTGAAGCTGGGCACACCGTGCCTTCTCTTGCCCACAAGACAGTGTTCATTCAAGCCAAACACAGAACAGACATAAAACACTGTTTCCCCACCCTCAGGAGAGGCTTCTGGGTACCAGAAGACAGCCACAATGGTTTCTGATTACTCTTCCCTAGCCACACCCAGAGATGAAGAAAGCCTCTCTCATGGGCCCTCAAAGTATACATTCAAGAGAATTACACTTATATAGCTTTGGTTCCCAAAGAGACTCTTCAAAGGTGGGTTTCATCCTACTAAAGCACTTGAGCAAAAAATCTGATGGTTTTCTCATGTCAGTCATGGTTTGCTGAATAATATGCAGAGTAAGAAAAAATCAAGAGAAGTACAAATCCAGAAAAAGTCCAGAGCATCTGAAAGCAGAGACATGGTGAATATATCCCCTCAAGCCACAGCACACTGCTAATTCAATATACGGTGGGCAGACCTGCATTACTGCACTGACGGTGAGGCACTCTGTACACTGGGACACACCACTTCCCTCTTGGGCTTCACATTTCAGGAAGGTCACCTGTTTGCCTCACCCCCTCACACTGAGCTGGCACAGGAGACCTGGAAGGACCACTGATCTCTACTGCCATGACTCTGCCTAGTTCTGAAATGTAGGTGCTGCATTTAGCCTGACAATAGCATACCCAGGCCATTCAAGTGCAGATATCCTTGATGCTCTCCTTCCGATGAACGTCTTCTGTTGCTTACAGCAGGAGCCAAGCTGTTTTCTTAAACCTGTGAGTGTGCTACTTTGTACACCTAGAGTCGTTCTGGCAGAAGAAAACAGCTTGCTCCTGCTAAGCCCTGAACTCTACAATCCACTTTCCTTTAATACAACAGATTGTTAAGAGAAACCATAGGAGATTTTACTTTGGACCAGATACAACAGACACCACTGTTCTGATGGACAGAGTTGAGCAGGCCTTAGAGAGGAGCAAGTCTTCTACCCCAGCTGCCCTGTGTGGGACACTTTATTCCTGACTCCGTACTGTTTCTGACTTTATTTTAGAAATGAGTCCATTACAGCTGGCCTTGCTATTTTTTTGGTATATAACACAGGGCACACCAAGATATAAAGCACTGAAGACTTAATGGAAAAGCAAAGGCAACATAAAACTAGATGTTGATGCCAGTCAAAAATATTTATAATGATAAATCTGACTCATTAAAAAAACAGTTAAATTATGCCCAGGAAAAGGCATAATTCTAAAAGGCTAGGAAATAATAGTTTGAGAAATAGTTTGAAAGTTCCTGAGGACAAAGGTCACACTCTAGATTACAAGCTGTCCCTGCTTGTATTTAATTACCTCTCTGGCTGTCTGTGGTAAGTGCTAAGTACATAGTTCATGGTTTAGAACAGAAACAGGAAAAAAGTTCTTCACAAGTTGAGAAGCTTAAAGGAGCTGGCATCACAGAGAAGTCCCAGCAAGCACCCCACCTTGGACGCATAACCCCAAAGAATCCCTGTCAGTCGGCACCAAGACCAGGAGCAAGACCTCGTCTCAGCTTGCTTGGCACTCTCGGCAAGGTCACAGCCTTTGTTTTCTCTAAACTGAGTTTCCTCTGAGGAGCGTGGAGATGACAGCTCTGCACTGTAACAGTAGAGACTCTAAACCCATTCTCTACATTTGCTTCCTTTCCCCACAGTCTGCTTTGTCTTCCATCCTTTCTAGAGCCGCCATTACCGATCCTGGTAAGACATTCTCCTCTTGGGGAAGGTGTGTGCTCCTTGCTTTGCAGTCTCTGATATTATGGGCACACTGTGTAAGTCAGCGTGACCGTGCACTATGTCCTGAAGATGCTTTTACATTTTTCTATCACATACAATCCTCCCCAACTTAAGAGCCTCCTGGCTACAGTATTCACCTAAATTCACGTCTTAAACCATATACAGATGTATAAACTTTTCAGAAAAAAAGAAAGAATTCTTTGATATCTCAGGGTAATCAAACACTTAAATATCATACCAAAGCATCCATAAAATATTTTTCATAAAAATAATTTCAAAAATTAAATGCTATTAAAGTAAAAACTGGTCCTTCATAAGATATTAAAAGTAAAAACAAGTCACAGAAAGTGAGGAATGTTTGAAAGCCAGGTACTTCATATGAAGGACTCGAACTCAGAATATTTACAAAAATCCTAATCAACAAACAACATAAAATAACAAACTAAGCAAAAGAACTGTACAATTCACCAAATAAAATATATGGTAACAAACTAGACTATGGAAAAGTGCTACAAAACCTAAAGCACAAGGAAACTCCACTGCACACTTCTGAAGACTGTCAGCTGCCCAGGGCCTTGTGTGGATAAGAAATAACCAGAACCCTCCAACACTTGTGGAAATGCAAAGTGAGGCAGCCCCTCCCATAGACAAACTGGCAGCTCCTTAAGCTGCCTCTCCTCACCTCAGATCCCTCTCTTTACATGTGCACGTAGATATGTAGACAATGCTCTAGTCACTCCCCAAAGCCATATATTCAAACCTGAACTCCTACGGTGATAGCATAAGGAGCCAGGGTTTGAGAAGTCATCAAGTCAGGAGAGCAAATGGCTTTAGTGTCCTAAAGGATCCCAAGTTGAATATGGCGGTACATGCCTGTGTCTCTAAGACTCTGTGTGTGTGTGTGTGTGTGTCTTTGTGTGTGCACGTGCAAACTTGTGTGATGGGCAGGAAGATTTCTTAAGTCTATCTCCAGAGGAGGAGGAAGAGGAAGAGGGAAGAAGAGAGGAGGAGGAGAAAAGGAAAGAAGGAGGGAAGCAAGAAGAGAAGAGAGGAGAGGGGAGGGGAGGGGAGGGGAGGGGGGGGGGGGGGAGGGGAGGGAGGGGAGGGGAGGGGAGGGGAGGGGAGGGAGGGGAGGGGAGGGGAGGGGAGGGGAGGAATCCCAAGCCAGATATAGTGGTTGCATGTCTGTAACCTGGAGTGTAAGAGGCAGACACAGAAGATCAAAGCTACAACCTGGGGCATGGACTTCACAAAATTTGACCACTGGACACTCTGATTCCAGATTCTTGTGTCAGATCTAAAAAATATATTTGTCTGTTTACAATGATACTTTGTTTTGTTTATCTATGATACTTTGTAAGAGCAGCTAATCCAAGCTATCATATAAACATATGTACATGAAAGTACCTAGTTTTACTTACAGTAAGAAGTAATTGGAAACAACCCAAATGGCTGCGTAGATGATGAGAGATACCTATAATATGGACTACTACTCAGAAGAGAGGGAATGGACATGTGCAACAGAACTGATTCTCAAAAATAATGTTATGTGAAAGAGGCATTTCCTAGTCTGTAAATTATTCCCACTTTCATCAAATTATAAAATGTACAAATGACACACAATGCCAGCAGACGGATGGCTGCCTGGCAATGAGGGATGAGGTGGGGCCTAAGGGATACACAGTGCACGAGGACCTTCATGTACTAATGTGTCTAATCCCTGAGGGCACAGTCTAAGTGTATAAATGTCATGTTACTGAACTAAAACCTATATGTAGCTTATTAGCATTTATCATTTATGCCTTAATACATCTATTTTTTAAGGGCATCCCAGGTCCACAAACAAACAAACAAACAAACAATCGAAAACCACTCAGAGCCGTGCCAGCTGTGCTGGTGTGCACCTACAACCCCGGGGCTTGGAGACCAGGGGAGGAGGGTCTATGGTCAGCACAGACACAGCCCAAGTACCTCTGACAGAAAGGTGATGTCTGATGAAAGACAATCTGGATGGTGACTGAGGGGCAGGGCTCACCTCCTTCTGTGCTCCAGGACACTAGCTACATGTCAGGTGATTTGCTTCAGAGTCCTGGAGACACATTCGGATTAAAGACGCGAACTGCTTCCCTCAACTGTCGCTTATTCTCACCGCCAGACTGCTGAGTTCCCCCAAACTGCTCCTTCTTGTCAAGTAAGGGTTATTTTAAAAAGGAGTGGAAGACTGTGCCCACCCTGTGTCACACTACTAGCCTCTCTGATTACTTACATAAGAGAGAGAGGTCTCTCTGGGGGCATAGAACTGCAGCAATCTTTCTAGAGTCTCTTTAGAACCTGTCACCCACTCCCTCAAGTTGTGCCTGTTGTTTTCCTGCCCCGTGGACAGGCATCATTTCATTACTGCCCATGAAAAACAGCATGGCAGAAAGGACACTGTGACCAAAACTAGGTCACAGAAGGAGAGATTCTTTTGCCTGTCTCTCTGAAGACACTTGTGCCTAGAAGGCAGGTATAGCTAAAAGAGGCTATATATTGAGGCTCTGTCACAGCCATTAGCCACCAACTGCCATTCCTGAGGGAGGAAACTGAGAGATGGTTCTAGCTGCAGGCAGTACTGAGCCACCTCTGAGGAAACTAAATGAAGAGAGATACCCATTACGCCCCACCCAGACTGCAGAGTGATGAGCTAAACAGATGAAGTCATTATCTGAAGCCATTAAGTTCTGGACGGTGCGTGCAGATGAGCAGGCCAGCCTTTCTTCTCTCAGACCTAAAAAGCCCATTCAGAAAAGAAACCTTCTCCTTCCCCTCTCCTGACAACGCCTAATAGCTGATTGCCCTTTCCATAATTATTTATCAGGAGGTGACAATCTTTCTAAGTAAGCTGCCTCTACAAATGGAGAGGTCACCCTAAATACCCAGGATGTCCTCAGGCTAAACTCCTTTATGAAACCACAGCAATCATGTATATAATGAAATCAACGTGTCGAACTTCAGCTCCTCTGTAGCTGCCACACTACTGAGCTGGGATCCAAACCAGATGAAACACAAGAAGAAATGGGGACTGTACACATTTATTAACAGTGATATTTTAAAAATTATTTGAATCAGATATTTTAATGATCCTTCTTTTAGTAAAATTAAGCAGATCTTGAAAATATTACTTAGCTATTTTCCCTTCTATTTCTTAGCATTGCTTGCAATAAAAAGACATATTTATGAAAACATACTGAAAAATCAAATTGCTGCTGGGGTGTAGGCTAGCTTAGTGTTATTATAACCAGGCAGTAGCTGGATCCCCCCACCCGACCCCCACCCCTCACCTTAGCCTGTAAGTCTCCAACTTCTGAGGCTAGAATTTGAAGTGCTGACTCAGTATTTATCATCTTTTTTTTTTTTCCTTTTAAGATATTCAGGACTTTTCTATTCTATGTAGCTATGTAGCCCAGGCTGGCCTCAAACTTATAAAATCCCTCTGCTCAGCCTCCAAATACTGAGTTCAAGGTCATGTGCTACCAAACCAAGATATAGTGTCACCATTCCTTTAAAGACAAATTTATATAGCTCAGACTGGCCTCAACTCACTCTGCATTAGAAAACACCACTGAATTCTGATCCTCTTGCCTCTACCTTCCAAGCACTAGAATTTATAGACATGTGCCACCATATGTGGCTTTAGTGTTTTGCTTTGTTGTTCCTTAAGTAGTCTGCCTTCTTTGTTATTTTATTTATTATTTTTAATTATGTAAATGTGGGTATGTGCACACATGCAGCTATCCTCAGAGTCCAGAAGAGGTGTCGGATCCTTTAAGGAAATCTATTCTCAAGACAATTATTTTAAAGTGAACCTAGAACAATGGGAACCAAACATGTCACTATCATCAGCAAGTTTGTTCTACACCATGGGTGGAAGTTGCACAGAGGCCAAGTGTAGGGAGAATGAGCCAACTGCATCCAGTGCAAAGACAAGGACCTAGAAACCTATTCAAACCTTTAAGCCAGTCTCTTTTCCGATCTTTCAGAAACCCATGAGTGAGGCAAGAATATTTATATCCATACAGCTACTCTTGCTGTATGATGGCCAGAACTGTCAGGCAGCTGGAAGGGCATCATTACCAAATAGTTCCCCAATTTTATGGTCCTTGAATATAGATCAAAATATTTACAATGAAGAAATGAAGTGGGCAGTTAAGAATTGGTCTTGTCATTTCTCTACTCCTGAACTCATGCAGGAAAACCAAACTGTGTCAGCCAGGGAGGGGGTTAGTGGCTCAGCAGTCTCCTCCCCTGTGTGCTTTATCATCTAACCTCAGCAGTGTATAAGCACATGGGCCCAGGAAAAGCCCTGGAATTAGGTTCTTTCTATTCCCTGAGGTGTCTTGAGGACATGTGTAGCTTTCCTCTGTGACTGCTTTCTAGGTGATGATCTCTCTCTTGCCATCAGGGTGGAGGATGCTACGTGAGGGCTGCATTCCTACTTGACTGTGCCGCATTCTAGCTGGCACAGTCCACAGAGCAAATGGGTGGGGCTCCACAGTAGGCTAGTCTTTGTTCGAGTATTTTTAACCCCTGGAACACAGTAGTACTTACAAACAATAAGATCTTTTCACATATTCAGTTTCCACGTAAAAGACAATGCAAAACAAAAAGACTTAGACTTTTAATGCAGATTTGATTCAGACTAAAACCTTATCTACACTGGCACCTTTTTCATTTAGCTCTGGGGAGGAAAGACACGAAGCCCTGCCTTGACTCTGGGGAATCCTAATTTGTGGTAACTGCTGTGCCTACCCTTTCTCTTCCACCCCTCTGGCCTGCTCCAAATTCTAATCGTGGAGTGAAGGCAGTCTCAGGTAGACAAAGGAGAAAGACAAGGACAAATGGAGGTGTGAGGGGGAGCAGCATCCTGTCCTGTCTTTCTGAAAGACACTTCAGTCCTCTCAGGGAGTAAGAACACGGGACGAGTTGAGGGAAGCAGCCTCTGTTCCTACAGAATCCTTCTCTACTCTATCGGTGCATCCAGGAAGAATGGGAGGAACCTAAGCTTTGGAGGCAGTCTCCTTAGGTTGAGTTGCCTGCACACACACATACATGCACACACACAGATACACACAGACACACACACACACTCACACACTCACCTAGAGAGCTGAGCATGATCACTTGATCACGTCTATCAAAAGAACTTCCTCCTCTCTTGCTTGTCTGGGAATGGTCTATTGTCCCAAAGGATGTAGGAGGGTTTATTTGTTAGCTATTACGGACTATGCTGACTCCAAACCATAGAGATACACACCCCTAAAAGAATGAAAGGTTAACTTCCTGCCTTTGATTTGCTTAGTCCAAAGAGGGCTGAGGTTATGGGAGAAGAATCCCAAAAGGCATGCTAGGAGATTTTTGGCTGTAGTAGAGCAAAAGATAAGACAAATACTTCTCCTAAAATTCAAATCCAAAAACAAAATTGTCAAAAAATAACTATTTAGAACACTGGAAATCAACTAAAGGCAAATAACAAATTAAGAAGTATTATTCACAAAAAGTGGCTAAAATATGAAGTAAAAATAGTGTGTGTGGTCCCCTTGTTAAAAACTCTTTTAAGTCAGGCAGTGGTGGCACACGCCTTTAATCCCAGCACTTTGCATGCACTCGTGTGTGCGTGCGCGCATACACACACACACATACACACACACACACAATACATAACCATGTTGAATGAATAAAAGAAAATGAAAATAGATATATTATCAGATAAAGTAAAATTAAGAATAAAAATATCAGAGATGAAAAGCAAAATCATTTCCTAACAACAGAGGCAAAGAGAAAGCATCCTAAACATGTAAGGGTCTGGTAAATTCTGGAGCTCAGCAAACTAGTACACAACTATAATTGCAGTGTGTGGGAGTGCTGCGGCAAGAGAATGGCCTCAAGTTCTAGGACAGCCTGAGATGCAGAGAGAAACCAACAACCAACCAACCAGCATCAAAGTGCCCAAACTGTTAGAACTACAGGCAGAGAAAGCTTCAATCATTGTCAAGAGATTCTAATACCTTCCTTTTAACAGGTGACAGCAAACAAAAACTAAGGCTGGGAAGCCAGGAACATCACTCTAACAAAGGAAACTGAGCTGCCCTCTATCTACACAGCATCTCTCTAGCCGCAGTACATCTGAATATTAGCAAAGCATATTCTGAATCCCAAAGGAGTCTTAAAAAAATCTGAAAGAACTCTCTGGGCACACTGAACTTAAACTAGAAACATGAAGATCTCTGGAAAAATCCTCAAATATTTAGAAACCAAATGCTATTCTTCTAAGCAGCCCATGGTCAGTCCATGGGTCAAAACCTAAATTAGTCAAGTAAAAGACTAAGATAGGAGAGTGACTCCTACCCAGGGGTCTAAGGCCAGCCTAAGCAACGTAGCAAGACTCTGTTTCAAAATAAAAATTAAGTAAAAATGAAAAAAGAAAGAAATGAAAAGAAATATTAAAAGTTTTCTGAATTAAAACATAATACACCAAAACTTACAGAATGTCAACAGAAAAGATGAAAAGCTTCCAATCAAGATAACATCTTTCACCATAAGAAACTGAAACCCAAGTGGCTTCTGAGTTCCATCTTAAAGTAATAAGAAGAAATAACAATCACAGTGGGATCAATGAAACAGAAAATAAAAATGATAGAGAATATAAAACTCCAAATTGATTCTTTGATAAGACAAATATATTTGACAAGCTTCTAAGTAGATTAATCTGAGGAAAGAAGACACTACATAAATCACACTATTAGATATAGAGGATCCTATGACACCATGAAAAACTCACCAACAACTCAGATGGAACAGACACACATGTAAACCAAGTTCACTCACAGACAGAGATATACACAGTCCTGACTGTTAGGGAAATCAGATTTTGTAGTTAAAAACTTCACAACAAAGAAAACCCCAGGTCCAGAAGCTTCTCTGGGAAATTCTATTAAACACATAAAGAAAATAATGCCAGTTTTACACAAATTTCTCCATAAACCTCAAGAGGTAATAATTCCTAAGAGTTTATTTTAGGAAGTCAACATATCTTGATACCATATCCTGACAAAGTATAAAGAAACAACCTTAAGAGGTTCTAGCAATAAAGAGAAAATATGAAACTCCATTAGCCATTGAAATTTGTCCTTTGAATACAAATGATTTAACATTCAAAACTCAGTGTAATTCTATTAATAAGTCAAACCATAGGATCAACTCAATAGATACAGACAAAACATTTGACAAAACTCAATATTCATTCCTGATTTCTTTCTTTCTTTCTTTTTTTGAGGGGCTATTTATTCTTTATTTTATATACATGAGCTTTTTTCCTGCATGTCTGCCTGTGTACTACGTTCATGCCCACAGAAGGCAGAAGAAGGCATTTGATATAGACACTTAAAAGCTGCTACATAGGTGCTAGAAACCAAACCTGGGTCCTCTGGAAGGGCAGCCAGTGTTGTTAACCACTGAAGTATCCCTCCCCTTGTTCTGGGATAGGATCTCACTCTTTAGACTAGGCTAGCCACAAATTCATAGCGATCCCCCTGCCTCTGCCTCATGAGTGAATGCTGGGATGAAAGGCATGCACCATCACACCTGAATCAGTCTTGATTTTTTTTTTTTGGTTTTTCGAGACAGGGTTTCTCTGTGTAGCCCTGGCTGTCCTGGAACTCACTCTGTAGACCAGGCTGGCCTCAAACTCAGAAATCTGCCTGCCTCTGCCATCAAGCAAAAGATAAGTAAATAAATTAATAAATCAGGGTAAATGTAGTGCTCAACTCAAGGTGTGACAAGCTAACAGTCAAAGCTAATTAAGGCATAAGGAAATAGGGTAATGCTGATCCCCCACTACTAAAAGCTCTGAAAAAATTGTTGGACAAGATCAAAGGATTGAGGTAGGGGGTAGGAACACAGGGTAGAGGGATCACTAAGGAAGACCTGAAAGTCACACAGAAACAAAAGAAGCTTCCAAAAAACAAAACCAAAAACCAAAATGAACAACAACAACAAAAAGAACAATCAAACTTTATATGTGCATGTGTTTATATGGGGTGAAGGGCACACAGATAAGAGTTACCCTAACAACAATGCCCCTACTAGAGACTACAGGCTAACAAATATCTGAGTGTCAGGAATAGGTTAGCTCTTCTGGAGTTGTTAGCTAGAGAGGTCCCATAGACCCTCAAACATCAGAGATTGCCAGTACTCTTGGTTGCTGAAAACATCAAGTACTTGAGTCACAGAATATAGCAAAACCAAGCAGGTACTGACCTGGAAGATTTATCACTACTGTCCAGATTTCATAGTGCTTCAAGGTGCTACATACACATACTACTGAAAAGAAAAGCAGCCAGTCTTACTTAGCTGTGAACTCTATGACTACTGGCCTGGTAGTGGACTACAAGCTCATTAATTCAACAATGTCACAAATACCACGGAGAAACCAATCACTTTCGGGTCAAATTGAAGGCCCACTCTACAAAATGAAACCCATACCTAACACTATTATCAGCCAAGAACCTCTGGACAGATAGGTCTTGGGCCCTAGGGGAGAACCTTCTACTATTATTCTGCTAAACTGACATAGTATTAAGTTGACTCCTAATGACTTATCAGTATATCCATAGATTAGTGCATCTTTTAAGTTTTGAAGAAGCGTCTTTATGTATGCAGCAGATGATGACTGACACAGATCTAAAACTGGTAGAGGAGCAGAGAACAAGAGTCTGTTGAGGTGAGAATTTCTGGTTTCATTGGTTGGAGACTCAGTTGTGTCATGTGACATTTTTCTGGAAGCTGTCTTATGAGAGATGCTTTGCTGAAGCAGACATGTGATATTTTTCTGGAGGCTGTCTGGTGAAAGAGCATGAGATGTTTTCCTGGAGCAGACACGTGAGGGGACACTCGATGTCTGAAAGGAGGGTAAGTATAACCCAACAGACAGTGGACAATGTTCTGGCATGGGTTTGCCTTGCTTTGTTTGATGATCTTTGCTTTTTAAGAAATGCACCCAAAGAACTTCTGGAGGTGTTCCAGCTGCTTCAGCATTCTCATGCCAATCAGCGGAGGCTGGCAGTGTCTTCTAGAGCCCCTCCTGCTGATCTGAGTGAACTGGACTGCTGACAATGAAGACTGGAACTGATCCAAAGAACTACTTCTAAACAGGTCCACATCCCCCTCTTCCTATTAACCATCTTACTCTCCTACCTTTGATTGGTGAGCTATCAGGGAGGTTGATGTGTTTAAGAAGCTTTATTAAAGTAGGTCTTGAAACATCTAGAAGTTGCCTGTGAAATCACAATATAACTGAGGCAGTTCTTTATCTTTGAGGGGGTTTTACTCCCTCAATAAATCAGAACACTAGGTCATTCCAGAGTTAGCCATTCTACAGTGTTTTTAATGGATGGCAGGGCATGATTTAAAGTAGACAAAAGTATTTGTTAGCTAAAAGGTGAATTCACAGGGGCTTGTTTTGTAATGGATAGTTAATAAGATTACAGTCATCAACACAGTAATTTGAGGATGCCACTTAAAAGAGTTAATGACAGAAGATATGAGTATTAGGGAATCTCTCTCCATTGATTAGACAGTTTCCTTGACATAAAGCATTCGTAGTCCATTTAGGGGTCTGTGACAACAGTGCACACTAAGTGTCACGTAACAGCTCCTACTCCACTCAACAGTCAAGTGTTACAACGTGCCCTTTCTGAACAGAGATTTGTGAGGCGGCAGAGACCAAAGGCCTAAACCAACTGCTAGTGCCTAAGGATACACATGTCACCCATGCACACAATCAGCCTGGACAGGGGCTCTGGCACTTCTTACGTGGTATCTGACACATTAAGAGCTCTAACAGATCGGTCTTTTAGTTTAAAAAGATTATGGTTAGGGCTGGACAGATGGCTCTGCAGTCAAGAGCACGTACTGTTCTTGCAGAGGACCTGAAGTCAGTCCTCAGCATCCACATTTGTTGGGACAGCAGAACTGCATGATGGCGTCACTTGTGTCACTGAAGGAGAAACTCACAGAGGTTAAACTTGGAGAGCTGCTAAGCTGGATACTGCTGCAGAATTTCAGCCCCAGTGGCATCATGGGAACCTCTCAGAGAGGTCACAGCCAGTATCATAAGTCCATCAAAGTCCAGAAAGGCAACACTGTGGACTTAACATGGTGCCGGCAGCCTGTGTGGTTTTCAGCTTCCGCATTTCTTACAAGGAACTCAAATATGATTAGTGAAGTAAGTAGCATTGAAGAGGGTCAGTGTGGAGGCACAGCACAGCTAAGCATAGCTGAGCATAGCTGAGAACAGCTGGCTACCCAGCCTCAACCCATGAAGAATTCAGCTATGGCTAAATCTTGGAATCCTGACTGAGAACCTGCAATAAATGGTGACTGATTCAAAAAGAGTGGATGATAGGAAACAAACTCAGGGCTGAATGAAATAGAAACAATAAAGTACAAAGAATCAAGAAAACAAAGAGGTGGTTCTTAGAGGGAAAAAATATTGACAAATACTTACCAAGAGAAAAAGATCCAAATTAATAAAATCAGAGATGAAAGGGGGCACATTACAACAGACACTGAGGAACTTCAGAGACTCCTAAGGACAAACTGTAACAATCTCTACCGAACTAAAAAATCTAAAAATGGATGAATTTCTTGATATATACAATCTACTAGATTTAAATCAAGATCAAATAAGCAATTCAAACAGACCTATAACCCGTAATGAAACAAAGCAATAATTAAAAGACTCCCAATCAAACAACAACAAAAAACCAAAACGAAACAATAAACAAAAGTCAGACAATTCAGCAAAGAATTCAACCAGACCTTTAAAAAAAGAATTAATGGCAATACTTGAAAAATTGTTCCACAAACAAGAAACTAAAGAACACTTTCTAATCCGCTGTACAAGGCAACCATAACGCCAATTCCAAAACCACACAAATTACCACCAATAACAACAGATCAATCTCCTTTATGAACATAGATGTAAAAATTCTTAATATAATGCTTGCAATCTAGATTCAAGAACACATCAAATGCCATTTCTACCATAATCAAGTAATGAACCATGTAAACATACTAAAAGACAGCCCACATGATCATTTCATGAGGCGAGAAAAGGCCTTTGACAAAAGCCAATGTCCCGGCAAGACTAGGGATACAAAGGATACACCTCAACATAATAAAGGCACTCTACACCAAGCCAAGGCCCATCAAACTAGACAGAAGAAACTCAAGAATTTCCACTTAAATCAGGAACAAGACAAGGCTGTCCATTAGTACATGAAGTCATAATAGAATGGGATGGAGCGTCCATTCCACTACAACGGAAGGTGATCAAGGGGAGACAAATGGAAGCGAAGAAGCAGAAGCACCTTTATTTGCAGATGATATAATTATATACATAATCACTTCTACAACTGATAAACACTTTCAGCAAAGGAGCAAGATACAAAATCAACACGAAAAATCAGTAGCCTTCTTATATACAAAGGACTAAGAATACCTTTGTATGCCCTTATTTGCCAATGGACTCTGGGATGCCTCTACAATTTTGGCCACTGTTAATTAAGCTACTATAGAGACCAGAATACTTAAGCTGTCTCTTTGGATCCTTGTTTTCAATTCTTCTGCTTATATATCCTTAGATGTGACTGTCAGATCATATGGTAACTCGGAATTTTTGTGATTCCTGCTAAATCACTTCACAGCAGTCCTAACACTTCACATTGTGCCTGGCAGTGCACGGCTCCCCAGCTCCTTACAGCCTCACTCTAAACTCCATTTTAGCTAATGAAGCTAGAAACAGCAGACCATAGCAGATGCTCAGGGACTACTGCCTTCTTACATCTGCATACACTTGGGTCTTTAATCCTAAATGAACTGACAATCACTGCCTGAGTTGTGTACAAATTTGTCCATAGGAGGCTTCTTAATGGTAGACCTTGTTCACTGAATCTTCCACTACTTTGCTATCTCTTTTGGTTAGTTTTTTTTTTTTTTTTTTTTGCCATTTTGTTGTTATGAGCCCAGGAATACAGAACTCTGATCACTTTCTCATGTACTTCTGTACATTTCTGAGGAAAATCAATTGCAATCTGGAAAGAGTCTCTGTAACTTAAATCCTATGTGAGGATACCAGGAATCTAAATTGCATTTTTTAGGAGGATAATAAATACATTTAATTTCTGTGGAATTAAATCTTCAGTCATATTTAACATCATCTAAAATAAACCCTGAGCAAAATGCTGGAAGACAGAGGAAGGGGTGGCAGGTATTACAAATCCCAACAGGAAAGGCCAAATGCGGTGAAAGCAAAGATTCAAACCTAATGCTAAACTATCTTAAGAGGAGCAAGCCAGGCAGTAGTGGCGCTGGCCTTTAGTCCAAGCCCTCAGGAGGCCAAGGCAGGAGGATCTCCAAGTTCAAGGCTAGCTGTAGAGTGAGCTGTAGGACAGCCAGGGATACAGAGAAAACCTGTCCTGAAAACAAACAACCAAACAGAACCATTTGAATGTAAGGTACATAGTCAGTCAAGGTAGGTGGCACTTGTGCAGCGATTGCTTCCATGGAATGAGAGAACCATATGCTTACCTGATAGCCTTCTGTTTTCTTCTGACACCACTTCAACAAGGCGTTCCTCTTGGATCCTCCATATTCTCTCGCCAGTGCTGAGAGGGGGTCTTTCCTTTCTTCCCTAATTTGTGAAAATAAGGAACCCAAGTTGAAATATTTGAGTCCCACAATAAGATCACAGCACTACTCTGAACTTTTAAATAGAAAAATGCGTAAAACTAAGGCCATTCTATGCTATGACATAGCCTTTTATTTAATTTCACCATCGGTTCTCAGTCTGTGGTCCCATAAACCTATGGCTGTCAAGGCTCCTCATCCACATGGCACAAACACTCTGTATGGAGTAACAGGTTGGACTCCAGGGTGCTCAGCACAGTATGGTGACATACAAACTGCTCTGGGCCTTTTATTCTATAAAATGTTTTAGTTTATTTCCACCCTTCTTATTTCCTTATGTCCTTAATGCGCTCATCAATTTCAAAATTACTCACTGTAACTACAAAGGACAAGGTTTTGTGAGATGAAGGGCTCAAAATTAGACAAATGAGACAGAAAAGGGATGGCAATAAGGGCTGGAGATAGTTCAGTGGTTAAGAGCAGAGATTGCTCTTCAGAGGACCCGGGTTCAATGCCAAGCACTGACATGGCCACTCACAATGGTCTCTAACTCCAGTTCCAGAGAACCCAGTGCCGCCTTCTGGCCTCTGCGATACCACATGTGCATGCAGTGCACAGATATTTATTCAGGCAAAATATCCATACATAAAACATCATATAGGAAAAATAATTTTACTATATGTTTTAAGATATGAAGGTAAAAAGAGGTAGCAATAAACATTAACAACACATATTACACTATGTGCGGAGGCACTCAGAAGGCAGAGGCAGGAGAGTTCTGTGAAGTTCTAAGCTAGCCTGGTACACATAAAGTTCATGAGACTCTGTCTCAAAACAACAAGAACACACCAAAAACAAAACTATATTAAAAGCCCAAGACTAGCCTGGTGAAGCAGGCCTATAATCCCACCATTCCTCACCATTTCTGAGGTAAAGGCAGGGAGACTACAAGTTTAAGACCTGTCTAGGCTTTAGTGAAAGTTCTAGGTTAGTCTGGGTAATTTAGGGAAACCTTGCCTCAAAATAGATAGATAGTATATTAGTTAGGATTTTCATTGCTGTGAAGAGACACTATGATGAAGACAATTTTTATAAAGGACATTTAGTTGAGGCTGGTTTATAAGTTCTGAGGTTTAGTTCATTATCATCATGGCGGGAGCAAAAAAACAACCAGGCAGGCATGGAGCTGGAGGAGGAGCTGAGAGTTCTACATCTTGTTCCAAAGGAAACTGGGAGAAGACTGACTTCCTGGAAGCTAGGGGAGGGTCTCAAAGCCCACCCGCACAGTGACACATCTGCTCCAGCAAGACCACACCTCCTAATAGTGCCACTCCCTGGGCCAAGCATATTCAAACCACCACAGATAGATAGATAGATAGATAGATAGATAGATAGATAGATAGGTAGGTAGGTAGGTAGGTAGGTAGGTAGGTAGGTAGTGGTAGGTAGATGTTGTTCAGTCCTGGAGCGCTTGCCTAGATTATGCCTAGGTTCAATCCCCACCATTGCAAACAAAAACATATATCATTTCTAAAAAGATATTAAGTATGTGCTAAACTGTATAGCCTGATTTTTTTGTTTTTGTTTTTTGTTTTTTCGAGACAGGGTTTCTCTGTGTAGCCCTGGCTGTCCTGGAACTCACTCTGTAGACCAGGCTGGCCTCGAACTCAGAAATCCACCTGCCTCTGCCTCCCAAGTGCTGGGATTAAAGGCGTGCGCCACCACTGCCCGGCCGTATAGCCTGATTTTTAAGATGAAAGGTCACTATGTTCCAGGCTCAAACTCCTGATTTCACCTTCCTGCCTCATCTTCCTGATCCTAAGAGTGAGTACATGTGTGCTCCGCTGTGCCTAGCGAGCCTTCGGCATGGCAGAATGGCCACGCTGCTGTGGCCCTGCACTGTCTACTTATTCATCAAATGCACTGCTTATGGGTATACACTTGTCAGAGGCTGGTCACACTAGAGGTATGGTTTTAAAAGTTAGCTCATGGGGCCAGAGTCATGGCTCAGGGGTTAAGCACATTGGTTGTTCTTCTAGAGGATCCAAGTTTGATTCCCACCAACCACTAGACAGCCCAGGGAATCCAATGCCCTCTTCTGGCTTCTGTGAGCACTGTATACACATGGTTCACAGGCATACAGTCAGGAAAAACATATACATAGAATAAAAATAAAGACAAGAAAGAAAGAAATATAAATAAAAGTATATTCATATAATAGGCATGTGACGTAAGCCTATATATAATCTCAATACCTGGGAAACTAAGAAGAATCTAAAGTTCAAGACAGGTCTAGACTATGAAGTAAGATCCTGTCTCTGAAAAATCTTTTTTAAAGTTCATAATTTGAGTTTGAATGGTCAAGTGCTACACTTTATCCTTAAAACCTAGAACCTAACATACAGTGAAGTTTCTGAAACCCTTTCCATTCTTCCTGTTCTTAATCTTATACCTGTCGACAGTTTTTCTCATTCCTACAATGGATGCTACACTTCTAATATTATTTTTTCCCATCTAAACACTCTCTCTCTCTCTCTCTCTCTCTCTCTCTCTGTGTGTGTGTGTGTGTGTATGTGTGTGTGTGTGTGTGTGTGTGTGTGTGTGTGTGTAGGGAAAAAAAGGTCTGATCATTTGTCCTGGCTGGCTGGCCTCAGACTCACAGGGACCCCTGCTTCTGTGTCCTGTGTGCTGTGATTTACAGCATGTATGCTGCATTTCCTGCAGGTCATGTGTGTGCCCAGACATGCTGAGTCAACCCTTTCCGACATGTACTCAAGCTCCTTATCCTGCCAACAGTGTCCACAGCCACCGTCCTCACCGACTTGGTGACGTCAGGAAGCCTTCTCTAATGCTCTACCAGGACGCCCACAATTCCACCTCATAATACATGGTTGGACAGTATTCTGGATGTCAGAGTTTTTTCCGGTTTGTCTGTTTTTAGACAGTCTTACTATGTAGCCAAGGTTAGCACACGGTCCTCTTGCCTCCATGCTCTGAGTGCTGAGTGTGGGCATGCCTGTGTCTACTCGTGCTACTTCTTTCTCTCTGTCCTCCCTCCAGCTTATTTACGGATTTATGTGCGGCAGGCACTGGGAATTGAGCCCAAGGCCTTTACGCATGCTACGTGAGTATCCGACCAGTGAGCGACACTCTCCCCAAAAGTCAGTACCTGGTTGAAGTGTCTGCATAGAATTTACCAGTAGAAAGGACATCTCTAATTTGAAAATGCAAAGTCTGAAACATTCAAGCCTTCATGTTGGCATTCAGAAGGGCATGATCTTGGGTTTTCAGACTTAAGATGCCTCACCTGCACTTACTGAGACACTTCTAGTTTCAAACAAAACAACAGTCAACACTGAGTAACAGGAAAAGAGAAAGAGGGACAGTCAGCACTGACTCGTAAGCAGGTCCTTCACTCTGAAAGGCCAGGAGCGTAAAGTACACAGAACATGTTTCCTACCTTATTCGGCTCCGGGTGCTTGGAGTGACAGAGGCAGTGGGAGAGGAAGAGAGGGAGAGCTGTGGTGATGTCGTGCCCATAGCCATGAGAGAGGCTGGGACGCTCCCTCAGACGCAGAGATGTCCCGTTTCATTTCTTCACTACTCCGTCGAGACACTGTGAGAGAGTCATGGTGGAATATAAACCACTAACTACCGTGCAACTCAATAAGGAGGTTTCACCCAAAACTGAAATTAGAACTCCCATCTTTCCAAATCAACACATCCTAGAGGGACTGGTTCCTCAATGTGGACTGCTGCACTAGCCGCATTAGCCGAGTCATGGGGCCAAGCTAGGTCTCACAGCAGAGGAAGGGACAGAGCAATGGGGAATATGCACACAGTGCATTTTTTCTTCATGCCAAAAAGAACAAACTTTCATCATTTGCAGGGACAGGGATGTACACTCTAATGAGACAGTCTCCCAACATTTTATATTGTTTACACAAACTAAGTCAATCTCACAAAGACAAATATGTTTTCTCTCACTTGGGGTTCCTGGATGCTATACAGGTCATAAAATCATATAAGTATATATGAAAAAACAACTCTAGGCCGGGCGGTGGTGGCGCACGCCTTTAATCCCAGCACTTGGGAGGCAGAGGCAGGCGGATTTCTGAGTTCGAGGCCAGCCTGGTCTACAGAGTGAGTTCCAGGACAGCCAGGGCTATACAGAGAAACCCTGTCTCGAAAAAACCAAAAAAAAAAAAAAAAAAAAAAAAGAAAAAACAACTCTATAGGGAGACAAAGAGAAGTAAAGAAAGGGATGGGAAGAAGATGGGGATATAGTCAACTTTTTGTATTTGTACAAAAATCTTATGAGACATAGTACCAAGTACTATGAATAAATACAATGCATTTTCTAATTTAAGGAAAGAATTCTGTGTATGAGAGTTTGTGCATCTCAGATCCTGCATCTGTTTATATGTTTCTTGGCTTTCCCCCCCTATTTGTTAGCTTGGTTTTATATCATCATCATTATTATTATTATTATTAATTATTAATGCCTGTTTGTTCTCTAATGAGGGAAAGAAAGTGAAATTGAGTGGGTGGGGAAGTGGGGAGGGTCTGGGAAAAGTTGAAGGAAGAGAAATCATAATCTGAATATATTGTAGAAAATCTATTACAATTAAAACAGGTTTAAAAATTCTGGGGATAAAATGTCTTAGAAAGATTGAGAATTATTTTATTTTTTGACATCTGGATTATTTTCTTAGAGAAAAGAAATGCTTTGTCAAATAATTTTTTAATTGTTGTATATATTGACAATTACAATTGCGTATCTTTTAAAAGTATAGAGTGACACGCATGCTTTAGATTTTTTTAGTTTGAGCTGGAGAATTTCTTCTGAAGATTCCTAAAGAACAGATATTACCCCGTAAGAGGAGGAGCTAACCCTTGAACCCACTCATGACGGGGTTTAGTTTCCATTCAGAACACCTATACAGCTGGCAACAGTGACTTATGTCTAGAATCCCTGCACTCTCAAACTGAGGCAGGAGGCCTATCATGAGCATGAGGTTAGCCTGGGCTAGAGAATGAGACATTATCACAAAAAAATTAAAGAATTTAAAACCTGTGAAAAGGTTGGTAGTGGAAATACAAACCATATGACATCTTACGGGAACAAGTACCTTACTTACATGTAACATTCACAGTACCTACCTGGTACACGGGGAGGACTACACAAACACAACTAAACACCAAAGCACTATGTGCAACTACCCACCCCTACCCAGTGCCCACAAGTAAAACACACACACCCCTCTAAATGCAGAACTGCTGAAAGGGAGGAGGGAAAGGGGCATCTCTGTGGAGCTTCAAACACACACCAGGAAGACAAAAACTAAAAGGTATCAAGTCAATTGTTGCTAGGTTTGCAAGGCTGACACAGGAAAAAAACCGTCCTGGAACTCAGCAGCGTTCCTGCCTCAGCCTCTGCACGTGAACACAGGCATGTGCTGCCACACTCACGTTGGGCTAACAAGATCGGGATGAAATCAGGACAAACACACAGCATTGGTAAAGTGTTACTCTGAAGATCCTGAAGGGGCAGATGCTTTCTTGTATTAAATGACTGTAGACTGTTGTACTTGCATGTTGTTAGGTATAATTTTATGGCTATTCTTTTTTTTTTTTTTAAGTACATTGTATGTCTTAAATTAGTAAAATTTTAAAGTGCTGTGCTAAGACTCTGAGATGAGACAACATTTCATGTGAGTAATGGCAACCCTTCACTGCAGTCAGTCGGAATCAAGGGTGAGAGGACAGAGGGAGGGGTGTGCTCACTCCATGCCAGACCACAGCAGAGCTATCAGGACTTTTCCTTTCCAGGTATAACTGAAAAGGCCACAAGGGAGAGTAATACAGGGAGCTGAAACACTGAGGACAAACACCGTGAGCCTCCAGTGCCCTTGCTGTGTGGGGCTTTACCATACCGGCAAGCACCTTCCAAGAATTTTGGTGTGCTTTGGTTCAGTCTTCAAATCAGTCGATGCACATTTAACTCTCAACTTTCAGAAAGATGCACCTTCAACATGTCATCTCTGCAATGTGGGCAACTGAAGACTTCTAGGAGGGTTTTTGAGTTTTGTTTGTTTGTTTTTAACTAATATTTCAGATAAAAGTCATTACCTGAGATGGTCTTGGCACTTTCCATAGCAGGGACTCTTGGGAGAGAGGCGGGTCGGCTAGCTGAAGACGTTCTTAGTAGATGCTCTGCACAAAGTGGAAAGGTCACAAAAACAACACGGATGAATGCTGAGGTGTCGGAAGTACAGGGAAGGTGACTCTTACTTTTTCTTAGCCTTCAGGCTCATCCCTCCTCCTAACTGAAGGCACTTCAACCCCGCCAAAACAGCATGTTTACTAAAAATGATCTCCACAGACAAACACCATATGAATCTCCAGTTCAACAATGTATTTCTAGGGATGATAGTGAGACATGCTATGCAGGTGACTCTTTCTAAGTCATTTTGTGCCACTTAATTAATTCTTCAAAGCAACTTAATCAAATTAAGAAGTTCCTTATTGTATTGGCCTAAGGTATAAACTAAAAAAACCTTGACTTTCTATGCCTACAGTTAGAAGGGATATCATATATACAAGTATCCATCGACACACATTGTATAGTTAGAATTCCATAATACAGCCAAAAAAAGAAAAACAGTTCATTCTTACTTCAGGCAGCAGAGAAGGGTTGAAAACCATAGTGGTAGTAGGCTGGGCCTTACCAGAAAGAAGGGCTGGGAACTGCATTTCAGCCAGACAATAATGGAAAAAAGATACGAAGGAGAGGGAAAGTAAGAGTCTGGTTTGATAAAGCATGGGTTATCTGGACAGCGGGGGAGGAGGCTCCAGGGTGATGACACTGAGAGCCTTCACTACCCACTCTGTGGTCTGAGGACTAGTCTAGCTAGTGTCATCACTGCTGAGCAGCCAGGAATGACACAATCAGATGCCTCTGCCCCTATTATGGCTTCAGCTTGGTTCTTACACATACATACTTTCTCAGGAGACTCTTTAGTTCCTGGAACACTGGTGCGATCTTTCTGTCCTGCTAACGCCCTCTTCCTGCACACGTCTTATCTAGGGTTATGAACCCAACAGGCTATGCTCAAGCCAGAAGACATGAATGCATGTGTTCTGCCTCGCCAGGATCTGATATGTTAGGGATAAATGACTAGTATAAAACTAAACAATAATGCCTGTATTTAATAAAGACTATTATTAGCCTTACTTTCCAAGAATGCCCACCCATTTCTTTTTTTAACATATTAACTATTTAGTAGCTGGAAAAGCAGGTCAATGATAAAGTCTGGTTTAGGATGCCTGAGGCCCTAGGTTCAATGATTGACAACAAACAAACAAAAATATGGCATACAGTACTGAGTCTTTAGAAGATCACATATTTTCATCCCAATAATTCTTTTTTAAAAGATTTGTTGTATTTTTAATTGTGTCTGCATGTGCATGTGCACGCATACATGCGTGAGTACAGGTACCCTGGAGGTGGAATTACATACAGGAAGTTATGAGCCACCCAACATGGGCACTGGGAACCACACTCAAATCCAAGAGGAGCTTGTGTTCTGATGCTATCACCCAAAACCTGCTTGCAGTGTGCCCAGTTGGTTTTTGACTGATCAATAAATCTACCGGAGGCCAATGGCTGGGCAGGGAGAGAGAGGTGGGACTTTTAAGATTCCCACGAAGGGACCGAGGAAGGAGGAAGAGGGGATTCCACCATGATGAGGGCATAGGAGATGGATTATGCCAGAAAGGTACAGAGGGAGAAACAGCTGACAGGTAGGTGCAGGGGAAAGCAGCCCCAGGAGGGCTGCAAAGATAAAATATAGATTTGGTAAGTATTAACTCAGGAGTATCAGAGGGGAGTGCGTGTGTGTGTGTGTGTGTGTGTGTGTGTGTGTGTGTGTGCGTGCGCGCGCGCCACGTGGAGTTAGGGAGTGGCCCAGCCATTGAGCTGTCTAAGGTATTTAAAATATAAGGCTGTGTATGTGGTCTTTCTTTGGGGAATCCAGAACATTGGGGCAGTAGTGAGAAGCAGGCGCACACCCGCTGGAAAGTTTAGAGCGGATTAAAATACGACCACTTCAAAGTCCTCTGAAAAAGCAGCACATAATCAACCACTGAGTCACCTCCCCAGCCCCAAGCAATATTCTGCAAGAATCTTAGGAACACGTAGTTTGAAATAAAAGGAGTTACTTTCTACTTAGGAGGCCCAGGAAGTGGGAAGGAAAGTTGCCTTTCTACATAAGGACATATGTGGTTAAAATCATTAGTAATATTATCATAAACAAACATTGTTTGATGAGTTGGATGGTTTGTCAAGACAGGGTTTCTCTGTGTAGCCCGGGCTGTCCTGGAACTCTCTCTGTAGACCAGGCTGGCCTCAACCTCAGAGATCCGCCTGCCTCTGCCTCCCAAGTGCTGGGATTAAGGGTGTGTACTACCTACCACACCTGACTAAACAACCATCTTTATACAAACAGCTTACAAGCATCAATCAGAATCCCAAATCCTATCAGCTTTTAAAGGAAAACACATTTCAAGCACAAATTCTAAAAGACAGAACAGAAACAGAAACCAAGGTTTTACATACTTCTTTATTTACGTGTATGTGTGTACACACGCATATGCGGAGGCCAGAGGTCAAAAATCAGATGTCATTCCTCAGGAGCCATCTACCTTGGCTTTTGAGAAAGGGTCTCTCACTGGTATCTGGGTCTTGCCAGTTAGGCTAGGCTGGCTTGCCAGTGAGCCCTAAGGATCTGATTGCCACTGCTCTCCAGTGCTGGACTTCTAGTGCACCACCGTGCTCTGCTTTCTACATAGGTGCTAGGCATTAAACGAAGGCCTCAAGTTTACACAGAGAGCATTTTACCAACTGAACTATCTCTCTAGTAATGTACTAGAGAGATAATCTACTGTAATCAATGTTTTAAATAGAATCAATTATGAACCTAAAGGATCATTACCTTAAAAATCTTAAGTCTCCCAAAGAACAACGTAGTAAATTAAGAAGGTAAAACAAATGTTATAAAAACAAAACAGATATCTAGCCAGACATGATAGCATACACATTTAGTTTCAGCAGGGCAGACAGGTCTCTGTGAGTTCATGGCCAGCCTGGTCTAAACAGGTCCCAGGCCAGCAAGGTCACACAATGTGACCCTATTCCAAAACCAGAAGTGTCAGTTTTGGATGGAAACCGTGAGATTCGCCCCTTACTCAGTCTTCCCCACACACACGCACGCAACCAGGAAAATGCTCACCCACTCAGCGCCAGGCTCTTCATCTGCCTGTCTGTCTATACTGTATTCTGAAAGTCTTTGCCTCTGCCCCATTTCAGCAGATAATCCCTGTTATAATACAGCTGCCCTTTCTAAAAAATGTACCAAAACCTTTTTTTTTTTTTTTTTTTTTTTTTTTTTTTTTTTGCGGCATGAGCTCACTATGTAGCCCAGACTGGCCTCAGACTCTCCTCTCCTTCATCAACCCCCAAGTCTTAGGTTTACAGGTATGCAGCACCACACCTGGCTAAGTTATTCTCCTTAAGTTATGTGTAGCAGGGCCAGAGGAGTAGCTCCCCAGTGCTGCTTAACAGGCATCGGAGACCCTGAGCTCCATCCCCACTGCAAAAATAAAAGCACCCGTAGTAACAGAGCAGCCTTAAAGCAGCCATGGGCATTTCTTAACGAATTTTCACTCCAGAAACCCAAGCTGGGCCATACATGCCACAGTAAGAGCTCGGGTCCATTTATGTCTGCAGCAAAGACTTTCCCCTGTGGATGCTTCCGGGTCATCCATGTGACAATCAGTAATGCCCGGCACATGCTCTAAGAAAGTCATTCTAGGTGTTTCTAATCATACTTGGAAGTCAGAGGGATTAAAAGGGAGAATATTTTTCCTCTTGCCCTCCAAGGTTAACTAGGTCCCAGAGGGCTATGGAACATCACAGAATGCCCTGTAACTGTGGGCATTTTTCTTGTTGGGGGAAGCCACAGAGCCTGATGGGCTCTGACAAGTCAATAGTCTACAAAAGGGAGGGTCAACATAGAGAAATATTTTCCTCTGTAATTCCAAGTGAAGTCACAGTTGAGCAAGGCTTCTGAAGACAGAAAAGGATTATCTCCAAAACCCATACCCCAACTGTCCTGTACACAGCACACAGCACACAGCGCGCGCGCACACACACACACACACACACATCCCCCCCCACGCCCTCCTCTCCTCTCTGTATGTTAAATATATAATAGGAAGGTATATCCAAAAACTAAAATGATTACCATGTTTCCTTAACAGTCCAAGGATTTCACACACTAGACATTAAACCTAAATCCGTATGTACTGTTATTTAGACAACTATATTTCACTAATAATTTTCTTCTTAATAAGAAAAATTCTGTCCAGATACAAGATTTCAGATCTTGGCTCAATTGAACACTACAGCACCTGCCTACCTGTAAGAGATAGTTTTTGACCTAAAAATTAAATCATGATTAAATTCCCCAACCTCTCAACGTCATCATAGAGGAACCATAGTTATCAAAGTACTTGAAAACAAACCCTGGCTTCAGTGCTCTGGAGAGCAGAAGCCAAAGGAAACTGAAGAGAAGCCCAGAGATAGATGTTCCTGTGAGCTCACCAAAAGATTTTAATGGACTTGAACACTTAAACCTCTGCTCTGCACTGGTAGCTCCTGGTTCACTACTTAGAACTTGTGATGCCAAAAACTCTGAGGTTACTTCTCCGAATACATCTTGCAGGCCCCATGGAAGCACTTTATTTCTCCCTATACCTGGCTGTTACAGAAATAAAAGGACTAATGACATTTTAAGGCCTTTTCGAAAGCTCCACTGGAAGGATACCCAACGACCCCACCCAGTTGGAAGAAGCAGATCAGTTCTAGCCCCAACTTCGTAACAGCAGTTAAAGGGAGGCCAAGGATAAAAAGAAATTGTGTAAGAAAGGAGGGAGAATTGTGAGAAAGCTTTCTATCAAAGACAGTCCACAAGTCCTCCCCTCCTTTGCACAGATTATGAAATTGAACTCACACCAATGGGATGAGATGCAGTCACCACCTACATCACAGGTAAACAAGCCATTTTGATGGATGTGTTCACTAGACTTATGGAAGTTCTGACTGAACCTTTTGCAAAAAGAGGAAGCACCAAATTACTACCATTTTGTTCACACGCTCCTTTGTAAAACACTGAAATTATTCATTTCCAACAACCAGAGAGGTTGAAGCTGGAAACATAATAGTCCTTATAAGGAAGAAGGAAAGACAGATGGGAATAATTCCTGGCTCAGGGCCCCGCAGAACTGCAGTGCTGAAAGTGCAAGGGGAGAACGGGAGGAGGCTGCAGACTGGTTGAGGAGTGTGGACTTTCTCCCGAGGCGGTGAGCGGCATGCAGGCTGTATCAGGTGAGCACTGTGGCTGCAGAACTGGACAGGTTTGTGCAGGATAATGAGCGACACAGTAGAGATAAAAGATGACACCGACCAGGACAGTGAGAGCGTGAGGCGAGGCTGTTCAAGAGCTCCTTAGCGACGGATGGGATGCAGAGGGGAGGACAGACACGACCCGCTCAGAGATAAGAATGGCGGAGTACGATAAAAGGAGAGAGGTGAACATACTGAATTCAAACCCTCTGAGGTAATCAAGGGAAGACGGAGAAAAGTGACAGAATAGGTTTGGAAGGAGAACTGAAGTAAACATATAATTTTGGAAATCACCAGCATGAGGTGAGAGAGGAGTAGTGTAAGTGACCACACAAGTCACAGGTAGCCTTGGTTAGAGTAATTCAGTAGATATAGATGGAAACAGGATTAGGGATATCTTGGGGATAAAAGGTAAGACAAGTAGGGATAAACTGCACATGGGGAGAGAATGTAACTGCTGGTGGGGAAAGATGGGACTTGTTTCATTTTTATGCAGGAGACAAATAGACAAAGAGAGGCAGAGCCAGGATATCTTACTGTCTAGCTTCCTGCTTCAGTCTCCAGAGTTCTGGGATTACAGGAATGTACAACCATGCACAGTTTTTCTTAACACAAGAAAGATGTCACTGTTCTTAGATGGGACCATGTGGGGGCTGGTTTTATTTTTAAAGTCTTTTTTGAGACAAGGCCTCATTGTAGCCCAGGGTGGCCTCAAAGTTGCTATGGAGCTGAGGACAACCTTGAGTTCTCCATCATGTAACTTCTGCTTCCTAGGTGCTAGGGTTATAGGAATGTGTCAGCATGCTACACTTCTTATTTATTTATTTGAGACGGGTCTCACTCTGTAGCCCAGGCTGGTCCTTCTAGGTGGCAAGATTTTCTTTCAGTTGAAGGAATCTAGAGAATGACTCTCACGGTTTGTCTTATTTTTCTAATTTCTATGGACAGATGGAAAGTACAAGAAAACAAACTAGGAGAGCCTAGCTGATCGTGCGTACGTTTTTACCATTCCCATGTGGGAGCCAGGAACTGATCCCAGGTCCTCTACAAGAACAGCAAGTGCTCTTCACTGCCAAGCCATCTTTCTAGTTCTAATAAAAAAAATTTTCTCAAAAGATTTATTTTATGTATGTGAGTACACTGTCACTGTCTTCAGACACACCAAAAGAGGACATCAAGATCCCATTACAGATGGTTGTGAACCACCATATAGTTTGCTGGGAATTGAACTCAGGACCTCTGAAAGAGCAGTCAATGTTCTTAACTGTTGAAGTATCTCTCCAGCCTCCCAATAAAAATTTTAAGTTAAAAAATAGGATGTTGCCAGGCAGTGGTGGTGCATGCCTGCACCCGGGACAAAGAAGCAGGCTCTCTGTGAGTTCAAGGCCAGCCTGGTCTACAGAGAAAAAGTTCTAGTACAGCCAGGATTGTTACACAGAGAAACTATCTTAAAAAAAAAAAAAAAAAAAACAAAAAGAAGAAGAAAGTATATTAATGTTAATAGAGTGGGGGGAAACGAACAGGACAAGGCAAGTAGGAAACATTTATCAAGATGGCAGACTTTAGTTCAGACTCATGAATAAGCATGGTAACACCGAATGGTCTAAATTTATAGTTACACTGAAATAGGGTCCTACTGTGTAGACCATGCTTGCCTAGAACTCAGTCTTCCTGCCTTGCCTACCTGAGTAATGGGATCACATATGTGTACTACCATACTTGGCTTTGCATCGTAAATCTTTTCCTTTGCTTTACTTTATCTATGCCTGTATATTAAAGTGTGAGTCTTTAACTTTTTTATGTGTTCAGACAATGTCTGTGAAAATGGGAAGGACAATAATACACTTTCCATGAAGAACTATGAAATAGTGTCTTGCAGTGACATGTACTCTGTATGACTTACTATAAAAGCTATCAGCCTGGAAAGGGGCACACACATATAACTCCACACTCTAAAACATTAGGCAGGAAGACGCTAAAGTCAGTTCAAGGCCAGTCTGTCTATACAGCAAGAGTATATCATGAAAGCTTCATGAACTAACAACTCATTTCCCTACTTGTAGTTAGGACATGTTAATAAAAACTTTGGACACATCAGATCAGCCAGCATAATGTCAGCACGAAGAAAATACGTTAATTAGCCAAAGAATGTAAAGATTAACAGAAAAGTAAAATGATATGAACATGTTAGCTGTACCTTGTACAGGAATTTCTCCATAGTTTGATCTCTTATCTGACAAGGCTGTCAGAGGCTTGGAGGTTGAGATTGGACCACTTATGGAATGTCTCTGAAATGAAAGCAGAGTTATGTGAGACTCACAGAAAAAAACAAAGGCTTCCAAGAGCAGATATTGAATTATAAACAGTGAATAACTCCTGTGTCCTGCTACGGTAAGGTGTAAACACACAACAGACATGTACAATGTATGATCTGTACACTGAAAAAGAAGTCCTTGGGAACTAAAGAGAGAGCTCAGTGCTTAAGAGCACCCACTAGCTACTCTCCCAGAGGACCTGGGTCCCAGCACCCACATGGCAGCTCACAACTGTCTGTAGCTCCAGTTCTAGGGGATATGACACCCTCACACAAATAAATGTATATGCAAAACGCCAATGCATATAAAATAAAAATTAAATCATTTAAAAAATACATTTATTATAAGAAAAATATCTATTCCTATGCGGTTTTAAGAAATAATATAACCAGCATCTTCTTCACTTGGTTTCCTTTAATGGTAGCATCTTATAATATTAGCACAGTCAAGACAAAGACACTTCCTTGGGACCCTGTTAAACTAACATATATCACTGACCCTAACAGCTCTAGCACTCTGAATATGATTTAATTCTTCTATTTAAAAAACTTAAAACAACCATATGCCAATTTGCTAAACACAAAATTAAGTTCCAAACTGAAATATAGGTGTGTTTCTATTGTGGTTTTATTGTTTTTTCTTGTCCCCATGCCAAACAGACCTTAACTATGTCTCCCACTTGATAAATCAACAACTTCCCTAGATCAGGCTGTGCCCTTTACTCAGCACCCCTGCCAAAAGCACTGTCAGCTGTTTCCTTACCCCCTGATGCAGGCATATACAGCAGCCTAAACACCCTTCCTCCACTGGGTAACAGGCTGCCCACGCTTCTTTCTGTACTTCTATTTGCTTGGCTTTTCTCCAGCCCCCAAGGCACCCTAAAGACAAAATCTCACTAAGCAACCCTGGTTGTCCTGGAACTTGCTAGGTAGACCAGGCAGGCCTCAAATTCACAGAGATCCATCTACCTCTGCCTCTACATCCCAGCCCTCAGCCGTATCTCTCTAAAATCTAACTAACCTCCAGCTACTTGCTTCACTTTCCCATAAGATCTATCTAAGGGATATGCAAAAGGCTCAGCTTCTCCACATCTTCACACTGATAACCTTTCACTCTGTATGGACTGGTACCTTACTGTCAACTTCATTTCATTTCATTGCCCCTTGATGACTACTGATGCTGACCACCCTCACATACGCTTACATAAAATCACATGTTGTCTTCCAGTTACCACATGCAAGTCTTTTCTACAACAAGTAAATATTATAAATATATGCTCTTATGCATGGTATGCCTTTGCTTATTTGCCACGTGTTTAGGTCAAATTTTAAAAATCCTGATGCCCAAATATCAGTTGCCTTTATGACTCATTTGTGTGTGTGTCCTAAATAAGAAGCATTTGCATGCTCAAAGAATACAAAGATTTTCACTACTGTTCCTGTCTATAAGCTTTATGTACAGTGCTATAATTTGAGTCTACTGGTCAACCTCAGTATCTCATACTAAATAATCCTGACAATATATCCTATGGATATCTAGTTACTCAGAACCTTGAGTAGACTACTCCAACCCTCATACTAAATAACCCTGACAGCTGTGCTGAAGTCAGCTGTCTACCCCAAGTCTCTATCTACTCTCTAATCTCTCTTCAATGAGACATACTGCTAAGTTTCATATTGTAAATGCTGAAATCAAGTACTCCAAATCCTCCAAATGTTTTCACATACTCAAATCCCTTTGCATTTCTATATAAATACAAAATTACATTTTATTTTGTTAAATTCTGGTAAAAATTTGTAAGACTGTTCTGGCAGTCTTAACTGGAGAAATAACCTACTATATTACTTATGTACACTGTATGACAAAATACCCCAATATTTTACAGTGACTTTAAACAATAAACATTTATGATCTCATGATTTCTATGGGTCAAAAGCTTAGTTATATAACTCCAGCTCCAGGTCTTCAGGGAGCAGGCAAATCTAGCTATCAGTTATCACAAAGAGACTGGAGGTAAGGTATAGGGGAGATCTCCAAATTTCAAGTCCGTCAGCAGTGGTTGTTGATGAAACTCAGAGCCGCTTCTAAGCTTACTCAATGGTCCTTTACAAGGAACAAGCTCACAATGTGGCAACTAGAGGGTTCCCTCAGAGTGGGTGGACCTAAGTATCGAGAAGAGTGAACTTATGAGGAGCACTCAACAGAAGCCAATTTTATAACCTTCTCTGGGAAGTGCCATTATATTACTGCTGTTATACTCTATTCATTAGAAACAAATCATGGAGTAAGTCAGCCAACAATCAACAACAGCAGAGCACACAATCAATGCCTACCAGTACCTGACTCGATGGGAGTTTATAGACTGCCTACGACAGTTACTATGGTTCTCCTAATCCTTCTGGAAGTTACTCTGATAGTCTTTTGGGCAGACCTAACTATCAAGCACTCGAGATCTAGCTAGATGTACTTTATTCCCTTATCTGTTCAAGGAGGTCCTTCATAGTGGCTGATGTGAAATCACAGGATTCCCTGACCTGTATAAACTATGGAAAGCACCTGTCTGAAAAGTCTTCCTACCTGGCATATAGGACTTCACTCCAATCAAAAAAGATGGCTGGCCTCAGGCAGATTTAAAAGGATTCTTATGGAAATGTCTGGACCCTCTCTGTGTAGCTTCCTCTTCTCAGTGGCTCTGCCCTGAAGAGTCTAGTGACTTCATTTTCCTTGAATGTTGGTTTATATCCTCAGATCTAATTGGTTTGTCCTTTTCTGTTCCAAGATGGATCATCCTCCCTAAACCATCACATAGAGACTGCCTCCAGGAAGAGAGCCACAGCAGGACTTCCTCATCTGTCAGTACTGTTTTTCAGGGACCACAGCAGTGCACTATCTGAAAACAATGGCTTCCTACATTTTATCCAGTTTTCCATTTGTTTGAGACAACTCTTGTTATTGTTGTACCCACATAACAAAGATGCCCTGAAGTTTTTAAAAATCTAGCCAGGCAGTAGTGGTAAATGCCTTTAATTCCAGCACTTGGGAGGCAGAGGCAGGCAGATCTCTGTTGAGTTCAAAGCAGACTGATCTATAGGATAGCCAGCACTACACAGAGAAACCATGTCTTGAAAAACAAACAAACAAACAAACAAATAGAAGCTATGTATTATCTTATTTGAGGCTTATTTTACTTGGCATCTTGCTCTGTGCCGTTAGGTTTCAAGTCTGATTAATAAAGAACATCTAAAAAGCTTAAATCTGCAGGCAAAACATGGAGTCTCCTTGCCTTCCTTTAAAATTAAGAAGACATCTTATATAAACATGAAAATGCAAAAGCCACCGGTTGAGAGGATGCATTTATCTTAGACTGTAAGAGTATAAAGTCCACTCACAAATCACAGGGCCAATCATGAAGTCTCAACTCAAGAAGAAAATATCCCAAGACTAACTTTAGGGAGTCAGCCACTGCTCCCTGTGTTCCCAGAACACCATCCGGCTACTCTCACCCATAAAGTATGTTGCTTCAGCCGGATTCTGAAAGTGGCTAAGAAAACGGCATTACCAAGAGGGTCTCTTGAGTACCACAGAGAACAGCCTCTGCCCTGCTCCTGGATGCAATCCAACAATGGCAAAGAAGAGCAATTCTCAAAGCTCTTTATAATGGGTCAGCATGTCATATCCTCGAGCTTAACTGTGACAAATGGCCTTCAATAAACAGTACTTCTCTCATTCCATGCCTTGTGTAGACCAACATTTAACTCTGGGTTGTGTATGTGCAAGTGTGTAGATATGTGTGCCAAGGAGGCCTAGAAAAGGGTGTCAGATATGCCCAAGGAGCTCAAGTTACAGGGTATTGTGTGAGGTCTCACATGAGTGCTGGGAACAACTCTCTTAACTGCTCAAGTCAACTCTCCAGTCATTGAATCAGCACAATTTGCAATGATCTATTAGACAGCAAAAGATAAAATGTATCACCTACAGACTCAGAAAGATATCAGTTTCCAGAAGAGCATCACAATTTACATTTATAATTTGCCTCAATTAAGGATATTCATGGTATTTTACCAAGCAAATCTAACAAACATCCTCTGAGGGAGTCATCTGTCCACCTGAGACATGTGCATGACTGAAAAGGAGGGTCTAACATGCACACTTAAAGCTTTCTGAGCCTTCAATGACCGCAGGGTCCTACCTGCATGGGAGAAACGGCAGCTGCAGGAGGGGTTTTCATGGGACTTGGACTCAGAGGCGTTCGAGGGATTGCAGCTGCAGCAGCATTTGGTACTACAAAATCAGCAAATGAGAACGTTAATGATAAACACATCACAGTGTAGGGACATTTCCTGCACAGGCTTTTCTTTGACCAGACGAATGGTTTGCTACTCTAGGTCAACATTTCACTTTTGCTATTTAATCATGTTTGGCTAAAAAACTCCATAAGGCAATAAACTATAAGAAGAAAGAACACAAGAGGATGGGCAAAGCTCAGTGGACAGCATTGTAGCACACATGAGGCCCCAGGTCCCATCCCTACCATCACTATTTATAGATGTTTAAGAAACTAAGAGGCAGGCAAGTCAGCAAATACCTATAACCTCAGTATTTCAGAGGCAGAGACAGAAGGATCACAAGTTTAAACTAGATTGAAGTACTCCTATCTAGGTCAACCTGGGCTGCATAGTAGGGGCCTGTCTCAATAAACAATATGAACAACACATACACATACATACATAGGGAGAAGGACAGAGAGAGACAGAGATAGAGATAGATAGATAGATAGACAGACAGACAGACAGACAGACAGACAGACAGATAGATAGATAGATAGATAGAGATAGAGATAGAGAGAGACTGGCAGGCAGGCAGACACAGAGACAGAGACGGACACAGAGACAGTCTACAGCTTTTATGACAGACTGCAGATACAGCTTCAGGGTTCAGCTGTAAGCGCTATATCACCAAGAGTCTAGCTTGCAGTGTACAGAGGAATAGCCTGAGGTGACAGAAGTTTGATTTGAACTTCATTCCACTTATCCTAAGATAATTCCAGGATTTTAAACAAGAAAAACTCTCTCAAAGGCACAAGATGAGACTAATTCCAAGTTTACTGAAGTCAGTAGTCAAAGGTGCCTTGAACTCATGACTTTGTCTCTGGAGATGAAGAAAGAGAAAAGAACAAGGAAGTTTGTGGTGAAGGCTGACAGTGAGGGAGAGAAGTTAGATTAGGTTCGCGGTTCCTGGTCTTGGTAACTGGGCAGAACTCTGCTGACAACAGGGATGGGGAAGCAGGAGCGGAGACTGGGGCCTGGTCTGGCAGAAGGATGCTCAGTGTCAGTGGCAACAAGGTTAGGAGCTCAACTTATGCACCCGGAAGTCTGCACATGAAGAAGATACAACAAGTCACAGGCATGAGTACGATCCACCTAGGGAGGAAAGACACTGCCTGACTGGGAAGTAAGGCATGCAGCTGAGACCAGGATTTCTAAACTGAGGTACATTCCGAACAATGTGGAGCGGGTTAACTCATGATTCCACGCAACACTATGTGACGGCACTGATATGGTACCATAGTGAAGCTGATGAGACTAATACGGCGACACAGAATACCGAACTAGACACGGAGGATGTCAACGGACACGGACTCAGTTACCTTGAGATGCACTGTCGAAAGACTTGATGAGGGTTTTTACTGTGGGAGTTGGCTCTGAGGAAGTCGAGGACCTTCTACTCAGTCCCATTCCTTGCCTCAAGGCTGCCAAATCTCTTTCAACAGCATTCATGTAGTTATACACCCGGCCACGCTCCTCCTCTTGCCTAAAAACAGTAAAATAAAGGCATTGTATGTATGAGAAATGTCAACTTTTAAACTTCTGATTGGAAAGCATTAAAAGTTATTAGGGTTTGGTTTTGGGTTTTGTCTTTTTAATTGTACCAGTTGAATACGAGTGCCTGACCTAATCCTATTTGCCTGGTAGACAGCAGGAAATGATACTGAGATGCTCCTAACAGGCTAGTCTAAGCAAGTTAAATAGCCATCAAATTCCATCTGCATTAAGTGTCAGGTGAGGACATCAGTAATCAATTAGCAGTAAGTCAGGAGGCAGACTGGCCTCAGCCTGACTCAACTGGGAATCTCTGGTTCTGTGCTGCCAGTAAGGCGCACCCCTTCTCAGGCACCAGGGAATTCACTAGCAGATCATCTATGCTGGTTCCAGCTAAACACTGTGCTTCACGGAGACACACAAAGGCACAGGACCAAAAGTTCCAACTCCCTAAGAACAGGTAAACTACTATAGTCTCCAGAGAATCCCTCCAAAGGACTAGAAAAGCTCACTGAGTTAATTAAGACCATAAGACATTTTATTCAGCTCTGACGGGTCCAAGCTGATCTGATCCACACAGAGATGAATAAAACATTTTATAGTCTTAATGAGACCCTGTTTGATAAACATCTAAAAATATTTTATAAAAAACTTTATTTTCAAATAAAAAATTGCTAAGAAAAGTAAGTGTCTTATATTAAAAAAAAAAAGATTTATTTATCATGTATGTGAGTACACTATTACTTTCTTCACACACACCAGAAGAGGATATCAGATGCCAATACAGATGGTTGTGAGCCACCATGTGGTTGTTGGGAATTGAACTTAAGACCTCTGGAAGAGTAGTCAGTGCTCTTAACTGCTGAGCCATCTCCAGCCCATGTCTTACATTTTTAAAAGTATGTATTTAGCCAGGTATGGTAGTACATGCCTTTAATCCTAGCACTTTGGAGGCAGAGACAGATGGAGTTCTGTGAGTTCAAGGCCAGCCTGGACTGTATAGTGAGCTCCAAGACAGCCAGGTTACATAGAGAAACCTTGTCTCAAAATAAGTAATTAAGTAAGATAAGATAAATGGATAGATGGATGGATGGATGGATAAAATGACATACACATTTAATTGCTTAGATGACAACTATATTCTCACTTCTGTATTCAATCTACTAAAATATTAAAAAAAATCCAGATCTCAAAAAAATGTGTGTCTGGAATAGAGGAGAATATTAATATCTTTTCAAATAACTTTGACTATTCTACTATATACACTAAAAATCAATGAGAGTTACTAAATTTCTGTTGGCTGGAAAGTAACTTAGTCCTGAGCCCCTGTCTAGACAGGTAGAAAACCCTGGGTTAAGTCAGCAGTACCACAGGGGAAGTAAGCCACAGGCTGGAGACAGGACACAGCGGCATAGCACTGTTGAGGTTGGAGACCCAGCACTCCAAGGAGAAAAATCAGCTAGGGTCTGGAAAGTGAAGCTGAGTAAATGAACCTCTCCTATCTTACCCGTTAAAATCCATAGGATGTTCCAGACTTTGAAAGAATTTCCTACCCATCTGATTCTATAACATCATATATTGATTATAACAAAAACACTGGCATTTCACTGACTTTTCATTCAGATGCCTTTAATTATATAACACATTTAAGTCATATTTGCTATTACTAATGATAGCATCAAAAAACTCCAAGGCCAGTGAGATGGCTTATCGGGTACAGCTGCTTGCTGACAAGTCTGACAACCTGAGTTTGATGCCCAGAACACACTCAACAGGAGAAAATCAACTTTTACAAGTTGCCTTCTTATTTTCAGATGTACGGAGTGGCACACACACACAAATAAATAAATACAATTTAAAAGAAGAAAAGCCTCTTTAACTCTTCATCTTGCAATGGCAGAAAAAAGTTTTCTGAAATTCTCAGGCTCCCTTGAAGATCTATATTTTATCATCAACAACAAACAGCAGCAGTTGTTTTCCTCAATGGGCAGGCGCCTCATCACTTTCAAGGAACTCCCTGTCAAATTTGGATGCTGCTCCATGACGAGAAAGCATTTCAGACTGACAGCGACACAGGGCTCACCTCAGTCACCTCACACTTGGACACATGGTTTGAAGTGCAAGTGCCCAGTCACACTTCCACTTGTCACTTGGAAGGCTAGAAAGAGGGCGCGCTAAGGCTGGGATTTGATAAACCTTTCAGGAAGGGTATTGTTAAGTGAAACCCATGTTTTGTTTCATTTAGGCAGTTTTGCACTTTAAAAACTTACCACACGTTATAACAAGCCTGACTTTGATGTGAAGACACTGGGTCATCAAGCTGACCTTTGTTCCTCACTATCAATGCACAAGTCAGTGAAAACAGTCGCCTTCCTGTTAGTATTACTATGAAGACTAAGTGCAAGGGGCTCTGGAAGGTTCCATAATGGAGAATATCACTCTGACAACAGCACAGTACAAGATGCTCTCTCATCATTTTTTAATAGTGGGTGTGTGGGTGACTGCAGAGACCACAAGAGAACAACGTGTTCCCTGGAACTGGAGTTACAGGTAGTCCTGGGCCACCTGACAAGAGTGCTGGAACTAAACTCAGATCTTTTGGAAGAGCAGGAAGTACTCTTAACCACTTCCACCTCTCCAACCCAAGATGCTGCATCTATTGGCAGACATCTCCTTGAAACATAAAGACTAATAAACTTTCAGGATCCCATAAAAGGATCCTTCAAGAACAGAATTTTAGGGCTTAGTGGTAGAGTGCTTGACAGATGTAAAGCCCTAGGTTAATCCCTAGCATGACAGATGCATGGATGGATGGATGGATGGATGGACGGACAGACGGATGGTCAGAATCAACTTCAGTACTCAGGGTAACTATCAAATGAAGCATTTCTGACACATAAACTCGTTCCCCCACTCAATGGAGTGTTACTGTGGAACTCAAAACAGATCACAGATATCACCTCATGTGGCCATTTTTATGGATTTCCAATGATCTCTGTGTTAGATGTGGAGGGTACTACTTTAGAGGACTTTGAAAAAAAAAAAAGGAAATTCCTCAAGTGAGGGATGGAAAGAAACAGTGTGTGTACCGACTGTTTTTCCAAACTTGGTAACTCTAGTTTACTGCTGGCTGTCTGGATCCCTTTGCGGGCACCTGACAGCTGTTTACTCACAACAGCACTATAAAGAGGCTGTTACAGCTGAGACAACTGAGGCACAGGCACAGGGAGGTTAACACTGTCAACTGACAACACACAGCCACCAAGAGGCAGGGCCAGACAGAAACCGATTCTGCCTGCATCCAGACTTACAGTCTACAGAGAAATAAGAGGGTTGTACTGTGAGCGAACATCAGGACAAAGAATGGCACCAGTGCCACATCTGTTCCTTACTGAAGCAAAACCAGTTTCTCAGAACGTACTTGCGTGACTTTATTTCCTCCAATTCTTTTGTGAGTTTCTCATTTTTCTCTTGGGCCTCATGTAGCCGTCGCTTTAGATCACCGATCTCTTCTTGGGCTTCAGACTTGATGTCATTGGCAATGACCACTGCAGTCTGGAGATCAGCCTGAAATTGCCGCCATTCTGCAGACTCTTCCTACATTAAAAAACTAAACTCTTACTTCCAAAACAAATCAATGAAGATTTACTTAAAAGCAGTAAGGTTTGTTTATGATTAGTTTGCCCTAACAAGTCATACTCTTGAATGACGACTTTTTTTAATCCCAAAAATTGCTGTTACCTATTTTTAAAACAAAGCAACTCGCATCAGTGAACTTGTTCTTAATGAAGGAAGATTTGGCATCTGATTCTCCTACTGAGGCATTAAGTATTCAGAGTGCTCAATAAATATTAATGAGGAAAAACGTTAGACTTATCTTCCTCATGCAAGTTTCAAAGCAAGTGTTATGAAAATAAATATCATCAAAAATTTAAACCTTTACCTCTGGAACTCGCAAGAAGGTATATAAATGGTATGTGAACCATACAGTAAAGAACTATAAATACCCTGACATCAAAAACTAGCAGAAAAAAAAAATCTAAAGTAAAGGAAAAGGAAGAGGAAGCCAGAAGAAAAACTGAGCGCAGTGCAGGCAGACACAGTCATACAAAGAGGTGTAAGGAACTGAGCGCTCTGCTGCTTCCCACAGACAAGGAGGATGCGGGTGTGGCTGGGCCGAGACGCCTCCCCGGGGGCTTCACTTCCCCCAGAGCCACAGCTGGGCCTCGCCTGAGCCCTCTCATCCTCAAAGCAATTTTCTGGTACCAGAAAGCAGCTCCAACAACTGGGTCAGGACTCAGGGTCTATGATTAGCACTGTCCCTGCACATCTTAGCAGCATGGGTGCTGGCAGCCAACCCAACCCAGAGAACACAGAAATCTCACATACAAACAGCCTGGTCTGTGATTTTAAAATCAAAAGTTAATAAATTTTATTTTCAAAACACAACACATCTATCCATAAATAACTATGAGTACATTCTCCTACCGTAAATGCAGTGCCAGTCCTAATTTAAAATAATGGCACTTGCTTTCAGCCCAGTGTGGCCGATATCCTACCATATCTACAGATTAAACTAACAGTACAAACTTCAGAAAACCATGTTTTCTAGTGAGACAGCACATGAAGATTCATCTTACCCGAAGTCTCCTGTGCAGTGTCTTGATTTCTCTTTCCATGTCATGCTTTTGGTCTTGGAGTTTTTTAACTGTATCTGAAAAGACCACAGAGATTAAATATTTCTCCTTAAACCTAAAGTTCTTAAAGATCTTAAATGTTCAAAAGAAATGACATAAAAAGAGATGTTAAAAATATGATCATCTAAATAGTTTTCCTGTGCAGAGACTTGTTTCCTTTCATCACAAAACTCAAAAGCATGAAAGAATATTCAATCTAAGACTATAGTTTCTGCATCACTTCCTAAGTAAACTGAAAGCAATTGTTAGAAACAAACATATTATTGGCACAACACCAATCAAAACAGCATTGACTGCTATTAAAATGTCAACTTTTAATCACAGAAGTTATCGCTCTAAACCATGCAAGCATAATTCCCTTTTCACATTGGAATAAATTCCAGAAACATGAAATCAGTAAAATTATTTTTAAAATTGATTGTAATATCCAGAGAGCTGCCAATTAATCTATGGAATAGCAGCACTAAATACAATAGGAAATCACGTTCTCTGCTTGTAAGGAAGTTCTGCCTTAAAAGCCACACACAGAGAAACGCCTCAGGAGCGTACCACGCCTAACTGTCCTGGACATCTGTCACTCTCATTATGTAATCACCTCATTGCTCTCCCAGCTCAGGAATAAACCACGTCTCAGTTACACACCAGGAAAGGCACTGGTGTATGGAAAGAATCCTTTACTAAGATTTTGCCTATTGATGCTACAGTTCCCTCTCCATTCTCAAACACAGTCTTTCTCTCCTCCTCCCACATATACATAAAATGAAAATAAATCGCTCTCAAATTCAGTGCCTCATATATGCTATGCATAGGTTTTCAACCACTGAACTATATCCTGAGTCATGATACATATTTTTTAATCTTTTTGTTTGTTTTTGAGACAAGGTCTCATTATGCTCACTATGTAACTCTGGCTGTCCTGGAACTCACTATGTAGATCAGCCTGGTCTTGAACTCACAGAGATCCACCTGCCTCCCAGTGCTGGGAATAAAAATGTGGATCACTCATTCAGCTTTTTTTAAATTCCCCCCCCTCCGTGTGTGTGTGTGTGTGTGTGTGTGTGTGTGTGTGTGTGTGTGTATAAAACAGAAAGAGAGGAGAGAAAGAGAGATTACTTGATTGTGCACTTGAGTACAGGTGAACAGGTCAGAGGACACATCAAAGAACCACATAGTGGTTCTTCTCCACTATGGGTTCCAGGACTAAACTCAGGCACACATGGCATACACTTCTCTCATGAGTCCATGACACATTAAAAATGATACAAAGTAACTTCAGTTATAAGATATCAGTACAAACTATTATTAGAAGCACATAATAGTTTCTAATGTTGGATAAAATGAGATAAACAAGATGGAGAGATGTCTAATTTTAGCAGCCGACAGCTAATGTCTCCACTAGGAGACACAGCGCCAGAAAAAAAGTTGAGCTAGAGAAGCAGACTGACGTCTCTTCAAAGGATTACACTTTAGAGGCTGTGAGAAGCCTCCTTTAACCTGGACAGACCACCCAGTCTAGGCAAGTACTCACAATGAGTGGACAAGGCTATGGCCCGGTTCTCTGCTAACAGAAACAGGCTAACTCTGAAGCTAGCATATCTGGCTCCTTGTCATTTCATGCATGGGTGTGTTCAGACATTCAGACACAAAGAGTAATGACAAAAACTGAGATCACTAGAAATTCCACTTTTTCTTTATAGCCAGTCTATTTATGTCTAAGAGGGTTTTTGTTATTTTGTTTTGATACAACATGCATTTAGCCCTTGCTGGCCTGGAACTTGCTACATAGTCTATGTTGGCCTTGAAGTCACAACAATTCAACTGCCCAGGTTCAATTCTCAGTACCCACACAGCACCTAACAACTGTCTCTAACTTCAGCCCCAGGGTATATGAGGCGTAAGCTGTAAAAGTGTGTTTTCCTTTTCTTCTGGTCACAAAGGACACAGGCACACATAATTCATCAGACTGCCAATCGTGTTAAGACTCACTTTTAGCACTGGCATCTTGGTCTGTGTGGCACATTTAACTGCACTGGCCAACTCAGACTGGTTATAAAATTCTAATTTCTTCAGCTCTCTTTGTCCTTCTGGTGTCTTCATCATCAACCTCCAGGTTCACGGTCACAGAATGTACACCATCGCTCCTCTTAACAAGAGCATGTGTCGCTGCTGCTCTACACATGAACTCGTGCCTGTCATTACTCTTTTTATGTAAAAGGAAAGCTGCCAGGTAAGGACATAGTTAAACAGCATCAATCGTACTAGACAGGTCTTTAGGGACTGTGATGTCAACTTTCTGATCATGTTTGTACTTTTCCTCTGTGACAAAAAGTTAAGAAATGACAACATGCTTTTCCTCCCTGAGACTGGAGGAGATTCTAAGTTCTCTTCTTTTTTCTTTCTTTCTTTCTTTTAAAGACTACTGCTACCTAGCAAAGTCTATGGTCACACAAGAAGGAAGTATCACCTCTAGTCAGGAACCTTCAAATGAGCTTCCTTCCCCTCCAGTTTTCCTAGTGTGAGCGACACTGCCACCTACTGTCTTCAATTCAAATTCTATCACAAACCGGAACTATTATCTCCTTGCTTTTAAATTACAGATTAAACCTCAATTTTTTTTTTAACAGAGCTATTTTTATTCTAGAAATCAGATAAACTGTGGCTACATTATTATTCCATCTAACTTCCTTCTGAATAGTTCTGGAAACTGCCCTTCCTGCTTAGTAACGGGTTTCTTAACTGTCTCTCTTCCGATGACCTGACCCTGACAAACCGAAGTCGTGCTAGCTCTCCTATGCCCACCAATCAAGCAGACATTGCTGGGCAGCCACCCCGGGCTCAGGCTCTGGCTCTGGTCCTTTTGAGACTTATTAAACTCACCCAGATTCCTGAAGCCCAGAGCTGTCTGGGTGCTACCATCAGCTGCTTCCCTGCAGCCTAGCATTCCCCAGAGAATGAATTAAGTATTATTTTCAGAGGAAAGGAAAAGTCAAGAGTAAATAATCTGTTAAAAGTGATAGGCAATGTGTACAGAACCTGGGAGAAGATACCAATGATTTTCAAATGAACTATAGAGTTTTACTTAATTTTTTTAATTTTGCTGAAATCTTTATTCTTCTCTTCTCCAAAAAAAAGGTGATTATAACACTTTTTTCTTAATTCTAAAAGTAAGATATATTCACAATAAAACAGTTAGAAAGTAGAAATTGTAACAAAATAAGATTGCCTTTATTTGCATTTGACTTACATCCTTCTAGATTCGTGAGTGTGTATGATTTGGTTTGGGTTTTTGTTTGAACTTGGTCTTGCTGTGTTGCCCAGGCAAGCCTAAAATTCCTGCAGAGGCTCAAGATAGCCTTCCTACCTCAGCAACCCACTACATGGGACTAGAGATACATTACCACATATGCCTAGCTTTTCCTTTTTTAAGCACAATGAGATTATAGTTGTACTGCTGCATAAGCCTGTAGCAAATAATGGACTTCATTATCAGTAAATCCAGATGTGCAGTACCATCTAGATGGACCCAGAGTATTCTATTAAAGGAACATATTCAGAATTTGTTTTCAAAATCTCCTCTAACAAACTTAACATAGTTCCAACTTTTAGTTATAAATACAGCAAGTCTTTACACAACTGTTCAGATACTATGTGGAGGAAAGTTCTAAAAGTAGAAATGATGAAGGACCCTTTGCAAATACCACCATGAGCTAACTCAGTGCACACTAGAAGGGGCTCCCTCAAGAACAGTTAGCTTCTTGGATTTTTTTGTTTCTTTTTGTTTTTGTTTGTTTGTTTGTTTGTTTGTTTGTTTGAAAGGCCATCAGTTCACTTATGGTTTAACAGCACAATGAAGTCGGCATTTTAAAGGCTCACTGTATCCGGCTGCCATTCCCACGCGGTGGTTCTAAAGTGCAGACGTGCACTGCAGCTGGCTTTGTCTCCTCTTCTAGCAGTGGGCTGAGCTCTGCCCTTTCCACCCTCACTGGCACGATGGCAACGACAATGGGCGCTCACACTGTGCACATAAGCTTCTCACTAGATTACACCTACTCAAAGTGTACATTGTCAGCAGTTAGTTAAGAGCAGTGGATGCTCCTGCAGAGGATCCAGGTTCAGTTCCCAGAACCAACATGGCAACTGAGAACCATCTCTAACCCAGTTCCAGGGGATTCTGCACCCTCTTCTGAACTCTCAAAGCACAAGATACACACCGTGCCCTTACATACATGCACGCGTGCGCACACACACCACACCACACACACACACAAACTAACTCATACACATAAAATAAAATACATCTTTAAAAATATAGCAGACTACTTCCAAGTTTTGTGGTGACAAGCAGTTCTGAGGCAAGCCCACACGCACATCTATAATCCTACAATGCTGTTTCTAGGGACAGGGTCCTTGAAGTGGACTATTAAGTCTTTTAATAAAAATTTTTATCAACATTTTAGAAAGATGCAGCAATCGTACTCTTCTTTTTTTATTTTTATGAGTACACTGCAGGTGTTGTCAGACACACACCAGAAGAGGGCATTGGATCCCATTACAGAGGGTTGTGAGCCACCATGTGGTTGCTGGGAATTGAACTCAGGACCTCTGGAAGAGCAGTCAGTGCTCTTAACCACTGAGCCATCTCCCCAGCCCAATCATACTCTTCTTAATGGCACATAAAAATAGTCTTCCTTCCTCTTGCTTGCTATAAACCTTTTTAATTTTTTCACATCTGCTTAATACTGGCATTTTGTTTTCTTTTTATTTCTTTTCCATGCCAAGCACCTTCTTTGTCTTTTTCTAATTTATCTATTCGTATACTTTCACTTTAAAAAAAAAAAAAAGTGTGTGTGTGTGTGTGTGTGTGTGTGTGTGTGTGTGTATTCTCTGTCTTACTCCCTGGAGACAGGGTCTCTCATGGAACTAAAACTTGCTACTTCAGCTAGGCTGGCCAGCCAGTCTGCTCTCTCAAGCATACATAGCCATATCCAGCTTTCTATTTTCTTTTCCTAGGATTTAAATTCAGGTCTCATGCTTACAGAGTAAGTTCTTACCCACTGAGCCAGCTCCTCAGATTCAACTGTGACACTGACGCTACTCTTCTATCATCACCGTTGTCATCATCGTCATCATCATCATCATCATCATCACCATCAATACCACCAACCATCACCATTACAACCACTGTCAACATCACTTCCACCATCATCCTCATCACCACCACCATCATCATTATCATCTGTCGTCATCATCATCACTATCTTTTTTTTGTTTCTTTGTTTTTTGAAACAGGGTTTCTCTGTGTAGCCCTGGCTGTCCTGGAACTCACTCTGTAGACCAGGCTGGCCTCGAACTCAGAAATCCGCCTGCCTCTGCCTCCCAAGTGCTGGGATTAAAGGCTGTGCGCCACCATCACACCCAGAACAGGAATCAGTTTTGCTAGATTGGTGACAAAATCCCTAGCTTTATTTAGGGTGCTCTTTAGTTGATTTTCTTTAGTCAGCTGTTTCTTTTTTAAGATGATAAAATGTCCATTAAGTCTTCATGGATGCTTCTTATAAAGAACAAGTACTGGTGACTTATACACATCACTTAGCACCCACAGGCTTCTCTGGTACAGCAACTAGTAAAGGCTCTGCCGATGACACATCAACAGGAGGACTGGACCCTAGCCAGTGCTGGGAGGTTCGTCCATTTCACAGCGGGTCTATGTGATTCTTTCTCCCGGACAACATGGTAGCCTACAGTTCCCTTTCTGACACCAAGGTCACTCAAAAGAACCCTGGCATCCCATTCTACTCCTTTATCCACAGAATCTAGGCTCAAAAGCAAATAAGCAATAGTAGGCAGGTAAGTGGGGGACCTCAGCCCAGTGCCCAGCCTGAGAAGGCAGTTTTAGTCATATGCTTCCTTCCACACAAAGCATGCTGGGAACATCATTCCTCTGAGTCTCACTGTTCTCCGGGACTGGAGGCTTTTCTCTTCTGTTTTATTGCTCGACACCTGACTCTATGCTTTCTATGCTCCAGAAATTACTCAAAATTACTGATCCACCAGCACAAGCCAACCGTTTTCTTCTCAGCACCAGCTCCACTGAGGCTTTACACTTTATTCCTATTCTTTTAGGGAAAGGAAAGACATGGTGATCTGAAGCTATGTTCTGAACTGGGAGTTCTGAGTTTACATCACACCTTTCTGGCTTAACTGCTAAGGCATTTACACTTGTTCTGTTTTGTAGTTTTCCATGTGCCCCTTCATTCTGAGTGTCTTTTCCTCCACATTCTTGAGCCCAAGAGCAGTTGTAAAATCCTACATACCAATTCCAAGGTCAGGAATTTATCTTGAGGTGACTGAGGAACAATTACTATTGAATACAAATGGGGGTTATCTTGGGGTTTATCTTGGGGTGACTGAGGAACAACTACTATTGAATATGAGGTTTATGTTGGGGTGACTGAAGAGTGACTACTATGAAATTATAAGGCTTATTTGGAAGCTAATGAAGAGGTTGTAAGTGTGTTAAAATATTCCACAGAAGAAATCTTGCTTTCTCAAACAATACAAATTCATGTATCATGTGCTGAGTTAACTCCAAATATGAGAATTTTCTAAGAAAAAAAAATTAACTGCTATCAAATTCCAGAGAAAAAGTAACTGCACTATAACTCTAGAGATCTAACATAAAGTATAAATTTGTTTAGATACTAGATATTATGTAAAAGAGAGAAAGAGAGTGGGTAGTATACACTTACAATCCTATAACACAGAACTAAGAGGCACAGCGTTGTGAGCTTGAAGCTGGTCTAAGGTCAATAAAAACCCAAAGAAATGATTATATAAGGCTAGTAGAAAGCCTGCTTAGCATGAGGTCCTGGGATCGATCTGTAGGACTATAAAAAATTAGCTACTAAAACCTGGGAGTAAATAAAGCTATAAAGGAACATTTTGATGACAGATGGAGAAATTTAATTACGAGCTATTAGTTGATACTAGAAAACTAAGAATAATTTTTCTAGACGTGCTCACATATACATAAAGATAATATAAGTACTAGGTAATAGTTATTCTTCTAATACTAATGTATATTTGAACTTTTTATCTTAAAAAGTTGTAAAAGAAGCTATATAATTTTTTTTAATTACTCAGGATTTTTTGGTCATTTTCTAGTTAAAATCCGTATGTGAAAAATGAATAATTTGTAAAGTTTTCCCCAGGATCTTCATTATCTAACATTTTCCTAGCTAATTCCCCAGTTACCACAAGATGTCACTCCTGCCCATGAGCAAAGCCACAAGGACTGACTGCATAGGAAACAGGGCAGCATCCGTGTACCCAACAGACAGTACAAGGAGCTTCCAAAGTTACTCTGAAAAATGAACACTTCTTACAGGCAAGACGGAAAATTACCCCACCCCTCTCTGAGGCTTTATAAAGTACTACTGGTTAGGGGAAGGGCATCTTCTTCAGTAGTGTAACTATGGGTGGCCCACCTATATGCCTATAAATAACCCTAATTTTTACAAAACTCCACCTACATTCCTGTACGTAACCCTAACAGAGCTCACTGACACACACTGGCTGAGAAGAGGAAGAGGGAAGCAGGAGGCAGACAACAAGGTAATGTGACTATGGTCAAGATATACGTGCATATCAAAGTGTCTAAGTGGAACACTGTCATGTAAAATTAGTATGTACTAATAAAAACTTTAAAATGTATCATTAAAAAGCTGAATTAAATACATCCTCACAAATATAAAATATATACTACATCCAGGGCCAGAGAGACGGCTCAGTGGTTCAGACTGCTCGCTCTTCCTCCAGAGGAACCCAGTCTGGTCCCCAGGGCCCGTGTCAGACGGCTCGCGACCACCTGGATCTCCAGCTCCAAGGCTCTGACACCCTCCTCTGGGCTGCTTGGACATCTAGTCCACATACAGACATGCACACATATATACAATTTAAAAAGTAAAAATGTCATATTTTTTTAAAAAACTAAATATAAGTGCTGAAAGTTCTTTTATTTTATTGTTTTGTTTTTGACTCTGAGACAAGACCTTAGTGTAGCGGCTGCAGACAGCTTAGAGTTCTGTGGATCACTGCTGAGCACTGGACCACAGAGGAGTCACTAAGGTCACCCTGAAGGGTTAAGTTGTAGATGAGAAATTTCATGGCACTCACAACATCATCTTCTTAAAAAAAGACAGTCCCACCACTGACTACTTTAATAGAGGCCCCAGAATGTTCAACAAAACCTTGGTCAATCAGGTTTACAATCAGCTAACCAGAACTTAGAATTCTCAAGTTCTATCCTGAAAATTTCTCACAAATGACCTGCTCTTCTTAAAGTATGTCCAATGTCCCCATCAACCTAGAGGGAGGCCCAATGCTATACTTGCTAATCAGCACTCTGTCAAGAAGTAATGAACTGAGAGTGTCTGAAGGAGTATTGCATACACACAGTTATCTGGAAGACTTTAACGCATCAGCAACGGCTACCCCACTCATTGTGTCTATCTCTAGGTCTGTAACATAAGGTATATAAAAGTGAGGGTGTAGCTCAAGGTAAGAATGTGAAGTTTACATGGACAAGGGCACGGGCTTCATCCCCAGCATCACACAAAAGGCACTAGGAATACAACTCACTTGTCCTGTCAGCTGCCATCACTTATTTCTGTATCTACCTATCAACCTAACTTTTTCCCAGAACTCCTTGGGGTTACAGTAATCACAGCCTTTCACCTGAAAAACTCAGTGTGTGGTTTCTAAGAACAGGGATATTTTATGTAAGCATAGTATAATTATCAACTTCCTAAATGTATTATTAGCATATCTTTAATCTCTTAGCCACAACTCAATTTTTGATTAATGCCTTTATATCATTCTCCCCTGTAGTAATGGACCTGTCTAGACATGGGTATTACACCTAATTATCATGTCTCCCGAGTCTTCTTTTATCTGGGACCTTTCCATAGCCTTTCTCTTTCATAACACTGAAGTCTTTAGGGCTGCAGCAGCCTCCACACCCCTGCTACGAGCACACCCTCACGCTGTCTGGCTACGGCTTCCCTGTGGTTGGTGTGTGTCTCAGTCAGAAGAGCCCTCACTTGGGCTCTGCCCAGTATCAAGTGCCTCTATGACATGAACACCCAAAGCACCACTCAGCTGTCCCTACTGCATAGGGAGTTGTAGTTTCTTTTCTTTCTTGTAATCAATAAACAATTCATGAGAAAATAGATTAGGTTCATATAAAAATCTGATTTCTCAACTTTCTTACAAATCCAAAATAACTACAAAATAAATTTAAAAATCTATTCATGCACAGTACAATGAAACTTTAAAATGCAGGCTTCATTCTACTATGACACAAAATCCTCAGAGTAGTAAGAAAAATCAAATAAATTAAAAAAAAAAAAAAAAAAAACAAAAACCTGTGTTCCGTGATCAAGAGGCTACAAGATTTAGCATTTGTTTCCAACTCTGTTCATTTGCAATCACTAAAAGTAAATTAATGGCTTTTCTTATGGTCTGGAGAATAGATGACTGTTAGCTTTTCACTTCAGAGATTCTCATTAATTACATACCATGTTCCAGTAATGCTTCTATGGGACATCGGAGAACAAAACATAGTGACCCCAAGTTTCCCAACTAAGGTGTGAGGCACCTCTGTCAAGTGCCTTTCTGTAGGTCAGCGTGCTACTGTGTCCATCGCGTGCCAGTGAGAACTGCTATCTTCGGCACGAAGACGGTGGGCAGGCAGGATCTGCGGCTGCCTTACTTACTCTCTAAGTCGGAGATGATCAGGTTGTCATGGAGCTTCACAGCGCGGTGCTGCTCCACCTCATCTTCAAGTTCAAAGATAGTTTCCTTCATGTCACTCCTCTCTGTGTCTTTTTCCTCCAGCTCTGATCTCAGTTTTTCTAACGTCATATTCAAATCTTCAATCTGCTTCTTGGCCTCTTCTTGGAAAGCTCGGTACTCATCTTCTACCTAAAGAAGTTAAAAGGAGACTTGTTTTGGGATAAACTCTCCAACCAAAGTACTTACCGTTAGACATGGAGGCTAAGTGTGAGCAGCTACAGACAGACAACCTGGCCAAGCACTGTTACTGCACGGGGACCAGCACTACACTGCACAAGGTTTTCATTTGACTCCTCTGAGCGAGCCCGCTACATCACTGACTAAGTTACACTCATCTATCACTGAACTTAACCAGATTACTTATGAGGCAATTTGAGGACATTTTCTCTTTTCCAAAGTTTGGGCTTAAAGTGTACATTTGATGAATGATTAACATGCTACCCACTCTTCTATTAAAAAAATGCTGTATTTATAATAGAAAAAATGAAATCAAATATGAAACCATAAAAACATTTAAGGCTAACAAGATGGCTCAGCAGGTAAAGGTGCTTGCTGCCAAGCCGGAGGGCCTGAGTTCAAGCCCCAGAACCCTCATGGTGGAAGGAGAGAACAGACTCCAAATCTGCCTCCAATTTCCTCACATGACACATAGCACATACATACACAAATACAATATGCACATACAAAAATCAGTACAACATAACATTTTCATTTCAAATAGTCTTTATCAAAGTACTAGTTCACAGTGCCCCTCAACATATATCTCCTGAATTATATCTCTAAAAGTGATCACTAACAGACTGGCAAGACGGCTCCAGAGGTAAAGGCACTTGCTGCCAAAATTAATGAGCTGAGTCTGCTCCTTGGAGCTTTCCATGATAGGGGAAACCGATTCCCACAAGTTGTCCTGACTGATGCCCCCTAATACACATGTATTCACAATCCCTCCCCCACCCGAAACAAATATGAAATAAGTTTTTTTAAGGGATCACTAAAATTTTTAAAAGATAAGTTATTCAAAGTTTAAGCACAGATGCAGTAACATTTCTCCCTTTAAAACTCACTGCACTTGGGCGGGGAATGCTCTGCAGTCAAGAGCACCCCCGCTCTTCTGGACAACCCAGTTCAGTTCCCAGCACCCTCGTCAAGTCTCAACAACAGCCTGTAACTCCAGCTTCAAGGGATCCAACATCCTCCTCGGCCTCTGTGGGTATACACGCATGTGCCATAAATTAACACATACACATTTTAAAAATATATGAAATGTGGATGGAATAAATAGATAACTTGTACAAAAACATTCACTTCAAAAATCACTCGGGATACACAACAGCACCAGCAACCTAGTCAGCCATTCTGACTGAGTCTTTACCAGTACACTGAACAGCTGTGAGACAAGGGACCAGAAGAATCATCTCTAAGCTCTTTGTCAGCAATAAATCCCCTACGTCCAAGAAACAGGAGCAACTCTACTCTAAAAGTAGAATTAAAATAAAATGTTATCTGAAAAACTATACCAGGACAAGAGGCAGCAGACACTGCCAATCCTGGAACACTGGAGTCCTGACTCAGCATCTACCTTATGCCACAGTATATTAAAGATGCGGATGGAAAGCTATCTACTGCTCAGAAGGAATTCTGGGTGCATGGTTCCCAGCACCTCCAGCCCAACTGGGAAGAAGATGATGGAAGAGGAATCACTGACAATGACAAAACTGTAAGGGAACTTTTTACTCTACGTAAGGTAGTGCATTTTAAAACTTGAGAGTGATTCTAAAAGGCATTGCCACACTTCTATTTCCCAACAAGCATGCTGTATAATGCTAACCGAGAACATCTTTACTTGGGCAATACCTTAGCAATGGTGTCCTGTAACCGATTGGCATCATTTCGGGTATGAGCCAGATCTTCCTGCAGGCTACTGGCCAAAGTCTCTGCTTTTTCCTTGTCCAACCTGACACTCTCCAGGAGATCCTGGATATCGGACTTGTCTCCAGAGTTGTGGATAGAATACAACTCAGCCACCTTCTGCTTTTCGTTCTCCAGCTGGGCCTTCAAGCGGTTCATCTCTATCTGGTCACTGGCCACAGTAGCTTTGTACTCCTCCAACGTGGCTGCCAGGGCCGCTTTGCCCTTCTGCTCAGACTCAATAATCCGCTCCATGTGGTGGCTGCGCTCTTTGAGGGCACCTATCATTTCCTGAGCTTCCTTGTTATCTTGTTCCGCCATCTTCAGTGTTTGCTTAAATGCTGCTGAACACCTAGGAGCTGCTCTCGCTCAAAGCGGGCGTTCTCAGCCAAATCCATGTAGCGCTGCTCTAGTTCCATGTAGCGCCCGCTCTTTACATCCTCATCTATGACATAGGAAACGTGATGCTCATCCAGAAGGGAACGGAAATATTCAATCTGCCGGCCAAAGTGCTCCAGCTTATCACTCTGCTGACACAGAGACTCCATGAGAATGACCTTCTCCTCTCCCAGCCTTTCGTTCTCACTGTTGAGCTCCTGGGTAATCTGCTGGAGGTCAGCTAGTTCCTGCAGAGTTGCCTGAAGCTCCTCACTGGTACTGTGCTGGTTCTCTTCCATCTGGTGAATCCGCTCTGTCAGGCAAGCGACGGACACCTCGCTGGCATTCCCACTGCTCCCCTTCCGAGAGCGCTCAATGCTTGGGACGCCCTCTGACTCTGAAGAGGAGGGGGCGTCCAGAGCATCATCGCTGGAAGTGAGGGGCTGGTACACCTCGCTGCACTCACTGTCCAGGTTGTCCATGGAGTTACTGTGCTGATGGTCCATGAGTGTATTTTCATCCTGACTCAGGAGATCTTCCACCGACCCAGGCGCAGAACCTTCTACTGAAGATGTCAGAGTTCCTCCTCCATCACTCTGGTTGCCAGGGGTGATTTCTGGGCTCAGGGACTGATAGCCAAATAGTTTTTCAGAATTGTCCAGCCTTTGTTCTAGGGAAAAGCCCAAAGCATTCAGCCTGTCCTTCAGCATTCTGTTCTCATTCTTCAGCTGGTTGAGCTCCTCGCGGATGGCTGTATTCTGTTCCTGCAGCTGCAGGAGCGTAGACTCCACGTCAGTCGGCTGGTGAGCAATAATGGTTTCCTTCTCCTCAGACCTGTCCTCACCTTCACAATGGTCCTCACTAATGCCCAGCTGAGCACGCATGTCTCGGAGTTCATTTCTCAAATGTAAAATTTCCACATCCTTGGTTTTCGCCAGTGTGAGGAGATCTTTCACCTTGGCTTCCAAAGCAGCTTTGTCACTGATCTGATTGTCCGACTTAGACTTGCTCATTCGAATATCACCCTCTGTAGCAGTGCGGCTGCGTGAACGTTTAGCCAGTGCCACATCATTGGCTCCCTGACTCACAGAGGGCAGTTTTTTGCTTTGGTTGAGCCGGGTACGCTCACGTAATCTCTCTCTAGTAGAACTGGATTCTTTGTTACCAGCCGAAGTACTCCGTTTGGCAGAGGAACTAGTGCCTACATGTTTCAAACAAAGAATTTAAGATACAATTATTAGCAACAAAAATGCATGTGTTCCAAGCCTGGCACCACTGAGATGAACACTTGGCACAATCCTGACAGAGACTTGCAACTGGTCATCTGCAAAGTCCAGTGCCTTGACACCTCGGCATCATCTCTTAATAAGCAATGATTAGA